>OY787672.1:30206177-31406177 GCA_963678985.1 Spisula subtruncata
GTTATATTTGCTACATTGTACTAGTATTTTCTGATTTTCTTCTTTATAGATAAGTCTTTGCCAAAATTGTTACTGGTTGTTACAAGACTTCTGTCATTGAGTTAAGTTTGTAAAACACTTTAGGCAGAGGTTGTGTTTTTAGCCAAACATCTGTCAAAATGAGTTTTGTTTCTATTACGATATTAACAATTTCTTTTCCGAAACCTTAAACTGTCCGTTGAATTCTTTGAATTGTTTGCCTTCATTTATTTGGATATTTTTCGTTTTGATTATTTCGACAGACCTTTATGGTGATTATTAAAGTGCACCCTTGATAAATGTGAAAAATACTACTTTTGTCGAAAAGTACAATTAATTCTAGGCCAGTATGTATTTATGGTATACAGCGTGTAGGTGTTACTGGTAATATTGTATAATTTTGGTTTTTGTATGCTCTTAATCACGGTGAAACATTCCGATTCTGAATGTATGTACAACAAACTACTGAACTTTCTACGAGGGATCAAACTATCGTATTTAGAAGTTTGACGGATATCAGATTAATATCAGAATTGTAAACTATAGTAGTTGGGCCTAATAAATGACATATTTACATTATTCTTTTTCTATCATTTTAATCCATTTCTTTATTTTGAAAAAAATTCTGTTCATACCTTGGCCTACTCTCACAAATTGTCTGCACTCTTAGGAAATAATCAATGGGCTAAATTGTCTGCACTCATGAGCTAAGGGAGATAATTACGACCTTAACCTCAAGCTATTGGTCTTTGAATGAACGTTAGTTAATATATTTAAATTATGTCATTTTGTTATGTGTATGTTTCGGTCCTAATAAGAAAGATTTATAACACATTGTGGCACAGATTTCAATCTTTAGCAGAATAAGATTTAATTCCTGATGGTATATTCTTAGTTGATAGTCAGACGATGTTCATGAAGTTACTGAATAAATTAGTTTGAATCTCTTCACCTATGTTTTTGTAATTTTAAAAGTATATAATACAGTTATTCACAATTATTATACCACTATTCACATTCCAAACTGTGTTATCTTTCAAAATGTGTCATCATAGTCATTGGATATATTCAATAGTTAACAATAAATAGTAGTATTTCAACCATTTCCATGTACTTTATTTTATCACTGTATAATGAAAGCAAAATTTTCATTTAATTTAGTTGCCATAGCAACATATTTATTTATGATGCATTTAGTTTTTAATTACCAATAGCTGGTATTTAGTCATGGTTGTGGCTTCCTAAATAGTTGTGTAACGTTATTGAAATATGCTGCTTTATTTTAGAGATTAAATGATATTTAATTGCTGGTACATGTCATTTTGGTAGAAAATAACATTCCATAATATTGTATGAAATTGAAAAAAAAATCACTGCGATTTGCTTAAATTACCATTGCTGGATTTACCCCATGATAATGTAACACAATTAAATTTTGAGCATATTGAGGGCTGAATGCATAAACTATTGTGACTCAGATTTCTAATATGACTTAAGATTTGCTGCGAGTGAACCTCAATATTTAAGTCCATGACTCTGAAAGATTGTTTAACTTTTCTGAAAGAATGTTACTTTTTGCTTTTGGAACATTTTTTCCGCAACATTTATTACGTTATGATCTGACTATTGTATTTGAATGGTTGTGCGAAAAGTGATCCTTTGTCTATGCTGTTTTTTATAAATAATCTGTGATATATACCATTGTATTGTAAATTGTATTGAAATTTCTTGTTCCTCGTTGTGCTTAATCATGTGATGCAGGAATGGTCGTTATGACCTTTTTCCTGTAATTATGTTGTTCTGCATTTGGATTGACTACAGTGCCGGTATGTTTGTGGCGATTTTACAAAATGATGTCAAGATTTTAAAGCTATGTGAGATAATCTGGGTAATTATTCATAGGAAATTTAATTTATCAAAATAACAACATTTTTGCTATATAATCGTTTTGCCCTATTTGGTACCAAGTGTCAACAAATCTCTTAGGCGATTCTAATATTCAACCTCTGTCAATAAAATATGGGATTTTTGTTCTTTATTTTCGTCAATTTTATTCATACATTACATGATCAGTTGTGGAACTCTTGTAAGGTCACATGACTTGCTAAAAGGTCACATGACTTGCTAAAAGGTCACATGACTTGCTAAGTATATGGTATCACATGAGGTAAAAACTAAAACTTATTATTTTTTTGTTACGGGTATTTTTTTGTGCGGACTGGTTACGAAAATTTGTATTGCAAATTCATTCAATATGTTTTACACTGGAAACTGCATTATGATAACTTGATTATAAAACTTACACTCTTTCTTCCAATGAAATTCAATGATTCTGAAATAGTTTTTGTCTTAATTTTTTTAATGTTAATGTAGTTTTTGGTCACATAAGACAAATTGCTGCATAATTCTGACTGGGAATAAAACCAACCTTTACAACGGCGTTACTATGTAAATTGTAGAATGTCATTTATTTTAAGATTTAGAATGCACAGAAGCACATTATTAAAATGTATATGAAAATTAAAATCTATTTCTATTTTGCTGCTTCTATCACAGCAAATTCAAATTATTTTGAAGTAAAATCACTCAACCATAATCCATTATTAGAAGCTTTTACTGGTTAAATTGATTGTTATTAACTGAAGAGTAATTACATAAAATATGCTAGGTAGAAAAAGCAGATTATGAATTTTAGTCCGCATTTTTTCCATTTTATTTAGACTTGAATGTTATTACATCATGGTATATAAATTATTCATTCATAATATATTATATTGCATTGTTTTTAGAGATTTTTTATACAACTTAGATTGTAGAAGCCATTCCATATTTTACACAGAAATGACTAGTTATCCTAATGTATAGTTAAAGGTCTAGGCTGTTTTGTGTATAATTTTGCATTTTTTGTGTATTTGTATATTAACGATATCAAGTACTTTGTGTATATGTAAAATTGCTGCAAAGTATTTATTTTGTCATTTTGTATGGTTTAACATCAATAAACCCCTTTTACTTCTCGTAGTTGCCTAGCAACAATTTTATTATAATTGAATCTAGGTAACAACAGAGGGTGAAATAAAGAATTATTTTCACAGTATATACAGTGATTCTGTTATTATTTTACCCTTTCAGAAGTGTGTGCTTATTATAGAGTCAAATTTTATTTAAAGGGCCAGCCAATTTGGCCAATGAGACAAAGTTTCCCTTCTGATTCTAATCATTCATTGACTGGCACCAGGGAAGTGGCTGCTTCAGATAACCATTGTTTAAATTAACGATGGCTCACAAACCCACCATATCAGGACAAACCTATGTCATGATTCTAACCTACGACCTTCTACTCCAACAGTCTCCAAGATGAATCCCTTCACCACCAAGGAAAAAAGTATATAATCAACGTTCCAATCCTGTAATAGACCTACTCCAGATCTCCACTAATCTGTAGGTACAAACAGATTTGTACTGTTATAATCATTTTGTCACTTGAATATTCATATGTGGACAATAGAGTTGGGATCAGTTGCGTATGAATATGAATACAAAACCAGTCTAACTAGGACATATTTGTGTGTACCTACATGTAAATTAAGGGGAAAACGCCTTGCACAAAGTTCCGGATATCATCTATTGCCAGTTGCCTGTAAGTTGAACAAGAAAAGGGTAAATTATTTAAGCAGTATGTTATATCTGGCATATATTTCAAAAACAACGAACAACATTAGCTTATGATAAAACAGTTTGTACTGGTGACTGGTCTATTGTGAACATCAAGCGGTCTACAAGAAAATGCAGAAGCTGGTTGCCTATGTCAATGCGCTCAGAATTCCAAGGGAGGTAATCTATGCATTCTACATATAACAATCATATTTTAGCGGGTCTTTCCGTGGTGATTCTGAAGGCATGATATCTCGGGGTCAAGATTCTATATATAAATGAACATGGGTGGTATTCACAAAGAATCTTAAGTGAAAACTTAAATATTTTGACTTAAGTTAAAATATTTAGCTGCACATATTTCCCAAGATGTGAAGAATAACCTATGCTTTCTTTGTGACTACTGTAGCTCTTTACATAATGCTTCTAAACGATGTAAATACTTGACTGTTTACTTGGATTTACTGTTAAGCCGAAACACTTTTTTGAGATTTTTAGAAAATTCTAAGTTTTCACTTAAGATGCTCTGAGAATACCATCCCTGGAGATAAATCACAACCCAGCACATATCTTGGTTTATCGACATCTACTCTGCACAAACACACATAGTGTTGAACATTTAATGAAGTGTTGTAATGTTAAAGACGCTACTACGCACATGCAGGACTATGCCCTGGACCACAGCACATTTCTTACCCCCCCCCCACCCCCACCCGAAATCCAGGATCCGCCCATGCAAGTTGTTTGAAAGCCAGAACCCACACAAAGTGGCTGACTAAGACTGGATACCAACTCAATTCCTAAAGGAGTTTGCAAAAGAAATCGCTCCTCCACTGACATTAATATACCAGGCGTCATTGCAATTTGGATGAAAAATAACTAACGTGAAGCCCTCTTCAAGAATAGAAGTAGTCCCGCTAACTACCACCCATTTCATTGACATCTCAGTGCAGTAAAATCATGGAACATATGCACTCCAAAAAAATGAAACACTACCTACATCAAGACTTTTCGCTTATACAGTCTTTTATACAGGATAATCAAGACTATGCAAAAATTATGAGGAAATCAGAAGGCAGCACTCATCTTATTAACCAGCAAAGAACAGAAACAACACAACTACACAGAGCAATGCCCACACTCAACCCAAATAAATGATTAAATGCCCAAATCCCCGCCGCAAACATGCATAGATACCATAGCAATGCAAGACTTATATACTTAGCAACTTTTCTAAGTCCACACTTATATTTTTGAAGATAACTTTGTCAAATGTGTATGTAGCCCAATGAAATTTGGCTAGAGCTTTCTTGGGTTATAGGTTTGCAAAATTGTAAAACAAAAAGTTAAGTTTGATTTAAATGCATTGAGTGGACACACGCATAACATAAGACCACAAGAAAGTAAAAGTTGCAAATCCATATTTTGATATCTTGGATGACCATCATTAAGTCCCATGTTCCTATTGACAGTCAAAGACAAGGGTGGGGGATCATTGTTGAATGAAGAGACTCATTAAATTTGACCATCTGAACAAAAAATTGCCATGTGTCTTCGATGTAGATCAAATTTAAAGCATGACGTCACAATAAATATGTTAAATGCTCTTGCAATCAATATAACACAAGCAAACAATACGTTTACCTTGAATTAAACACTCAAATAGACATATATACGTTGAAAATATATCAGACGTGGTTGTTATGGTAATAAGTCATGATTGTCGACACTAAATGCTACTCTGTAACATACTGACGCCACTTCGTATTTTTCTGACATCATTCAACGCCTACTGGGATATCTAAATAATTTTATAAACTGTTTTTCATACGTGGTGAGTCATTGGTCATACAATGAAGGCATTTGGAATACACTCAATGTGTATGTAAACGCGTGGCGTCAAAAAAGCACGAGACGCACGTCAATCTTGTGCCGAAAAAAACACGTGATGTACGACCAGTTCGATACGCGAATTATTTTGACTTTGTTGTACAAACTTCATGTGCGAAATTTTGTCACTTCATTGTATATAATAAAAACGGTATGGATAAATAAAAATGAGGACTTAAAAAATTGTTAATTATATTAAGAGGACCTAAACAGTCTACAAAAGAAGGAAGAGGACTGCAAATGTGAGGTCATCTGGTTCAGCAGAAAGCAAACACCACTTTGTGCACCATGCATAATAGATGGTCAGACATCAACTGTAGTTGAGGCAGGATAAATATCGGGGAATCCCTCTGTCTGTTTGACTTAATTTAAGACGGCAGGAACTATGTTTGAATTTCAGGGGAAGTAACTTTTATAGACTTAAAAAAAGTAATTCGTACAGAGTACCCTCCTGTTTTCCAAAGATTAAGATACATATGGTTCAAATAAATTTGGTTTTAATTTGAGTACACTCACGGCCAAAAAAGGACAAAAATAGCTCAAGCATAGCCAGCTGTTTGCTTGGTATAATTATGTCAATATTTTTAGCAAACTTGATAGCCTTTAAAACTATCAATCAAGAACAAAATGATTAAGTTTTAAAAAGAGATGACATTTATTAAGACATTTTGCTTGGAATTCAATTGTCTACTCATTAATTATCAACATTAGCTGAACATTTGAGACATTATTTTTTCTGCTGATAAGCCATTGGCTGACTACTGACAATTCACAAAGTTTTTAAAAATCATTCATAGCACTAAAATAAGGTTGTTTATGTCTATGTTGATGCATTACGGGTATAAAAAATAATTATTGCATTTCTGGTTTTTATTACAAAAGTGGTTGCAGAAAAATTTATTACATTTTTTCCCAATAAGTTTTGTAATAATTATAACATATCTGGTTGATGTTCTCTGTATTTGTTTTAATGTTTCATAACTAGGGTGTACTATTACAGATTATCCATGGATAAAACGGAATATAATTGATTTAAGCCAAAAAAAGTAATTAACTGATAAGCCTTTTTAGGCCTTTTTCATAGACTTAATCAGAATCGAATATGTTTGTACATCATTTCAATGTTTACTTCTGAATAATTTACAATAGTTGAAAATTTGAGACATTATTTTATTCGGCTGATAAGCCCCTGAGTGACTACTGACTGTTCACAATGCTTTTGATCAACATTCATAACACTATAATACTGTTGTATATGTTGGTGAATTACATGTAGAAAATGTATAAAACAAAATATTTCATTTTTTGCGTTTTATTACAAAAGGTTAATTAAAAATCCTATGGGTGCCTACTGCCTACTTACAAGGTCAAGCTATTTTTCAAGGGCCATTACTCTGGAACCTATGGTGAGATATTAGCCAATTCCAGACAGTTACAGTGATTAAGAATGTAATTTAACATAAAATCATGAACATGCAGACGACACATCCTAAAATAATTCAGGGCACTCGAATGAATTGATGAGGAACAGCAAATGAAAGTACCTCAAAAGCTCATTTTGTTATTGTTAGATTGGTGAGTTAGTAAATAAAATCATTTTTGACCTGGTCTTATCATTTGAAAAACGTTTTGTATGCTTTGAATTCAATTCATTGATAATATTTCTATAATAGGTCAACTAGTAAACAATATATTAATTTACGGCAAGGGAGGTAACAACTGTTTTGCTGTCCGGGACTAGAACGTAGAGGTTGGTTTTTATACCTTCCTTTCCGGGGATCAAATCGCAAAAGGTCAATAAGGCGGAAGTAGACTATGGAGAAAATGTAAAAAATAATAAATTCAGTTACAAATGCAATATAACGTTTATGTAAACGTCTTTGAAGATACTTCTATGTGACAGCAAGTGTAGAAGTTTATTGTCATGGCACTGGTAACCGTACAGAGGTCACCAAGTCCAAGTGCGAGTGTAGAAACGGTAAGGAATCGCTTCCTGTATTTCATATTTTCTATGATTCAACAATAAACATGCATAACAAAGTATTAGTTTCGTTCTTGTAGAAGAAAACTTCATTGTGAGCTATATAGGACAGTGCTATTGTGAATTTCTGCACTGTCAAATTGCACAAATGTTGCAATAAGGGGAAAGACTGTGAATTATTGGACTTCTGAATCAGATTGATTTGCCTGTTTGCAGAGTCTGGTTTTGTGAGTCACTGACTAGCTGTGTCAGTGAGTGCTTTTTAATGTCTAAGACATGCACAAGCCAAAAGTTATCAAGCACCTGGAAGATGTTTTGACATTATTTTATTTTTAACATCGCAGAATAAATAGATGAATGAACAGTCGTTAACACAAAGGCACATTGTAGACAAAAGTAATGCACCAGTTAATCGAAACCTCAAGGTGGGGCCGGGATGCCCGGGATAGTGGGGGAAAAGTCCCAGGATTCTACCTTTGCCTTGTACACACACTGCCATGTTTGTCTCAAGGGATTTATGTTACTCACTGCGAGCACATATAGCCGGGAATTTACCTAGGGTTTGAAAAAGGCAAAAGTCGAAATCCCCGGGGTTTGGAGCTGAGGTTTTAATTGACTGGTGCCTTACTATTTTCTTGGCAATTTCCTCATCTTGAGTGACATAGCATCAATGACAGTTCTGAGGGACAAGTGGAATTTCCCTGTAAAGAACTTAAGTTAATGCAGGAATCTCCTTGAAGTTGAAGTTAAATAGTGTGTGGTATTTCTTTACTTACACTTGATCTGAAGCAGGTAATTTGGTCTTATTCGATAGGAAAATGTATTAAGACCATCTTAAAACGAAATTTTAACATATTTATGCCCCCGTATCGATAGATCGGGAGGCATATAGTAATTCACCTGTCTGTTCGTTCGTCCATCCGTCCGTCTGTTCGTCTGTCCGACCTGGTTAACCCAAATTGACCGTTTCTTCTAGCATTAAAATGGCTTGCTACAGAGTTTGGATGGATGTTGTATATGACCACTCTCCACACGCTTGTATCACCTGACTCCATTTTGACCTTCACCTTGACCTAATTTTGGACTTATCTCCCCTTTAATATTTTTACAATAAAATTTTGTCTGGACCGTATCTTCAAAACTATTTAACATAATGACTTGAAACTTGAAATATAAATAGATGGCAACTTGGAGAAGTGCATTGACAAAGAATCATAACTCTGTCTGTCTTAAATTTTGAATTATCTCCCCTTTAGTATTTTCAGAATCAAATTTTGACCGGAGGGTATCTTCAAAAGTGTTTAAGATATTGCCTTAAAAATTAATACATAAATAGATGGTAGCTTGTAGAAGTACAGGGACCAAGAACCATTACTCTGTCTGTCCTAAATTTTGAATTATCTCCCCTTCAGTATTTTCATGATAATTGTTTGTCCAGAGCATATTTTCAAAAGTATTTAAAATATTGCCTTGAAACTTGGTATATGAATAGATGTCAACTTGGGAGAAGTGCAGTGACAAAGAACCATAACACCTGTATCACCAGATCACACATGAAGTCGATCAAGGCACTGCTTTCAAATGTGGCATACTCGTTAACCATCATAAGCCCCTTATAGTTCAAAGCCATGTAACACTATCAAACATTTTAACTGAATAATGGCCCCTGATTGACTTAGCTTTTTATGGACATGGCTTCCACGGGGCATAAGTGTTTATTGAATGCAGTCTTGTTTTGTTGCTAAAACAGGAAGTTGTTTAGATAGTCTCAAGTATGAATATGTTTATTTTGACAGGAAGAACAAGATGTGCTGGATACAAGTGATAGCAACGTCAAATCACCAAGGCAACGAAGGTCTGTTTGAATGATTAAATTAATTGATAATTATTTATGTTTTTTTTTTATTTAATTTACTTAATTTTCACTTGTCACTGATTGAGGCTGCATGTAATATCTATATAGAATGATGTATATTCTTGTTAGATCAGGGATCTTATTTACTCTCTTCATGTGCATGACTATGAAGATATATTTTTTAAATCAAAACACAATATCACAGACAGTCATTATTAGTTTTCAAATAGTGCTCCATTTTACAAAGTGGCCTTCACCTCAGGATCATGTGAAAAACGTGCTTTCTGACTCAGGGATTCTTCTTTCTACCAGCCTTAGTTTGTAACTAGCAGTCAGAGATATGGGAATCTTTGTTTCTATTTATATGCAAAGGATTTCCATCCAGGATATCCCGAAGCATGTGTGCACAAATTTGTCCCACTACCCTTCCTTCTGTTGTACATAACATTTTAATGATGGAATTAAATACAATTGGTTTCATCTGCTCATAAATGTGTCAAGCTTGACTTAAGAGGCGAGAGAACAAATCAATGCTGAACAAAAGCTGAAAGTTTTGACATAGATCTAAAGAACTGATTTGTTTACTTCTCTAATCAACTGACATAGATTTCTAACACAAGCACATTGGCAAAGAGCGTCAATTCAAGATCCTTGAATGGACGAGAATATGGCATCATGTGTATACTCTAAAATAATTTATTTTCTTGGGGAATTAAATTGTGTGGATTTCGTGGTTCACCTTCAACCGCATCATCAAATCTCATTGAACATTATTTTTTCCCTTGTATTTTTACCTGAAATGCAAATTGCACAAAGTAACGTCCAATCAAACTGGTTTTTTTTACCAAAACCACAAAATTTTGTCCCATCGAAATTAAATGATTTAGAGTATAATGTTTTTAACAACTAAGAATATGGATGTTGGATACCTAATTAGCTTCTTTTCAGCTAATTCAGTGAAGGCTTTTATAAGTCTCCAAAGGTGAAGAGTCAAAATAATTCAGTAAATTTTCAAGAGAAATCAAAGATATTTTTATGATATGTTGCTATATAATTGAAATCATTTTTGACTTTCAGCTATTATTTTCTACTCAAAACTAGCACTTTTGTTGCATGAAGAGTCATAAATTTTAAAAATTAGAATGAAATGTTGTTTCAAGAATCAAACTATAAATGCCCTGAGTTAAGGGTCTTGCATCATTTTATAATCGGAGATGATAGCTCCGACACCACTCTCTCCAATTCCGAACTCACCGTCCAAGTCAACGAGCAATGAGACGTTTTGCCAAGATGAAAAAGAAGATTTTATCACGAGAGATAAAGACATACATATATACTCCATATATTGGAATTTTTGACATTTAACAATTATTGATAAGTAAAGCGTTTTATTTTTAATTATGTTTTATTCTATATCTTTTCATTCAATATAACCATGACAACAATAATACAATCTAAGAATAGATCGACCACATGACCAAAAGAATACCAAAACAATACTGCAACTTTTAACTTAGGAAAAATATTTTATATATTTATTTTATCCCTGATGAAGGCTATGGAATAGCCGAAATATGTTGGATCAATAAATCACACTTGAAACCAGACCCGTCTTTTCCGTGTGTTTCCCTTATTATATTTTTATTTATCATTTTATAATGTTACTCTAAGCGATGAATGAATGGTTGATTGTTGGAGGAGTTATGTACCTTGGATGGGGCCAGAATATATTTCGAATTTTTACTTATACATGTTAGTTTAATAATTATAGGAGTGCTTAAACAAGGTTCGTCTGGGTATAAAATAGTACGAAATGTACTTTAATTTGAAATGGCCAAAAAGTCCTTGGAAAGTTCGTGAATTTGCCAAATTGCTTATTTTATTGGTATTATATAACATTGGTCTAGAATTACTTGTCTGCATTAAATTTTAGGAAACAGGCAAAACTAATAAAATGAGATAAAATTTGATGGAAAAATGACAGAAGATTATCTAGAGACCACACATCACCGTGTTGACTCAAAGTTGCTCCTCACATATATATATGTGGTTGCAAATGACCACTGTCACATGGAGCGTCTGATCACTCAATCTTCGATCATTACTTTGAAATAATTTGATTTTAGACACTTTTTGCATATTTTCGCTATTTTGAGATTTTGATACTGTAGAAACTGTACTTGAAAAATTCTAATTTCTTGCACTTGTTTTTAGAAGTTCTGTATGAACAATGACTTTACTATCAAGTTAATGTAGGCCTAGTGTCCAGTCCCTATAGGTGGTGCTTTTGCTTAATATGTTGACCTTTAACATATCTTTAACCTATTGTGACATTTCTTATCTTTTAATAAAAAAATAGAATTCAATAAAACAAAGTGTAGAGATACTACAAAAGTCATGAGTTGCTATGAAATTAAATCCCGTTACTTCAACAATAAATAAGCTGTGGTTATTTATCAATCAATTTTATAACAAATTTATCAATATTTTATCTAGACATTGTAAACATTTCTATAAACATAAAAGATTGTTGTAAGTTATTGAAGTACTCGTATCAGACCAAAACCCGAACAATACCAAAACCCGAACGATCGTTATTTCTCCTCTCCTGTATCTCTTAAGAAGGAGGTTATTGTGTGTTCTTGAGCTCTTTTACATAAGGAAGCTTCGTGTAAAATTTCTTTAGTCTAAGAATAGTATTTACGCAAAAATTCTTCTTTCATTATTACCCCTCCCACTTTCTGTTTTGTTTACATTGGGGTATTCCGAACGACCTTCACCCACCGGTGCAAAACTTTTCCCATGGGAGCCTTTTAACCAGAACACCTCTAAAAAATGTCTTTAAACGTTTATCATGCATTAATAAAACTAATAAAATTAAAAAGTTCCAAAAAATAAGAATAAAAACATGATATTTTACCATTTGTATCGTAAATCAGATTCGCGTTAAAAAATCAGATCAACCAAGGGAAGTAATCCAGTCTAATTTGGAAGTTAATTCAGACTGGATTACTTCCCTTGCTTACAAAAAAATTAGTATTTAGGCTCTTTAGACTTACTGGTGACGATCAATGAAGCTGATTTGAATCTCATTTCATGATTATGAAAATTTGTTATGGTTATAAACTGTGCCAAAGTGCTTCCTATGAAGATGTGCACTAAGAGATAATTGAGCCCACGATGTGATGTACGGAATTAGTACGGTACAAACCGGCAGTTAATAGCACCCACATGAAAGTTGACGAGGGATCTTGTGAAGGTTGATTACATTTGATGAAATCAAAATTATTTTATATTTACCCTTAAATGTCATTTATTCGGCCGATGAAGCCATCTGTTCGGGTACTGGTACTGTAGGTTACCAATTAGCGCAAATTAGTGACCCTTTTGGAGCCCCTGTTTTGGGACGCATGCGCAGACGAGGCTGGAGTTGTTTACATTTCTAGACGGGGGAAAGGCTGTAGTTTATCAAATTGCCGATTATTTTTGTAGAAAAACAGTTTTTAAAGACATAATCGGGAAAAACCTTCATTTTTGTTCGCTTTTTGGTCTGATACGAGTAGGGCACTTCTGATGTTATTTCCTGAACATTAAGGTTTTATTATAAGTAAATTAGCCGTACTTGCCGTAGTAATAAGATGAAACAATATTGTTGTAAATCAATTCGTTTGAATGATGTTTAGAATAAATAATAACATGTGTGGGCTGATTAAAAAGTTACAAAACTTTTACTTTTCATTTTGGGATTATTTATCTATAAGGATTTCATAAACTGATTTATTTGATTGTAGAAGTTACAGTGCGTTTGTTTTATATTATATACTTATGTCATGTGCTATGGTCATTTTTTTAAAGTTGCAAATTTGAAATAAAATCTATGAATTTGATAGAAAAATTGTAGCAGAAGTTAACTTACTTTATTATCAGCCCTCTTGGAATGATTGGATATGTCAGCTCGATATTTTATAGCTGGCTATTTTACAAGAATAATACTGGGGATTGTAAACAAGAGAAGACACCTTTCACCTGAGTAGAAACTTAATCTTATGACTACTTGACTGTTTTAAGTCCCTGGCAGCAACCGGCAGCCTTTCTTGGAACAATCCAGCAAAACAAAAGAAAGTTAGGAGAAAATTGGATAGGGAAGGCAGTACTCACTTTAACCAGCAGAGTACTTGTTTGGTTGGATAATTAAACATGAACAGTATGCCTGTATCAGCGGGGTAGAAATGTTTTTATGTGGCTTAAGTTAATTTTCAAAAGTTACTAAGATGGAAATGACGAAAGTAGACAGCAAGCATTTTCAAATAGCCAGTGAATCTTTCCACCCTCCGCCTCATTTCTACCCCCTGCTTTTAACATTCGACTGAACATGCATTAGTTATAAGAATTTGTTAATTAATATGTATTTGGTTATATTTGTCAACAAAAAATGTTAATGAAATTTAAAAAAACCGAACTAAACATAATTAAGTTTTTCATCACTCAAATTGACAATAGAGGACATTTTCATTACTTGATTCTTGTTAAGGATGGTGTAAGCCTGTATGTGAAAGTCATTTAAAAAAGATTAAGTTCAGCTAGGCCATAAGTAGATAAACATTTCTGTTTGATTATGCGTACCCAGTATAATTTTAAATATATATAAATTTTAGGTCATAAATTGTGTTTATATTAAGGATGGCAACGAATACCAAAATTGGTATCCGGATATCCGGAACGGTATCCGAACGGATATCCGGATATCCGTATCAAATTGAATGTTGTTTAAATCGTGTTGGAATAAAGCTAATGCTATGCGACAATGTAACATAATTTCGCGACCACCATCGTCTTTGTGTACCAGACAGACTTACATTAAATGCCTCAATGCGGATATTCTGCTATTGTTACATCCATACCTACGAGTCCAAATATTTAATCTGACCTCTAAGCTTTAATCTTAAGAAACCTGTAAGTTGTTCACATTTTGTGTTTACATTTTGTGTTTACCTTTGATATAAGGGTACGTAACTCCATCTGAATTATTTCTACTTTCGTTTTGACAAGCTGCTACACAGTGATCTCCCTTGACGATATACGCGTGGAACTTATTAGGTTCCTGACGCATTTTTTGTATGTTCATGTTTACTTTCTGCATCAAACATAAAATTGAATAAATAACTGATAACATAATTGTGCATTTTTAGTTTTTATTTCCAATCATAACCAATCGATAGTCTTGATACACTTTGAGTAATATTTAATTAGAAATGGGCGTTGCAGGGTCAAAGCCAATGATAAACGTCAACGCATATTAATTGTAATTTATTTGCCGACAGTTACGTTCAGATTAACCAAAACTTCAAAGCTTAGCTTGATTTTAATTAGCTGCCGATGAGAAAAGAATGTTTGTATAAGACAAATACCAAATTCGTAACCCCTTTAATCACCATTAGCACCTTTCGTGGAACCGCGCAATTAATCGAAACTGGTCTTATTTAATTACTAATTGAGTAGACAACTTGTTAAAATTAGGATAATTACTAACAAACACCTATAATCTGATAATTGTCCGGCGAAAACAGACTTTAAGATACACCGCAGTGATTATCACGCAAAAGCAAATCTAACGGAGACCCCGTGTCAAAAAATTAACAGACCCCGAATAAACAATGTGTCACCGATATCAAATGTATTCTATTGTTCCAGGTGTCAATCGATGTTTTCGTCGTAAAGTTATGAGAAAACATTTTTATTGAATTTTATAACGGATATTCGGATCCCAATTTACTATTCGGATACTCGGAATGCGATACGAATATCCGGATATCCGTTGCCATCCTTAGTTAATATTTTAGTTTGTGGTCATGCAGGACTTGCTAGTTTATAGTTGATAACTTTTGATAAGACTATGAAGAGTTTAACTCCAATTCCATTAAATCTGGTAGACTCAAAGTAACAATTTTAATTATTATGTAAAAAACCCCGCATTTTTTAAATACGGCCTCAAATAATCTAAGTTACAGATATCTTTTAAGTACAAAGTGAAATTAGCATATGTATGCATGTTTAACTACATTTTTTATGTAACTTGAATTGCAATTTAAAGGAAGAAATTGCTTGAAAAACTAAAAGGTATAGTGGGTGGGTGGGGGCCTGTTTTCTGTCATTTAAATGCGTCGATGCGTAACAGAAAAATGTTATTTACTAAAATTAACATACAGAACTAGTTGTACATTCCTTACCTTTTCATAATTTTATGCATTTCATCTACGCATTTTTTGTAAACTAAATTAAACCTGTACTTAAGTGTAAACAGTTACATCATAAAAACCCACTTAAAATCACAGGTAACTGTATCATTGATAAAGACGTAAAACGAAAAAAATATATAAATTTTTACTAACATTTTTTTTTCATTATCAATGATACAGTTTCCTGTGCTTAAAAAAGGTGACTTTCGTCACTTTTGTATGAAGTCATTTAGAAAAGTGAAAACTCATTCTAAACATTGAACGAGGTTAAATTATTGCTATGCTTAAACGGCCAGTGTTAATGAAACAGAATGTTCTTACCACTATGAGATACATGTACAGTCCATTCAAAGTTAAAGGAGAAAGGTTATAAACATAAGCTCATCTGTCAGGTAAACTATGTTTATCTAGGCTTTAACTGGGTGTAACTGAGTTAACTGCTGTATAATTCACTGCTATTCTTTAGAATGGGATGTTCCCTCATTTAAGTATTACTTACAAATGTGTATTAAACAGGGCTTTCACTAGGCTCCAAAAGTGAAGAGTCCAAATGATTCATGACTCTCAATTTTCAAGAGTCATCAACATATTGCAATAAAATTTGTATTAGAATTACAGAAAATTTGACTCTTAACCTTAAATTTTCAAGAGTCAAAATAGACGCTTTTGTCAAATTCAAGAGTCAAAATGCAGTTTCAAGAGTCAAATGAAAGCCCTGATGAAATCCATTATTACCATCTTAAATTCTTAATGATGATACTCCTGGTTCAATATTTTCTTCAGCATTGTACGTTGTGATCAACTTTCAATGGTAAAAGGTGAATGAAATTTTTTTTCTAGATAATGTAAGATACCAGGGTACTGTTTTATCAACGTCCTTATGAAAATTGTAAACTTACATTCAAATTTAAATTTTGTATAATTCTTTTACAACTGCAAAAAGGGCACAGATATTGTTAGCAGGAGTTGATTGACTGAATCCTTATTAGTTTTACTGCGCCAATCACCACAATTTATAGTTGTAAAAGTAATATAAAAATTTTAAATTTGATCGCAAATTTATGATTTCCTTAAATGCCTTGATAAAACAGTACCCAGAACCTCAATAAATCTGCACAATTTGTTCAGTATAAAGAAAAAGATATATATGGCAAAACTGGTAGTACGGGTGAATTATTATAGTCAAGTGATGTATATTATACTTTTGTTTGTTCCAACCAGGAAACTAATGCCTGTAATATACTTACCGTACTGACACTATCACTTGTCCAATCTAAGATGTAGGTCAAGGTCATTTTACTCATAGTAGTTTAGCCTACCAGCATTTCTTTGGTAATGGTTCGAACCATTAAAGTATCCATCCACAGTGTTTTACGGTCCCAGGTTGCCGGTTGGAACTGAAATAGGTGACAAATATTGTTTAAAAAGAATTAGGTATAGCTGCAAGTGGGTGTGGCAGCCAAGATCCATCTGTGGCGCCCAGGAATAGACAATGTCCTCTCAGGTACCAATTTACACCTTGGTGGTGTGGAGAATGTGGGTTATCCTTGCTCAGAGAAATTAACCAATGGTCCAGATGAGGTTTGAACCTACGACTTCTCGATCTGGAAGCACGTGCCCTACCTCTAGGCCACTGCTCCCCACCTATTATACTTGATGCTCAAGTTAAATAAGTATAGTTATGCCATCAGTTCAATCAATTGTGTGGATATTGTATATCTGTTCTATTGCTCTGTCGCCTATCCATGATAGTACAAACCATTTCAATTTTGCTACCTTAAGTCTTTTACGAGTCTGCTATGTTTGAGAACTAGTGCAAATTTAAAGAAATAATTTCATTAAAAAAGTTGGGTGATGAGTCTTCTTCTTTAAACATGTTAGGAATGTATAGTCATGACTTTAGTAAGTTCAATGGTTATTTTTAAATGAAGCATTAAAATATGTGATAAATTTAAGCTTAACTTGACGTGTTTTTATTATAAAATATGTTAAATTCATTCATTGATTAATGTATGAATATAAAATTGAATAAAAAATCTAGTTTAGAGAATCAGACAGATTAGGAAAATTTTACAAATTTCTATGTATTGATCAAGACAATTTTTTAAAGTGGATGTATCCGTATTTATGCAAACTTATTATTTTTATAATTCACAAGATAGATCTTCTCATTCTGTTTATTCTTATGAAAAAAATGCTGAAAAATTATAGTGCTAAAATTGTTTGGAAAATATTGTATTTTAAATAATTTCTTCTCAAGAAATTTTATCACAAGTGTGTACACGCATTTTGCATAAGTAAAGTATTTCTGTCATTTTTTACGAACAAGTTTACACTTATATAGATCTTTATTAGTATTCATTACAGAATTGAGTCACAATAAATTTAAAACAAATTGCATTTTAGATAAATCATAATGCAGTGGCATCCTCTTTTAAGACAGGTTGGTTTAAATTGCATAATGATTTTTAGATATTAATTTCAGATTGTATAAAGGGGCCTTGTATCATTGTGTAACTGTCTAATAAGATATTTGATCGATCATAAAGTATGCATGTTTACTTGTTTCATGTCTGTTTGATTTGGCTCCGGTTCATACATTGTAACGCAACATGTGTGTATTTATTGTACCAAATAGTGTGACGTCTAATGACAGTTTTTATAAACTCAAGATTTTTGATATGACATATTTTTATCTCGCTCTTGATCTTTGAATCAGAATGCAGTAATACTTTGATAAAAATTATCTGTAATCATAAAAAGACATAATTTTCAGCATACAAATGCTTGACACCAGCTTGCCAATAGCATTCACCTCATGTATCTTCCTCAACAAGCAGCTATAATATGTGTCCCTTCGTTGCAACAAGGTTGTATTATACTATACACTCTATATTGTGGTATAACATTGTTAGATCAAAGATAATTTGTGATAATATCGTAACATCAAGTTCAACGCGTGCTAGCGATGCAAAAAAAACAATAATTTGAGGATTCAGTGCAAAACTATGGTAACTACATCAATTTATATTGGCACATACCATAGTTTAGCACCAAGTCCTCAACATGTTATTCTGACATTTGTCGAGTGCCTGCCATTAGGACTGAGCCGCTGAGCCACAGTACAACTGTACTAGAAAACCTGGTTAAGCTGTGTCGTTATTACTTTCTTAAAAACTTTCAAGAGGTCCAAATATTAAGGTTAAACTCTGAACCACAAATTTGATTTGAGCAAAATGTTAATTTGAGGAGATCAGGCCTTAGGTGGCTGCATGCTTTATGAAACTGTGGTTTCTCATATAAATATACTAATGGCGACTTTATTTGAAGACAGGTTCAACTGTATACCGGTATGATATACACAATTACTTTGATTGACACATTACAGGGTTTTAATGAGTAAATAATTGTTGTGTTTTGTAACTTCTGGCTAGAGGGGGATGGGGGGATGGTTACTATAAAAATCATTAATTAGTAATTTAAAGTGATAGAGTCATTAATGATTACTTAAATGTCCCTACCTCATCAAATGCTTATCAACTTAAATATAGGGCTGATCAAATCATAGACATTAAAATGTAATTAAGGGATTGAAGTGTAAATAAATCACTGCATTTTCTGCAGTTACTCAAAATGTAATAAGGGTGTCACGCAAAAACTAGTGAGTCCTGGTTATTGGTGAAGCCTCGTAATTTTAGTACAAATCTCTGGCTTATAATAAGGTCGTAAGCACAAAATCAATACTTTGAGAAAACAAGAATAAACTAGTCATTTTAGGTTAATCCAGGAAAACTTAGAATTAAGTCGGCTGCCTGCTGTATTATATTGAATTTAAAATAGCAGCATAAAATCTGATGAATATAAATAAGCAGATAATGTGTAAGGTACAGACTATTCAATGGTGTTATATTTGGAGACATTGAACCTGTCACTCACAGAAACCTGTCTTTAACGCCCACCAATGGGAAGAGCAAACAGTATAGACAGGTGGTCTCTCTTAACAGGTATAATCATTGAAAATGGTCTAACAAAAGTGACCTTTGTTCGCAAGTCACTGTTGTTCCTTTTAGGTTTTGTTAAAGTGGCCTTTGTTGACAGTTGGTCTTTGTCTACATGGTATATTTCTGACTCTGTGGTCGTTATTTGCAAATGGAATGTGCCTTCAGGTTTTGTGATAGTGGTCTTTGTTGACAGTTGGTCTTTGTCTACATGGTATATTTCTGACTCTGTGGTCGTTATTTGCAAGTGGAATGTGCCTTCAGGTTTTGTGATAGTGGTCTTTATCCACATGTTTTGTTTGCCTTTCTACAATATAAAGTATAATGTAGGTTTTATATTAATTGCCTTTGTTCAAAACTTGGTCTTTGTCTACAACTTTTGTTAAAATGGTCTTTGTTCAGAGGTCAAGACTGTATTGATGCTAATGATGATGACAAATTATTCAGATAATTAATTATATTCAATTTTTCAAGTCAACCAATGATGCATAAAAACTCTCCCAGTATATATGTATGTACATATACATAGCTTTACATATGTAGACAGTAAGCTTTGAAGTGTCATTTTAAATTTTATATACCTTCGTGTGACGTAATATGCATCATGCATACTTAATATGTTAATATGCACCTTGTGGTGTAGGATAGATGGGTGTGATGTATATCCTCCGAATATACATATTTACTGCATTGTGTAATTCTATCTCGGATGTGTACCATAAAGGAAGTGTTTCTGTCATAATATTGTTGTTTAAAACAGATTCTTGTTTGTTTATGAAGAAAATATGGAAAAATAAATTTGTTTGAAATATTTGAATGTGGGTTCATTGGTATTTATCCACAGTAAAACCTCAGTAATTAAATCACCTGTGCAAGGACTATAGGTTATAATTAAATAACAACACATAACTTAAGCAGTGAGAAAGGATTTAAATATTGTCAATTTGTGTTCTTAAATCTGAGGTGGTCTTTAAATGGAGAGGTTTATTTATGAAATGAACTTCTATTCTGAAAAAAGTGAAATAAATGTGTAATAATGAATCATCATTTGGCAGGATTTATAGTAATCACTCTGTCTCTTATATAAATCTACAAATAGATTGAACCTGCGCTCAAAGGTCACCTGAGGTTATTCTGCCAAGTTTTATTCCTCTATGACATCAGCGATGATAGTGTCCTTGGTATATTAATATAATGCAACATATAAGTCAGCGAAGATTTATATAAAATGAATAATTTCCAAGAAATTCGGATTACAGAGTTCATTATCCGCTGTCAGCAATATAACAAATCATTGAACATTAAAAGTTAACATAGTTAAACCTGACAGGAAAAAAGATTTAAATTGGATGAATCATTTTCAACTTTACTAGAATTATAAGATTATTATCTCGGACATTTACATAGTGGCTGCCCTACTGCATGCATACACAACTTGTGATTTATTATGAAACCACAAATCAATATGAGCAGGAGGAATATTATATTTGTGCAGTGAATTTGTTCATGCAGTGTTTTGTGTCTTCCGAAGTACATCGGGGAAGTTAAAATGTTTGTCATCGTCATTGATACCAGATATACACATTAACAATTTTAATTTACGGATGAGATGAAACATTTAGGACTCAAGGGAGTTTTTTTAAACAAATATATTCGGATCGTATTGTGACAAAATGTTTATAAATGAGGATTTAAGTGCTTTGTATATGTGTATGTGACATAGAATATATGAGTTATGACTAGCATCAGGTGCAGATATGTGACATAATAGGATAATAAATGCTACATAAGTAAAATTAATTTCGAAACTTATATCTGAAAGTGCTGGTGTACTGATTGAGTGTTTAATTGTTTTGAGTGTTTGTTTTGAGTGTTTGTTTTGAGTGTTTACCAAGAAAAATAATACTGAATTAATTAGTAAACCTGAAGAGCTTGATGGAATTATTGTCGTGAAAAGCTAATTTTGTTATGTTTGTTGTTTTTTATTTGGATATTAAAATTTGAAGATTTACAAAATCTAATAAATGGAAAAGTACAATATACCCTCTATGTTTTGTCATTTAAATGTACCAAGTTTGAACAGTGATTAATAAATAGTGAAAATTTAAATACCAAGTGTGGTCAATTGACAAGTCAAAGTGTGGTCAATTGACAAACCAAAGTGTGGTCAATTGACAAACCAAAGTGTGATCTGAATATTGAGACGTGATCACACTATGATGATAGATGAAGTGAACTGGAGAAAGATGGTGCATATAGTTTATAGTTGTTATAGAAACGATCAGGAGGTTCTTGGAAATCTACATAAAATTTGTGTACAGTTATGGAATTATAAAAAAGATTGGTGAGTTTTGGGGTTTTATAATTAACTAGTTAGTTACAATTTTGTTTATCACATACTAGCAAGTGACACAATTTAGCGTTACTACCCTTTGTAGAAAGTGTATTTTGTAGTAACATGAAATATTTGGTGTGTTAATTATTGGTGGAGTTATTACCCTCGGTAATAATTTAAAATATAAAACATTGTTTGTGGTATGTAGAGTTATTGCCCCTTGTAATATAAATGTTATTAACTCAATACAAAGATCATCTTATTATAAATTTACATGTCTAATTTTATTGATTCAAATTTAAACATATTGATGGTAGTTACTGTAGCTTTCTTAGATATTGGTAGTGATAAATATGACAGTTATAAATATACAATTATATCATATTCACTGGCATATAGAATGAGAAGGTTGTAAGTACTACCGGGTACTTGTAAGTACTACTTACAACCTTATAAGGATGATAGATACTTAATTTAGCATCACTAGGTGCTTCTAATGAGCCTATTTTCATGTTGACCAAACTTGTTGAAACAGCTTGTTCCACCATTGGTATAGAGTAATTTTCACCACAAAAAAATCTTGTTTTCTCAAAATATTGATTTTGTAGTTGCAACATTATCATTCTAAGCCAGCGTATTGTCTGTTTTACTTTGCTCATTTCTTAGATATTTCTTTGCATGATGTTTTGATTTCTATAAAGACAGGCGTTGTACAGTCAGACCTTTATTACCTGGCTTCATGGTCATACAGATAACAAGTCTGTGACACGGTCAGCAATATAGGTGTGACTAATACAGACTATATAAACTGTTTAAGTGTGACTCTGTTGGATAATGAGCTGCAATACTAGAAATTAAGGGGCGCTGGACAATATGATGAAATTTGGGATCTCAAGACTATCGTAGGTGTATTGCTGACGAGGCACTAGAGGAGATATTGATTTCGGCCTGGGGATCAAAAACTAGGTCACTAGATCAAGTCAAAGTAAAACCTTGAAAACTAAATTTAATTGTGCTCCAATATTCACCAGGGCCGTGTCCAGACGCCAAACAGCAATGAGGCAAATCTTTTTTTGTGTCTATTTGCATGATTTTAGACATTGTTTTTTTTCAAACAATGTGCACATTTTGGAAATTCCCCAAATTTTCACCAAGGCAAGTGCCTTGTTGTGCCTCAGCGTGGCTAAGGGTCTGTTCATAAAAATTCAGCAGTATGGGACCATATCTTGCAATACTCTTGTTGACCCTTGGCCAGTATTTATAAAGCATCTTTAGTGAAAACTTAGAATTTTCTTAAAAGTTCAAACTTTCCTTAAGTACATCAGCTAAACAGAAAAACCAATATTAACAATTATTTACATTGTTTAAAAGCATTAGGTAAAGAGTTACAGTAATCATATAGAGAACATGGGCTATTTTTCGTTTCTTGTTAAATATGGCAGCTCAATATTTTAACTTAAGTCAAAATATTTAAGCTTTCACTTAAGATGCTTTATACATACCGACCCTGCTCTCATGGTTATACAGGACATTAATTTCTCAGGTTGCAGCTCATATCGCTATAAATAGTCAGAAGTTTCTGTGTACATGTACTTTACATGGTAGAAATGTTTCACTTTCAGGAGACGGTCAAAATCTGCCTTGAAAAAGCTACGTAAGCTTTTCAACACGGTTAGATTTGTAACCAAGTTAAAACCATGGTGAGAATATAGAACTGTTGACATGAGCATGGCTCTTGTTGCTATAGGCTGTAAACTCTGCTTTATATAAGGGTAAACACAACACTGCTGTAACTTAGAGGGTTCTTAGCTCACATGTCACATAATGACAAAGTGAGCTTTTTTTATCACTCTTTGTCGGTTCATCGTCCGTCTGTCGTCAATCAAAATTTGCTTGTGTACACTCTAGTTGTCACCAATTTGATCTAATCTTCATGAAACTTGGTCAGAATGTTGTTCTCCGTAAAATCTAGGCCAAGTTCGAAACTGGGTCATGTGGGATTAAAAGCTAGGTCACTAGGTCAAAATTTAGAAAAACATTGTGTACACTCCAGAGGTCACCGTTTTGATCCAATCTTCATGAAACTTGGTCAGAATGTTATTCTCCAATATCAAGTTCAAAAACTGGGTTATATGTGATCAAAAACTTGGTCACTAGGTTAAATCTTAGAAAAAACAGTACACTCTAGAGGTAACTGTTTTGATCCAATCTTAATGAAATGTGGTCAGAATGTAAGTTGTATTGATACCTAGACCAATGTGCAACAGGTGAGCGACCTAGGGCCGTGCCCTCTTGTTTTATAAATGAACAAAGTTACTAAGGTTGTGTGTTCATCCCTTGGTAACACCTTTTACTAATAGTGGTATTATTTTATTTATCAGGGTCATTCTTTATAAATCTGGTCTGCACTTATTTGGGCTAGTGTTCGCATGTGGTAGTGTTCACCACTGCCTATATTCACTTGAGCTAGTATTTACTCAAGAGCGGCTTATTTTGTGTGCTTCCTATTATTTAGCTCACCTGATGGCTACCTGTTTTTGTGATCACTCCTTGTCTGACATTGGTCCGTGGTTTATTAGGTCATCAATTTGAGTCAACTTGGGTAAAAAAACTGGGACACTAGGTCACATCATAGTAAAAAAAACCTTGTGCAGTCACTAGATGTCACACTTTTGGCATAATCTTGCTGAAACTAGGTCACAATGATCTTCTCAACAAAATCTAGGTAAAGTTCCTTTTGGCTCATCTGACATTAAAAAACAGGTGAGCGCCCTAGGTGCCTTTGTGCCCTCTTGTATACTCAAATCACCATTTTGTAGTAATGTAAGCAAAATGAAACACTGAAGCCTTATAGTCACCAAGAACATGTTCTGTACAGATTCTAGGAATGCTAGCATGCCAAGAATTGTAACGCTAACAACATCTTATATATCAGGGGAAGTAACTGTTGTACAGGAGGGGAAGTTACTCTTGCTAGATAGTTTAACTCAAGGGAAGTTACTCTTGCTAGATAGTTTTATACAAGGGAAGTTACTCTTGCTAGATAGTTTTATACAAGGGAAGTTACTCTTGCTAGATAGTGAAAAATTGTTGTCTTTCTTTTCAGCTGGTTTTATTTATTTACTGTAAAAGCATTGATATTGGTAGGGTACTTAAGTTTGGAGAAATTTGTGTGAATAAATTTAAGACTTCAAATTATTACACTTAAATGTTTCAAATGTGTAGCAAAGGGGTTATCCTTGCTATATTCGAGTAGAAATGATGCTGTTCTGCCCTGGTGAATTAATTAATTTACAAACCCGGCATGATAGTAATTGTTTATCCAAATCCACCAAATTTAATACCCACCCAATTAATGAGTTTACAGTGTAATTATCTACTAATTAATACATATTACTAAAGTATGGTATGATCTTTTTGTACTGCTTGCAATGTGTATATCTTTAGCCATTATGTAAGTTTATTGCTACAAATGTAGAAAACTGGCTACAGATTTTTCAGAGTGGCTACAAAGATTTTGTTAAAATCAGGCTTAATTTTGACCATTTGGCTCCAATTTTGACAATTTTCTCAAAATTTGGACTACAACCTTCTGAGATCCAGGGGAGGCCCTGCCATGCCATGGTTACAATTATCATAATGTTTAAGAAAGGTTTAATGGTTATAATTAGAGGTATTATAAAAGACCTATAGAGCCTGACTTGGAAATGAAACCTTACCATCATGCGGGTGAGAGGGGTTGGCTGCAATTAACTTTTTAATGGCAATATACTCTTGCAGATGTTAATAGCATTTCTATTTGATATCAGTATGTTTATTATACTAATTGTATTCTATTTTAACTATAATTTAAAATTATGATAAATGCAGGCTGTTTAAGAAATATTCTGCTGTCTACCGTTATCATTTTCAATTTCACTCAGATTGATCATAGCTTTATGTATTTATATTGATAACCCTTGTACCCTATATTGATCAAATCCTGTTATATCTTTTCTTAAGTTTTTGACCTTCACCCGATTGTTTATGTGATCCAGAATAAATATGTTTAAGTTGAAGTCCATCTAGATAAAATAAATCAATGATTTAACAATTGAATGTGGCATGTTATTTAACTTTTCTTGCATCCGTTGAAATTGAGGACATCTTGAAATATTTTCCTGTCTGCATATTATGTGTGTGTAAATTCGTTACCATTCCTAATAATTGAAATTAGAGGGCCTTCAGTGAAACAATTTTTTCGGAGCTATATGTAAGCATGGGCTAAATGGGCTTAGATCGTATTGTTTAAAGGTGGGCCAAGGGTTTTTGTGATGCATATACATGTATTTAGTTTAATGTAGGGGTGTTTATAATACCCGTAGATTGTTTTAGTTTGACATTTTGTTTGCATGCCTGTAGGATGCAGTGTGAATTCTCTCGTTTATTTACTGATGATATATGTTTAATCATTGAAGTTTTCCATGAAATATAGCAGTCATCAAATTAGTGAACTAGCTGTTAGCTAGGGTATGGTAGTTAATATTATTTGTATGACATATATTTCCGGTACGGTATACTGAATACCCCAAATAAACCCCGGCCGTGCATTTTGCAGAAGGGGGGTTATTTGGAGGGTCTCAAGTTTTTCAAATAAATAGTATATTTTTTCAAAGAAAATGTGAAAAAATCATGATAAATGTCTACTTTATTGATGAAGCAATAACAAAATATCAATAACCATCATATAAAACATCAACGGGTATACGAAAAATAAACTAGATCAAAATTTCTCAAAAGAGGGGGGGGGGGCTTCTATTAGGGGGAGCTATTGTTTGGGGGAATACGGTATCTATGATCATCAAACTCTGCAGACAATTGTTATCAGCATGTTAAAGTTGTGCAACCTGATGTTCTGTTTGTGCTGGAACCCTATTATCAACAAAGTTATTGCCCTTTAATCAAATGCTCTTTTTCTTTCAAGTTTCTTGTTAACATTTTAGTTTTATCACTATTATGTATTTCCGTATTTCTGTTGAAATATTTACTAAATTAATTATTAAATGTTTCTCTTTAGAATAGCAGTATCAATTTGTTGTTTTGTTGCAGAAAAATCTGCAAAAGTTTTGAAACATTTATTTAATTGTCATTTATTTCCACACCTTAAATCTCTGCACTGTAAAGTCATTTAGATTTGTGGGCTAAAAGTTTGGTTAATTTGTTATTAACTTAAAAAGGGAAATCTAAATGACTTTATGGTTAAAGTTTCACTGAGTTTATTCAGTGCTCAATATACCCAGGGCTGCTCTGGAGAGCTTGTACCGTAAACAGTGTTTCTATCATCTATGTATTTGGTTGTACGAGGGGTGTTTCAAAAGTTCCAGGAAAATTGCTCTATAAAAATGTTTATTGTATGTTCAAATTACTTCAAACTTTGCATTCAAATAGAACAATTCAAAGTTTGGAGTAATTTGAACATTCAATAAACAATATAGAGCACTTTTCCTGGAACTTTTAAAAGGCCCCTCGTACAACGTTAGTAAAGACATCAGGTTTATTATGCTCAATGCTCAGCCAGTGTTGCACCAATGTATCAGTTATACATGCTGTAATATATATATTTATTATTTCTGGTTATGGTATACATATGTATAGCTTGACCAGATTAAACTGAGACTCATCAAAGTCTGTTAGCTTGTCCGGCTACATTCAGCTGTATGGATCATATGTTTATTTACTACTTAGCATGTACCGTAATCTCCTTATAAGGCCATGATATCATTGTAAGTATATGTTTTAAAACTTCAAAATTTTCCGGACTTCCAGACTTGACCGAATTATGCAAGGAGTCTCAGTTTAATCTGGTGGGACAATACATGAATCATACATAATCCACCATATATATCCATTTATATCTGCCAATCAGTATTCATATATTGTCTCCTCATGCATATTCAGAATCTTCTACTTAAAACAATATAGATTCTCTATTAATATAAAATCTCTGTAAAGCAGCAGAAAGCAAAATTTGTAAGGATTTGTCTAGACACACTATTGCATTGATTCTGTTCTCTTATTACAATTCATATTATGATTACTCATATTGTATTTCCGAGATAATGAGATTCATAACTACTCATATATTGTATATCTGTGAGTATGAGATATCACAAAACCATACGTAGGCTATGATTGCACTCCTGTGGCCTTTATGGCTGAGTGGTTATGCATTCACTGGTCCTAAAACCGAATATTAATCCAGAAATCTGAATTTGCTGATATTTTAAAGAGAAAGAATAAACTGTTCTGCTGAAAATTTAAGATAATATTACAAACAAATTATTATGGTTACATAGTCATTTGAAATAACATGAATTTCAAAATTGAGTTTTGATGTAGGGATGTGTGCTAAGTCAGGCTCCTGTACACAGGCAATTTCGCCACATATGATTCTCATATGAGTATCATATGATTCTCATATGAAACCTTTCATATGAGAATCATATGAAACGTGGGCAATATGATTCTCATATGAAACCTTTCATATGATTCTCATATGAGAATCATATGATTCTCATATGAAAGCATTTGCATATGAGAATCATATGATTCTCATATGAGAATCATATGATAATGATATGAGAATCATATGATAATGATATGAGAATCATATGAAAGGATTTGCATATGAGAATCATATGAAACCTTTCATATGAGAATCATATGCAAATCCTTTCATATGAGAATCATATGCAAATCCTTTCATGCGAAAGATGCTTATATATATGTATTATAGTGGTGTAAATTAGTAGGTCTATGGCATGAGTGAAGTGATATCTCTATCATAAAGTTTCAATATTGAAACTGACAGGAACTGGATCAGCAATGCCTTCTTTTTTCTCTCTCTTTAGTTGATGATTTATCTGACTGTTCCCAGTGTTCTGGTCCATTTACTGCATTAGACGTTCTATTTGAAGTAAATCTTTGTTGAGTACTGCTACAATGACTACAAATGTCTGAAAATAATATTTTTAAAACTGGTGTTCATACCGGTAATATATTTGTAACAAGCCATTTTTTCATCTTTACAATGCTTTATTTTCTGTTAACAAATATACATTTCATTCGATTTTCTGCATTTCCGTTGCAGGACAAACGTCTTCTTTCTGGGCCATACATTTCCACTTGTCTGGGGGCGGCCTATCTTGACTTCCTGATGGGAGACCTTAAAATCCTTCTTGTACAGTGCATTCTTAGCACAGAGGATAAACTGAAAGTAAAAAATAATTCCATTAAGACAGTATTCATCGACAACATAATGGTGGGTTATGATTGGTTCAAGAAAGAAACTTTGGGGTATTAATGATACAACTAGTATGTCAATTTAGTTTAAATCAAATCAAGATGGGTCATAATTCAAGACATGGCTAACTGCACATATACTGGCCCTTAAAGGGGCCATAACTTTGAAATGCATCATGGGATATGGCTGAGCAAGCAAGAAATACCTTATTACTACTTATACAAATAGTATGGCATAAACAGCAGCTTGTCACCCGCGCAAGAGTCAAACATTGAATGAGCCATCCACATCCCCAAAAATGGATCCTTCAAGCAAGCCTATATACTCACTCTGCAATGAATGACAAAATTTTGTACATAATAAGCCATAAAGGGAGGTAATTATAAATAATAAATTCACTGAAGTGAAGTGTATTTGTATGCATGTTTGGCTCAAATCAAATCGACAATATATCTTATAAATTAAGTTAAATCTGGTAAAATATTGTTAATGTACAATTTTTTTTGACTGACACATGGACATTGGGCAATCATAAAAGATTACCACGGGCACAGGTTTTGTGCTCAGGTGAGCTAAAAAATTTGTTATTTGGTGAGGACATTATAATTTGTGTTTTAATTGAGTTAAACATTAAACACAACAGCTCATAAAATATGGCAACTTTCCCACTTCCACAGACCATGAAGCCAATTTTGCCTCACCAAGCTAATAATTTATAACAGTCACTGTGAGGCACCCAGCGCTAGGGCTGGCCGCCCAGCTAGAAGTATTGACCTTCTGTAAGCTAGCTGAATATCTTCTGCACTTGAATGGTTAGACTCAAATTTATAGCATGCCAAGCAGGAAGGCAATGCATAACAGTATTTCTTTATTTGACATATTAGATAAATGATGTCAAATAAGGTGTCTCGAGACAGTGCCAAAATCTAATCAACCACTCAAATGTATTTTAGATTCCTTACCAGCATTAATCCAACTGCTGCCACTCTTTACTGAGCACATCCAGACTACCATAGCATGTTCAATGTGTAAAGGATGACCCTTCCATGTCTGATTCTTTGTTTGACATCAGCTATAAGACAGGAAAGAAAACATGTGAAATTGAGTTTATGCCGTGTATTTGATTGCTGTCTTGAAACACTTGTTATGAAATGTCATACTTTTACAAATGCAGTGTGCCTAATACATGCATGAAAACACTAAAAGCCAACACACCCAAACAGGGGGAATGAAAAGTTAATTTTAAGCGACTACATGCCTAATAAATAGCCTTTAAATTGTACAGTATATTAGCTACATCCAGCTCAAGAAATGCAAGTATAGGCAGTATTCAAAGTAACAGAAATTTGATTATAAAAAAGATTTATAGAGCTGAGTTAATAATCCTTAATCTTCTGCAAAAACAAAACTTATTTATTTACTTTGACATAAAACTGAATGATGCATGGAGGGCAAACCTATAGCACCCTCCAGTTGAAAGTCGTTAGGGGACTGATAACTACCAGCGGACAAAGATATGGACAACTCAGATACCATGGGGAAATGGCATAAGCTGTACTGAACTTCAAACATCTGATCTAAAGAGAAACCTTTTGTTTCACATAAAGAGAATCTTGCACGAGTACTCAATCATTAGTCATTGCATACAAATTTTTATCAAACAAGTGGACAAAATAATATGACACAAGGCATTGCCGATGTGTCATAGTTTTTTTGACAAGTTTAATAAAACTTGTAATACATGATTTGCACTCATTTAGATTCCATTTATCATATAGCCTTGGGGAACACTCATTTTCGTTCAAAATGATCATGTATGCTAAATACTGTAAAATCATTAATTTTCGTGGGGGACTAAATTTCGTGGATTTTGTGGTTCACATCAACCACGTACTTTAATCCCAACGAACATGACTTTTGACCCTTGTTTTACTACCTAAAATGAAAAATCCACAAATTCAAGTCCCATCGAAATTGTCTTTTTTACCAAAACCACGAAATTTCGTCCCAACGAAATTAAATGATTTTACAGTAGGTTTCATTAAACATTTAGCCATAAGAGCGCAATGTCATGACTACATTTATGTATGCTAAATACTGTAAAATCATTAATTTTCGTGGGGGATTAAATTTCGTGGATTTCGTGGTTCACCTCAACCACATACTTTAATCCCAACGAACATTAGTTTTGACCCTTGTTTTAGTACCTGAAATGAAAAATCCACAAATTCAAGTCCCATCGAAATTGTCTTTTTTACCAAAACCACGAAATTTCGTCCCAACGAAATTAAATGATTTTACAGTAGGTTTCATTAAACATTTAGCCATAAGAGCGCAATGTCATGACGACATTTATGTTATCCTGACATCATGGCCGATCTAGGCATGGATTGACTTACTTTACATCAGACTAGTTTAAATATTTATGTAACAGACTGGGAGTACCAAGTGATATTTCCTGAACAGCTTTATGCCACTCTGGAACTGGAGGCTATGTGATAAAATACATAAATTGCTAATTGACATGATGTGACATCATTTAATCTTTACATCACATAATCAATATGCAAAATCATTTTTATCAAATTGAGTTTTAAAATACCTCTTAAAAGTCTTCGTTAACTGAGCTCAGTTGATCTGACACACTCTTCCATCAAATTCAACATAATAAAGCGCTGGTCACAGGAATTGTTACTTCTCCAAACAGCTGTTTTTTCTGCCAAGAATGAGGTATTATTTCCACAGAAAATATATCTGAAACGTTGAAATGTATAATTTGTTTATGGTAGAGGCAAACCACTATGTACTTGCCCAATATTTCATTCATCATGACCACATACATATTATTGAACCTGAATAGTTAGTTACTTGGTAGTGGTTGTTAAGCCACTCTTTGACTAAAGTTAGGTCTTGTTGAATGCCATCTAGAATATATGTTCTGGTATCAGTAGTCTTTGGAGATCAATATTTCTTAAACAAGAAAACGCAAGATTATTTTAAAGTCCATGTCAAGCTAAGTAATTTGTTTTTGTCCCAACTTTCACTTTGCCAAAGGCATTCAACACTATCCAACATTTAACAGAATTATGGCCCCTGGCAGACTTAGCTAGTAATTATGGACAAGGCTTCAACCAGTGCATAAGGGTTTACAGAATTAGTGAACTTTAAGAAGTACTGATCTCAAAGACAACATGTATGTGACAGGTTCTTGTTACTAGTATACTATAAACAAGAGAGCGCAAAGGGACAATGGTCGCTCACCTGTTGAACAGTGGTGTAGGTTCCAATACAACTTACATTCTGACCATACTTCATGAAGATTTGATCAAAACAGAGAGAGCAAATGTTTTTTTCTAAGATTTGACCTAGTTCCTGACTCCACATGACCAAGATTCAAACTTGGCGTAGATTTTATGTAGAATTGCATATTGATTTAGTTACATTCTGATTGGATCGAAACTGTGACCTCTAGAGTGAACACAAGGTTTTTCTATGATTTGACCTAGTGACCTAGTTTTTTACCCCAGATGACCAAGTTTCAAACTGGGCTTAAATTTCATTGAGAGTAACATTCTGACCTAGTTTCATGACGGTTGGATCAAAACTGGGACCTCTGGAGTGAAAAAGTTTTTCCTAAGATATCACCTTTTGACCAAGTTTTTGCCCCAGAAACCGACATGACCAGTTTCAAACTTGGCATAGATAATAGAGTGTATGGGAACAACACCAAGTTTCATGAAGATTCGATCACTCTGGAGTGAACACAAGGTTTTTCTAAGATTTGACCTGGTGACCTAATTTTTGACCAAACATAACCCAGTTTCGAACTAGGCCTAAATTTCATAGAGAACAACATTCTGACCAAGTTTCATGAAGATTGGATCAAAACTGTTGCTTCTAGAGTGAACACAAACAAAATCAGTTAGAAATGTCACTCCAACGATTCCCGTCTGTACTTCTTGTTTTCAAAAACTCGAGCAAAAAATAATTTACCTGCATTTGATTTCTTTTAAAGGTCCACTGCTATCCTCAATACTCATTAGACATACATTTTGATGAATCAGTTCTGTGAATATTGGTGCCAATAGTACCAACTCATTGATTTTGGAGGTTCCAGTGGTTGAATAAAAAAATAATAGCTGTAAAGATAACAAATCATCCAAATTAATAAAAGTAGCATTCCCTAAAAACAGGTATTGGCTTATAAATTAATAAATAAAATTATCACCAAATATCATGAAAATCATCTATTTGTACATCACTATGTTACTGTCTGCCTTTTGTAGGTAATATATGTTGTTAATATATTCAAAACACACACATTTAACTTTATTCAATGTACTGGTCAGTCTGACATGTGAATAGGATTGTAAATGGTTAGACTATCTCTCTCTCAAGCAAGGTGACCTGGAAGTACATAATATACAATCCTTAGTATAATAAATATGTTGCTATGGCAACCTACAATAAACAGGTGTATGATAACAAATGGAGTAAACGCTCTTTGTGTATAGTGGCCTCCATCTTCAATATAGTATTCAACCAATAAAAGTATAATGTTTAAACAAATAGACAAACATGACATACATTTTACAATACATTTACACAGTTACAATGATAACTCACCAATATATGGTATTGTTCACACTGTCCAAAATACTATTTCACACTGTGGGGTGTCTGCTAGGTGTTCAACATAACTCTGCAATATTAAAATATAACAGGTGCAAATAGAGGTTCAAAATGTGTTTGATGAATGTTAACGGGCATGGGCGTAGGAGCGTCTTCAACATTGGGGGGGCCAAACATTTGGCAACTTAGGGTAAAAAATTTTTTTTGCTCGACAACCTCTCAAAGTCGTATAGGAGGTTTGGGAGACGTTTACAGTACAATTTATGCCACGAGGGTAATTTATTGGAAACAATTGGTGTTGACATATTTTGATACAAGGAAGTTATTTTGCGAGCGAAAAATGTATACGTTTTCACCAAGAACAGAAGGCAAATTGCCTATAACGAGATATAATAGGTCGTAAATTATACTTTTTGTCTGAATTATTGGGGGGGCCAAAAGATATGTTGGCCCCCCCTGTCCAGACATTGGGGGGGCCTGGCCCCCCCTGCTCCTACGCCCATGATGGGTTCACCAAATCATCAAAAACGTCCAAGAGTTGAAGCACACAGCTACGTTTATCCCTGAATCCAAACTGAGACTCCGAGAACAGTTTGTTTTCCGACATATGTTTCATGATGATGTCTCGAACTGCCTTTTCACATAATTTACTTGTAATGCAGGTCAATGACACAGGCCTGTAATTGGATGGGTCTGTTTTCTGCCCCTTTTGTTTATACAATGCAGTTACCATTCGCTTCCTTCCATATTGGTTTTGGGATGCTTATTCGTTTATAATTACGGAAATACTAACCTGCCTATTAAACTGATTCTTCACAAACATTCTGCAACATTTGCAGTCGATAAAGACGTTCATCTAATCAGTTTCATTCCGTTCAACAAGCAGCAGACGCTGTGCATCGCAACCCGTGAATCTCGTGACAAAGCGAAAGTGGAAACGCTCGCGACAGTGTAACGGCGTCGAAGTTCAATTCGCCAATGACAAATGATCCGTACGCAACGTACGGACTCCGGACTAAAAAATCCAGCCTGTCGTACACTTGCTATACACGAAGTATATTATTCGGCACAGTAGATATTTTGAAACCATTTATGTTCCTAATATAGAGTAGAAATAAATTTCCCATAAAGATCTAGAAAAATATTGTTTATTGATTAAGATCTAAATCTAGTAGGCCTACTAAGGATTCTATACTGTGCTGTAGTATAGCTAGATATACTATTAAATCTATAGACAAAGGCTACCATAATCTCTTAATCTTATCTTTTATGCTAGGTATAGTACTTACACAGGAACTATGTGAAGTAGATCTATAGCTTTGTGGGTTTTTACCCCAAAAGCCATAAAACATTTAGAAAATGTGTTGGTAAGGATAGCAGAAACAGTAATTTTTGTAGTAAATTTTGATTTTGTCTATTAAAAAAAATTTTTTTTGGATAAATTTTTCTTTCCCAATACTTTCATATGAGAATCATATGATTTTCATATGATTCTCATATGAACAACATTTCATATGAGAATCATATGATCTCATTTTCATATGATTCTCATATGAAACCTTTCATATGAGAATCATATGAAACCTTTCATATGAGAATCATATGATAGCATTTTCATATGAGAATCATATGATTCTCATATGAGTATCATATGCAAATCCTTTCATATGAGAATCATATGTGGCGAAATTGCCTATGTAGTCAACTTATTTTCAGGTTTTGGCAATATGCCTCTGTATGACCTCTGAATTAGGGAGTCTATATTAAGCGATGCAACAAATTTAATTAAGAATGATCTACAATGTTTTCGTAAGCTGATGTGAACTACCGGTGTATAGTATATAGAAGGCTGATGTGAACTTTACATAGAATAAGGGTGTTCATTGGTTTCTGTTTGTATGATTTCAGTTTTAGTGAGAGTTACTTCACAGTGAAAGGTGCTGCTTTAATACTGCCACAGAGTGATGAGACCACAGCAATAACTGGTGCCAAAAAAGTCTCCAAAAGTCATGCAGGTACATCTAATTCCTTTGATATGAATTTAACTTTGTCCTGGAATCTCATTTGGGTGATGCTTCCCAAAGAGTGATAGCTAATATTTTAGGTTTAGTGGATAATAGTGCCCAACTATATTCTCTCTGTTTTAAAATCTCACCTGAAAGACTTTCAATTTTATCTAATACGATGCCAGAGCAAACACAACATTCTGAACAACAGGCAGTAGATTTCACCACATGATTCACATCTATTAGTGTTTCCAAGGACTGCCTTCACGGAATATTTTTGTCGTCTTGCCATAACTAATAGACATTGTGAAGAGCATTATACCAGAGCATAGATTGCTCCCTTTATTGCTTGATGAAGGTGTTTGACGAGGTTTTCAAACCAATCCATGGGCCCATGTGATTATGATTTACCTTTCAAATTGATTTAAAGGTACTTGATTGACAACTGGCATTAATGTCTATTGGAAATAAAAACTTTTATTTGTTCTTCTTTAAATTCTAAAAGGCGACATTCATGTTCTCATCAATGGTTATATATTTTGTGCACTAATTTTATATGTACTAAAATTATTTGTTATTATTCAGGTGATGAGATCCAGGGACATTTACAGGCTATGTGCAGTGTTCTACGACCCCAGGATATCATCAAAGTGGTAAGAAATGTTAACACAGTGTCAGCTTGGAATGTGAGAGTTATCAAATTCAATTCCAGGTTCTACATACAAAAGTCATTCTGAAAATAGTTCCGCAGAAATATCTCCCTTGTTTGAAGCTCTACCTAGATAGTTTCCAGGTTCACAATGTGTTAAAACAATATGGCAGGGTAGTCACCATGTGACTGAAATACTGTTGACCAGATTGGACTTGGAAAGATATTTAAAATACAAATTAGTTAATAAAATAAAAATACCAGTTGAGAAAAATGTCAAGATAGTCTCAAAACTCAAACTGGAGTTTAAAATATGAGATCATGTCTAGTGTATTATTTTATTTGCTTTAATATGTTTAAACATGTTGATATGCTCGTACATGTTGACAAACAGCTTATTGCTACTAGTATTATATATTTTTTACATGATATATTCCTCAGGCTGTCAGGTTAGAGGGGACACATACACGTTACCTGGCAGTTGTGTCGTGTATAGGTCGGCAGGATACGGAGGAGTCGGTATTGTTGGGTATGGATTTAATGGAGAAAGCAGCCATAGGGCTTATCATGCCTGTCTGGGCTCATATGAAAATACAACTAGACGGTGATGGGTAAGTTAAATATCAATCTGCATAAATATTATAACTTCAAATTTTTTACTTAGCATTATTTTGCAGTCCTGGTTAAACAAAATGTTGATGCTTGCAGGGGTTCTACTGTTCCTGATTATTCAAGATCTGCTGCATTAGAAAAATTCAAAATCTGCTGCATTAGAAAAATTCAAAATCTGCTGCATTAGAAAAATTCAAAATCTGCTGCATAAGAAAAATTCAAAATCTGCTGCATTAGAAAAATTCAAAATCTGCTGCATTAGAAAAATTCAAAATCTGCTGCGTTAGAAAAATTCAAAATCTGCTGCGTTAGAAAAATTCAAAATCTGCTGCATTAGAAAAATTTAAAATCTGCTGCATTAGAAAAATAAATAAAAATAAAGAAAATAAAACTGATTTGATGAAAAAATGCAAATAATGGACAATTTAAAGTTATTGTCATTTGAAATTTCATGAGCTGAATGTTAAGACTAAGCAATATTTGAACTTCGCTTCTCTTCTCTCATACCCTCGTGGCAATGGATAACATCAGGAATGAGGTGTTTCACAATCGACCTTAAATAAAGAAGCATTAACTGATAAACTGATAAATGTTTTGGATGTAGGAATGTGTGTGATTGGCATCAAAACCAACTTGCCATTCATTTCCAGGGTTTGGCATTATGCCTCAGTAGGAACCCTGTACTCGAGAGGTGCTAAGTTGATATTAAAGTCCGGACAAGTTACATTGAGAGGTATTTTCCGTATACACAGGGTCTCTCGAGAGGTCATACTGAATAGTGTACCCCCTTTATTAAAACCACAGGAAATAATACCTGCTTGATTCCGATGACCATTAAAATAGATTTGAATGTAAATGTTTACTGTATTTTATCTTTCAGTGGCTTCAGTATAGAGTCTGGAAGTCAAATACATATCTTCAAACCTGTATCAGTACAAGCTATGTGGTAAGATACACTAAATCATCTGCTTATAGTTACACTGGGGGTAGACATTTTGATTTTATTTGAGATGTCTTAATGAGCATACAATGTTGCAATATAATAAAATAAGTATAAATAAGATAAAATGATCAGAGATAATAAAGCTAAATTGCTTTTCAGTACTGTGAAAACATCAATTTTTGTGGGGGATTAAATTTCGTGGATTTCAAGGTTCACCTTCAATCACGAAATCAAATCCCATCAAACTCTAATTTTGACCCTCTAATTTATTACCTGAAATACAAAATCCAAGATTTAACACCATTACAGAAACCATAAAATTTTGATTTTACAGTTTATTAAAAATATTTTTTATCATTCCGAATAAAATCTAAATCTCTACTGACAATGGACTGGAAAGATATTGAACTTTTGCTATTTCAGGTCAGCGTTACAGAGCTTGAACAAAGTGGTGGCCACAGCCAAGGAGAACACATACATTCCACGAGGACTGACACATACATGGGTCGGATTCTACGAGTCAAAATTGACAGTTGAAGCATCATTAGTTTCTGAATGGTAAGCTACTCGACTAGCGCTTGCTAAAATACTGAACGGGCCCTGATCTCATGAAACATCTAAAGTAGAGGACATATAAAATTGCCCTTGTTTTCTCTACCAGATGGGCCTTGGCCTCCAGCATGACGGGTGAGAGTTGGGATGCAATACTTCAACTCTGAAGAGACTCCTAACCTTAGTTCTTTAACATGCCTGGTGTACAGCGTTGATACATGCAAGACTTAGTGCCCTTTCTTATGATGTTATTATAATCAACTTACATACCATCACTACATGTCTGGTATCATGATTTCCTGTGCCTTACCACTTTACTACCTTGTCATATAATCATTTTCAGGAATATCACACCAGATATAGACAAGTCATACAGAACAGATAAAGTGGCTATAAGTGACGGGTATGTATTGGATTATCATTTCAAAAGTGATTAAGATTGTGTCCCTCTGTAGCTCAGTGGTTAGCAAGCTTGTCACCTAATCTGGCAGCCTTGGTTCAAATCCACTCGGGGGTACTCATATGCCTGCAATATTAAGCAGAAAACTGGCTGGCAAATATAGGCTATGCTTGGCTTTTAAAAAAGAGTTTTATTTGTCTCTAATTTGAATATTGTGGCTAACTGATCAGGGATCATTTGAAAATGTAGGTTGAATTCTTTATGGTTTCCAAAAGCCAACTTTAGGTGCATATTCTTTCTATAGATGGGGTATTGTATTTTAGCTTTGATTTTGATTTACTTTCCTTTGGCTGTGATTCTTAATAAGTTTTGTAAGTACTACCAGATTGGACAGCTTAGTTATTTGGTAGAGCACTTTACTACCAAACACAAGATCAATGGTTTGATTCCCAGATTGGACAAGCTTTTCAGCTGTAACATTGCCATGGAGGTGCTCACCATAATCATGAAAATTTTTCATATTTTTGTGAAAGAGAAAATTAATGCCAAGAAGTCTGGCAAAGATGACATGCCATCTTATATGAACAAACTTTTGTGAAAAAAAAAGAGTAAAACACAATAAAAATTGAATAATTTATATTCTAATGGATACCATCTTGTTTCTACACAACCAGTCTAAACAACCTAAAACGGAAACCAGTCCGTCAGACACAGTCGGCTCCCTTGGATCGTACGAGAGTATCAGATTATTTTCGGTGAGAGAGAACTCTGACATGCATGAAAGCATTACACACACATATACACATATATAAATAAGATGAATGCTCTCTTGTATATGTGTATCAAATCTATTCTTTTTCGTCTAAGAATTTTGTTTAAGGCTTCCCTGAGATCCGGATTTTCTCACAAAGCTACTATCAAACTACGCCACAACCTCCGTAGGGCAACATCCTTTGGAGCTGAAATGAAGGCAGTTATTGTTACTCTAGAATATATGTATTCTGTAGAAAATTAAAACATTAAAAAAAAATTCCAGGAATTGACAAAGTTATGGTCATTTGAAGTTCCATCAGCTGAAATTTAACAATGAAACAATTTTTGAAACCTAGCTTTAGTTTAGGGATGTCTGCTAATAACATCTGTACCAAACTGGCTCCTTATTTTCAGGATTTGGCATACTTTGCCTCGATAAAACTCCTGTTCTTAATACATTATCTGTATACACACTACTGGGACCTGTTTATAAGTATCTACTGTTTCCATACATCTGTATTTCTATCTTCCTCATAACTTGATACACTCTGAAATATGTACCATGTACTCCCCTCTGTAAATGTTACACATAGCAAGTAAGATATACTAATGGACAAAAGTCTTGTCCGGCCTACTAATGGACTAATTTAAAAGTCTTGCCCGGTCTGCACAAAGTACAGTATCTTTTTTGTTTTACGTCACACACTCATAAATTTGGTATCGATGGAAAGAGGATATCAATATGCATTCGATGTAAGCTGATTTTTGTCGAGCCCGCTGGCGGTGAGCTCCATATAGTTGTCACAATGGCTGTTCAGTGTATGTGCGTGCGTCCGATTTTGTCCGGGCTGTTTCTTCATCATTCAATGGGCGATTTTGAAATGCATTGGCACAAATGTTCCCCATGTTGAGGCGGCGTGTCGCGCCCAAGACCAGTACCCCTAGCTTGAAGGTCAAGGTCACTCTTGGAGGTCAAAGGTCCAAAATGGGCATAATACTGCTTGTCCGGACCATATGTTCTTCATTTGTTGGGTGATTTTGAAATACATTGGCACAAATGTTCTCCGTGTTGAGGCGGCGTGTCGCGCCCAAGACCAGTACCCCTAGCTTGAAGGTCAAGGTCACTCTTGGAGGTCAAAGGTCCAAAATGGGCATAATACTGCTTGTCCGGACCATATGTTCTTCATTTGTTGGGTGATTTTGGAATACATTGGCACAAATGTTCACCGTGCTGAGGCGGCGTGTCGCGCCCAAGACCAGTACCCCTAGCTTGAAGGTCAAGGTCACTCTTGGAGGTCAAAGGTCCAAAATGGATATAATACTGCTTGACCGGACCATATGTTCTTTATTTGTTGGGTGATTTTGAAATACATTGGCACATATGTTCCCCATGTTGAGGCGGCGTGTCACGCCCAAGACCAGTACCCCTAGCTTGAAAGTCAAGGTCACTCTTGGAGGTCAAAGGTCCAAAATGGGCATAATACTGCTTGTCCGAACCATATGTTCTTCATTTGTTGGGTGATTTTTTAAATAACTTGGCATAATTGTTAAACACTATTAGGCGGTGTGCATTGCACAAGATGCAGGTCTCTAGCTCAAAGGTCAAGGTAACACTTAGAAGTCAAGCATCAACAATGACCATTAAAGACCTTGTCCGGGCTGTATCTGACTCATACATTGACACATTTTTAAATAACTTGGCAAATTTGTTAAACACCATGAGGCGGTGTGCAATGCGTAAGATACAGGTCTCTAGCTCAAAGGTCAAGGTCACACTTGTCCGGACTGAATTTCACTCATGCATTGACCAATCTTTCATATATTTGGCATGAATGTTCACCTTCATGAGACAGAGGTTCATGACAGACCCCGATGTTCATATCTCAAAGGTCAAGGTCACAGTTAGAGGTCAAATTGAAGCTTGTCCAGACCATAACTTTGTTGTGCATTGACCAATCTGTCTTACATTTGGCATGAATATTCACCTCCATAAGCTTGAGTGTCATGCTCAACCCTCAGGTTCCTATATCAAAGGTCAAGGTCACAGTTGCAGGTCAAATTTCTGATGAAGCTTGTCTGGACCATAATTTTGTCAATTTTTGACCAATCTTGCTTGAAATTGCCATGGATGTCAACCTCTATTAATCGGAGTGTCATGAGCAACCCCTGGTTCTTTTCTCAAAGGTCAAGGTCACAGTTAGAGGTCAAAGGTCAAATTGATGTTTGTAGATATAATTTATTCTTTATGCATGCTGGCATTAGATGTAACTTAGCACATTTAAGTCAGTGCATTTTTTCAATGTGCGCCAAGGCTCGACATAATTTGCCCGAGGGCACAAATTTCTAGGTAAAGTTTTAACCAGTTCTGATGGTACAGTTTAAGCATTTAAAAGATATTAAGGTAATCCATAATGGACAAGACTTTTGTCCATTACAGTATATATTCTCTTTGTATGGATTACCAACTCAATGTCTGAGATCATTCTTTGTCTTATTTACTTACTTATTCCTCTTCGATCCTGGTTGAACATAAGGATGCAATGATCTCTATGGACTTAGATCTGTCTTTGACTACCTTCTGTTTCTCACGAATCAATAAACATCGTAAGTAATTTACAATTGTATGTTTACCCCTCCTCTATCTTTATGAAACATACAGAACATAACAATATTAGCCAATTATATAAGTTTTTTCTGGTGGCCAAGTTGTTGCCTCAACGCAACATGGTTGTATCTCTCTATATAGAATATTGTAAGATGCAACCATGTTTCGCCTACTGGGGAAGGGGTGGCCTAGAGGTAGGGCGTGCGCTTCGGGATTGAGAGGTCCTGGGTTCGATCCCCTCTGGACCACTGGTTAATTTTTCTGAGCTAGACCCACATGCTCCACTCCACCATGGTGAAAAATGGTACCTGTGAGGACAGTGTCTATTCCTGGGCTACCACACCACACGAGAGAAATAGTCTACCCAGGGAGACACGAGTGTAGGTTTCCATAGGTAGCCCAATGACCAGGGAAGTTGAAATGCCAAAGGGTGCTTGAGCGGCCTAACAGCTAAAAAGAGCCCTAGAAAATTAGTAACTTAACTTATTGGACAAAGTGCCAGCATCATCCTCTGGTTTATGAAAGACATTTTATAGTACCTGAATTTAAAGTATACTGAGGCCCATTATGAAAGATTGCATAATGGTAAATATGTTAAACTTGTAAAATAAAGACTTTACTTACTTTGTTTTTGCAAAAAGTTAAGAACCAATTCACAATTAAAAGTCTAAGAAGAGTAATTGGTATATTATTGATTAAATTCTTTGTGGGATTTTTTAAAATTTCGTTTTTGGATTTTACTTAAAGGGACTCAACTCCAGGGCTTGACCTACCTAATCTAATACATATATATAAGAATCTACCGTAACGGACGGTAGAACTTGTTCAACAGTTTTCATCAATAGCGCGGCTGATTGTAATGTAAGCCGTAAGAATGCTTAATGTATTCGTAAAACATAGTTTTGTGATTAAAATGTCTACAAAACGTGTTTTTATCATCTAAATGGAGTTTAGTCCCTTTAAATTGAATTCCTCAAAATTTTGGCCCCTAAACTGTTTTAAAAAATCCATGTACATAATACTGTTAGCTAAAATCTACTAAAACAAATATTTGGTGGGGCATAAAAATTGGATGCATATAATGAAATTGGTTTTACAGAATATGAATTTGTTGTATTCTATGTATTGTAGAGAAGAAGACATATATCAAAGGATACGACATGAACTACGGAATGTAATGATGACAGTTGATCTAGAAGAAGTCACATGTATATTTGTAAGCTTTAATTTGTCACTTGTATAGTTGTAAGCTTTACCTCTCTGTCTTTTGAAGGAGTTCTGGAATTCAGAATTTGCTGCACTAGAAGGAATGTACTTTTCTGTAGAAAATGAAAGCTATTTGATGAAAAAATTCAATGAATTGACAAAGTTATGGTCAATTGAAATTCCTTAAGCTGAATGGTATCATTACAAGCATGTTTGAAGTTATCTTGGTGTAGGAATATGTGCTTCTGGCATTAAAACCTGACCAACAACTTATTTTCAGGATTGAATTTTATGCCTCAATAGGTCCCCTGTTTGACTCAATTCCTCGAGGCACCTTGCCTGATAAATTTTCTCATCCTGGTCACTTATCTATTATTATGCCACCAAGTTTTAATGAGGGGGGTATATTGCTTTGCTCATTTCAGTTGGTCAAAGTTCAAGGTCACCATGACCATTAGCGTTTCCGCTTATAAGGTTTCAATTGGTGTGTGCATGTTTTGTTACAAGATCAATTAGAAGAGTTTTACCTTCAGAATGATCTCAAATTTAGACTATGAGTTAAATAAAATCTCAATTTGAGCCGAGATAGTAAAATTTCAATTTGAGCTGAGATAGTAAAATCTTAATTTGAGCTGAGATAATAAAATCTCAATTTGAGCTGAGATAGTAAAATCTCAATTTGAGCTGAGATAGTAAAATCTCAATTTGAGCTGAGATAGTAAAATCTCAATTTGAGATGAGATAGTAAAATCTCAATTTGAGCTGAGATAGTTAAATCTCAATTTGAGCTTAGATAGTAAAATCTCAATTTGAGCTGAGATAGTAAAATCTCAATTTGAGCTGAGATAGTTAAATCTCAATTTGAGCATAGATGTCTATTTAGATGCCTTGGAAGATTATACGAAATGTACATTCTATTCTGTTATATTGTTGTAGTTACGTAAAGCTATAGAGAGTAAGCTCGGGATGGAACTGAAGGAATATCGTAGTTTTATCGACACAGAAATGATGGAGATACTCGGACAGATGGATGCTCCCTCTAAAATACTCGACCATCTTTATCTCGGCTCCGAGTGGAATGCTTCAAACTTAGAGGAGTTACAACAAAATGGGTAAATATGTGTATTTTTTTACTGGTTTTCACAAAGTATAATGTTTATCAGCACAGGTTCAAGATTAATTCAAGTGTGTCGAAAACGTGATCAGTAAGATCACAAGGTCAAATTATAAAATATGTTGTAGAAGGTTAATTGATAAATATATTTATTTTAACATAAGAAAGGTAATTACCTAAATTAATACTAAGATTGAACGAGGGCAAAATATTACAAAGTAAAATCATGACAGGCTTGCAAGGATAACTCAAAATCTATGAAAATGTTGCCAATTGTAAGCAGGTTTGACAAATTCAATATTTATAATAGTTTAGCACTAAACCTCAAGTCGTGTTTGCTTGCCTGCGGACACCTATTCAAAAATTTGTCCACTCAACTGATCGATTTAGTGTAATAAGGACCCTTATGGTCATATAAATTTATGCAAATTATAATTAAATGTTCCTTCTACTTTCAGTGTACACCATATACTGAATATTAGTAAAGAAATAGATAATTTTTTCCCTGGTGTGTTACACTATATGAATGTACGAGAATGGGACGTGGAGAAATCTGATCTGATGCCATACTGGGAGGAAACTCACAGATTTATCAACAAAGCAAGGTACGGTGCAGTATATAATTATATAATCCCTTTCTGCAGCTGTGCCATTTCGTCCACGGGTAACTGTATCATTAATAGCGAAAAAAAAACATTTTTGTGAGAAATATAAATTTTACAATTTATTTTTCGTTTTAGTCTTTATTAATGACACAGCTACCTGTGGTTTTGTCTAACCTCCTGTGAAACCTTTAGGAAAAAACGACTTGAAACTTAAGTTTGACAGCACAAAGTTTTCACTGGGTGTTTGCATAAACGGTCCAGCTACGCGTATAGATACTATGTGTTGTGGAAAGCTTACAATTTCCCCTGTGGTGTAAGCGTGGTGTATATTTCATAGAAATTGGGGGAAGAAATAAAATACGGCTATTTTTAGTTTCAAATCTTCATCTTGCCATGGGTATATAGTCACATGATATTGCTACACTGTTTTAACCTTGATATAAATCTAATTTAAGAAATGTGTAAGTATGCAGGCTGTCAATCGGCCCTTAAATTCCTAAAAAATCCTGTTTTTTTTAGTTTGGATAAAATTCCTAAAAAAATGAAAAATCCAAAGGGAATTCCTAAAAAAGCCCTAACTTTTCTCTACGATTGCTAATTTTTTGGATTTCTTGAAACATTTTCTGAAATGTTATCATAAAATTTATTCTTGAAAAGAGATTAATGGTTAGATAATGCAAACCCCGGGAAAACACCTTTGCTGCAACTATACAATTTTTTGTGAGTTAAGTCCATGTAAAAATCTTTAAATGTTCTAATTTAGTTCCAAACATTCTTAATTTTAGCCCTTAATTAGCCCTAGTTTTTCCTTATTTAACCCTAAATTAGCCCTAATTTTTCTTGATTTTAGTCCTATTTTTCGTCAGAGAGTGCTGGGCAGCCTGAATATGATTACTGTACGATTTATATTGCTAGGGTGTACAATTATTGTATAATTTTCAGTTGTTAGGCAACACAAAGAATTCATTCTGTTGTCCTTTTCTAAGCAAAGTGCTACATAGGGCTTTCCACAGGAGGTAATTTATTTGCTTTCTATATTTAATTGAATGGGAGGTAACTGAATGAAGGGGCTAGATAGTGCTTTGCTTAGGTAACAGTCGCCTGTACACTTTCTGTTACTGGCAACAATATTAATCCGTATTATTTTCTGTTGCTAGGCGACACAGAAGTAAGACATTGGTTCATTGTAAGATGGGTATAAGTCGCTCAGGATCAACAGTCATTGCATATCTTATGAAGGAGAAGAAATGGCGTTTACAAGAGGCGTATGAGTTTTGTAAATCCAGACGTAGTATTGTCAATCCCAATCCTGGATTCTGGAAACAATTAGAAACGTATGAAGGCATTTTGAATGCAAGGTAAGGAGTACAGATGTTAACTAAAGCACTGCCTATATTGGGTAGAGATATGAACTAAGGCACTGCCTATATTGGGTACAGATATGATTGAACTAAGGCACTGCCTATATTGGGTACATATATGATTGAACTAAGGCACTGCCTATATTGGGTACAGATATGATTGAACTAAGGCACTGCCTATATTGGGTACAGATATGATTGAACTAAGGCACTGCCTATATTGGGTACAGATATGAACTAAGGCACTGCCTATATTGGGTACAGATATGATTGAACTAAGGCACTGCCTATATTGGGTACAGATATGAACTAAGGCACTACCTATATTGGGTACAGATATGATTGAACTAAGGCACTGCCTTTATTGGGTACAGATATGAACTAAGGCACTGCCTATATTTCGGATTCATCTTACTGCTGCAGCTATATTTCAGATACTGTACACATGGTAAAAGATGGCTTTCCTTGTTTAACAAGTACTTTCATCATTTATAGTTCAATTTTCAACCCTGAACCATGACCTTTTCTAAAGACGATTCTATTTGGGCGGGTAACCTGTGATTTATTGATTTCAATAGTCATGGTTTAAAGATATGATAGTTACTAATATGTGTAATTTATCAATTGGCAATTTAACACAGTTAGTCAATGCCGTAACAAGCTTTATCGGCGAATTGATTAAACTTTAAAAGTGCAGTCACGGCTCAATGCTCGAAATCGAACTATAATCAGTTATATCACTGATAATAAAGCAGAAAACCAAAGGCCCTCCTGATTATATATTGTTTGTTCCTCCTACATCAGACCTGCAAAAATGTGCCCAATGCGACATTTTTTATTGATACCACAGAATATATTTTTGGAGGGGGGGTGGGCGTACAAAATTAGTCGAAGCAGTTATTTATTTTGCATGTAAATGTGTATAAACCCTATGCCTTCCTCCCTATCTACTTACCCCCTCATGTATCTTTTGTTGACTATTGTTTTGTATTATGTCATACCTGCCAAGCTAGTTATATATAGAATAGGAGTGATAAGGCAAAGCATGTCACAACAAGATACACTTATATGTGATTTAAAGGGGATTTAGATGCATTAACATGGAATGTTTTAATTCTAGTGGTTTTAAATATGGAACAGAAGATCATAAAGTTAATCAAATGTATCTTTGTTCAAAGTTAGGTGAACTTGGAAAACCAGCAATTAACAATGAAAATCAGAGTAACTCCATTTTAATAGGAGTACATGGCAGGTATGATTATGTTTCCTTGTTGAATATAAATATTGGTATTGATCTGTCAGATTTACCAGTCAACCATATGTTTCAGTTGGCAGAGGAAGAAATTTGACCTTCCAGATCCTAGGAGTAGAGAATTGAGTCCTACGGAAGAAGGTGTTGAAATACCAGAGGGGATATCCTCTCCTGATAGTTTCCTTGCTGTCAAATTTGGTTAGTTGTTGTATTACCCTCTTATTATCGCTTTTCTGAAATACTATTCATCGTATTGTTTGTGTAATCTCAGTATATGATATTTCATATAGACATTCTTACCATGTTCTCCCTTATTTCTGTCTTTCACCTTATGTCATGTTTCCCATTTTACCATATCTATTGGGCCTAATATCCTGTGTCTGTTTGTTTGTTCGTCCATTACATTTTAGTTTTTGTCACTAGTATATTTTCTCAGTCCCTCAAGGCATTGCTTTCAAACTTAGCATATGTGTTTACCATTATAAAGTTATAAACAAATAATATTGTCAAAACCATGTAACATTATCCGACATTTCTACAGAAATATGGCCATTGATTGACATATGGATGGACAAAACGTAATAATATATTGTTACATGATTGCAGTCTTGTTTAATCCTGAATTTTGCATCTGTATTTACTGTAAAATCATTTAATTTGGTTGGGACGAAATTTCGTGGTTTTGGTACAAAATTTCGTTGGGACTTGAGTTCGTGGATTTTGCATTTCAGGTAATAAAACAAGGGTCAAAATTATTAGTCGCGGGGATTAAAGTTTGTGGTTGAGGTGAACCATGAATTCCACGAAATTTAATCACCCACGACAATGATTTTACTAGGGCTGTAACGGTACGCTCACCCCACGATATGATACGTACTGTCAATTTTTCTAACGGTTCGGTATATTTTGGTATGATACAATATTCTCTAACAGCAGCTTAAATACTACAATTTTTAAGTGACAATGAATTTGTTGATTCTGTAACAGCAATTATTATGTAGCTATCAACTATTTTTAATGAATGTCGACAGTATGGGAAATATCTTAATACAATTACAATGAGTAATGCATGGTAATTATACATAATCAGAGGGCTTTCAGACATTTTTGTTCTCTGAATGTTATTTTGGCTATAAAAAAGCTTATACTGAACTGTACCGAACTTTGCAACTCTTGTACCGTGAACCGTGTGGGACTGCAGTCCGCGATCTTTTGTGTACCGCGGTATACCGTTACAGCCCTAGATTTTACAGTACATTGAAAGATCAAGTTTTAGACTTTGGAACTGGGATTTTCAGGTGTGACAATTATTGCTAATTCCCAGGCCTGCATTAAAAACAAACCTATATCTACATGCTTATCTTTATATTACAGACGAGGATGGATCTCACATTAACCAAGTACCATTTATACATTGTGAACAAGACATTGAACTCTCATCAAGAAGTGCTGATTCTACTGAAGATTCTTTACCTGATCATCATTCACCCGAAACAGCACACAACTCTGATAAACGAAAATATAAAAAATCTGATAAACATAAAAAACATAGTTCCGATGCTCTAGTGTCAGATTCTGAAGACACTGAAACCGATTCCGAAACAACTGACAGTGAAGATATTACTGATGATGAAGCTGAAGACGGTGATGATAATAAAGTTAATATTAGAGAAAATGAAAGTAAAGTGTTTATTCCAATAGAAATTCCAGAACTGAAAATCGATTCAGGTGCTGACCAAAGACGGCCTGTTAAAGTTGAGGGTAGGAGGTGTAAGTCTGAAGGTGATAGTAATTTGTTAAATGCTGACGATGAAAAAATGTTACCCTTTTCTAGAGAGGGTTCGCAGTCTAAATACAAACCTGATGGCAGTTGGATTAAATTAGAACCAGATGAAAGTGATGCATCAGAAAACAATGAACAAAAACTTGAAGAAAAGAATTCTGAAATTCCTGAAGCGACAAGGGGTAAATCAGAGGAGAATGAAGGCATTTGGATGGATGCTAAACCTGAAATTCAAACTGAACTCGCTGATAAAGTGATAGCTGTTGAAACTGACAAAGCTGAAACTAATGTATTAGCTAATGTAGATGAACCAAGTGTTGACAATGAAAAGATTGATTCTGTTGATACTAAATGTGCTACGGATCCTTATGAGAAAGAAAATATACCTTGGCATGCAGGCATGGTGAAAAAACAAAAGGAAGACATTGAGAGTAAATTTGGTCTATCAGCCTCAGATAAGAAAGTAGAGTCTACTGAAGGTGTAGATTGTCAGGATAAGGCTACTGAAATTACCCAAGAATCAATGGGGGAGAATGAAACTGCTAGTATTATAGAAGAAACTGAAAGTAAATCTCATCAAACTCAGAACCAGTCTGAAAATAAATCTCAAAATCTGAACCAGTCTGAGTCACATGACATATCCAACCAATCAGAGGACAGTATTTGTAATAGCGCTAAATCTGAAACTGGAGATGGGGAAGAGGGGACAGTTAGCCTCTTAACACCTCCAGATATGAAAAGATCTGTATACGAGGAAGAAGAGATTGATCTCCCTGAAGGAATTGTAAGAAAAACTACAATGGAAATAGAGGAAAGAAACAGGTTTGTTTGTTTGATTATTCAGGGTTCTCAAAATTATATTTCTCAGCAATATTTGTTTGTTTGCATTGAATATTGCAGAATATGTAACATGATGTTTTATGATTATTGCCTCGATCCACCTGATTCAATATGCAAAAGATTTACCAGTAAAATATGTTGACCCTTATCTAATTTTGAGTATATAAACCAGCATATAAGTTCAAAATAACCATCTCAATAAAAAAATATTTTTAATAATACTTCAAAATGTACATGTAAATATGATATATATGACACTAAAAAGTACCTCATCGACTATACTTCTAAAAATAGATCTAATCATGTGACGTCAACAATACTAAAAAAGCACCTCAAAATCTTACTTCGGTGAATTATTTTGATATATTTGTACCCTGATGAAGGCTATTGTATAGCCGAAACGTTGGTTTATAATAAAAGAATGAAACCCGACCCGCCTTGATCGTGTGTTCCACTTATTTTCTCTTTTCTTGAACTAATTTTGAGTAGTATACAATGTGGTATTCCTACTATCCCCTGATTTTCTTATAGATTCTCATTGAGATATTCCTGTCAGTAGATATTACAACACTGCTTGTATACCAAAACAAGCTGTGCAACAAACCAATATCAATGTAATTACTGCATCATACCACTCATGTATTTTGGGTTGATTTGCGGATTATGACTCTGATCAATTTGTATTGGGTGACTTTTGGTTTAGATTGGGAAAGGAACATCTTAAGTCTATTTATGCTTTCTTTAGTCTGGTTGAAAACTTGGAAAAGAGTAGCCAAGGAAAACCTGCCTTTTGATCAATGACCATTCTGTATGTAGAAGCAAATATTCAAAAGATGTTTTGAATCTGTAAATTATATTTTAAAATTTTATTCCAGATTGATGCTAGAGCTGCATGGGAAGAGGTTAAAGCGCTCATCAAGTTTGAAATCAACCAGAATAACTAAAGCTAGAGATCGAGACAATGCACGGAGAAAAACATGTATAGCTCTCCTGTCTCCCACTCACCCTGATTATACTGACAGAGATCAATTTTTCATGTCTTCAAGTGACCAGTCTGCTGATGATCAGGATCAGGTAGAAGCTTTATCTGATGAAGCATCTGATGACCAAGAACAGGAAGTAAGCAGTCAGACTGGTTCCATAAAAGTTTACAAATTCATGGGAGAGGAAGTTACTGTGGAAGAGGGACTGGTTCGCAAGCAAACACTTGGTTAGTATATGAAAGTCTCATCTAATCTGAAATTGTTCTTGATTTTAACAGCACTAGTGGGGAATACATATTGATTTTGTGATGGGTGAATGGATGTCACGAATTGCTTCTTCTCCTTGACCATAATTATGTCAGATTTCAATGAAGCATAAAGTTGGTACGACACTTAGCTGTGAAAATTGCCAAGAATTTTAGGTTGGATGATTTTTGGGAAACTTTATGGCCCTTTATTGGAAGCATACATATTTTTGTGTCAAAAAAGCCTTTTAGTTTCAGTAAGTTACTGATTTAACATTTTTGTTTTAGTCTAAAATTGCTACATTCAAGTTGGCTTATGAGCTGTAGATTGACGCTTACTTTAGGCAAAGATTATAGGTAGAAATGATATTAGGATGGTTGTAGGTAAAACATGATGCAGGCAGGCTTCATTGTATTGGTTTTGCATTTTTATTCTAGGCCAATTTGAGGCCTCCCAAAGGTCATGTTAATATCTTATGATATTTATGAGGACTTATACAATTATGTAATGTTGATGCAAAATTTGTGCATGCATGTTCTCGCTAACCTTTGCTTGAAAAAGGTCAAATTATCCAGAAGTGAATATGTACAGGCTGATTTACATGTATCATTGAACACTTATCATGTGATTTGTGCTGTTACACTCACAGGTAACTGTATCGTTGAAAATGAAAAAAAAAAAACGAAAAAAATTGTTTATGGAAAATTTAGATAGAAAAATATAAATTTTCAAAACACTTTTTTTCTTTTTCAACGATACAGTTACCTGTGGTTACACTCACACTACTGTATAACTAATACTGCTGTGTGTTTCATCATGTATAATGCTAATTAACATATTTATGTGCTATTGTATTTGCTGATCAGGTGAAGTGTAAACAATGTATGAAGGTATTCTTGAATGATTCAATATGATTAGATGCATGCAACTACTGTAAAATCCTTCATATTTCGGATCCAGCAATTTTGTTAAGGACTTTGACCACAGGATTTACTTTCACACAATTTATTGACCTTTGAAATATTTCCATTATAGGTCCTTTTCCTATTTTAAGTATAAATCCATAATCTAAACAAATTTAAAAAATACATAAAAAATTATGCCCCATGAAAATGAATGATTTTACAGTATGTACAGTTAGTTGTTTAGCTTGGAAATGAGTAATTAATGTAATAAATTATTTATTAGGTTTTATTTTGCCAAGCCAGTGTTGGTGTAATCTTGGCCTAATGACCATTGTCTGGTGTAATACTATGTGAAGTATTTTGATGAATTGTGCTGCCACCATTAGAGAGCATGTTGACATGTTTTTCTAGCCAACAAATGTGTTGATATCATATTTTGCTGCTCTGTAATGTGGTAATGTATTAGTTCATAGCTATTATCATAGATTTTCATCTGTGTTCACAATAGTCCATGTATGTTAAGTATTACTTGTGTCCTGCTCATGTGTTTGTGTCCTTAGACTCTCACAATAAGGGGTCTCACATTTTCAGGGAGTCCCTATTTTCAGTAGTTCTGACACTTTCAGGGCCGTGTCATTTTGTAACTCTATCTTAGATTGATTTTCAATTAAAGTTTGGAAACCAGTCACGAAACGAGTTAGCATCTGATTAGTTGATTCCGATTGCTATTTCAAAATTGACCAATGGCAAGACAACATCAAAGCTGGGAAATCAGTCTGAAATTTCAAGCATTTGATTGGTTGATTCTGATTGCAAATTCAAAATTGACCAATGGCAAGACAGCATCAAAGCTTGGAAATAGTCTGGAAATGCAAACATCTGATTGATTAATTCTGATTTAAATTTTAAAATTGTCCAATGGCAAGACAACATCAGAGCTTGGAAACCAGTCTGGAAATGCAAACAAACATCTGATTGGCTAAATCTGGTTGAAATTTCAAAATTGACCAATGGCGAGGCAGCATATCCAGACTGGTCTGTAAATACAATTCATTCTCTTTGTTTGAGGTAAAAGTGTTTTTGTTGTTAACTTTGTAGAGGAGAATCTACGCTTTATGGAGAAGACATGTTCCGAACAAAACAACTAAAACATTGGTGATTGCTAGCATTTATTGTTGGCATATATTGGGCTGTATGCATGTGATGACCTCGGTTGTGCTTATTATCTTTCTCATAAATTATGACTAATTATCTATCATATTGAAACTTATCATATTGTATGTGTATCTCATTGATGGGGTAAGGTCATACACCACTTAAACGATCACAAATGTCCATCTCAGTGCACATAGTGCTTGGCTGTCAGTGGGATGCCCTGGGTTTGATTCCTGGGTTCAACAGGGTTATAATATTCTTTTATGACTTTTGATACAATTGTGACATGAACTCTGTGTACATTTGTGACTGTATGTTTCTGGTGTTTTTGTCTATGAGTTAGGATAAAGTGGCTGAGTATTATCCAGTCATGGATGTCTGAATTAGGAAAAAAATTGCTTGTTTCCACTACCCCTACCGCCTCTATTTTTCCAAGCCGTTAGCGGAAAAAAGCTTTTTTATTGGCCTTATCCTAATTGTGACAAATTCCAATTAATTAACAAATAACACCAGAATTATTCTTGCATAATATATTCAAATTATTTCTGAGTATGGAATTTATTTTATGTTCAAATTAAGTTTAATTTAAATGTATCTGTGAATGAGCTCCTCCGTTGATTCAATGTCTAGTTTGTGTATGTATACAGTGATACTATGTTTGTTAGTCTATTGTATGTGCATGTTTGTGAATATTTAGAAATGGTTGAGTTTACTGCATACTAATTCTGGTTTCAAACATCCATTTTAATATCAACAAAATGGGTCCTTATAAGGTTGGTTAAATGGACAGGTATTTTCACTGATGGGCACTCAGCCTCTCTTGAGTATAGCTTTAAACCAGATTAAACTGAGCCTCATCAAAGTCTGTAAGCGTGTCCAGCTATAGTCTCGGCTCTATTCGATTTGTATGTTTATAATAATAAAACTTTATTTAATGTATACCGTTATCTCCATATAATTGTATGTTTATAATAATAAAACTTTATTTAATGTATACCGTTATCTCCATATAATTGTATGTTTATAATAATAAAACTTTATTTAATGTATACCGTTATCTCCATATAATTGTATGTTTATAATAATAAAACTTTATTTAATGTATACCGTTATCTCCATATAATTGTATGTTTATAATAATAAAACTTTATTTAATGTATACCGTTATCTCCATATAATTGTATGTTTATAATAATAAAACTTTATTTAATGTATACCGTTATCTCCATATAATTGTATGTTTATAATAATAAAACTTTATTTAATGTATACCGTTATCTCCATATAATTATAAGGCCAGCTATAATTGTAGGTATATGTTTGAATAACTTTGGATTTTTCCGGATTTTAACGAATTATGCAAAGGGTCTCAGTTTAATGTGGTCAAGCTATAACACTAAGTTTGTTGTATAGAGTTTGTTGATATGGAGAGGTAAACTAAGACTTATATGGTAACTGCTGCATCTATATGATAATGTTGCTGCAGAGTGGTGGTTGTTCAAGGGCGGCTCCTAAGAGGTTGCACTGTATAGATATATCCCAACAATATTCCAGTCATGGAGGTACGAAATTGTTGAAACAATACTGTTTGTGACAGTAAAAACATATTCAGTAAATTGTTACCACAAACATTCAGAAATAATGTTCCTGAAATTAATATTATGAAAAGGTGAGGGTAATAATGAATAATATTGGTTTGTTTAAGACAAGAGGTAGCTTAATTCAGGTGGTCACTAATACATGTTTAATTGTACATTCTAAATAATTTACTTAAACCTAATGCATTATACTACATGCATACATGTAGGTCAAATACTCATATTTATTATACATGTAATACTATTAAATATCCTACTGAAGTAAATCTCTCTGAATACAAGCATATTCTATGTATGTATATATGACATTCTTTATATTGGAATCCAGATGGATATCGTAAGTTTTGTCCTTCATCTTGTACTTACTGCTGACAGGATCATAAACCTTTGCAACACATGTACTGTTGGTTTCTACTACTGGGGCCTTATTCACCAACGTTGTAAGTCTGAAACGCAGACTTAGACTCAAAATTGTCATTATTCATAATAGCTGGTATTTCTTTGAAATTAGATTTTACCATGTGAAATTTTATCGGACTATTGGTTGTTACCCACTGAACATGTATACCAATTTTTATCAAACTCAGTACATTTATAACAACATGAGAGCGAATAGAACATTTGGCAATGTGAAGTCTATTGAGTCTATGTTTTAGACTTGCAACGTTGGTGAATAAGGCCCCTGGCCCCATCTTACTACTAAATGCTGGCTGGTTTCTATACAGTGTTGGTTCCTACTGCTGGTTCCTACAGTAGGTAATGATGGTACTCAATGTACTTTGATATGTATTGCGCCTTGTATGTCATATGTGTTTGTTCTTTTGAAAATGTTAGCTTGTCATGATGTTATGTTCATTACTGTGTCCTTCATTTCTTTCTATAATGAATGCAGTTGTTTCTGTAGTCTTGGCGGAGAAGTTTTTTTATCACTTGAATCACAGGGGAAAGACTCATTGAAAAATTTTGGTCTCTATACTATATATAAAATTTTGTATATAGTATAGAGACCAAAATTTTTCAATGGGTCTTTCCCCTGTGACTTGAATCACTGTTTATTCTCTTAGGCCATCCTTAATAAATATTGGTTTGGCATTGCCCTACCCAGCAACATGTATTTGGGGTAGGTACTGTGAATACACTGGTTGAAAACATTTAGGCAGCTACAAAAATCCATCTTATCTATCAAACCTATTTGTGAATGAAACTCTTTTTTTTAGATTAGCGAGAGCTTTAACAAACACACATTATTATAATGATGACCAAAGTGATAGTAACACATTTTGCTTTATTCATAAAATAATCAAATTCATCACATTCATCCAGGTATATCTCTCATCTTTTCTTTGCTTAATTTTTCTTGCAAATCTTGGTATATTTTTATTAACTGTCAATTTATTCCCTGTTTTGAAATTTGTTATAAATTACAAAGCCATTTCAGAGGCTGGTAGGGAAGATTGGGCAAATGCCTCACTATGTTGCATCTATGAATAAAGTCTTTGTTATTATTATTATTTATAACAAATGAAACTAAAAGAATGAAAGTTTAACTGTTTCTTTGACATTAACAGTATTGTTTTTTTTCTTTGCAGGTATTGAGAGTAAAGCAAATGAACCTGGTGTTGCTCATTCGGTTAAATCTGATGCTGGTCAAGTATCTCAAGAACATTGTTCTTCCATGCAAGAGAGTTTCAAAATTTCTAAACAATCAAGTCCAACTTTAGAACAGAAATTCAGGGATGTACCAAACACATCAAATGAAAACACTAAATCAGTTGAAGCTATTACAGATGCATTTAATGACAGTATAAAAGATTCAGAGAAAAGTGATCTTTTTGATAAAATTGAAAAAAGGCCATCTAACCATACTTCCGTTTCACCGACATCAAAAAAGACAGTGCGGCCTGAAAGTCGATTTGATCCGGAGACATTAAAGTTAATTCGAGAGATCGGTTCTGCCTTATTAAATAGTCCTGCCAAGTCGAAACTGGAAGATGATGACCAGGAAGAACTTAAAGAAGGGGATAATCTTGTTAGTCATTATGTCAGAAAAATTGAACGCAATTCTCAAAGTCGTCAGAAAAGAGCTCGAAAAGAAATCATCATTATCGACAAACCTGAAGAAAAACCAAGTATTGATAAAGACAGTGTGAAAGGTCCAGTGAATACTTCTCCAAAAGCTATTGTAAGTGAACAGAGATCTGTCACATCTAAATGGAGTCCAGTTGCGAAAAAATCTCCAGCATTTTCTCCTCCACTAATATCCAAAGACTCTTCTGATGACATAGCTGAAACCAAAACATCTGATTCAAAATGGAGTCCTGGAACCAGCCCTAAGAATTTCATGTCAATGGGGGAACTAGTCTGTTCTGAAGGAAGTGCTACTTGTGATAATAACAAAGGTGTTTCAAATGTGCTTGACAATAGAAATCGAAAGTTTGAATTAAATTTAGACAACAATCAGGCAAGAACTGGTGGAGAATGTATTGATAATAAAGCAGAGAGCGAAAGTGATAATGACTCTGAAGTTTGTTCAGTTAAAAAATTACTTGATAAATTTGAGCAACCAACGGATCAGCAATCTTCAGGAAAAGTGACACCTACTGGGGGATTTGGGAATTTAAGTCCTAGTTCAAATACTCGTTCTATAGGTGGTGTGACTGGTGCTAATGTTGAAACTTCGGTAAAAAGTAACTACCAGTCTAAGCAATCTTCAATGTGTTCTGTCGCTACCGTACCAACTCCAGAGATCAAGGATCCTACACAGTTGTTCCCGGGGTCAAGGTCGCCGTTACAACAGAGACATTTATCAGAACCGTCAGCATCAGCATTTATAAGTTCAAGGTCACCGATGAAACATCGACAATCTGAGCCAATTATAAACCTATCAGAAAAATCATTAAACATGTTTGAAGCCAAGTTGAACGTGATTGGCTCAAGTTTGTACACAAACTCTGCAGTTCAGGAGGAAAGTGAACCTGTAGATTCTGAACCAGGTCAAAGGTCGAGGCCAAAGTCAGCTAGTTATTCTCATGCTGACAAGGACACAACACGTCGGCGACCTGTCTTTCGTCAGTCCAATACTTTTTCTGAACCAGAAACTCAACAACTCTTTACGTGGGAGGGGAAGAAAGTTAGAAAATTGTACGGGAAAACGCACCCTCTAGCTAAACTAGAGAGTAGGCAATCGGGTGAATCAACACGCAAAAGTCCATTTTATAATACTATGTAACTTTCTGTTATAACTTTTTTGTTGATGTATGTGTTTAGTTTTTGTTAAGTTTTTGTGCGAATATTGATTATCAAGCAGACTAATGTTCTACTGTATCATGATAGATATACATGAACAAAATATCAGCTAACAAAACATACTACAGTAGATGCTCTTTTTTGATATTGGGACCTCCCCAAATTTACTAAGCAAGCAAGACAGAAATTTCTTTTCAAGTTTGTATTCTTTTTCATCTATGAGAACAATACAGTGCTACTCATTTATTTTACAAATTAATTTATACCTCAGAACTTTTAATAAGGGGTCCTCTGATGGCGCCTAGTTTAAGGGCCGTCTGTTGTCCCCTTTACTTACATTTCATTCTATATAATGTCAATAATTATTTACCGTGTATTTATAATATCTATATTATTTTGATAGTAACATATACAACAATAGTTTAACATATGTATGACAATATACTCTAAGTATCATATCATTACAAATTTATAATTTACATTATAACCCTTTTTACAGACCACCATAATAATAAGACCTATGTCTGATCTCCCAAAGCATCTCAAGTAGAAATAACTCAAATTGAGATTGGGTTAAAATCTGAGTTGGAAAATAAATCTGAAGTTCTAGCTCTTGACATTTTACAGTAACAAACTCAGAATATAAACTCAGCATATACTTTTTGTTTTAAAAGTGATGCTAATTTTGAGTCCAGACTCGCTGGAAATTAACATTTAGGCACATGAAATATTTGAGATGAGATTTAGCTCACAATGAGATGCTTTTGCTTTTCAAGAGCGGGTCAGAGCAAAGTTAAGGATGCATTTTCAAGAACATTTTTGATACTATTTTCTGGTAGCATTGTTTCATTTCATGAGTTTCAGTTGATGCTTTTCATTAAAATGTATCAGATTGTGCATTTATTCTTGTATAAGATGTCAATTCAAGTTCTGACTATAAATTGCATTTGTGATGGCTTTTGGCCAATCAAATTTATTTTTGGGTTAATGCAGATTCAAATTCAACCTATCAAATCACAGTTGTGTAGGTTTTCAGCCAATCAAATTGATTGTTACATTTTTGTTATGGCAAACATTCCAAAATGGTGGATGAGGTTGATTTTTGTATTGAATCAACATCAAGCTGCTTGATATAAGATGTTATGTTGTTATGTACATGTGCTACAATGATATAATCATGATTTGTATCACCATTATTAGGCAATATCCGGTCATCTTCCCCTATCATGGCAAACATGCCATAAATAATAGCTACATTTACGGAATGAACATTATGGCGGCCATGACAGGGGAAGAAGACCGGACAATGCCCATTATTTATCAGTTTGTGTAGTCTGAAGATATTAAACTGACCTTGAACTTTATGCATGAAGGTCATACCCAATTCTTGTGCTAACAATTTTAATTTAAAAATGATAATAAAAATAATAATAATGACAACTTTATTTTAAGAGGCGACACAGTTTGGCATGCAAAATTTTCCCTGTGAACTTCTAGAATGAGAAGTAATATCTCAGTATATTACCCTATTATTTATTTAATACAGTGTAGAAAAAGATATTGTTTTAAGTCCCATGGCATACTGTGTATTTTCAACAGTATTTTAATTTGGACTACATATTTAAACTATCCCTAGAGGGGGCGTACCAGCAGTTATCTGATTCAACAAATTACACTGATGTTAAGTTACAGAGATTTACCCGTACATTATTTTCACTTTGCAAGGTTTGAGATCTAAGTCGAGACCTTACATACTCCAAGCAGATGTTCTACCACTAGGCTGATAAGGTGAACATTTACTCATATAGGTCAAGGTCAGGTTAATACATTGGAAGGTCTGAGATCCATCCCGAGACCTTACATTCTCTAAGCAGATGTTCTACCACTAGGCTGTTGAGGTGAACATTCACTCATATAGGTCAAGGTCATGTTAATACATTTAGATATTACACGTTGATGATGTCATTACTTTAGTGTTTGTTTACATCCAGTGCTTTCATTAGCATGCTCCTGACACATGGTAATGCTTAATGATTGTATTTATTATCCCCCCCCCCCCCCAATCTTTGATGAGAGGGCATATTGCTTTGCTCATGTCTGTCTGTCTGCCTGTCTGTGGACCAAATGGTTTCCGTTCAATAACTCAAGAATGCTTTGCCCTAGGGTCTTCATAATTCACATGGAGGTTGGTCAGCAACAGTAGCTGACTCTTACTGATTTTGAGGTCAGTAAGTCAAAGGTTAAGGCCACTGTGACCTTTAACATTTTCAAGGTATCTTGTGTTACTATTCTGTCAAACCTGTACAAGGAGTCCACTCTGTAATAACGACTTTTCATGCTCAGTATTAATAATTTGTGGATCAGTTAAGTATAGCTTGACCATATTGACCTGAATCTGACCTTTATGCAAGAATATATTACAAGGTTCTTGCTTTGAATATATCAATTTCCGCAAGCAAATCATGCAATATCACATTTAAGATTTGTGTTTGTTTTACATCTTGAGCGTCTTTGTGATACTCCCCAATTATGAAAATATACAATCGATGTTGTAAACGTTGGCAATAAATTGACTGTTAAATAATGTTAATCAAAAGGTCAAGCTCATGTCAATGTGGCCAAGCTATAAATGTTTGAAACTGCTTTAAAGAAGAATCCAAAATATCATTATAAAATATACTAATAAATGTTGTTAAATGTTAGTCCTTGTAACTCTACTCTGCTTAATGAATATTCTGTGTTATATTTTGTTTGACTAAATCATAAACACTCCCATTTGTTTCCATATCTGTTGTATACATGTACGCATTTATTCTTAGCAATATATTGACGTTTTGGAGCCTCTAAAGTTACGTTTGGCATTTATTATATTATAACATCTTATTCTGTTAAACTGAAACGTATTTTGTATTTTCATTCAAAGAAGAAATGACCATGTACAAATGAACATTCTCGCTTCATAATTATGAGACATTGTACATGTAGGTGGACCATAATAACCCCGAAAAGAGGTACACTTTTTCCATATAAATGTCAAAATTTTAGTATAATAATAATTGTATTTATTCCCAATGAAACTTTACACATATTCACTTTAATATTTATTAAAATACATCTCTATGGGCTGTTTTAAATAATATGAAATAAATATTTCTTAAAACAAACCAATAATTTTTTTTTAAAAGGGTCCTGATATCCTAGCATGATTTTCATTTCGAAAAGTGAAAATATCTTTGCCAGAAAGGAATACCTAGGGGTTCTTTAGCTAGGATGTGAATTTTGAATGAAATAAATTTTATTACTTTGAACAAAAGGGGCTGGGTTATTTCTTTAGGGGTTCTATATGAAGCATATTTTGTTGTTGATCTTTGTTGTGTTATACAATATATTCCATTACATGTATGTATGTTGAACAACATTTATATACCTGCCATTGAGATTTTCTGTATGATTGTTACTTAATTAGCTGCGATATATTTCCATGGCAACGGCAACATTTTGTGTCAGATCAATTTATTTTACATGTTTTCTTGTATTGTGTATTAAGTTCGTAACTTGTTATATGAACTAGTTTATATTAATTGCTAATTAAGTAGTAAAATCATATTTAATATCCCTGTCAGCTGGGGCCTTATTCACCAATGTTATAAGTCTAAAACTCAGACTTAGACTTAGAATTGACAATAATCATAAATACTAGCATTTCTTTGAAATTAGATTTAACAACATGAAATTTTATCTGACTATTTGTTGTTACCCTCTAAACATGTATACCAATTTATATCAAAATTGGTAAATTTTTAACAACATGAGAGCGAATAGAACATTTGACAATGTGAAGTCAAAGTCTATGTTTTAGACTGACAATGTTGGTGAATAAGGTCTCTGAACACTGAAGAAGTAGACCTAGATAGCATTTAGTGGCCTAACAAAAAATGTATTATATCAATAACAACTCTGTAGGCTCAACTAACTGCTTGTTTTTAGTGTAAATTCAAAGAGTATGCATATGCTTTGAAATTACAGTATGCATAAGTTTGAAAAAAATGGACAAGGAAAATGCATTTTATTTCCATTTTTATTTGTAAACAAAGGCTAGCGTTATCACCAGCGTTATCACCAGCATACTGTATATAGTTACCATGACAACTCTTGTCATCCATAAATTAATGCATTATCAAATACTAACACTTAAATTTTTCAAATTCAATTCAATTTATTGGCATATGTACACATGTACTTAATAATCATCCTTAACAAAATACATTAAAGTTTTGTAACACTATCAAACATTTCAACAGAACTATGGCCGCTGAATGACGTAGCTATTTGTTATGGACAAGTATTTCCTCTTGGGCTTGAGCGTTTATGAAAGGTAGTCTTGTTTCTTAAATGTTGATGTTTGTTCATTGTAACGCTCAACCGTGGTTTGTTTACCTTAAAAAAACGATGAAGTATTACGTATGTTTGTTACTATATATAGAAACAATTGTATCATAATTATTTTGATTTATTTGAATGCATCAAGTATTTTATCATATCAATTATTTTCTGACTCAAAATGTTGCCTCATTTCTATATAATATCATGTGCAATCTTTTTCGCATACCTACGTAATTTTTATATTATGACAAAAATAAAACAATACTATTTTAACAAAATTTGTGTTATTTTGTTTGTCTTGGAATGAAGGTGTCCATACACTCAACTTGTTAAACCCACAGGACAAAGTGGAAGGGGATTGTAGGAATGGTTTTCACCTGTCTGTGCATGTGTCTGCACGTTCTCCTGTAACAACATTTTGACCGCTCAATCACATTCGAATGACTTGGCTGCATTGCAAGAAACTTATAACAAATGAGTAACAAATGAAGTTGTCAAACAAAACTCGCATTACAACCTTGCTGGGTCTAGGCCCTTGTTCAAAGTCAAAGGATTGAGGCTAGCCTTATGTAATAGCAAATGCTTAACAAATGAAGTTGACAAACAGAACTCGCATAACAACCAGTCAAGGTCACAGTTGAAGGTAAATATATTTTATGGCAGTTCCAGAACTATTGGGACACCTAGACCAAAATGCATGGATTGTTCAACAATTGTGCAAGTGAACAAGACAATGTTCAGAACCCATGTTCCAACCATGCTAGCTCAAAGTCGAGTTCACAGTTCAGACTTAAATGTTATAGCCTTCCATTTTATGTACACTCTTTTTTGTGATCACTCTTCGTCCCTCTGTCCGCACACACGAAAGCTACCTTAGGTGGTCGGAGGTGTGGCCTAACACAATAGAAATCTATTCAATTTATTCCATGACCACTTAATTCTTTTGTCCTTTAAGTGGTCGTTCCTTTGATCTTAAACAATGGAATGACCACCTAAGGTAGCGATCGTGGGGGTGTACGTCCGTCCGTCCGTCGTCTGTCAACAATTGGCTTGTGTTCACTCTAGAGGCAACAGTTTTGATGCAATCTTCATGAAACTTTGTCAGAATGTTTTTCTCTATAAAATCCAGACCAATTTTGAAACTGGGTCAGGTGGGGTCAAAAACTAGGTCACTAGGTCAAATCTTAGAAAAACCCTGTGTTCACTCCAGAGGTCACCGTTTTGATCCAATCTTCATGAAACCTAGTCAGAATGTTGTTCTTTATAAAATCTAGACCAAGTTCGAAACTGGGTCAGGTGGGGTCAAAAACTAGGTCACAAGGTCAAATCTTAGAAAAACCTTGTGTTCACTCCAGAGGTCACCGTTTTGATCAAATCTTCACGAAACCTGGCCAGAATGTTGTTCTCCATAAAATCTAGGCCGAGTTCGAAACTGGGTCATGTGGGGTCGAAAACTAGGTCACTAGGTTAAATCTTAGAAAAAGCTTGTGTTTACTCCAGAAGTCGCTATTTTGATCCAATCTTCATGTAACTTTGTCAGAATGTTGTTCTTCAAAAAATCTAGACCAAGTTTGAAACTGGGTTATGTGGGGTCAAAAACTCGGTCACAAGGTCAAATCTTGGAAAAACATTGTGTTCACTCCAGAGGTCACGGTTTTTATCCAATCTTCATGAAACTTGATCAGAATGTTGATCTCTATAAAATCAAGGCCAAGTTTGAAACTGGGTCATGTGGGGTCAATAATCAGGTCACTAGGTAAAATCTTAGAAAAAGCTTGTGCTCACTCCAGAGGTCGCCGTTTTGATCCAATCTTCATGAAATTTGGTCAGAATGTTGTTCTCCAAAAAATCTATGCCAAGTTCGAAATTGGGTCATGTGGGGGTAAAAAACTATGTCCCTAGGTCAAGTATTAGAAAAAGCTTGTGTTCATTCAAGAGGTCACCGTTTTGATCCAATCTTCATGAAACTTGGTCAGAATGTTGTTCTTCATAAGATCTAGGTCAAGTTCGAAACTGGGTCATGTGGGGTCAAAAACTAGGTCACTAGGTCAAACCTTAGAAAAATCTTGTGCGCACTCTACAGACACCTGTTTAAAAAGTGTTTTGATCCAAACTTCATGAAATATGGTCAGAATGTCAGTTGTACTGATACCTAGACCAATGTGCAACAGGTGAGCGACCTAGGGCCCTTTGGACCCTCTTGTTAAAGCTTCGTTAACATAGCATGAAACACAAACATGTGTTATTAATGACGGCAATGTGCTGAACCCAAGTCCCAACTGTACAGACTGAAGGTCAAGGTCGCAGATGGCCTCTATTACTTTGTAAGGCCTAGGCCAAACTGAATGAAACTGGTTAAAGGTATGATGAAGAAGTGACCGGTGTTTCAATTCTGTACTGAGAAACAAATAAAAAAAACAACAAAAAAACATGAAATGATATTATCAATAAAATATTTGAACAATTTAAAAGGTGTCCAACAGCCATCCGTTGTACTTTTATGACGTTACGACATCATCCAACGTTAAAACCCCTGCCACTTCGATCGTCCAAGGGATCAATTTCCTGGATTGAACTGTCCTATAGAATTCATAGTTTTAACTAAATCGTCTTTTAATCATAAACCAGGGATGGTCAGTAAATGAAAGAGCTGATCAATTGATTTATTTCAGCACCATCGATCACACTGCACATGAAATCTTCCCTACCGATATTAGTATTATTAAACTCTCATCGCTACATCTTTCGTACATTATAATTTTCGCAAGACAAGCTTACTTTTATATATTAGTCAAATGTGACACAGAACTATCGTTATGAAGACAGGGTATATATTGTAGAAGGTTTTACAGAGTCGATTGGGTTACTGAAAATAAATAATTATTTTTGTATGCCTAATGTTATCATGGGTGAATATACAATTGATATAGGTAGATTAAACAAGTAGATAGTGATGTGAAACATGTATACTACACGTATGTGATTAGACTTTACATCTAATATTGTATAACTTGTCGAATTAAACTATAAAATGAAGACAATGTACCAGTTATTGAGACGAATATTGGACTAACAAGGTAACATCTTTATACCTAGTTTTGTATAACTTGTCGAATTAAACTATAAAATGAAGACAATGTACCAGTTATTGAGGCGAATATTGGACTAACAAGGTAACACCTTAATACCTAGTTTTCATTTTCAATAATGCACTTGCTATCCTTCTTATACCTAATTGCATATGAATCTTCACATACTTAATTTCTTTCTGAAAAATTAAACAACCCAAATAATGCATTTTATAATGTACAATGACATGTGTCTTCATTGGTTTGTTGCGGAATGAGATAGATGAAGTTAAGTCAATGGGGCTTCTAGCAGGACCATGGCCTCCTACAATTGACCGGAACTTTTCATGCTGACCAAACTGTTTTTCAAAGGCAAAGAGTAATCTTCAGACGTTTTTCTTGTGTATTTTCCAAATATCGTTTTTGTACTTACGTCATTCTTATTCCAAGCCAGCTATTATTACATAGACGACAGAATGAATTACGTGTATGTATATTCTTACAGAATGACTAGGCCACCTGACCATTTGTATTGGGTGTCAGAAGCACTGTCTGACGTGTTAGATGACCTTGGAGTAAATGAAACAGTTTTCGAGAAAAGGCGAAGAACAATGTTGCTGATGGAGACAATCACGACAATGACGCCACCCTATTTAGACAATTTACGTATATACATCTTTGGCAGTCAGTCGGAAGGTTCAACGACAGAGGGACTTAAATCAGATGTAGATGTACTTATGTCTATCAACCGTTTGAAAGTCATACAACATACTACCGAATGGAAACCCGGAGTTGATAATTTAGTAATGATACAGAATGAGAGCATATCGCCCGGATATTGTTATCTACAGTACATGTATAGACCTATCACACCTGACCTTATTTCACCCGCACTTGACAATGATACACGTATAAACAATGATACCCGTATTGTTGTGAATAGCGCCCCTGATATTGAAGGACCGTTATTTCTTAAGCATGCCTATATAAATTACGGTAACCCTAACGATGTACATGTACCATGCAATCCAGCATATACAGAGCCAGCTGACCATGAAAGTGGATTTTCTGCCATCGACTATGTTCCAGGTTTCTATAGTGAATCATTACCACGTCAAGTGACGTCATGGATACGTAGAATGAAAGTTAGAAGATGGCCAACTGAAAGCGTACTAGAAGAGTGTCAAACCTCCGGCTGTTTCGTTGTAGCAGTTGGTGGTAAGCTGTCTACAGAACCAAATATAGAGTGGAGAATTTCTACCAGTCTACAAGAGAGATATCTCATGTTCAGCTTAAACATTGCCCAAAAAAGGTGCTACATACTGATGAAAATGATCCTTAAAACTCACATAAATCCATATGTTGAAGACGTTCTGTCAAGTTTCATGTGTAAGAATGTACTATTGTACTTAGTAGCTTACTCACCCCATGGCTGGCATACAGGAAGTTTGCTATCATACTTACACAAGTGTTTGTTCATGTTAAAGGAGTGTGTTAAGCAAAGAAACTGTCCACATTTTATAATACCAGAAAATAACTTACTGGTTGGACGTATGACGGAGAAACAAAGGGGTCAGTTACTGAATATCTTCAATCATTTGATGGATCATTATTTAGAGTCAGTTATAGAGATAACAATAGATAACATTAGACAAAGACTGCAGACGATATTAATGTTCGGTGTTGGTTGGTTTGACATTCCATCTTTTTCAGAGAAGATTTCGGTTAAGTTGTTACTCAATACAGTTAGGAGTACGAGCTGTTATGTAAAGGCAGTTCTAGCAGAAATTCAAAAGAGCATAATTAAGCAGACAGTGAAGGGAACATTCAACCGATACGAACGCTTAGAAGTGGCACGAGAATATTTGCATAAAACATACTCAACGCTAACAACATACAAGAACAATAGAGAGAACTTGCAATATGCTGCTAGTGAACTTCTGTTACCGGCAATCAGTTCTGCATTGGGTTCGGTGTTGGCAAGCACAGATATAGATACACGGAGACCTCTTTCAGGTCAAGCCTTAGCTTACATGGAAGCGGGGAAAGAATCTGACGCTCTATCGGGTAGACTGAAACTTGTCTCAGTACTATTTCGTACCGGTGATATGGAGAAAGTGGAATATGAACTGAACCTTATCGAATCGCAATTCAACATATCAGAAGTTAGGACAGTATGTGGCTGTACTGAATATGGAATATCGCGTACACTGTCGATAGGTTCCTTAATGGGTATCGACGTCGTGTCATATCATAAAGTGGAAACAAAATATGATTTAGCAGTTTGTACGAGGTTTCTACATTGTGAGGCGAGCATTGTTCCATATGAACTTAGATACGAAATATTGAGATCATACACCGAACAAGACAGACAGATGAGATCAGCTGATGACGCCGACTGGATGGAAACGATAGTTGTGGATTCTATTCCTTATCTTTACTTTCTTCAATATAAGACATGTAGATGTCTAAAGAAATCCGCGGCGGAACAACAGTTTGCTCTATCCAACCTCAAACAGAATTGTTACATTGATTGTGGTCGTCTTTATCATAGAGACACCGCACTGAATTTACTAGGACATTGTTTGGAAGAGGAAAACATGCAGACGGAAGCATTGCAATGCTATATACTTTCATTGAAGCATCGTATGAGAAATAATGCTGCGAGATTCTTACTGTGTATACAACTGTTCAAACTTAGGAAGCAGCATAATAAATACATATGACAGTACATGTGCATCCTTTCCGGAACATAGTCGACACCGTATCAACGTGTTTAGTCATTCTTCATATTTTCAAACGCTTGTACATAACATGTATATTGTGCTATTTAGATCAAATTAGATGTGTGTTTTGCCCCTTGTTCTAGTCTTGTCACTTGGTTATTGCCCCGTGTAGTTTGACTGACTTAGGCAGCAAACGTTCGCGTTGGGATTTCGGGTTTGTGTAAATTGTATACCAGTTTACTTCAAGTGGTTTTCTGTTATTATAATTGTTTCTGTTGACCAGTACGTGTTCATGCACCTTTTTTAACTGCACTGTGCAGTATCGGTGTCTTTTTTTCCATTTGTCCTTGTCTTCTATTTTATTCATCTGTGCACTATATTAACATCTGTGCTTATTCCTTCGTACAGCTCAATCCTTGTGTAGGGCTATGCAAATAGTTTTTGTAGCTTGTTTTTTTACGCCTTGGGGGTCTTATTGGTTTTTTGGAGTTTCGCTGGCTTCACCTGATTTGGTACTCGTGGTTGCTAGTTTGTCTATTGTGTTTAATTGGTGGTATGTATACTTTTCAGGCTTTTAGGCGCACATTCATCTATAAATTTCCTCTGCGCACTTTTTAATGCCCCCCCCCCCCTTATCATAAGTTGTAACCTGCGGAGATGCTGGATGAGATATTTTTAATCAGGTCACTGTGCTGTTTGATCACTAACTTAAAAGGTAAATGTTTTAGGCATATATATTTTCGAACTGCTTGTGGCTAGATATACTACATTGTATTACGCTATACTATTCCCCTCTTTTGTTGTTGTGGTTTGACACTTTTGCGGGCAGAGCAACATTTCAAATTAGGTCACTATGCGGTTATGCCTTGTTTGGTCGCGGCACGGGTCACCTCGTTGGCATATTCAGGAGCAATATGCATCTAGAAATATGTAATTTATTTCCCGCTCCATTCATAACTTGCTCATTATTTAGAACAAGATCAAGTAGTAATTGTGCCTCTTTATGTCGCATTAACGTTAGGTCAATGTCATTGGTGTTTTAAATTAGGTCACGGAGTGGTTGTGCCTCATTTGGTTGCCCTTTTGACATGGGTTTGTGCGGTTGGATCGCCATGCAGCGGGGCCTTGGGGAACTTGGTCGGATCTTGGCTGCGTTTCATTCGGCCTCATGCAATAGCCGCTATTCTATAATTTCTTTGTGAAATTGGGTCATCCTCGGTGTAGTTGTGTTGTGGTGTTTCTGATTTTCTGTGCTGAGCTGGTTAAGTTGAGTGCTACCGCCCCTGTCTGATTTCCTCATAACTTTGTAGCCTTAACTGCCTGTCATGTCTGTGTCGCTCATTTTCTTCCTCCAGGCAAACTTCGTCTTGCAATTTTGTCATACGTACTAAAGCAAATTATTTAAAGACATCTTCATGTGGTTAATCGCACATTTCTGGTAAAAGCACGGTTGGTTTTGGTGGCCTTGTATTATATAAACGCTTTTTTTCGTGCATAGTCTGAATATTTGGTGTTTTGTGGTGTTGTGTGTTTATTATGCAGTGAACAAGCTTTGGAGTTACGAAGAAACTTGTTAGTACACCTTCTGATTTGAGAACTTGTCTTGCTTATATGTTTCAATATCATTTCCTTATTAAATACCATATTTTTCTCTTCTACGAGAGGTGCCCCACTTATATTTGAACAGTATTGAACATCCGATGTTTTCAACACGACATTGTATGGTCAAGAAGTCTTTATTCAATCGTATACATCAAGGTGTCAATTAACATATACACCTATTGTTTTTGTATTTGTAATTAAATTAGAACCAAAAATTCACATTTGTGTACTGACATCTTTTGGAGCTTTTTTATGACTGAAAAAATCCGACTAATGTTGTAAACATGTATCGAGTGTAATCAATGTTGCTTTATCCTTAAGATTCCAATTCTTTGGATGCAGCGTTGTTTGACATTGGCCTTTACTGTTCTCGTGCAATAAACTTGAAACGTGTGTTCTTTAGGTACCAAATGAAGTTATTGTGTTGGTGTATGATGCTGGGCCTTGACCAGAACACCATGATTCGGAAATTGTCGCCAGGAAAGCCATGTCGGATACATTTTTTCCAAAAACTTTTTGAACATCAATGTCATACTATCGTGCGTTGGTTCGTCCATTTGTAGTATAAATATGAGTTATATTTGATTAATTATAACAAATAACAGCACATGAAATGAAAAAGGCTGCTAACCCATGTAGCTTAGCGAATGTCAACTTCTTGGAAGGATCGTAGATATCTCTCATATAGCAGTCTGGTCGTGTACCGTAAATATTTCAATGTTAATGTATTGGATTATCAGAAGTGACAAAGTTATCGATATAACCGTTCCGTTGTAGTATATATGGTGGTTAAAGGCGATTGTCTCCCTTTAATTTTTCTTTTGTTTTTGCGCTTGTGAACACCGATATTTTCGGAGTTTGGCATGTACTATTTGCGAAATTTCTGTTTTTGTAGTTACAATGAATACTCCTAGTTTCGTTGAAAACCACAGTTTAGTTATTTGGTTGGTCCCAGTCATCATACACCCAATAAGTACAATTATCAACCAAAAAGTCACTTTTTGGCATTTTTCAATATTTTGTGTTATTTCATTTATGGGCGCAAAATGTAAAAAACTACCCTTCTAGTTACGAGTACTACTGATTCTCTTCACAAAAATGCATACAAATGATACTTTCACTTCTTCTTGGCGATTCGTGGTGAGCGTTTGGCCTTCAAGAAGCCACAAGCAACATCCTCTACAGAATTGGCAATTTCGGGTTGGAACCATATTGCAAATATCCATAACAATTATTATATATGATGCCTGACACATCACTTCTTACTGTTCAAAAGAGATATTCCATTTATATCGGGTTAGATGAAAGATAACAGACATTTAGCACTGTTCAAATATAAGTGGGGCACCTCTCGTATCACATAAAATGAGCTAAATGTACAAAGCACTATCAATTAGCGTAATTTGTCGGAAGAAAGTGTGTGCAAATATGTCTTTTTAATGTCAAAAATATATTCAAATCACCAATAATAATTTTAAATTATTGATTCCAGCGATTTATTATTATGTGGTCAAAGGTAAACAACTCGTGACTATTTTGGCTCGTTACGGAACTATAATTTCCTTTTTTTTCTCGGTAATTAGTTGGGAGCTTTTTGTTGAAAATTTAAACAGGTCAAGCAATACTGATATCAAATTAATCTATAACATTTCTGAATCGATTTAAACGATCAAAATTATAGGGAACGCCTATTCGTTCGCACAATCATGCGTTAATGGAACAAATATAATACATGTATCAATACCAACGAATACGTATTTACATGCCTTGACTATTTTTAGGGTCTTATATATGCCGTGCATGTAATAAAAATATTATTAAATTCCTGTTGATATATTATTTGATTTATAAAACTCTTTGAATGAAACAAAAATGATTCTCTCACAGACTCGTTTCATATGATTGGATCAACTCCTTCGATTAATCAAATACTAATCCAACACTCTAAAGCATTAAAATTGGTAAATATTTGTATTTACAAAAACCAAATGTGTATAAACTAAATAGAGTATCTTACACGAGTGTCTTTTCATATTGAATATATTAAACGAATTGTATAAAAGTTATAAATACTATTATCATCACTTTTATCCAATTCGTTTAATAAATTCAATATGAAAAGACATCATGTACGATACTCTATTTATTTTATACACATTTAATTTTTGTAAATACAAATATTTACCAATTTAAATAAAAGTGATAATAGTATTTATAACTTTTATCCAACGAGTTTAATAATTTCTGCATGGAAAGAAACGAATGTAAGATTCTTTTTATAACATGAACAACATAAGCCCTGTAAATGTGTTAAAGGCAGGCATACTGTTCCATTATAAGATAATAAAGTCGGTGAGTAATGCAGTTAAAATAAATGAGTTACTAAACATAGTGCAACACTGTATTTCAATTACCGCTACAGTGTTGCATACCTGTTGGAGCGAGACGGGTACATTTAAATCGTAATCACGTCACAGCCCTGTTTTTCCTATGTATCCTGTCTGTCTATGTATAATTTTGTCAACGATTAAAAAAACCTATTTATACATAAAAAGTGATCAGCCGCCCCATTTGCATAGTTATTACACTAGTGAGTAGTAATATATGTTTGTTTTATTCAATAGTTTTATTAAACTCTCGCGCAGTGGTTTATATGATAAAATTAACGATTGAAGTGTAATGATATATAACTATTGTTCTCAGGTTGAGTATTTCTGTCCGTAACACAATTCTGTCGGATTGCTTGAAACTTATGATTAAAATTACTATCTGTGCGGATCCATCCTTTACCTTGTATGATGATGTTAGTATAATGTATATATATATTTCGCTGGCTTAGAATGAGAAGGTCGTAAGTAGCACTTACGAACTTATAAGACTAATGCATTTTTAAAATGTACACCATATGGGCATATTTTCGTGAAAATCGGAAGTTGTCATGTTGACCAAACTAAAGGTGAAAAAGCTTGTTTTACCGTTAGTAAAGAGTTATTGTCAGACAGTTTTTCTTGTTTTCTCGAAATATTGATTTTGTAGTTACGCCCTTCACATTCTAAGCCAGCGGTTTGTTTGATATAACTTGTATGTTTTATTTGAGCATTGAACTATGTTGACATTATTTAACAGTGTATACGATCGGACAAAATAAAAAAAAACTCACTCGAACATATACCACCAAAATGTATTTTTAATTCCCCAACAACAACAACATTAATTCATAATATATAATTACACATGTACTGTAACATCTCCTTATAGCGTATATAGTCATATTTATATGTGTACCATCACAGGGAAATGGATAAAATACAGTATGGCAATACCACGTGACTTTGGACTACAAACACAAGAAGAAATTTGCTTCACTTTGAAAACATAAACAGCTGTGAGTATGGGCTTCTTGGGTTTGAAGTCCAAAGTCACGTGGCATTGATACACTAAAATAAGTATGTACAGTCAACTCCTATTACAACAAGTTTCGTTACTACGACCTATTTGTAAAAAACGACTAAAATTCTACAAATTTTATTTGATTCAACATGACTATTCATTTGATATAACAACATATTCAATATAGCTATATGATTAATAGAATGACATACTATATTCAATCTGTTTATTATAACGTCATGTTCCATCTAAAAACACATTCGATATAACGACACATTTAATATTAATATAACGATATAATGAGTATAACTATAACTAAAACAATCTAGTAGAGATGTGCACATCCAGACCTATAGGATATCTGAAAATTTTAAGCGTTAAAAATCGAGGGATTTTCTCAAATGAATTTAGGTATAATATAAAGCTGACACATTTAATTCTTTGTATTGATGGTAAATCAATACATCGTACTAATAGTAGTCATGCATACCTTTGATTAAACCCCTAGTACATTTAGCCGTTAACAGATATAGAACCTCACATCCGTGTAGGTGTGCACCTCTCTAGTAGGGCTAAACGTCATAATTATAAAAGGAGTTGACTGTAACAACTTGCTATATGGTAATTGAATTGGACGGATTAGTTTAGTCGAATATAGGGACAGTTTTAAACAGACGAATATAGTTAAACAACAACCACCTTTCTTAAAGAGGCGTTCCCTATAATTTTGATCGTTTAAATCGATTCAGGAATATTGAATATTAAATAAGAATCATTATGGCTTAAACTCCTCAAATTTTCATCAAAAAGCTCCCACTAATTAACGAGAAAAAAATGAAAATATGTTTCTGGAACGAGCCTAAATACTCACGAGTTGTTTCCCTTTGACTACATGATAATAAATCGGTGCAAGTGATAAATTAGTTGATAAAATATGCTAATTATAGGAAATGCCTCTTTAAGGACATTATTTTACTTATAACAAATATTTCCATCTTTTCACACCCTTAACCTTTCAATAAAAGTTTTATCGTTTACACAGGAGTGAACCCTTTACTTAACCTCTTTCTCTTGGGAATAAACATTTCTGAAGATTTGTGAAATATTTTTTCCCTATGCCTCCCGAAGCTCATTTATTTACATTGGGAGTACATCGCCGACGCAAAACATCTAGTAGGACATAAGCTTTAAATTCAAGCAATACTTCGTCACACACATCTGTCATGTTGTCTATTACAAGCTCCGCAGCATAACGATAAATATAACAACAGCTAAAGTTACTAAACAAAAATGGGTTTATCACAAAAAAACATATGTCTCCAACAAACTCATCTTTGTATAATGTAATATTAATATTTATTCATTTTACATAAGATAACCTGCTATGTAGAATTATTTATTTGTAGGAATCTGGGTGTTCATTTTACCAGCAGTATATTTAAAGTATATTTTTTTTCATACTTCCAATAACCCTCGCCAAAACAATATGGATTAATAAAAAGCATAATCATGTGAACCCATCACCCAGTCTTATAAATAATACTCCAATGGAAGAACCATATAACTCCGACTATTACTTAGTAGAACAATCGCAGTTATACGCTTGCCTGGAAGACATGTAATAAATGGAATTCATGATCACATGTACGTACAAGTACATAAAATATCAAAGTTCTTGAATTAAAATACTAGTAACCAAGACAATCAACATGAACGTAGAAATATTAACTGTAATTTATACACAAGTTTGTGTCCATCGCAAGTTCAGTTCACAGTCACATGGTGTATGAGAGAACATTGAGTAAGAAACTCAATATGGACATCAAATGTTTAGCCTCACTTCATGAGTTTGACGTTAGGAAGATGCAAAGGTACTCTGGAACTATGCCAAATACGACGTCAATATTGTCCCGTTTTACTGTCCAGTTTTTCAACATTGCTCTTCTACAGCATTTCTTCGTTGGTTAGCAAACTTCTATCTCCCCCTTGATACTCGAACATTAATGAGTAAAACATCAATCGAAAGTTAGCAAACTTCTATCTCCCCCTTGATACTCGAACATTAATAAGTAAAACATCAATCGAAAGTTAGCAAACTACTATCCCCCCCTTAAAACTCGAACATTAATAAGTAAAACATCAATCGAAAGTTAGCAAACTACTATCCCCCCCTTAAAACTCGAACATTAATGAGTAAAACATCAATCGAAAGTTAGCAAACTACTATCTCCCCCTTGATACTCGAACATTAATGAGTAAAACATCAATCGAAAGTTAGCAAACTACTATCTCCCCCTTGATACTCGAACATTAATGAGTAAAACATCAATCGAAAGTTAGCAAACTACTATCTCCCCCTTGATACTCGAACATTAATGAGTAAAACAACAATCGAAAGTTAGCAAACTACTATCTCCCCATTGATACTCGAGCATTAATAAGTAAAACATCAATCGAAAGTTAGCAAACTACTATCCCCCCCCTTAAAACTCGAACATTAATGAGTAAAAAATCAATGAGTGAGGTGAAACAATTACTAAGACCACAGCGAAACAACGTGTATGCATTATTCACAATCTCATTTAAATCAGACCAAAATTAGCTCTACTATCTTAGACTGGTATGGGACCTGATGACTCTCCGTATGGGGTCATGATGATGTAAACTTTACATCATCCAATCAAAAAGCTACTTTACCAAATCTGCAAGTGCAGATAATCTCTGCTGTAGTTTACAATAAAGCTGTTTAAACGTTATACATTGAAAGTTAAGCGTAAACTACACTTTCTATACATGTACATACAGGTGAATAGCCTTAATACAACATGCACTAGAGAGGACATTTGAACGTGACCTCTTATGAACATGTAGTGTGGTCAGATCTTATTAACAGCGTAGAGGAATGGAGCAAATATTTGGATCTGATTTTAATGAGATTGACATTATTCCCTAACAGTATGAACACTTTAGTGACAACATTCATTGTGCCAAGGCACATATTACTCTCGCTTTATTTTTATATTGGAAGCACGTAACTGTCACAACGCAGATATTGATGAAGCTATTGATTCATGTTGAGCAAAAATAATCACTTCTATACTTATTATCCATGTAATTATTTAACATCTAATAAGATACACATACGATGTATTAAAACAATAAAAAAACATCAGCATTTCATGTATTACTGTGCACATACAATTAAAACAAAAAATTTAATACACACTTCAGTTTTTCATGTATTTCTATTTCCTATAGCCCTGATATGTCGTTACTATGGCAGCGTCTTTTGCTGTTGTACGCATAGATGCACATATAACATAAGTTCACCTATTGCTGCGTATTAATCGCATCTCAACTTCACAAACGACCCGGCAATATTCCAACATTGACATCAGCAGTATTTGTCTATTAAGAATGCTCAAGGTAGTCCGTATTGTAATAATTTGTCCGTTTCCGTCTGAGGTCACATGTCACAAAGTCGGGTACATATTTTTGGCTCGGTTGTCTCATTCTGGTGTAGACGCATCTTTGGGAATCGAAATACACGTAACACAAAACACTGTATCCTTTTATATATACAGGAATCCCCCCTTTTTGTTACCACTATACTGATATTTGAATCACCGCTCTAGAATCACCAGCGTGCAATATACACGGCAATTCCCTTCCTTTATCACTGCATTGTCAATGGGACACCAATACCTCGTAACGTTATCACTACTCCGTTAATTGTATGCCAATACGTCGTAACATTATCACTGTATCTTGGACACCAGCATATCATGATTCGTCAATGGAGAGTTTATTGGACGTCAATTTCTCGTAACGTAATCAATACATCTTGAATTGGACGCCAACACATCGTTACATTATCAATGTATTGTTAATGAGACGCCAAGTTATCATAACGTTATTTGAACGCCTACACTTGCAACGTCAACACTGTATCGTTCATTGGACACTAACACACCATAATGTCGACTCTGGAGAGTTCATTGTACGTCAATATCTTTTTCTTTCATCGCTACATAATAAATTGGACGACGACACTGTCGTCACTATATATTTTATCGGACGCTAATACATGTACATCGTTACGTTAATACTGTATCGTTAATTAGACGCCAACACACATAGTAAAGTCGTCACTGGAGAGTTTATTGGACGTCAATACCTCGTTTTGTCATTACTAAGTCGTAATTAGACGCCCACACATTGTAACTTAATCGTAAACTGTACGCTATTACCTCAATGAGTTATCAATGAACCGTACACAGTACGTGTGCCATTAATGCTACCACATTCATGTGTTACAAAAACGGCTTTTCATAATTTACTGTTTATAACCCACACTCTCTCTCTAATCAATATATCGCGTTCTTACGTTTCTGTTCATTAACACATTCTCTTTAATCAATGTATCGCGTATTTACTTTACTGTTCATTAACAGATTCTTTCTCTAATCAATATCTCGCGTATTTACTTTTCTGTTCATTAACACATTCTCTCTCTAATCAATATATCGCGTATTTAGTTAACTGTTCATTAACACATTCTTTCTCTAATCAATATCTTGCGTATTTATTTTTCTGTTCATTAACACATTCTCTCTCTAATCAATATATCGCGTATTTACTTTACTGTTCATTAACACGTTCTCTCTCTAATCAAGATCTTGCGTATTTACTTTACTGCTCATTAACACGTTCTCTCTCTAATCAATATATCAGGTATTTATCATGATCCGTTTTAAAATCAAACAATCATCTTAAACGTTGTCTGTACCATTACAAGGCTCAAAGTTCAGACGCTCTGTCAACTGACATTGTTCTCTTTCATATACGTAGTATGAATTAGCACTAAACCTTCTTACGCTCTAAACTTTGTACTTGAGCTCTAAACCATGCACAATTCACAGCATACAACTTGTCTAAAGTCCGTTGGCTGTCATTTAAAGGAATTATGATGAGGAGCATAGTTTAACATTCAGCTGTGTCCGAATGCGTGGAACTTCTTAACATTGGATAAGCTGGATTGTTTGAGCTCGAAGGTTCACAGCCATGTATCTCACTGAAATGTGTATAATTGATATATTAATGTAATGGAAAGACAGATTCTGATACAATTAGAATGAAACATGAATATTCCAGGTGGTGGACTAGTGCTCTATCAACAACGAATGCATGCATTTAAATATATTTGACCGATTACCAAAACAGATTCTTAATCAATGAAATTGTCCAGACAAAATATGTGGTACTTGTGTCCACCATTGGTGTATTTGTATGACATATGGGGATTGCGATTTTGAATGCAGTTATTTGAAATAAAACATCAACATTTCCCTAGGCATACATTAACCAATACTTGAAAATCGATAGAGCAACAACCTCTCAACAATGACCACTATTTGTAACTTCTAAAAGTTAAACTGCTATATAGAGTCTTGTGTGAGAGTATGTTGCTTTACTGAAATGTGTGTGGACTATACTTACTCTATTGCTTGTTGCATATTCGAAATGTTTGTGGACTATACTTACTCTATTGCTTGTTGCATATTTGAAATGTTTGTGGACTATACTTACTCTATTGCTTGTTGCATATTCGAAATGTTTGTGGACTTTACTTACTCTATTGCTTGTTGCATATTCGAAATGTATATGGACTTTACTTACTCTATTGCTTGTTGCATATTCGAAATGTTTGTGTACTTTACTTTCTCAATTGCTTGTTGCATATTCGAAATGTTTGTGGACTTTACTTACTCAATTGCTTGTTGCATATTCGAGATGTTTGTGGACTTGACTTACCCTATTGCTTGTTGCATATTCGAAATGTTGTTGGACTGTCCTTACTCTATTGCCTGTTGCATATTCGAAATTATATTGGACTGTACTCACTTTATTGCTTGTTGCATATTCGAAATGTGTGTGGACTTTACTTACTCTATTGCTTGTTGCATATTCGAAATGTGTGTGGACTTTACTAACTATATTGCTTGTTGCATATTCGAAATGTTATTGGACTGTACTCACTTTATTGCTTGTTGCATATTCGAAAGGTTTGTGGATTTTACTTACTCTATTGCTTGTTGCATATTCGACATGTTTGTGGACTTTACTTACTCTATTGCTTGTTGCATATTCGAAATGTTTGTGGACATTACTCACTTTATTGCTTGTTGAATATTCGAAATGTTTGTGGACTTTACTTACTCTATTGCTTGTTGCATATTCGAACAGTTTGTGGACTTTACTTACTCTATTGCTTGTTGCATATTCGAAAGGTTTGTGGATTTTACTTACTCTATTGCTTGTTGCATATTCGACATGTTTGTGGACTTTACTTACTCTATTGCTTGTTGCATATTCTTGATCTTCAGTAAGGCTATGTCTAACTGATGTCTAGCTTTCCATATATTCATTTCACAAATAGGATCCTTACACTTATGTCGACGCTGTATATCAATAGCCTCGAATACAGATTGTTCAAATGTTAATGATTTACCCATGCTCTGAAATAAAGGACATTGTGAAATAGAGTGCTTTTAAAAATACGTTTTACACTAAGTGGGACCCTATATTTCGCTGGCTTAGAATGAGAAAGTCGTTAATTAATACTTACGACATTATAAGACTGATACATATTGGAAATCTGCATCATAAAGCGCTTCTTATGAGCACAATTTTATGAAAATCGGAACCTGTCATGTTGACCAAAATGAAGTTGTAAAAGCTTGTTTTACCATAAGTAAAGTGTAACTTTCTGACAGTTTGTTCTTGTTTTCTCAATATATAGATTTTGTAGTAAGACCTTCTTATTCTAAGTCAGCGATTTGATGATGCATGTATTATTGAATCTCGTATATATGTAATTAGTCATTTTTTATTACATTATTGTTTAATGTGATATTCGTCATTTAATTATAAGAAGGCGTATTTCAATCATAACCAAGTGTTTGTTATTACAAAAACGTATATGTATCATTAAACAGAGCTCATGAAGTAATTACCAGAGAGGTTACATACACTACCCAAAAGTTCTAACCCGCCACCTTACATTTTCCGTCATTACTTTTTTTATCGAAGTATGTAGCCTCATGACATTTTACATACCAATACTTGAATACAAGATGCAGTTAATTATAAATTTATTTTGGACGACAAACGGTTGTGTTCGCTGTCACATGCGTGTTATGTAATGAGGTATTTTTTACCAAATCACAAAAATACCCAAAATGTTTGTGAAATCGTGCAGAAATCAACGCATGGAAAACACGATATCATAAAAATTTTGGCCTTACTGATCCCTGCCGTCGACGAAAAACACGTTAGATGCCGTGATTGACTCCAGACGAACTCGATTGAAGAATAACAAACTTGGAACAAAATAAGAAAAAGGCCTTGTCAAAAAGGTTGATTTTTGCAAAATCACTCTTGTATCTCAAACCGAAGTTTGCTGTTTAGAAAAACGAACATAACCACCAAAACAACAAAAAACATACAAAAATATAAAAAATAAGTTTGTAAAATTAAAAAAATAAGGGCCGCAACTCTAATCGAGCTCATAACCTTCCGACAGGTATGTCGTGTTCTTTGTGTGCCAAACTCAGCATGTAAGGTGTTTTTCGCGTAGGAAATTCATGATTTTTATCAAAACCGTTCATAAACACGTGCTTTTCGTCGCGTATTTCTTACACGTGTAAACATGCTATATTACGTAACAGGTCTTACACGGTGGACTCAACCGCAAATTGGCCAAAAATCAACACATAATTGACTTTAATATATCTTTATACGTCTGTATGTGAATTTTCATGCCAATACATCCATTATCAAAAAAAGTATTTTAAAAAAGAATCATTGTCACCTACGAATTGTGTTCAAGTGATTTTTCGAAATTCCATTGAGTTTTCCCCTCGAATAAATTTCAGAATAAAAAGTGTTTTTCAAGATAAGCAGTCATCAACAATGCATTATTCGTTCATGCTCACGTAGATTTTGGTGCACACGCAACGCACGTGCAAAAATGCATTATTACGCAATACGCCAAATACACTGAGTTTAGCCACAATATCGCCAAAACAAATTAATGATCAGCTGCATCTACTTAACATGTATCGGTATGTGAAATTTCACATGAATATATCAATTTTTGACACTACATGAATGAAATACATAATTGGCGGGTTAGCACTTTTGTGTAGTGTAGATATTATTAATTTTGAAATAGTTGTCTCAATTTAGATGTACGGACCAATTTTTATGTCTGTTACGGAATGTAAGTTTACGTTTATTGAAGTCCAAAAAAACGAAAGCCCAAGCAACAGCTGAACGGAAACTGAAAGACTTAATAAAAAGCAGAGTGACATGGTTGCAGATATAACAGTGACTAAACGACTTACCGATAGTTTAGCTACCAAAACACCAAAAGATAAACACGTTACAAACGAGTAAGAAGACGGAAAGTCATGGGATACTTACCAAACTCACTAGGGCACAACATCCACATTTATCGTATTTTTTCAAACATTTTCTCCCTGATTTAAAGTACAAATGTTCTAACACAAGTAATATCACGCCCAACAACACACCAGCAGCAAGTAGTATGAAAGCACTGATAAAGTTTAATATTCCAATCTTATTGCTAGTCTTATCTTTCTTATCCTTCTTGGCATGACATGCTCCTGATAACCAGAATGCTTGTAAACGTTCTATATCACCTGAAATAGTGTAAAATAAAATTGTAGTACATGTAATACAAACAAAAAGGAGTCCGAAATCAACTAGGTCAATGTTACACCTTTGTTTATTCGGGGTTGTTCGTGGTTTCTCAACTTGAAGCTGGTTAATTTGTCGTGAATACTGTGCGGTTCTGTTTACTATTCAATTAACTAGGCACGAATATTATATAACCCTGTAAGTTGAAGACAATATTCTGATAGGTTGAAGCGATCATTGAAGAAGAAGAAGTAGAACCCCCCAGATAATAAAGACACTATAGTCCAGTTAGGATATATTGACAGTGACGTCATCGTTTATGTGTACCCAAAAGATTAAATCCATTGCTTAAACAAGTAGAGTTTAGTTTGGTATTGAACTGTTGGTATAAGCTTTTATACTTGTTTTATACTTGGATTGTTCCACTGCGTCACTGTATTTTATCCTAACTGGACTGTATCTATGCGGATAGGGTTAAAACCATTCATTTCTAGGCTATAAACATCTTCTTACCTGAATGTTGCATTTTTAGAATGACTCTATCCACCTCCTCCTTGAGAGTGGAACCACGACGAAACCCTACACCATACCCCGACATCGCGTACCATCGCCCTACTGTCAACAAGGAACACGTCTCGTCTCTACCGGCTGTGTACTCGAGCACATTTGCATCGTATATAAACGCATGTATAGAACTGTAAAAAGCACATAAGTTAAGTTTAAACAAAAGTATTTATATAATTTTATATTATAGCCATCATCGCGGGCTCCCTATTGTTCATGTCCCAATATTTATTTCCTTTTCATTAATGTAAAATATTTTTGCACAGGCAATAGGCTTAAAACAGTAAATAATTTGTTCCAATTATCGAGTCGATTGTAAACATTATTTAGATAACGAGCCTAATCTCTCATTAAAACAAAGCCTCGTTGGCAAATTGCTATAATTCTCTTAAAACACTGTGAATTTGGTCTCTGTAAACAACACCATCTCGCAGAAATAACCAGAACAACAACACGTGCATCTCCCAGCATTCATTGCGTTTGGGAGATATGAATAAGAACTTGGATTAAAAGAAATATACGCATGTTTGTATGTATAAAATAACTTTAGATGGCGCTTTGAAACGATTACTACTATTCATCTAAAAGAAATTGTGAATACATGCACTAGTTACTGGCTGGCAAATTCAAAGGTTTGAAAGTAATTATTAACAAATTTTAATGGTACTCTAAGCATAGTAATATTGTATGGTTATACTTACTGATTTTTAAGGTTGAGTTTAGCTGACAAAACGTCACTCTGACTATATTTAGACATATATTTATGCATTTTAGGATAAGTTGTTCTAAGGTTACTTTCCGTACTTGTGTTAGATATAGTAGCAAACTTAAAATGTGGCGTTAATCTGGTAGGATTCAATAACTGAAATAGAAATAACTTCATTATTTGTCATTAACGTGCTTCGTACAATTTCATTCATTTTCGTTGTTGGACTCAACATTTATGTTTCAGTCAAAAAAACAACAACGGTAGGTTGACACACTTTGTTTTTTTTCTACAAATATTTGCATGTTCTTCATACCATTTCACATACCATCAATTTTCAATTTTTCAGATATAAAAGTATGTCAAAGCAATTATTAGAAATTCTCTGGTGGCTGTAGCAAAACCATGGAATCTCCATTTCATTGAAATTAAATAACTACATAGTCAACAAAAAAATTCCCTGATTAACAAAAAGCTCTGTCACGTAGCACATGTGATGCAAAACATATCACGTGCACTTGAAAATATAGAAAGGCGCAATCCAAACATTGAAAACAAGAACAAAAGCATTGCTACATATATGTTAGGTACGGACAACTAATATCTTACCCTCCAATCTTCAATTCCTGATAAATCATAATATTCGTCAATCGTGATCATAAAAGCTGCTAGGTTGGCAGTATAGCTAGCCAGGAACACAAGGGCGAACAATGCCCAAACATTGGCCAGAAATCTGCTGGAAACACCACGTGGTACATCTATGGACACGGCAGCTCCAAACAACATAGCCCATATTAACCAAAATGATCGGAACAACGAGAATTTATGTTCTGAAAACAAACATGTACGCGTATAAAGTTACATACATGTATTAGGCAAAATTACATTTCAAAATCCAAAACTTAACGACGCTACCAAAAGCGATTAATATTAAAAACAACAAAATAGCGTGATGATATAGTACAATTGTAAATATTTACGTAATAGCCCAGACGTACTCATGGTAATTTCTTGATGCAAAGGAATAAATGGATGAAAATGTTATATTGGTTAATTGTGGGTGTATTCAATATAATCAAACAACATTTATCTCTTACAGTGCACCACACAAAACAAGTTAACTGAGATCAATTGTTGTTTAACGCTATTCAAGTAGGATCTTCAAGGTGATGATAATAGCATTACAGATAGACTGTCTAGATGCAAACTTGATAATACTTTCCGTCTAGACGATTCCACTTACGGTAACAACAAAACAATTAATAGGAGATCTTACAAAAGAAAGCACAAATTGCAACTGTTTCACTAGCACAAAGGCGCCGGAAAACTTATTTATCATTCGGCCCTTAAAGAGTCAAGTCTGCTATTATCTTGCTGGAGACGAATTTGCACGTAAAGTCAACCCACGTTTTCGGCAATTTATTTGAATTTTGTAAGTTTGTTATACACATAGTGACGTAGGTTAGTACAATTTTATTGATCTACGTTGGGAAAGTGAACGGATTCTAATAATTCTTTTTCAAGTTTTGTTTTATTGGTGTTTGTAACAAGGGTTGTCCTTAACAAGTATTACTAGGCTATATGTAAAAAAACATACTTACCGACAGTTGATGTTTTTCCTTGGTCCAAACCGCTTGGACTTAACCACTCAAAGATGAAAATTGATGCCCCGGTAGCATGAACGCTAAATATAAGAATAAGTATCCAAGAATAGAAATCATAGGGCTCTGAAATAGGGAAAAAATATTCTTTAATGATACATCGATGATTACAAACAATGGTTTAAACAATTATCACACAAAAACATACATGACACCTTGATAGGGCACGTGCTAGATATACTTCGAAATGTCATATTAAACTATTATGAGAAATAAAACCACCTATCACGGAATAAATTTAAATTGAATTCAATAAACTTCACAATGTTTTGCTAAGGTGTCTTGTACGTAAATGAAATACGAAACCTGTTTTTTCATATTACCGGTACACTAGAAATCTTCTAGTTTGTGGATTATGAGTGTGACTTCTAAATCAGTTGATGCCTCATTCAACAACGCTTGTACATTTGTGTACAACTAGCCAACTTGACCGCGGCGAACCAATACCAAAGCAGCCATGTCTGAACTAAAGCGTTCGGCGGTAAGTTAGTTCAATAACTGCCGTGTGCCACTATGATATGACAGGTTGTACTACTTTTGAAACGAGCAAATATTCAATCAAAAATATATTGACCTTACCTAGAAAAGTGTACGGTGGTATGGCATCTTTCCTGATTGATACCATGATGATGACACCAGACTCTAAGAATGGTGTGGAGAAATCAATCTTATTATAAGCTTACCTAGAAACGCGTACGGTGATATAGCCCCTTTCCTGATTGATATCATGATGGTGACACCAGACTCTAAGAATGTTGATGATAAATCAATCTTATTATAACCTTACCTAGAAAAGCGTACGGTGATATAGCCCCTTTCCTGATTGATACCATGATGGTGACACCGGACTCTAAGAATGGTGTGGAGAAATCAATCGCTCGCAATCGTGTCTCATCAATGATAAAGTTTGTCATCACCATGTCCGCTTTATCATCATGTAGCTCACTAATCAGACCATTCCACTTTCCAGTAGACTGAATCAGTGGAACGACAAATTATTTTTTAAATTATACAATGCAATTCATCTTCTATTTTGTTTGTATAACATAAGGTACAATTTCGGTTATTCACCCTAACTTAATTTATAACAACAATAAGACATGTCTGTCTACAGCTTGCGTACACCCACTTTTTTTTTGTATTCTTTGACAAATACAACAATACATTATAAACTTAACATATTCAGCTGTCATATCTTCGAGTCAAGTTATAACAAACGACTAAAGAATGACTCAAACACTTTTTACAGAGCATTGCATTTTGTCATTACGAAAGTGCGATTGTATAAATAAATTAATGTTAAATACACCTGAAGTAAAGGACAAGAAAATATTGTTAAAATAAATGTTGAAATATGTTCAAGACTTACGGGATCCATCACACCCCATTGGCCATCTGGTACTTCATATAGAATATAATCAAAGTTCAATTCCGTAGCCAATCGCTCGAGTACTTCTATACACAACCCTGTACAACAATAACTCACAGTACCATTCGAATATGTAATATTACTGAAAAGAAACAAGGGAAAACATAAGTAATTTCAATTCATTGACTAGTAATTACTTTGCCGTTTAATCAATCATACTGGTTCAGATACGGGTCAGATGTAAGCCTACCATATTTCAGCAGGAAGCTGAATAGCAAATAAGCATCAAGAAAACCAACTTCATTTAGCATAACATAGTAAATCAGTTTGTACCTTGTACGGCGTCCAGCGTTGATGAGACAAGGTATAGCATGTTGACCACATGATCCAGTTTCTACATCTGGGGGAATAAACATTACAAATGGCTCCTCTTCTTTGGTTGCTACCCGGAAGAATCGTTTCTCCGGTTTGCCACGTGGAGCGTTTGGTAAGGCACCAGGCCAAACAATTCCTTCTATGTCTAAAGTCAGCTTAATCTCGGAACCTTCAAGTTTAGGGGAAATATGACCTACCTGAATCGAATTTATAAACGATAAGCAAAATTTACTAATATGTAACATTTGATTTGAAATATGGACACATATGCTATTTGTTTCTTGGTAACATACCTAAAATGTGAAAACTACTTGAGCAACGTCAAATATTTATTGGATTCTTTAATGTGACTACATGGTTCGAGTTCAAGCCCGGTATTCACTAAAACTCCAAAATACAAGTAAGGTTCATGTATACGACGGATAATTCAACTTAATACTGACTCGCCCTCTCTCGGTGTCATAATGCAGTTTCTTCACATTACATGTACAAGCAATATACAGTTTTGACCGTTTGTCACATTCCTATAATATTAGAACATGTTTCCTCCATAAAACAGCTCAAGTTACGCATGTCCAAGCATAGATAATGTCGTTATATTTTTACTTGTGATCACATCTTGTATTATACTTCACTTATACAAATATTGCCTTATATGATACCAGTGAAAGAATATTGATCCCATTCATTATACTAGTTACCTTTTCCCATTGTGCAGGAAATCGAGATCTGGACGATTTTGGACTGGGTTGTACATTCAACAAGTTGAGCTCAGCATATTTGATCACTCCATTGTCCGTGAAGCTGACAGGTGGACCGTCATTTTCTGGCGCTGAACCACCTCTACTTGATCCTCGACCCGAGGAAGATAAACGCCCCCTGGAGGAAAGTCGGCTCGACAACCGGCCTCGGTTTGAAGAAGAACCACGACTGGAAGTTGGTTTCGGTGGAGCAGTGTTGAATTCCGTAGCTTTCATAATGCTAAAATCAGAACAATTTAAACTTTTGCTCAATATCTCTTGCAAGTTAATTATACCATTTAAAATGGTACAGTTCGTTTTATTACAAACTGTTTATCACAGTTTCTAAAGGTCACCTGACAATAAACCAAGGCTATATGTGATCTAGTTCAAGATATGAACACTTGTAACAATGATAGGCAATAAACAAATAAAACATAATATTACATATTATAACTACATATTGTAGTTAGTTGTGGACATGTAATATTATTTCGCTCAATTGACTAAGATGCTGTCACCAATGGTCAGTTGTCGCTAGTATTTTACAAAAAAGCAAACAATACAGTATCAGTATTCTGAGTGAACATACCACGTGGTATGTGAGGGTTTTTTCTGTTAAAAAGGTTTTTTTAAAAAAAAAAACCGTAAGTTCAAACGTGTATTTCACTTTTTGGCCGATTTTAATGACACATCATTGACACTCAAGCCCAGAAATAGTGTTTTCCATGTAATAAATACAAGCTCTATATGTTTCAACAAAAGAAAACCGTTGCATTTTTGCCCTATACCGACTTGTCTGTTTTAATCCTTGAAAAAATTACCTGTGTAATTTTGTTCCAACTTTCCAGCTTGATATATTCACCAAGTCTTCACATGAGTAGTTAGGATATAGTTCATAACTCGAGTACCCTTCCATGATAGATGTTTGAATACCTTCTTTAAACAGTTTGATAGCAGTAATAATGGCTTCTTCAACCTTGCTTGTAGATCTATTCTGACTTATAGCTGGAATAAACAAAGACATTTTCATGATTGAATTTTAAAGAAGTGCACATACATTGGGGGCTTATTCACCAAAGCTGTTAATCTCAAACTTAGAATTTATATTGTCAAATATTCTATTCGCTCTCATGCAGTTATAAAATATACCGATTTTGATAAAAATTGGTAAACAGCTTCAGTGGGTAACAACAAATAATCTGATAAAATTTCACATGGTTAAATGTAATTGCAAAGAAATGACAGTGATGGTAAATGTTGTCAATTGTAAGTGCATTTAAAGTCAGAGTTTTAGTTTTACAACGCTCGGAATAAGGCTCCTTCACAGTTTGTTTTATTCCACTTATTAAACAACCAATGGTATGCTAAGTTAAGAAGTGGTATTTATGTTAGTGTTATAGATTATCCTTACATCGGATCTAGTAATTTTTGAGAAACGGTACAAATTTACAGTAGACAGTTTTCAAAGAGAGACAACTTGTGCTATACTAAGTACTATACTTGTTTGACGTGATCTCCCATTTCATATATCATATGTACACATTTTGTCAACCTTTTGACGAATAAACGTAGTTAAATATAGTAATAGTTAATACATACCAAGAAGACCTTCAGGTAGTCTACAACCCGTCGATCTGTCTAAATCTATATCACCAATACTGGCTGTTGTTAACACCCAGGCGTATCTCGGTCCTATCAAATTCATACTATCCGCCAAGTCAATGATATTCTGCATGTCGTACTGACTAAAATATAAACAACACTTATAGTGGACTAATGTCTACAAATACGAACGAACGAACGAACGAACGAACGAACGAACGAACGAACGAACGAACGAACGAACGAACGAACGAACGAACGAACGAACGAACGAACGAACGAACGAACGAACGAACGAACGAACGAACGAACGAACGACCGAACGACCGAACGACCGAACGACCGACCGACCGACCGACCGACCGAACGAACGGAACGAACGGAACGAACGAACGAACGAACGAACGAACGAACGAATATGATAATATTATGCTGTTTATTATATGTATAACAAATGTTGGTAATGCATTTTGTCTTTATCGTTTATCCATTTTGTTATTAACATAATACGAAAAACCCAAACCGACAGTGTATGATTCAATGAGCATTAGCCATTTTGAACGCATTCCAAAATTGACTTAAATCGGTTTTGTTGATGCTATCTAAGTTAACTACTCCCAGATGACAAAATTTCCAAATTTCTGTTCATCAGCTAATGTAAATATTCCGTTAATACGAGCCATAAATCATATGATTTCATCGATCCAATGATCCAATTCTGGGTGCGGTAAAGTTAATAATACATGTATTCGTATTTGCCAAATTTTAGCAGATTTCAGGGATAAAATATCCTACATCCATAACTCCTAAATATTGTAAATATTGTATCACAAACCCAAAGTCGAGCAGTATCATTCCGAAAAAAGACAACTCCAATTATTTTGTAATTATGCAGACTTGCAATTTTAGGAAGGAAATCTAGAAGTGGTCCGCAATGACGACCAATTCTATTTTTCAATACATCAATCAACTGTGATCATGAACGGGAACCTCAATTTTAGACCAAAAGAAGAAGTTGCAAGACTGATCTAAAATAGGTCATTAACAGCCTACTCCGCGAAGTTTAATGCCATGGTTTAGTTTTACCGCGAGCGACATGTACAAAGCAATAACTACCTATTCTTATTCAATAGTACAGAGATATTGACTTGATCCTGACCTTAATACCCCAGTGTACGATTACACTCATCCTCGAAAACCCAGTGGTGACTCCACTCCCGAACTCGCTATCGTTGATAAATGTAGAGAGTGAGCGGTGGACCTTATTAAAAATTGATATTAACTGTCAAATATGTAATCCACAATAAATAAAGTCGTTATTATTATTATTATTATTATTATTACTCCACTCCCGAATTCGCTATCGTTGATCAATGTAGAGATTGAGCGGTGACTCCACTCCCGAATTCGCTATCGTTGATCAATGTAGCGAGTGAGCGGGGACTCCACTCCCGAATTCGCTATCGTTGATCAATGTAGAGATTGAGCGGTGACTCCACTCCCGAATTCGCTATCGTTGATCAATGTAGAGATTGAGCGGTGACAACACTCCCGAATTCACTATCGTTGATCAATGTAGAGAGTGAGCGGTGACTCCACTCCCGAATTCGCTATCGTTGATCAATGTAGAGATTGAGCGGTGACTCCACTCCGGAACTCGCTAACGTTGATCAACGTAGAGAGTGAGCGGTGACTCCACTCCCGAATACGATATCGTTGATCAATGTAGCGAGTGAGTGTAGGAACGGAGAATTGCCTGGGTTTTTGAGGATGGATAACAATGTTCTAGCGATGGATATGTCAATCGTATAAAGCTAACAAAATACATAAATCGGGGTTATAAATATATACAATGTAACGTTATCAACTTTTAGAAATGCTAATAGAAGATCGAAAGATCGGGCTAAAACCACAGGTAACTGTATCGTTGAAAACTTACTTAGTATGGAAGAGGATAATCCGACTTCTAGCATTCAGAAGGAGTTGAAGTTTCTCTTTTACATACACCTCTTGTTCGTCAGATAGATAACCATATTCTGTCTTCCCGTAGTCAAGCACAATCGTTGCTATGTTGTTGAACCTGTAAATGTGTAATTATCAGGGGCCTTATTCACCAACGCTGTAAGACTAAAATTCAGACTTAGACTTAAAATTGACAATATTTACAATCATTGCCATTTCTTTTCAATTCAATTTAACCATGCAAAATTTTATCTGATTATTTCCTGTTACTCACTGAACTCGTTTATCCATTTATATCAAAATCAGTGCATTTGTAACATCATGAGAGAGAATAGAACATTTGGCAATTTAAAGTCCAAGTCTGAATTTCAGACTTACAACGTTGGTGAATAAGGCCCCAGAACTCAATCAGAATCCACAGTCAAGGTTCGAAAAAGTATGTGCCGAGCATATAATTTATTTGCCAGTCAGCTTTCTGCTGACATAGGACAGGCATATGCGTGGTTCTAACCAGATTTTAATTCAGTTTGCCAGATAAGGCGACAAAAGCACTAACCCCTGAGCTACGGATGCACCATTTGAACAGGCTAGTGTGGTAATATTAGATCTCGAATATTATTATAACTAGTATGCAAAAAGGTCCAACTGGCATTGCGTATTTTAATTTATTGAACTCGTTTAAGAATTTAATATAAAGAACCACTCATGCAATATCCTTAATACATTAAATCGAAAAGTGCATGGGTTTGTTTTAAGACAGTCTGTGTTGAACTCTCTGTTGATAATGTTAGCTGTATAGAACGTTTAACGCCTGTTGTTTGTTAGTGCTTAATCTCACACAGTTCCGCGAAAAATTGCCTTACTTCTATAGTCGATTAGCATGTACAATTGTGCCACTTGTCAGCATATTTTGACGTATCATTTAATTTCTAGGCTATTATAGGTTATACAAAGTTCATGTCAAGAACTGCATACAGTTATTTAGTCACTTTGTCATGTAACTGAGAGAAAAAGCTTAGTTGCTTAATAAGAGGCCATCAGTCGCTGACCTGTCATAGAAGTGCACACATGCCTTTACGGTGAACCAAACTTGTGCTTCTAAAGCATACAGAGGGTTTTCTACGACTTGGTCATAGACAATGCTAGCTCAAGCTCAACTTTGACTACATCTTACATTCTGACTTATTTTCATAAAAGCCTTTTTTCAACACATGTTATTTCTTTAATTTGACTTAATGACCAAATTTTTTTTCTTCATATGACCCAATATAGGACTTGACCCAGAATGTGTTGAGGGTGATATTGTAACCAAGTCGCATGGTAGGCTAGGCTAATATTGTTACTTTTAGTGAATGCACAAGTTTGCCTATGACTTGACCCTGGATTACCCAACATGCGACTTGACCTAAATTTTGTTGAGATATTTATTGAGACAAACTTTCACAAAGAAGACCAAAAGTGCGACCTATAGTGTTTACAAATGCCAATTGTGGACGGACGGATGACTTACGAAGAGGGATCACAAACTAATTGTAATTTACTAGTGCTATTTCTGTTGAGTGTTGTGACTAGCATATACAAAACTATGTTTGTGATTGTCGCTTACATACTAAATGTGATAATTGTAATACGCAATCGCTTTAAGTAAATAATTAAACACTACATTTAGTAATTGCCGGATATGTCTGTTTCATTTTCAGCTGCGTCACATGACCTTTTTATTCCCCCCTCATAGATGGGGAAAGGTCGGGGAACCATCTCTTTCCATCGTACAAACGAGTAATTGATTTCCTGGGCCCGAAATTCCAACCAATACTTACACTTTGCATTCAGCACTCAAAAATTGAAAATGTTATATAATGAGCTATGATTTGTTCTAGATTGCAAATATAAATTTGGAAAATGTAGCGACTTATCATATGAATGTTGAAAATAGCATTTAATACATTATCTATGCAATTACATACTCTTTATGGGATAAAAATGTAATTGTTGAACTCTGAGTACCACCCTCTGCACTCAGGCTGATAAATTACACTTATAGCTTACAAATACAACAACTTTCAATTGGAAAATAGCAAATGATAATATTTAGCACCTATTCAACATAACTTCAACTTCTCGTTCTAAACAAAATGTCGCTTTGAACCTCAAAAGAAAGAATTTCAACATTTGAGTACTGAGTACAGAGTGTAAGAATTCGTTTTGTAATTTCGGGCCCTGCTGTATTACCTTGGCTTAAGTAGATAACCTTGCTGGACACTGGTTCGTTTGACCATCAGTTCCATCCCTTGTATAAATTCATATCCAAAATCTTGTGTGGTTACTATAGAGAATTCTGTCCAGTTATATCTCTCCATCAACAATATCATGGCCTCACATTCATGCTGTACTGTAGGTGCTAGCTGGAGAAACAGTCGATCTACGTCACTCTGTAAATAGATATATAGTCAACTATCAATGCCATATTCCTGAAAACTTTCGAAACTACAGTAAAACTTCGTTATGTTGAGCATCGATATCACGAGCACCCGGCATATCTCGAGCAAATTTTAAAAAAGTATCCATTTGTATTATCGATACTTTCCCTTTGGCTATTTCGAGCACCCTGTTTATATCGAACATTTTACCTGTCCCGATCACTCCTCGAGATAACGAAGTTTTACTGTATAGTTGATTCAATAAGTAATACTAATGAGGGAACTATCCTATTCGAAAGAATAGTGGTGATACCGCTAACTTAGGTATACCCAGTTAAACCTAGATACATATAGCTTACCTGCTCGGACGATAGTATATTTACAACCGTTCCCATTTGACTTTGAAAGGACTGTATGTTATTAACAATCAAACAGACCCAAAGTTAACTGTATGATTGATAAATAAAAAGAAGGATGTTACAATTCCCCCGTTTTACTCTTCATCAAAGTTACAGTAACCGGTGATAATACTTATGTTACTATATATAGTAACAAATTTGCCTTCGAAAAATAGCATTATCGGCCTTTCAAAAATATTATCAGCTTTTTGGCCCACCTCGCTCCCACCGGGGCTATTATCACTAATAATGGCCCTTACCTCGGACAAACGTTCACGTGCAACGTTACGTCATTTGCGTAGGCCGCTGAGCGTAGGCCTATTTCTACCAGAATCACCTGCAAACACGGTTGGTGGCTTCAGAGAAGCAGAACAGCACATTTAAACTATATTTTGTATCAACCTTCGATGAAATATGTATGACCTGTATACTAGACCTTTATTTTATGATCAAAACAATGAGTTTCCTAGACGTGATCAATATTTTGATATTCTTCCGAAAATGCGAAAAACACTTTTTTCAGAATTTTGCATTAAACTGAACACCAGCGTGTTGCAAATTATCCAATTAAGAAAATGGATACCCACATGATAGATTTCGGTTCAATAATAAAAAACATACGAACATTTTAGTGTTAGATCTACAGCTCTTGTAGATGTGCATTGTGCCCCTAGATCCAAGTTTAACAACAATTACTTTTTACAGAGTATAAAAGCAAATGATCTACCAATTGCTGAACACGTAATGTTTTTTTTTAAATGTGTTTTTAAATGAAAAAGCTGCAACATAAATATTATACACAAGAATAGATGGCTGAGCAGTGTCTTTGAGTGATAATCAATCGATTATCACTCAAAGGCACTGCTCAGCCATGAATTATTCTATAAATCACATTTTGATATTTTAACACATTTGAAACATTATGATCAGTGCTTTTTTAAACATTGCATGTTTTTGTTCCTTTGAACCCTTTAATTCTTTAGAACTTTTAGCACAGAAAACTATCTACAACGAAAACACCAGTTTTACACAAACACACAAACAAAACGACCACGAAGACGAAACTGAAAACGAAAACATAAACCATCGTCATAGTATGGATAGCTTACTTGATATTTATAAAGCAGAGTTTCTAGGAAATCGACACAGTTATGGCGAATATAATACACATGAGATTTTAAGGTCTAATTCATGGTACTTAAGGTCTCTATTAATCAGCACAAATAAGCCTCATGGTAGGTGGGGGAATTGTGATAAGTAATAAAATCATATTGGAATGAGATACCAGGTTCAGGCGTAACACTTGTAGTTCAACCATAAGTAATTGTCTCGGGACCAAAATCATGATAGACTTCCGGTTGAAAATCGATGGTCGTTGTTTATTTTTTGCGGAAGGAAAACAGTGAATTTCATTCTTTATATCGAATTGTGAAGGACAGGGATTTGAGGAATTAATCTTTATTGATGTTGGATGTTGCTCGTGAACTCAAAGGTGGAATTTATAAACTTTTCCTGAAATTCTGATGTTTAAACTTTGTTGTGTACTGGTCATACTACTATCGATCTATTTATAGTATCAATATTCTAGTGTGTATAGGGTTATACCATTCACGATCCAAAATTCGTCACGCTTGACTGGACCGCTTGGTAACTGTGTATCGAACAGATTAGTGTCAGCTCTGTTTATAGTTAGTGAACATAGACTAATACACGTCACGAGTGGAATTTCGACAGAACCGCTTGATAATGGCTAGTAGTCAAAGTACTGAAGCAACGGCGAATGACGCATTGGCATTTGTTGAATCCGTCATGGGTTCTCAACGCATTATCCGTGTTGACACACCTGTTGCTTCTGGGAGGAAACGCCATGCTTCTGATCCTTGTGAACAAGAGTCTACGGTGAAAAAATCGCGTGTGACTGCTAAAGCCAGGCGAAATCTTTATAATGGTAAATCGCCCCAAGAACAGCGCAAGGTTGTTGTGACAGAAGCGGACGTCCACATCGATAGTAACCCAACAGTAGAGCAGTTGATTGGAAAGCTGTCAGCTGACATGCACATGATGTTCTCATCACTGACAGAACGCATGAACAAACTTGAATCCGGGCTAGAACAACGTATAACCAGCAAAGTGGCTCAACTCCTGGATAAGAGAGTCAACTCTGAAATTGGCCGCATTAGAAAGGACGTCGATGAACGTTTGGTGTCGTTTAAGGAGTCTATGAAAGCAGAGATTGTTGCTGATCTGGACGAAATGAACAGTAAAATCGACCAGGTCAGTTCAAACTCCCCAGATCAAACGACTTCGGACATATCTCTGAATGTGGTTATTCGGGAACTGCCAGAGTCTAGGAACGAGAACATTAGTAGCAAAGTGAATGCGTTAATTAAAGATGGCATTAAGATTAGTGATGTCACTTGCGTTAGTGCTGAACGCAAACCGTCAAATAGTGCCCGACCGGGTGTAGTAATTGCTCGCTTTAAGTGTCACGACGACAAGCGAAAGGTCATGATGGGTAAAGATCAGCTTAGAAAGCGTAAGCAATATGAAAAAGTATTCATCAACCATGATCTTACTCATGCCGAACGACTGATGAGTAACAACTTCAAGACCATTCTCGGCGCTCTTAAGAAATCCAATTTAACCATTCGTGGCTCAAGAGTGGTTCATAAGGCCAACGCGACAAACAAAAGGAACGACAACCATAGTCGTGATAGTCACCATGGTCAAGACAGTGGTAATTCACAGAACAGTGATTCAGGTTGGAACAGGGTTGGTGGTCGTGGTCGCCACGGTGGTGGTAATCGTGGTAGTAATAGTGGTGGTAATCGCGGTGGTAATCGTCAGCAAAATCGTCGTACTAGATAATTGTCAGCGGGGTTTTGGAATGTCCGTGGATGGAATTCTGACATTAATTCTGACAATTATCAGTTACGTTCTGCCTGTGCCAACTTTAGTGGATGTGACATTCTTGCCATAGCAGAAACTCATCTTTTATATGACAATGTTTTACATGTAAACGGTTTCACGTGGTTTGGTTTAAACCGTGTTAACGTTCATAGACATGCAAAAAACGGCTCCGGTGGAGTCGGTTTTTTAGTTCGTAATGATATATGTAATGAATATGATATTACTGTTTTAGATAGTCCATTTGAAGGTATTTTATGGTTGAAAATGTGTCGCAAAGTTGATAATTTTGTCTTGCTGCCTTGTGTCTGTTATTTACCACCTGAAAATTCGTCCAGATTGATTGATGTTAATACATTTTATGATAATTTGTTAACAGATGTTTATAAATACCAGAACGATGGCCTGATTTTTTGTGTGGTGACTTCAATAGCAGATGCGGTCAGCTGGACGATTTTATTAGTGGTGTAGATCAGATACCTGCACGCAATGTTGTTGATTTTAAAACGAATGCATATGGTGAAATTTTTATTGATTTTCTTATAAATGTAAACATGTGTATCTTGAATGGTCGAAATTTCACCAACAATGATTTTACATCTGTATCAGTGAAAGGCGCCTCTGTTGTTGACTATTGTGTAACATGTTATGACGACTTGTCTCTTTTTAAAGAGTTTTCAGTGGTTACAACGACTGATCTCATCAATCAAGTCGGAATTATTAATAGTTTGGTGTGTAGTAATATACCTGATCATTCTTTGATAAAGTGGAATATTGATGTTGGCTCTATGTCTACATGTTTACAAAACCATGATACTGTTCATTGTTCTTATGCTAAATTTGATTGTTCAAATATACCAGAATCGTTTTTACTTAGTAATGATGTTATTACTGAAGTCTGTAAAACCATTGATGATATTGAGCAGGGTATGCGAACTCAAACCGATATTGATATCGCATATGATTCGTGGTGTACGATTTTAAAAGATAACATGTTCAGTTCTATTCCGTATAAAACTATTACTCCTGGTGCTAAGAATAAGTCATTTAGACCCGGTAAACCCTGGTGGAATACTACTCTATCTGCACTATGGTCTTCGGTATCAGTAGCGGAAAGGAAATGGTTGTCTTGTTCCAACACTTGTTTAAAGAAAAAGTTTAAATCAGATTATTCTATCATTCGTAAACAATTTGACCGTGAAGTCCAATAAGCAAAGAGATTTTACTGGTATTCTATGCAAAATGATTTATTACATGAGTGTAATGTTGACCAAACTAAATTTTGGAAATCCGTCGGAAAAATCGGTGTTTGTAAAGCCAAGGTTAGGCAAATTCCTATGGAGGTTAAAATGCCGGATGGTTCAGTTTCCCAGTCAGTTCCGGACATCCTCAACAAGTGGAAAAATGATTTCAGTTCACTATTAAACAAATCTCACCAGTCTGACTCTGTCAACATAGATGATGATGATGTCCGTACTGGTCATATTCATGAGTCTTTTAATGACAATATTTCTATATTTGAAGTTAAAAAAGCAGTTGATGATGCTAAACATGGTAAGGCATGTGGTGTTGATGGCATTCCGAATGAAGTTTTGCAAAATGACACTTCAGTTTTATTTTTACACACATTGTTTAATGCTTGTTTCATTAGTGGTTATGTACCATCAGTTTGGGGGAAGTCGATCATAAACCCGATCCCTAAATCATCTACTACTGATCCGAGAGACCCTCTTGCTTATAGAGGCATTTCACTGGCCTCATCTATGTACAAAATTTATTGTAGCGTACTTAATTCTAGACTCAGTGTATGGACAGAAAATAATGGCAAAATCGTAGATGAACAAAATGGCTTTCGCAAGAATCGTAGTACTATCGATCATATTTCATCATTGTCTAGTATTTTGGATTGTAGAAAGAAACGCAGATTATCTACCTTTTGTGCATTTATTGATTTTAGCAAAGCTTATGATTTTATAAATAGGGACAAGCTTTGGAACCGACTAAAAGCTTCTGGTATTACTGGAAATATGTTTCGAGCTATAAGGAATCTTTATTCGTCAGTTTCGTCATGTGTCAGGGTGAATCATTTCAAGACAGAATGGTTTGACATTCATTGCGGATTAAGACAAGGCTGTGTCTTATCACCTATTCTGTTCAATTTGTACATTAATGATCTTGCCATATATTTGAAGTCGTTCAACATTGGATTAACTATTGATGACTGTTGTGTATGTATTCTTATGTATGCAGATGATATTGTTTTATTAGCTGAAACCAGTACAGATCTTTAAGTTCTGTTGAATGCTCTAAATGACTGGTGCTCGTTGAATGACATGGCTATAAACAGCACAAAAAGTAATGTTGTACATTTCCGACCGAAGTCTCTTGTAAAAACTGATATGATTTTTAAATGCGGTGATAATTTGTTAAATGTTGTTGATAAATATACATATCTTGGTATATTATTTAACGAATACATGGACTTTGAAATTACGGCTAAGGCTGTTGCCCAGAGTGCCAATCGAGCGTTAGGCCTTGTCATTGCTAAATGTAAGCTCCTAGGTGGTGTTCCATACAATGTATTTTCTAAGCTCTACGACTCAATAGTTTGGCCAGTTATAGGTTATGGCGCCGCTATATGGGGTCATAACAACTTTTCCTGTATAAATGCCGTACAGAATAGAGCGATGAGGTATTTTCTTGGTGTTGGTAAATATACCCCCAACGCGGCTGTCATTGGTGAAGTGGCATGGAGACCCTCGTCTGTCCGACAGTGGAGTTGTATTTCTAACTTCTGGTGTAGATTGGGTAATATGGACGTTTCTAGGCTTAATAAGCGCATAGCACTCTGGGCAAACAGGCTAGCGGGTACAGCTTGTAAAAACTGGTTTTATTCTGTTAAGCACAAGTTATCGTCACTTGGTTTAACTGATCATATTGACATTGCTTTGCCAATTCCTAAATTAAGTTTTAAGAAATCAGTTGAGGAGAGTATGTTGAATCTTTTTCAAATTGATTGGCTCCATTCAATACAAAATGTATCTAGTACAAATGGAAGGGGTAGAAATAAACTCCGCACATACCGTTTATTTAAAAACACATTTACTGTTGAACCTTATTGTACCATGATTTTATCCTTTTGTCATAGGTCAGCATTTAGTAAATTTAGATGTGGTGTAGCCCCCATCCGACTCGAAACTGGAAGATACGAAAACTTGCCAATCAGCGAAAGGAAATGTCCGTTTTGTAATTCCGTAGAGGATGAATGTCATGTTATTTTAGATTGTAATTTATATAATGATATTAGGGTGAAAATGCTGGCAAAAGCAATAGCAATCTGTGATACATTTGAAAATCTGCCAAATACTGATAAACTTGTCATTTTATTTACACATCCAGCTCTGATTAGGTTATGTGCCAAAACCTGCTTTGATATTTTAAAACGTAGATCATTTTACCTTTGTAAATAATGTAACTTATTTATTTATTCATATTTCCTGTTTTACAGATCCTATGTAGCAATTGTTATTCAGTTTATTTTCGATCTGATCGAAGGTGATAAATTTATTTTAAAACGTTTCGTAACTATACACATTAGTGTGATTTTGATTTTCAGTGTTTTATTTGATAGATATTTTAGGGCAGTTTTTATAATTAGAATAACAATGGTTACATAGATTTATATTGTAAATGTTTAATGAAAATGTGATTTGATAGTCTCTTATAATTCGTTTAGAATGGCTTCGTACTGTGATATATGTTTTGTAAATTGTATAGTTTATGTGTACAGAGATGAGACTTAAATAAAGATATATATATATATATATATACAGATAAAAAAAAATGATACTTGTATTGCCTAGAACAAGAAAGATGCCAAGCGCTCATTTGTTTGCTTAATATATTGTGAAAGGAAGATCATGGGATATTGTTTGGTAGGGAAAGCTGGTTTGAATAACTGACCACTGTAAATGACCTGACATTGGTTGCAAACATGGCATAAAACCAGAAAGAAACAGAAACACGAACATGACAGGAGAGTCACTAATAATTATACACTTAACAACTTTTCTAAGTCCTCATTTTCAATGATTAGTAACTTTTTTGTTATTAATAGTAAAGAGCCAAAATTTCTCAAGTGAAGTTTATACATGATAGTCAAAATAATCCGTGCCATAGACTGGCGATATGTCACATGGTTTGTTCGATCCTAGATGCACGTGCGTTTTTCGTTTTTCTGCCTCCAAGCAGTTACACGTGCATGACATTTGTTCCAAACACTTCGGAATTATGTCCAAATACTCATCACTTTTGAAAAACATTCGAAAATCAATCATGACATCACAATTATGCGTCAGCTGATGTCAAAACAAAGACGTCACGTGACGTTTGTACGATGCGCATTGTTATTTTCTGCCGACGTGTAAGAAAAAGTACCAAATACATCACCGGTTAATTGATTTTTAACGTAAACGTGTTTATGAGTGTATAATGAAAGATTAACTTATTGTTTGTCAGATTTATAATGATAGTTGTGAGAGAGTTTTGTATTAAAGTGACGTTATAACGTAAAATCGCACTATTCGGAGACGTGACTCTGATTAGCGTTCAGACGTTAAAATCACTGAGTCGATACATTCATCAATACTTACGACTCGTGTCAATGACCGCAAGTGGAAAAATCAGACTTCATGGTGGTCTTCAAATATATCCAAATATGTATTTGTGACTTTTACCTCCCTTGGTTGATAAGTTAAAACTGTTTTAATTTTATAAATGAAAACCAAAGTCAAATATTTGTTATACAATTTTGCAAACTGCGAATTGACGCGTATTATAGCCAAATTTCATGGAGATGTAAACATTATTGACAAAGTTATCTACGAAAATATAAGTGAGGACTTAGAAAAGTTGCTAAGTATACGAATCTCCCCTCGAAGTATCGGTCTAATACAATACATGAAGTACATGTGCTTCTCAACCTCTGACGCCGTATCAAGACCCCATTCCAATGTGCATGTCTGAATCAGGTTACCGTTGGAGACGGGTTTGACGATAAATGCGAGAACGAAACAACGCATCCCCAAAATAACCCCGAGAAATTCATTCCGTGTTGTTTAATTAAAAATATTAATTGACTGCCATTCAAATGCACAAATAATACCGACCAGCCAGGCTTTCAGACAAGACGTTATAATCTATTGCATAGCAAAATGAATTCCAATCCTACAAAGAAACGTAAAAATAATTAAATGACGCCTTTTATACGGAGGAACGAGGCTTGGAGGCCAAAACCTTGTAATTTCAATTCGTATTTCTATGTTTATACAGAAAACCGATATTTAACATTTCTGCAGTCAGCATGACAGCGCACTTCAAATAATAATTATTTTCTAATAAAACCCGACTGATTTATGTCTTTATTGTTTTAAGAACGGAGACATGCGATTGGTAGTTTGTTTGTATATGGTATGGAGCTAATGCTATAAATGACTAGCAAGTAGTATGTGCGGCTTGATTTATCATATTTAGTGGAGCCAGGTTGACGATGCTTGCAGGGATAAAGTGAACTCAGAAGATTGCAATAGCATTTTATCAATATTTAATACAGTCATACGCACATGGCGATGAGCGTATAATTTTTGTTTTAAATATCTCACAGCAGTACATTTCAACTACATGCACGAAGTGGTTTTTCAATTCTTGCAGACATTGGTGAAGCCAAACATCTATACACATGTATATGCTTATTTCACTATAGACCAATGACTTTAAGCTATGTCAATTAGTACGCGGGGTGATCTGAATTCGTTAATCAGCCAGCTAACTAGATAATTGGTCTTAATGGGCCAGAGTCTGGACACTCATAGGCCGGTCATTGGGCGGTGGTCGGAGCAATTTTAAAGAAGTCAATGTTACTCATCAATATCGGTGTCTGCACGATGTCTAAGCACCGGATACACACCGGCTACAGGGCTATCATAATTATACACAATTCATGAATTAGCAAATGCTAATGAGTATACGGCAATCATGATTTATCGCTGTTATTCAGCCAGCTGACCAAGCAGCTAGGAAATGACCCTATGGACAATCTACATGGCACGACTTACAATCTTATAAAAACCAGAACTCCTTATCTCATCATAGGATGTACACCTGGCAAACAGCACTAGACCAAATATCTTCAACAAGCCAGACAATCAGATAAGCCGACTTGTTGAGTACACGTCCGTCCAAAGCGACCAATAATATAAATTTTACTCAACCAGTTGACTGTCTATCAAACAGAGCCCGAACTACATCTGTTACATAGCTAGCTAACACGCATATACTAGTATATATACTTATGCTCGAATGGCGTAATTTGAGGGCAAATCACATTAATGGATATCCTGAATATTGAGGGTTGACCGCAAGACTGTATAATAACTACCTTCAATTTAAGAAGGACTTACTACAGTCTTGCAGGAAACCTTCGATATGCGCAATGATCCATGCCAACCAAGCGTAATGGATTGGTACATGTTAACGTTATAGCACACTACTGTTTTGTCAGTGTGTGTCTGTTAGATCTAATAATCTCCCCAATCCAGCAATTACCATAGTAAACCTGTCTGACCAATGTGTGTTACTCATTTCTTGTCCAGACAAACAGTAATATAGACCCTATAACATTACACAAGACACAGCTTGTATGCAGAGATGTAACGTTAATATTAACACCACGAAGTCAGCGAAATATACAACCAATCCCTCTTGGGGGCAATAGTATTGGCCACAATACCATTTTACGAGGTGCAAATATTGGCTGTTAATGTTTGGCATTTCATAATGCTTTAGAGATGCTTTTATTATAATTATCGTAAATAGCAAATCAATACTTTATACGCATATATCGGAAAACCATATTTATAATAAAAAATATGTACCATTAAACATGTGCCTGGATCACGTTTTAGCCCATCTGCACGATTTTGTAGTGGTTAGACTATATAAAAGCAGATACAGATTCGATACTGAACACGCAAGTTTCTCCTTACTATTGGTTACAGCCACATCTTCCAACAAGTTCTCGACTGGTTAGAAGCGGTCTGTTTGTTCCGATTAAAACATAAATGTATATTATTCTAAAATTAAATTTGATAGCTCAAATGGTTTGCACAACGGGTAGGGAGACTATTAATTCGTACCTGAAACCTTTGTCAGCAGTCACTCGATGCATGAACCCATTGCTAGTGCTCACTATTCCAGTGGCTAACGTGTTGCAGTTTGAATATATATTAGAAATCAAAACATTACTACCTGTTGGTCCAATAGACTGATAAATATCATATGTAAATATACAATATTTACAATATTTACATAGTTTTTTGAATGCCGACAGCCACACATAAAACATAAGTCTACACGCAAATCCGAATATTGTTGTTGACGATCTCGCCAAATGCCAGACGGCATTGCATGAGCAAGGTGCCAGGCAAATCGCAAAACGTGCCTTAAGTTAGCCATGTGGGTTATTCCTCCGTAGCTAAGTTATAAGTTTGCTTGTCATTTTATCTGGCGAGCCGGGTTCAAATACGGATGGAGTCACTCGACATATTTTACATTTTGGTTGGTACTGGCTCGTTATCCTTTTTTGCAAGCTATGGAAATTTCTTGCTAAAATTATACATGTATAACTACTCACACTTAACTACAGTACTCGTAGTATGAAATGTTTGACGTGTGGTCAATACTGGGTCGATTGAAATGTGCTATGTAACAAAGTAGTTTATGTCGTAGCACAGACAGCAGAATTGGCCTGCATCTAAGTCGAGTGTTTACTTATTCATATCACAGCTTTCTTATAATACAAACAGCCTAATGCACCTCGAAGAGAAACATTCGGAAACAGATATTTATCTAAGTCCAACTAATGTACAGAGCGCAGGCAATTATGTTCTTTATAGCAACATCAATGGTGTCAAAAGCAAGTGTTTTCGGTTTGTTTTCATTGACGTGCATGGCCTAAATATTAAGAAATATGATATATTTTCAATTATGCAGGCTTCGCCCCTTGTTAATTATTATTCCAACACTTTTAGCATCGGCTATAATTTTATACCACGTTGGGAATACAGCTTCTCGTATTATTGAACGATTTGTTAATGTTCCCGTAATGATACTAATTGTGAGATTCTAAGCATAAGTTGATCTAATTGCCATCACAAGATTACAAATATCTGCTAGGGTAATAGGGAACTCGTACTTTTTCGTGTATAAATAGTTCATTGAACTACTCCGACCGCTTGTTTTGGCAGTATGAAACAAACACTTAAAATGTATAGACTTTTGTGACCAGCACCGGATTTATACATGTTGTGAGTAGAAACATGCACAAATCAAATCACACTGCATTACACCGTCAAACCTCTATCTCAAAGCATTATTCAGTGTATTAATATTGCAATGCTTAAGCAACATTAAAACGCCTCAAACTACTCCAAATGCCAAATAGATATACATTGTATGCGCATTGGGAAGTCAAATCAAATTACAATGCATTACCATGTCAATTTAACAGCCTTTAGTGTTATATTCAATGTCTATATATTGCAATGCTAAAACAACATTAACACGCTTCAAATGTTTTTCAAATGCCAATTGATATAAAAAATGTATACGCATTGGGAAGTCGATAATACAATTGTTTTATTTCAATATCATCCCATAAAATTTAATTCTTAGATAATGCAGTGTTCAACACACAACGCTATAAATATTGTCCCTCCAGGGATTTCAATTTTGACACAGCTGATGCAGATAATCGAATTGCATGTTTCTCTTAGGGACAAATGGAGACGTTTATCTGGCTAGCATTGTTTTTGTCGAAATACGAACTATAAAACTATGAAACAATGGTTTTGATGTATGTTTCAATATACATATAGATTATTTTATAAAATTGCCTAATTTTTTAACAAATGAAGGTTACAAATTTAAAGACAAAGTGCTTACGGCTAAAACCAAACAATTTTAAACCTTATCATCCTTCGCATATTTATACGTTTTCATGCCCCGACTGATACAATTTAAACAAATAGACAATGTGATAAAATGTTCAGAGAAACTTTTTTTTTAAAATGAATAGAATTGGATAGACTCGAATTTAAACAAAACACAACAATGTAGATCTAGATAGATCTATTTCTTAAACTTAAAATATTTAGTGTTGCAGCAGTGAAATTAAAAACCCAAAGAAAACAGTGTAACATCTTCAGAGCGACCATCTATTGAGCGTCAATTTCAACAATTAAACCATCTTTTGAGCAGCAAGCTTAAGAGAGGCGTTAGTTTGAGCAATAACTTGGAGAGGGACACATCCTTCAGAAAATGGCCTCTTCAGATAGCCCCTCCATTTAAAACTATAGCCTTTCCAGAGAGACCATCCATTAAGATATAATATCGAGAGCGGATACCCCATTGCTAATCATCTCAACATTAGTCACTCTATAATCGTGGACAAAAAAACGTTTCTAGTTTGCCCATCTATTAGGTAACTATTTCTTCACCTTGAACAACAAAATATCTATAACATTTCCCAGAAGTAACCATACTTTTTAGTGTGGCTACCCTGTATATGCAAATCTGAAACCTATGGTCGATGTAGAAGAAATTACTGATGTTAATGTTACATATTCCCTCATCAGCAATATAAACGGTTAAATACTCGTAGATTTTTCGTTTTTGTCTTGGGTATATTATTAAAGTTGATATGCAGTTGTATGTTTTTGCTTAAAATTAAACGCTGCATATATCCTTCAAAATAATCCAGGTTTCTTGTTGAATTGTCACGTTTTCTCGCTCGTACAATATTACTTTTATAGCTTAAAAGAGGGATGCCTCAAATAATTTATGTAATTGATACAAATGAATGTAATAATATAATGGTGTACATTATTTGAATCAGGAATTACACATTTCTTCGACTGTTATACATACATGTGAAAGCTAGAATTGACTCGGTGAAATTGTAAGTGGCCTGTGACTTCTAAGACATACACATTGTCACTAAATAATTTCTAAAATTCTACATTGAGTTTTTGAACTTAATCTTTATATAGACAGCACACAATTAGAATAAATAGGATGCAAAGATACCTCCGGGAGTTGACAGTGTGAATATATTCAATTAGATCTACAAAGTAAATCGATAGCTCTGTTTTCAAAGTTTATTTCACCAATAGAAAATACTCAATGACATACATTTACGATATTACATAGTAAAACCTGTTAGGCTGAACTTAGATAATGCTGAAATAATAAGACGGAATCATTGTAAAATTAAATTTCAAATCATGCTGTGAAATTCATTTGGTAAGAGCGTGGTCACCATCGGTAACCGGGCTTTGGCAACGGTAACTAGCCAGACCACGGATTCAAATCTTCCTAAAACGGTACTCGAATACATGTACATCATGTTTGCTTGGTGTCCAACTAACTAAATGCAAATCTAAGATTAGCTGACCATATGTCAGGATTTTGTACCTGGATAGTCTCACGAGGACTGAATTACTGTTCAATGATTAGACTAATATATAAGTGAACGGTCTTGATTCTATAGGTCATAGGCCAGTTACCAATTGTAAGGGTTGCGATATGTTGAACATTTTATGTATACTGAACGAATTCTGTTCAATCAAGCTGTTTATTATTCAAGCAGAACACGACTAGTCAAAATCCGTCTATTCTCATCGGACATCTTGTCGTCTGTAGTTAATAATACAAACCTAACATGTTGTCCGCTTGTTTGTAAATACATTTCTTTTGTTGATTTCCTTTCCTTATTTTTTTTCAATAGACGTCTGGGAATTGTAAAACTACTAGGCGATGTTTTGGACAACATATGATACAAGTATTGTTCAACCAGTGCCCTAGATCAGAGGTAATTGTTATTTCTGTTATATCACGCGGTATTATGTGTCACTTTGAGTAAGATATACCATGAACTTTTCAGACCAAAATTATATAAAGTCATACCATGATATTGTAACATAATTAGTCCTTTCATAGTACCTTATTTAACGATTAGTCTAAAATGTATAAACGAGTTTAATACATTCAATGCGGAAAGTTACAAAGGAAATGTTAGATCGATAAAAAAAGCTTAACCCATCAAAATTCTTCTTTTTATTGTTATAAATAAGTCCATTGACGAAGGTATCCTATATTTCAAACGTCATTAACGTCAAAGCTTTATTACACTAGTGTATTATCATTTTTATGTATTGGAGTTTTTCCTCCCGCGACATCAAGCATGTGATAAACGTGATCATTACATTGAATGAATTTAGACAGTAGGTGTCTATTATTTTATGCCGTAGGAATAACCATGTATTGCGAAAGTTTACCGGTAGTTGAGCACATTGGTATTGTCGTTGTGATGTCAATTGAAAGCGTTCAATATAATATGAATTCAACTATTAGTAACATCGCCTACCATATGTCATACCAAATCTTAAAATAACATATGATTACATTGTACGTACTGCAACATCGTCTTACAATATTTGGTCTAATATTTATACGAATACATAACATACCCATAAATTCTCTTCCTGTCAAACTGTGAACTAGTTACAAATTGGCACAACGTGTACATATCCGTTTCCTAAAATTGTAATTCCTAAAAAATGTTCAATCCCATTTATTATACATATATCTTACGTAGACAAACCTATCGATTTATTAAGTAACGTTTTGTAAACGTCATTTTATCCTCTAGGAATTTGTCAATTTTCCATTTAAATGTCTTGTAACCAGTCAAATATATAACACATATCTAACTTCCACTGACAACTGTTTCACAGATTGAAATATCTCAAACCATCAAGGGTTTTTGTGAAGCAGTAAGCATCTAAATTCAGCAACAGTTACATTCAATTTCTAGACAGAACATCCGCTTGATCATTTTGACATCCACCGCTTTATTATTCATATTCAAATTTTATAGCAAATTACGAGTGTCGAGGATGTTGCATTGTCTCTGAAATTAACTTTATTATATCCTCTAACACCGCGACTAAACCACTTTCCGAACATTAAATTGCAATATGCTTTAATGTCAATTTAATACAATAGTTTACATAGGCAAAACACTGTATTTGAATATGTAATATAAACAGATCGTGCGAATTGGTGCAATGAAATACAAATGGAAGAAACGACAACCATTTTGGCATAGAAGAAGTAAATGGCAAATAACGCGCCAATTTTCAGCATGACGTGTATACTAGAAAGTCAACATTTGCACATGAATATCACTCCAGACAAACTACAATAAAACACTTAGTCTAGCATATCATCAAAGGATCATAAAATGTTTAATACGTAACTAAAGTTTTGAATTTTGTGGTTCATCCAATTTGCTACTTATGATATCATTGGCAATACCATATGTTTTAACTAGAGCACAAATGTACTGTGTTACAAGTCTAACCGTTTATTACGTGAAAGAGGAAACACTGGCATTATACTGTCTGGTTTCAAAATGAACGTAATATAATACATAAAAATATGATACAGTTTCCAGATGGATAAGCTATGTGTTTGGAGAGAATGATGTTGATATGCCAGTGTTTTCTACACATTAAACATATTGTGCACCAGCTTAATGTGTTAAAGGGCTTGCATCACAGATTGAGCGACTTTTTAAACTTTGTTGACTATTGCTTTCAGAAATATTTATTGCAAATAATCAATTTTAACCACTTTCAACATCGCGCACACCATTTTTCCTTTTAAACACAGCGTAATCTTTCCTTTCAGCATGGTTTTTTGGTAATATTATTCACTAGATCGGTCTGTAACATAAATAAACTTCAGTCTAAACATTTAATAAATTATTTGGTTTGTTTTTAATTTCGTTTTCATCACATGCGAGTAAATTTCAGGCAATTTAAAATTTTATACCGTATTAATACGGTATATAATTTTGGAGGTAAAATACTTCAATAATTACAAAATCCTGATGTTTCACAAGTTATATTTATATGAGTGTGCTTGTTTATGGTATATACAGGCATCAATGCCAAAATATAGTGAATATTTAACAATTTGATTTGATTTTTGCTATATACTGAATGTGACACAGTCCATCTAAAATAAACTGTAGAACTAGTAAATAAGCAGATCCTTCTGCAAATTGTATCACTAAATCGTTTGCACAATCAAAACATACACTCTGCAATAGTAAATGTTGTAACATAAACAACCCAACAACTGATGTTTGCTTATTTAAATACAATATAAGCATTTAATTGGAACACTCCCAAAGAAAGTCTCGCATAAATACATGTTTTCCTGTGGATTCATAAACCTAAGACTTGTATCTGAAGCCTGCCAACATATTTGTTATATATTAATTGCATTGATCCGAAGTAATTTTTATTACGACAGTAGCTCCTAGTTTCTAAGACAATATGCATAGCGTTTGGTTGTTGATGCTGCAACGATGCTGCAACTATAATTTCGTGAACAAATAATATTATGTTTTATGTTAGTCTTTCGACCTTGCACGGGTAAAATATTTTCAAGTACGACCGATATACGTGTATGTTGTATAAGGGGAAAATAAAATTTAGTTATTAATTTACAAAGTGTTTTGATATGTTGGTAAGAAGAAATACCGAATGACGAAACAGAACTATTCCATTGCATGTTTATTTCACAACTGATTGGCCCTTGATAAAGAGATGCTCCTATTTTTGCTATAAATAAATTATTGTAATCTGTCACTTTATTCTTACTGGCTTAATCCAGAAAATATCTATGTAATGCTCTTTGACTTAGGTCATTATTGTCATATTAGCGCAAGCAAACAGCAACACTCAAATGAACATAATGACATCATCAAAGTTATTCGTCTACACTCATATAACATGTAGAACGTACTTTTAGGAAAATCAGCATACAGTGATTCATTGGATATATTTTCTTCGTGACTGTCATATCCGTATAACAGAGACTGTAGCATATCACCATAATCAACGACTGGACTGGTAAGTACTGTGTTTCTTGTCAATATAAAATACTCGTCTAACATCATCCAAGATTTTGTATAGGCCAAATATTAACCAACCAATACATGGTCGGAAGATGTACTGTGTCTAGTGAGTGTATGTAGCTATAGTATAACAGTTATTGAGTACATTATGGATACAAAACTACGAGTCAGTGGTAATATGAAGACCGGACACAGTAATTACAAAACATTTATGTGTCTGGTATTAAATGTTATGCTTTAAGTGACATATGGATATTGCATCGTTACTTTCTATGATTGAAATAATGTCAGAGTCATAAATAGTAGCGTCGTTATAACGCTGTGCTATTGTTTTCTACATCCTCTTGTCCAGACGAACCATAATGAAACAATCACATACTGCACGAAGCTACAATAATTCTGTTAGAATGCCGAGTTACTTTGCTATCGCGGTTAGTTAGTTTCGCGTTGAAGCAATGCCGTAGCGAACTTATACACATCACCCTCACATTCGTTCAAAAATGCTAGAGTTCCTATTTTTTTCTTGGGAGAGACCCATGGTACCACCCAGTGGGAGGAATGAAACCCACACACCAACTTATCGTATGCATTTCACTGCCCATATAACATATCTGAAGGAGAAAATACAGGTAACGATGCCATCACAAATGTAAGAAATAATCACGTGCCAAATCATGGCATGTCAAATAAAGTGATACCGTATTGTACTTGTTTAACCGGCATAAATAAATTCATAGCGCTGAACGAAGTTCAGGGTAGAAACAGAACTGTAAGGTTTAGGGTAGGGATACTTGACAAAAGGCTGAATTAACCAATTGTTAGGATTATTCGCCCTTCAAAAATTACTGAATCATAATACGGCTAATAAGAACGTCTGAAACCTCATAGAAATGACCGACCATTCCGGTTAATACACTTAACTATAATAATTACGACCTCTAATTGATGTAATGGTTTTGTCGATGGATAATATTGTGGTTATGGGTTCTTTAAGGAAGTTTGGTGAAATGGAAATGGATTTCTTCCCTGTTCAGAAAAGTTTACACGTCATTTCATGAGTACATATCTTGTATACCATACTTTAGAGAATTATGACACAGTGTGAACGAACACGGAACAGAACTAACAGTGATTAAGCACCTTTGGAAAGTAAACATTTCACCAAATATATACTGCATTTATAAATGTTACTTTTTGTGAACTACAATGTAGGCGAATTAGATACGTGACAAAATACTAGTGAAGGGTTTAATGAGCAAATAGTTTCGGATACGTTTTGCGATTATTGTAATATCTCTTTCTAATGTTTTGAAATTTGAACAACACCCGACCTCAGAAAAGGCTACTGAGCAGTTTGATGGTGTTTTAATTTATGTCAGTTTGTAATTATGTCACTGACGTCAATCAGTAACATATAAAGTAGCATTTCTACTACGACAGTCCCTCGAATCATAGGTACATTACATGTTTGGACGATCAGCAAAGTGCACTACACTAAAAGACTAAAAGTAAGCGCGGCCTAATAGACACACTAACGTTAAAACGCCCATCAGCCTGTATTTTATTAATAAGGACGGAACTGATTAGAGAGTACAAGACACATTTGTTCAACACCAATAACCCCTCGCCAGAAAGTACACCATTTAACAGATAAAGTCAATACCAGGCAACAGACAAATTGTTTATAACGAATGGAAATCCTATTTTCTCTCCTTGTTGCAGGCTGCTTAGACACACAAATCTTCAAGCGTTGAATCTGATCGTAAAATAGAATTGAAACATTGTGTTTATGGTGCAGTTCTGTATAGATTGAAACTACCAAAGAAATCATTTCGAATACTCTAATCTGCATGCAGTCGATATCCAGATAATTCAGATATACAGTTCAAATGTTTTTCTTAGGTCTCTTCGATCTTTATTATATTCCGTTATTGTAACATAAAACGGACAAAAATAAATTGAAAAACGATGAACATGACAAAGCTGTTTTGTTTTATAAATAAATACGTACGTTGTATCCTACAAAATACTACCATCTTTTATTTCAGAACGAACCACACATCTAGGCAATGTCTCTCCGTAGAGTACGCAACATATTAAGGCCAGAAGTGCTTATCTTACCGTTGAGTATACATCTGGCAAAAAGTGTCAGAACTACTACCGTCAACAAACCAGAAAATCAGATAAACCAAGCCGTGAAGTACACCTCTGTCCAAAGCGACTGATAATATAAATTTTACTCAAGCCGTCGACTGTCTGTCAAACAGAGCCAGAACTAAAACCCGTTACTTAGCTAGCAAACCAATGTATTCGAGTACATGTATTAATGCTCGAACCGTGGAATTTGAGGGCAAATAACTTTATGGATGGAGACACTCATATGCCTGTCATTTCTCAGTAGAAAACTACATAACTAGTAAATAAAGGATATGCTAGACATTTCTTTTATTTGGGTTGGTACTGGCTCGTTGTCCTTTCTTGCAATAAATGGCAATTTCTTGCAAAATTATATAACTACCCACGCTTAACTACTCGTCGAATACACCAATACACTTTAGAGTATGAAATATTTGACATGAGGTCAATACTGGGTCGATTGAAATTGTGTAATATAACAAACCAGTTTATGTCGTAGCGCAGACAGCAGTTATAACCAGCAACTAAGTCGAGTGTTTACTTATTCATACAACAGCTTTCGTATCATACAGACAGCCTAATGCACCTCGACGAAAAAACATTCGGCAACAAATATTTATCATTATAAGTCCAACTAATGTACCGAACGCAGACAATTATGTTATTTATAGCAGCATCAATGGTGTCAAAAGCCCGTGTTTGCGGTTTGTTTTGATTGACGTGCATGGTCAGAATATTAAGAAATATGATATATTTACAATTATGCAGGCATTGCCCATTGTTAATTATTATTCCAACACTTTTTGCACCGTCTATAATTTTATACCACGTTGGGAATACAGCCTCTCATATTATTGAACGATCTGTTAATGTTCCTGTAACGATACTAATTGTGAGATTCTATGCATAAGTTGATCTAATTGCCATCACAAGATTATAAATATCTGCTAGGGTACTCGTACATTTTCATGCATAAATAGTTCATTGAAATACTACGACCACTTGTTTTGGCAGTATGAAACAAACACTTAAAATGTATAGACTTTTGTAACGAACACCGGGTTTATATGGTAACCTAAAGGAGTCGAAACATGCACAAATCAAATCACACTGCATTACACAGTCAAACCTTTATCTCCAAGCGTTATTCAGTGTATCAATATTGCAATGCTAAACACCATTAAAACGCTTCAAACTTCTTCAAATGCCAAATAGATATACATTGTATACGCATCGGGAAGTCATATCAAATCACACTGCATTACCCTGGCAATCCAACATCTTCAAGCGTTATAATAAATATATATATATTGCAATGTATAAACGACATTATAACACACTGCAAATGCACTCCAAATGCCAAATAGAATATATGTGCATTGGGAAGTCGATAATACAATTGTTTTATTTCAATATCATCCCATAAAAGTTTATTCTAAGATAATGCAGTGTTCAACACACAACGCTATAAATATTGTACCTCAAGGGATTTCAATCTTGACAGAACTGATGCAGATAATCGAATTGCATGTTTCACTTAGGGACAAATGGAGACGTTTATCTGATGGCTCATTGTTTTTGTCGAAAAATGAACAATAAAATAATGAAACAATGGTTTTTATTTATGTTTCAAAATACATATAGATTATTTTATAAAATTGCCTCAAGCTTTTAACAAATGAAGGTTACAAATTTAAAGACAAAGTGTTTATGGCTAAAACAAAATAATTTCCAACCTAATCATCCTTCGCACCTTTATACGTTTTCATGCCCCGACTGATTCAATTTAAACAAATAGACAATGAGTTAAAATGTTCAGAAACTTTTTAAAATGAATGGAATTGGATAGACTCGAATTTAAACAAACATAACACAGTAGATAGATCTATTTCCTAAATTTAAAATATTCAGTGTTGCAACCGTAAATTTAGAAAGCCAAAAGAAAAACAGTGTTACATCTTCAGAGCGACCATCTCTTGAACGTCAACCTCAACAATTAAACCATATTTTGAGAAGCAAGCTTACGTGAGACATAGCATTAAGCAACAACTTCGAATGAGACAATTCCTTCCTTTAGAAAAACAGCTTTGCCCCTCCATTGAAAAAGATAGCCTCTTCAGAGAAACCATCGATTAATAAATAACCTCGAGAACGATAACGCCATTCGGAAATCATCGCAGCATTGGTCACCCTATAATATAAACACATACAGAGCGGCATTGCATTGGACATCATTCTCTATAAAGCGATTGTACCTGAAGAAGTAACCACAATAGAACGGCATTCCTTTGAGAAACAGACTCTCCAAACTCCATAACTAATATCTCTTGAGTAGCGAAATTCTAACAGCGACATTCTCACAGCGACAACCGCGGACCAAACAACTCTCTAGTGTGCCCATCTATGAAGCAACAAAGGGTGCAAACAATTCAACACCTTGAACAACACTATGTCTATAACATTGTCCCAGAAGTAACCATTGACTTTTTTATTTCATCTGTCAACAACTATAGTCTGTGTACAATAACAACAATTCTGGTTTCCCAAAGGGTGTTTCTTTCGAGAGACTACCCTGTATATGTAAATCTGAAAGCTGTTGTCGATGTAGAAGTAGTTACCGATGCTAATTTTACGGTATTATGTAATTAGGAATATAGGAATAAACAAATTGTCCGCATATGGAGTCAGTAAGTTATGTAAATATATTGTATAGACATAATTGTCAATAACTCAAAATGCGATAGACACACACTAGAATATGTCAGATTATTGCACTGGCAGCGAGTTCCTTTTCACAATGTTGCCGATGTTTTCGTCTTGAGCAATCGGTAACTGCCAAGGAAAAAATAGCATGGAAATTACAATATTAATTAAACTGTTATATCATTAATATTTCAAATTTACCTAATTTCAAAAAGATCTTATACTCGCAAGCAAAGAAATGGGGAAAATATTCTTTCATCAGCTAAATAAACGGTTAAAAACAAGTAGTTATTTCGTTTTTGTCTTGGGTTTATTAATATAGTTGATATGCAATTGTATGTTTATGCTCAAAATTAAACTTTGCATATATCCTTCTAAATTATCTTAGTTTCTTGTTTAAATGTCACCGCTTTCTCTCTCATACCATACACATTGTTCTTATATAGCGTAAGAGGGAACACTCAATAATACATGCTCTACACTATCCAAGTTTCTAGTTGAATTGTCACCGCGTTTCTCTCTTATACCATATGCATTGTACTTATATAGCTTAAAAGATGGATGTCTCAAATAATTTGTGCAATTGGTTCAAATGAATGTACTATTATAATGGTGCACAATATTTGAATAAGGAATTAGACCCTTCGTCAACTGTCATACATGCATGTTTAAACTAGAATTATCTCAGTGAAATTAAAATAAGCCGTACACCGCATGTCTTCCAGAACTGCTAGACGAGGCCTGCGACTTTTAAGACATACCTATTTTTGCTGAATGTTTTCGAAAAGTCTTTATTGACCTTATTGAACTTAATCTTCGTATAAGCAGCACACAATTTGAATAAATAGGATGCAAAGATACCTCTGGGAGTTGACAGTGTGAATATATTCAATTAGATCTACAAAGTAAATAGATCTGTTTTCAAAGTTTTTTTTCACCAATAGAAAATACTCATACATTTACGATATTACATAGTAAAACCTGTTGGGCTGAACTTAGATAATGCTGAAATAATAAGACGGAATCATTGTAAAATTAAATTTTTTAAAAACATGCTGTAAAGTTCATTTGGAAAGAGCGTACGCATCATCGGTAACCGGGCATTGGCAACCGTAACAAACCAAACCACGGATACAAATCTTCTTAAAACGGTACTCGTATACATGTACATCATGTTTTTTTTGATATCCAAACAAGCAATCGAATATCTAAGATTAGCTGACCAATTGTCAGGATTTTGTCCCCGGATAGTCTTACGATGACTGAATTCTTGTTCAATGATTAGACTAATATAATATAAGTGAACGGTCTTGATTCTATGTTAGAGTTGTGATATGATAAAGACGACTTTATGTATACTGAACGAATTCTATTCAATCAAGCTGTTTATTATTCAAGCATTCGACCAGACAATTTCCGTCCTTTCTCATGGGACATCTTGTCGTCTGTAGTTAATAATACAAACCTAACACGTTGTTCGCTACTTGTAAATACGTTTCTTTTGTTGATTTCCTTTTTTTATATTTTTCAATAGACGTCTGGGAATTGTTAAACTACTAGGCGATGTTTTGGACAACATATGATACAATTATTGTTAAACCAGTGCCTTAGATCAGAGGTAATTGTTATTTCTGTTATATCACGCGGTATTAGGTGTCACTTTGAGTAAGATATACCTTGAACTTCTCAGACCAAAATTATATAAAGTCATACCATGATATTGTAACATAATTAGTCTTTTCATTGTATCTTAATTAACGATTAGTCTAAAATGTATAAACGAGTTTAATACATTCAATGCGGAAAGTTACAAAGGAAATGTTAGATCGATCAAAAATAGCTAAACCCATCAAAATTCTTCTTTTTATTGTTATAAATAAGTCCATTGACGAAGGTATCCTATATTTTAAACGTCATTAACGTCAAAGCTTTATTACACTAGTGTATTATCATTTTTATGTATTGGAGTTTTTCCTCCCGCGACATCAAGCAAGTGATAAATGTTATCATTACATTGAGTGAATTTAGACAGTATGTGTCTATTATTTTATGCCGTAGGAATAACCATGTATTGCGAAAGTTCACCGGTAGTTGAGCACATTGGTATTGTCGTTGTGATGTCAATTGAAAGCTTTCAATATAATATGAATTCAACTTTCAGTAACATCGCCTACCATCTGTCATACCAACTCTTTAAATAACATATGATTACGTACTGCAACATCGTCTTACAATAGGTGGTCTAATATTTATACGAATACATAACATGGCTACCCATAAATTCTCTTCCTGTCAAACTGTGAACTAGTTTCAAATTGGCACAACGTGTACATATCCGTTTCCTAAAATTGTAATTCCTAAAAAGTGTTCAATCCCATTTATTATACATATATCTTACGTAGACAAACCTATCGATTTATTAAGTAACGTTTTGTAAATGTCATTTTATTCTCTAGGAATTTGTCAATTTTCCATTTAAATGTCTTGTAACCAGTCAAATATATAACACATATCTAGCTTCCACTGACAACCGTTTCACAGATTGAAATATCTCAAAACATCAAGGGTTTTTGTGAAGCAGTAAGCATCTAAATTCAGCAACAGTTACATTCAATTTCTAGACAGAACATCCGCTTTATCATTTTGACATCCACCGCTCTATTATTCATATTCAAATTTGATAGTAAATAACGAGTGTCGAGGATGTTGTATTGTCTCTGAAATTAACTTTATTATATCCTCTGACACCGCGACTTTCTGAACATTAAATGCAATATGTTTTAAGTCAATTTAATACAAAACTTTAAATAGACAAAATATGTTATATTATATACGCAGATTGTGCGGAGTGGTGCAATAAAGTACATATAGAAAGAGCGCGTTTCGGCATAAAAGTAGTAAGTGGTAAATTATGCGCCAAATGTTAGCATGACGTGTATAATAGAAAGCCAACATTTGCACACGAATATCACCCCAGACATACTGTAATAAAACTCTAGCATATCATGAAGGGTGTAATATGTAATTAGTTTGGGACTTGTAGTTCATCCAATTTGCTACTTACGATATCATTGGCAATATTATATGTTTTAACTAGAGCACAAATGTACCGTGTACAAGTATAACCACATATTACGCGTAAGAGGAATTAAACACTGGCATTATATTTTCTAGTTTCAAAATGAATGTAATATAATACATAGAAATGTGAAACCGTTTCCAAATGGATAAGAGAATGCTGTTGATATGTCAGTGTTTTCAACACATTGTACATGTTGTGCATCAGCTTATAATAAAATTATGTTCCTGTAAACTGTAGAACTAGACACAGTTGGGAGTAAATTAGCATATCTTTCTGCAAATCAAATCGTTTGAACATGAAAAATATAAACTCTGCAATACTCGTAGTACGTTTTGTAACACAAGCACCCCAAAAACTGCTGTTTGCTCATTAATAGGCCATATAATCATTAAATTGGAACACTCTCAAAGAAAGTCTCGTACAAATACGAGGGGCATTCAAAAAATACGTAGACCAATCAATTTGTGCGCTTATTTTTTCAGATAAATCAATCATTCTTTAGTCTTGTGTACCTCCACATTCGTTTGCCCAAATCCTAAAAATTCATAGTAATCGGACCGAGGGTTAAGTGAGGATCATGTTTTATGCATTGCACCTATAGTGACCACGGGGTAAGTCCCGACGTCGTTGTTGACGTCATCGGTTTCGGTAACCTCACATCATCTTCTAAATTTTCACAATAATACTCATTGTACAACTCCAACCATTCTGTATAATCACCAATTTACAACGGCGGATTAAACTTACAAAAATGATTAAATAGCATACATTATTTCATTTGTTGTTTCGAGTTTCATACTCACGTACCCAAATAGCACCGATATCAAAGTCTGGACGTTCAGAAAAGCGAATTTTAGACTGTATTGGGACAGGTTTAAGCTGATTAAATCAAGGGATATGCAACACCGGTACTTTATATCTTACATGATGTTCCGGCACTTCCTCTAGGTGAAATCTCCGATTTTTTGCCACGATTCAAGTAAGTATGTGTGTTTATACTAAGCACAACACATAAATTCAGGATTACGCTTGGTCCGTGGTTAAACGTGACGTCACGTTTTCTTTCTGCTATTATGAGTGACTTTGTATGATAACCAAAATCTCTGTAACGGTGTTAAATATGACATCATAATTTGGAACACAGAACTTCAGAGTTTTAAACGATACACACGTGAATTCTCGAAAGGTTTCGCAACCGTTAAAGGTAAGTGATGGGGCGAAGAAATCAACACCAATTTCGACGGTATAAATCAATGGGTTGCCCCGTGTGTTCAATTTTTCGTTGCTATAACTACCATATTTTCGAATAAAACATATATTTTTCGTGATACTAATACGCACTAAATGCATAATCAGCAGAACCAGATTTCTACCAAGTTTGATGAAAATCGGATGATAAATAGTTTCACAATCGTGGTTGTCTACGTATTTTTTGAATGGCCCTCGTACATGTACATATTAAATACATTGATCCGATCTAATTAAATTTTCTTTACCACGGTAGCTTCTACTTTCTTACACAACATGCATAGCGTTTTTTTGATGCTACAACGATGCTGCAAATATAATGTCGTGAAAAAATACTATTATATTTTATTTGTGTCTTTCGACCTTTCCGTTTATGTTGCATAAGGGGAAAATAAAATGTAGCTATTTATTTTCAGTGTGTTTTGATGTTGGAATTACGAAACAAAAATAGTCGTCTGATGTATGTTTATTTCACAATTCGTTGGTCCTTCAATAAGAGAAGATAATATAATTGTTACAAATAAAACATTTTAATCTGTCACTTTATTCTTACTGGCTTAATGCAGGCAATATCTATATAATGCTCTTTGGCTTACGTCATTATTGTAATATCGCAAGCAAGCAGCAACACTCAAATGAACATAGTGACGCGATCAAAGTTATTCCTTTACTCTTATATAACCAGTAGAATAAACTGTCAGGATATCAGCATAAAGTGATTCATTGGATATATTAACATTAACCCGTCACTGTCCAATCAGTACGACAGAGACAGTAGTATACCACCATAGTCCATGACGTCTGGACTTGTTGATACTATGTTTCTTGTCAATATAAAATACTGATCTGACATCATCCAATATTTTGTATAGGACAAAAACCCAACCCACCAATACATGGTCGGAAGATGTACTGTGTCTAGTGAGTATATGTAGCTATGACATAACAGTTTCTGAGTACATTGTGGATACAACACTACAAGCCAGTGGTAATATGAAGACCGGACACAGTAATTACAAATCATTTAATCAATGTTATGCTTTAAGTGACATATGGATATTGCATCGTTACTTTACATGATTGAAATAATGTCAGAGTCATAAATAGCAGAGTCGTTATAACGCTGTGCTATTGTTTTCTACATCCTATTGTCCAGACGAACCATAATGAAACAATCGCATACTGCACGAAATTACACTTTGCTGTAGGTATGCCATGTTACTGTACTATCGCGGTTAATATTTTGCGTTGAAGCAAATCCGGGGAGGCTCTTAACGCAACATACGCACTTTCGTAATAATAAATGCCAGAAAATTAGAGTTACTGTTTTTTGGGAGAGTACCATGGTCTCACCCAGTGGGAGGGATGAATCCCACAAACCAACTTGTATGGCTTTCACTACCCATATAACCCGTCTAAAAGAGAACATAGAGGTGACGATGACATCACAAGTGCAAGAAATAATCACATCCAAAATCATGGTATGTCAAATAAAGTGATACCGCATGATACTTGTATAACCGGCATAAATAAATTTATAGCGCTGAGCGAAGTTTAGGATAGAACCATAACTGCAAGGTTTAGAGTAGGGATAATGTGCAAAGGCTGAATTAACCTATTGTTAGATAAATATTCGCCCTCAAAAAATAATTGAATCATAGTACGGCAAATAAAAGTGTACGAAACCTCGTAAAATTTACGACCCATTCCGGTCAATATACCTAACTATAATAATAACGACATCAAATTGACGTAATTGTTCTGTCGATGGATAATATTGTGGAAATGGGTTCTTCAAGGAAGATTGGTAAAATGGAAATGGATTTCTTCCCTGGTCAGAAAAAATTACACGTCATTTCATCATTACGTTTCTCGTATAGCATACTGTACAGAATAACAACACAGTGTGAAGTGAAAACACGGAAAAGAAAGAACAGTGACTAGCACCTAAGGAAAGTAAACACTTTACCAAATATGTACAGCATTTATAAATGTTTCTATTGGTGAACACTATTGTTGGCGAATTAGATCAAAACAATAGTGATAGGTTTATTTAACAAATAAATTTCGGATACGTTTTTTGCGATTATTGTAATAACCCTTTCTAATGTTTTCAAATTTGAACAACACCCGACAGCAGAAAAGGCTACTGAGCAGTTTGATGGTGTTTTGATTTATGTCAGTTTGTAATTATGTCCCGGACGTAAATCGGTTACAAATAAAGGAGCAATTCTACTACGACAGTCCCTCGAATCATAGATACATTACATTTTTGGATGATCAGCAAAGTGCACTACATTAAAAGACTAAAAGTAAGCGCGGCCTATTAGACATTCCAACGTTAAAACGCCCATCAGCCTGTATTTTATCAATACGATTATATGAACGAAATTGGTAAGAAAGTATAGGGCTCATTTGTCCGACACCAATAACCCCTCGACAGAGAATACATCGTTTAGTAGATAAGGTCAATACCAGGCTACAGACAAATTGTTTATAACGAATGGAAGTCATATTTTCTCTCCTTGTTGCAGGCAGCTTAGACACACAAATCTTAAAGCGTTGAATCCGATCATAAAATAGAATTGAAAAATTGTGTTTATGGTGCAAACATGTTCTATACAACTTGAAAATACCAAAGAAATCATTCCGAATACGCAAATCTGCATGCAGTCGATCTCCAGTTAAATTAGATATACAGTTCAAATGTTCCTCCTAGGTCTCTTCGATCTATATTATATTCCGTTATTGTAATAGGAGCAGACAAAAATAAATTGAATGCAACGCACGTGACAAAGCTGTTTTGTATTATAGATAAAGACATAGAATATATACAAACTGTCATTGTTATTACGTCGTCCGTAATAAAAATCTTGGATAAAGGGCTACATGTAAGAACTTTCAACATGACTTTTCGTGATGTCTTATTTTTTGTTTTCAAGAATATGTATTGGTATATTAGATACTGGGGCCAATATACGCTAAATGTGGTAGACTTGTTCAATAGTATATTTATGTACTGTTGTATTGCACCCTAGAGTGTATATATACTGCATTACGTCAATATCATTTTCTCCAAGCCTTATTCAGTATTTTAGTATTGCAATACTAAAGCAACATTAACACCTTGCAATGCACTTTAAATGCCACATATAGATATTTGTGCGCTGGGAAGTCGACAATACAATCGTTTGATTTTAATATCATCCCATAAACATTTATTCTAAGATAATGCAGTGTTCAACACCCAACACTATACAGATTGTACCTCAAGGGCTTTCAATATTGTCACAGCTGATGAAGATAATTGAATTGCATGTATAAAATAATATTAATTCGGACCTAACACCTTTGTCAGTAGTCACATTGAAATATTTTACTATCGCAGTTGCTAGGGTGTTGCCATTGAAATCCAAAAATAACGACCCATTGGTCCAATAGACTGATAAATATATGGTTCTTATACATGTATATAATTTGCACAGTTCTTAGAAAATCGGCAGCACACATATAACATATGTCTACATGCAAGCCCGAATATTGATGTTGACGATCCCGCCAAATACAAGATGGCATTGCAAGAGCAAGCTTCAAGAAAAATCGCAAAACGTGTCTAAAGTTAAGTCATGTGAGTTGCGTTTATCGTAAAGTGGTTAGCAGTTATTCCTCTGTAGCTAAGTTAGAAGTGTGCTTGCCGTCTTATCTGGCGATCCGGGTTCAAACATGGATGGAGGCACTCGTATGTCCGAAAAAAATATTCACACTTAACTAATCGTAGTATAAAATGTTTGACATGTGGTCAATACTGGGTTGAATGTAATTGTGCTATATAACAAAGTATTTTATGTCGTAGCGCAGACAGCAGAATTGGCCAACATCTTAGTCGAGTGTTTACTTATTCACACAACAGCTTTCTTTATAATACAGACAGCCTAATGCACCTCGAAGAAAATCATTCTGAAACAAATGTTTATCCAAGTCCAACTAATGTACTGAACGCAGCCAATTATGTTATTTATAGCAACATCAGTGGTGTCTACGGGTTATTTTAATTGTCGTGCACGGTCTGCATATAAAGAAATATGATATATTTACAATTATGCAGGCTTCGCCCCTTGTTAAGTATTATTCCAACACTTTTAGCATCGACTAAAAAATTTTAACACGTTCGGAATACAGCCTCTCGTTTTATTGGACGATTTGTTAATGTTCCCGTAATGATACTAATTGTGAGATTCTATGCATAAGTTGATCTAATTGCCATCACAAGATTAAAAATATCTGCTAGGGTAATAGGGTACTCGTACTTTTTCATGTATGAATAGTTCATTGAACTACTCTGATCAATACTATGGGCAGTATGAAACAAACACTTAAATTGTGTAATTGTGACGAGCACCGGGTTTATACATGTTGTAAGCCAATGTAAGGTAACTTAAGGAATCGAAACATGCACAAATCAAATCACACTGCATTACACTGTCAAACCTCTATCTCAAAGCGTTATTCAGTGTATTAATATTGCAATGCTAAAACAAAATTAAAACGCTGCAAAGTACTTCAAATGCCAAATAGATATACAGTGTATGCGCATTGGGAAGTCATATCAAATCACACTGCATTACCATGTCAATCCAACATCTACAAGTGTTACATTCAATATATATATATTGCAATGCTTAAACGACATTATACCATACTGCAAATGCACTTCAAATGCCAAATAGAATATACGCGCATTGGGAAGTCGATAATACAATTGTTTTATTTTATATCATCCCCATAAAATTTTATTCTAAGATAATGCCGTGTTCAACACACAACTCTATACAGACTGTACCTCAAGGGATTTCAATCTTGACAGAGCTGCTACAGATTATCGAATCGCATGTTTCACTTAGGGACAAATGGAGACGTTTATCCGACGGCTCATTGTTTTTGTCGAAAAATGAACGATAAAACAATGAAACAATGGCGTGCATTTCTGTTTCAATATACATATATATTCTTTTATACAATTGCCTAAAGCTTTTTACAAAATTAATACAGGTTACAAATTTAAAGACAAAGTGCTTACGGCCAAAACAACATAATTTCAAACCTTATCAGCCTTCGCACTTTTATGCATTTTCATACCCCTACTGATTCAATTTAAACAAATAGACAATGTGTTAAAATGTTGAGAGAAACCTTTTAATATGATTACAATTGGATAAACCCGAATTCAAACAAAACACAACACTGTAGATAGATCTATTTGCTAAATTTAAAATATTCAATGTTGCAGCAGTAGATTTAGAAGATAAACAGTGTTACATCTTCAGAGCGACTATCTATTGAGCGTTAACCTCGACAATTACACCATCATTCAAGCAGTAAGCTTACGAGAGACATAACTTGGAACACCAACTTCGAGTGGGACAATTCTTTGAAAAACAGCCTCGTCAGATAGCCACTCCATTGAAACATAAACCTCTCCACAGAGACAGCCATTGGGATTTAACCTCGAGAGCGGATACCTCATTGAAAATCATCGCAACATCGGTCAATCTATAATATTAACACATACAGAGCGGCATTGCATTGGGCATCAGTCTTTATCGAACGATTGTAACTTGAGAAACAACCTTCTGAGAACGGCATTTCTCTGAGCAACAGCCTCACCACACTGATACCTCTTGAGTAACGGTCTCCTCACAGCGAAATCAGCGGACAAAGAACCTCGATATTGTACCCGTCCATGAAGCAAGAACATGTCTATAACTTTGTCCCAAAAGTAACCATTGACTTTTTATTCCATCTGTCAACAGCTACAATTCGTGTACAATAACCACATTACGTATTACACAAATGGTGTTGTTCTAGAGGGACTACCCTATAGACTGTAAAATCAATAATTTTTCCTGGGGATTTAATTTCGTGGATTTCGTGTTTCACCTTTAACCACGAAATTTAATCCCATCGTACTATTATTTTGCTCCTTGTATCTATTACCTTAAATGCAAAATCCACGAATTTACGTCCCATCGAAATGTCGTTTTTACCAATACCACGAAATTTCGTCCAATCGAAATTAAAAGATTTACAGTATGTAAATCTGAAAACTATGGTCGATGTCGAAGTTATTACCGATGTTAATTTTACAGAATTATGTAATTAGGAATATAGGAATAAACAAACTGTCCGTTTATAGAGTCAGTAAATTATGTAAATATATTGTACAGGCATAATTGTCAATAAGTCGAAATACGATAGACATTCACTAGAATATCTAAGCATACATTGCATTGGCTTCGAGTTCCGTTTCATAAAGTTCCCAGTGTTTTTGTTTTGAGCAATCGGTAACTACCTAGGAAAACATGTCATGGAAGTTACAAGCTTTATTTAACTGTATCATTATAAATAATTTCAAAAGGTGTTTCTACTCGAAAGCAAAAAAACAATGCAAATTATTCCCACAGCAGCTAAATAAACGGTTAAATAGGTCTGGGGTATATCATTCAAGTTGATACGTGTATGCAATTGTATGTTTGATGCTAAAATTAAAAAATGTCGTAACTAAAAAATCGATATTTCAAGAAAACAAAGAAAAAATGTCTTCATTTTATGGTAAACCGAGCTACTTTAACATTTGTTTGGTCAATATGACAATGTCCGATTTTCATGAAAATAGGCTCAAAAGAAGCGCATTGTAGTACTTACGACCTTCTCATTTTAAGCCAGCAATTTACCCTCTAACAAATCCAAGGTACATGTACGTGCTATATTGTCACCACATTTCTTGCTTATACCGTATACGTATATAGCTTAAATGAGGGATGGCTCAAATAATTTGTGTAATTGATACAAATGAATGTAATATTATTATAGTGTACATTATTTGAATCAGGAATTACACCGTTCGCCAACTGTCATACATGCATGTTTAAACTAGAATTGGCACAATGAAAACGATAAATAGTCGTACAAAGCAAGTCTTCCAGACCTCCTCGTCATAGCCTAAGACTTCTAAGACATACCCATTGTTAACTTAATGTTTTGAAAATTTCCTCAGTGACGTTATTGAACTTAATCTTCATATAAGCAGCACACAATTTGAATAAATAGGATGCAAAAATACCGCCGGGAGTTGATAGTGCGAACATATTCAATTAGCTGTACAAAGTAAATCGATAGATTCGTTTTCAAAGTTTTTTTCACCAATAGAAAATAATCTTACATTTACGATATTACATAGAAAAACCTGTTTGGCCGAACTTAGATAGTGCTGAAATAATAAGACGGAATCATTGTAAAATTTAATTTCAAAAACATGCTGTCAAATTCATTTGGAAAGAGCGTGAGTATCATCGGTAACCGGGCATTGGCAACCGTAACAAACCAAACCACGGATACAAATCTTCTTAAAACGGTACTCGTATACATGTACATCATGTTTGTTTCTTATTCACCAAGCAAGTGCAAATTTAAGATTAGCTGACCATGTGTCAGGATTTTGTGACTGGATAGTCTTACGATGCATACTTGTTCAATGATTAGACTAATATAATATAAGTGAACGGTCTTGATTCTATACGGTCATACACCAGTTACCAATTGTAAGGGTTACGATCTGTTAAAGACGTTATGTATACTGAACGAATTCTATTCAATCAAGCTGTTTATTCTCCAAGCAGAACACGACCAGGCAATTTCCGTCCATTCTCATGGGACATCTTGCCGTCTGTAGTTAATAAAACAAACCTAACATGTTGTCCGCTTCTTGTCAATACGTTTCTTTTGTTGATTTCCCTTCCTTGTATTTTTTTCAATAGACGTCTCAAAATTGTAAAACTACTAAGCGATGTTTTGGACAACATATGATTCAAGTATTGTTACACCAATGCCCTAGACCAAAGGTAATTGTTATTTATGTTATACCACGCATTATTATGTGTCATTTTGAGTAATATCTTCCAAGAACTTATCTGACCAAAATTTAAAGTCAAACCATGATATTGTAACATAAGTCTTTTCAGTGTACCTTATTTAACGATTATACTAAAATAATGAACGAGTTTAATACATTCAATGCGAAAAGTTGCAAAGGTAATGTTAGATCGATCACATATAGCTTTCCCATCTAAACGCTTCCTTTTATTGTTATAAATATGTCGAATGTCGTAGGTATTCTATATTTCAAACGTCATTAACGTCAAAGCTTTATTACACTAGTGTATAATCATTTTTAAGTATTGGGTTTTTACTCCCGCGACACCAAGTATGTGAAAAAATATGATTATTATATTGAGTGAATTCAGACAGTATGTGTCTGGAATTTTATGCCGTACGAATAACTAAGTAGTTCGAAAGTTCACCGGGAGTTGAGCACATTGGTATTGTCGTTGTGATGTCAATTGAAAGCGTTCAATATAATATGAATTCAACTTTTAGTAAGATCGCCTACCATCTGTCATACCAACTCTTTAAATAACATATGATTACGTATTACAACATCGTCTTACAATAGTTGGTCTAATATTTATACGAATACGTAACATACCCATAAATTCTCTTCCTGTCAAACTGTGAACTAGTTACAAATTGGCAAAACGTGTACATATCCGTTTCCTAAAATTGTAATTCCTAAAAAGTGCTCAATCCCATTTATTATACATATATCTTACGTAGACAAACCTATCGATTTATAAAGTAACGTTTTGTAAACGTCATTTCATCCTCTAGGAATTTGTCAATTTTCCATTTAAATGTCTTGTAACCAGTCAAATATATAACACAAATCTAACTTCCACTGACAACTGTTTCACAGATTGAAATATCTCAAAACATCAAGGGTTTTTGTGAAGCAGTAAGCATCTAAATTCAGCAACAGTTACATTCAATTTCTAGACAGAACATCCGCTTTATCATTTTGACATCCACCGCTTTATTATTCATATTCAAATTTTATAGTAAATAACGAGTGTCGAGGATGTTGCATTGTCTCTGAAATTAACTTTATTATTTCCTCTGACACTGCGACTAAATTATTTTCCGAATATTAAAATGCAATATGTTTAATGTCAATTTAATACACTACTTCAAATAGACAAAACACTGCAATTTGAATAACGCACTGTCATTTGCATATGTTATAATATATACGTAGATCGTGCGATGTGGTGCAATAAAGTACATATATAAAAAATGACAGAGCGTTAAGGCATCGAAGTAGTAAATGGTAAATTTTGTGCCAAATATTTGCATGACGTGTATACTAGAAAGTCAACATTTGTACAATAATATCACCCCAGACAAAGGATCATGAAACGTAACTAAAGTTTGGAACTTGTAGTTCATCCAATTTGCTACTTACGATATCATTGGCAATATAATATGTTTTAACTAGAGCACAAATGTACTGTGTACACGTCTCACCACTCAATACGCGTAAGAGTAATTTAACACTGGCATTATACTGTCTGGTTTCAAAATGAACGTAATATAATACAAATATGATACAGATTCTAGAATAGATGGATAGGCTATGTGTAAGAAGAGAATTCTGTTGATATGTCAATGTTCCCAGCACATTCCACATGTTGTGCATCAGCTTAATGTGTTCCTGTAAACTGTAGAACTAGGCACAGTTTGGAGTAAATTAGCATGTCTTTATGCAAATTGTATCACTAAATCGTTTGCACATGCAAAACATAAACTCTGCAATAGTAAGTTTTGTAACATAATCAACTGAACAACTGATTTTTGCTCATTAATAGGCCATATAATCATTTAATTAGAACACTCCCCAAGAGAGTCTCACACAAATACATGTATATATGAATTGCATTGATCCGAACTAATTAAATTTTCATTACCACGGTAGCTCCTAGTTTCTAATAAACATGCATAGCGTTCTGTTGTTGATGCTACAACGATGCTGCAAATATAATTTCGTGAAGAAATACTATTATATTTTATTTGTGTCTTTCAACATTTCCGTTTATGTTGCATAAGGGGAAAATAAAATAGTTATTTATTTTCAGTGTGTTTTGATGTGTAGAAATATCGAATTACGAAACAAAAATAGTCGTCCGATGTATGTTTATTTCACAATTCGTTGGTCCTTCAATAAGAGATGATAATATAATAGTTATAATTAAAATATTTTAATCTGTCACTTTATTCTTACTGGCTTTATCCAGGCACTATATATATATACATGTATAATGCCCTTTGACTTAGGTAATTATTGTAATATCGCAAGCAAGCAACAACACTCAAATGTACATAATGACACCATCAAACTTATTCTTTAACCTGTAGAACATACTGTCAGGAAATCAGCATAACATGATTCATTGGATATATCTACTCCGTTACTGCCATATCCGTATAACAGAGACAGTAGCATATCACCATAATCCACGTTATGACTGGTAAGTACTGTGTTTCTTGTCAATATAAAATACTGGTCTAACATCATCCGAGTTTGATACAAGAGTTTGTATAGGGAAAATACTAACCAACCAATACATAGTCTGAAGGTGTACTGTGTCTAGTGAGTGTATGTACCTATAACATAATATTTTCCGTGTGCATTATGGATACAAAACCACAAGCCAGTGGTAATATGAAGACCGCACACAGTAATTACAAAACATTCATGCGTCTGGTATTCAATATAGTGCTTTAAGTGACATATTGATACGGCATCGTTACTTTCTATGATTGTAATAATGTCAGGGTCATAAATAGCAGAATCGTTATAACGCTGTGTTACTGTTTTCTACATCCTCTTGTCCAGACGAACGATAATGAAACAATCACATACTGCACGAAGCTACAATAATGCTATTAGTATGTCGAGTTACTGTGCTATCGCGGTTAGTTAGTTTTGCGTTGAAGCAATGCCGTAGTGACCATATACGCATCACCGCACGTTCTTGTCAGAACCAGAGACCAAAAGTACCACCTAGTGGGAGGGATGAACCCCACACACCAACTATTCCTATGAATTTCACTGCACATATAACATATCTGAAGGAGAAAATACAGGTGACGATGACATCTCAAATGCAAGAAATGATCACATCCCAAAGCATGGCATGTCAAATAAAGTGATACCGTATTGTACTTGTTTAACCGGCATAAATAAATTTATAGCGCTGAAAGAAGTTCAGGGTAGAAACAGAGCTGTAAGGTTTAGAGTAGGGTTCATGTGCAAAGGCGGAATTTTTAATTGTTAGAGGAATATTCGCCCTCCGAAAATTATTGATTCATAGTACAGCAAATCAAAGCGTACGAAATCTCGAAGAAATGACGGACCATTCCGGTCAATATACCTAACTATAATAATTACGACCTCAAATTGATGTAACGGTTTTGTCGATGGATAATATTGTGGTAATGGGTTCTTCAAGGAAGATTGGTAAAATGGAAATGGATTTCTTCCCTGGGCAGAAAAGTTTACACGCCATTTCATGATTACGTTTCTAGTATACCCTACTATACAGAATTACGACACAGTGTGAAGTTAAAACGGAATAGAACTAACAGTGAAGAGCACCTTTGGAATTTAAACATTTTACCAAATATGTACTGCATTTATAAATGTTTCTATTTGTGAACACTACCGTCGTCGAATTACATCAAAACAATAGTGAAGGGTTAAATTAGCAGATAGTTTTCGGATACGTTTTTGCGATAATGGTAATATCTCTTTCTAATATTTTGAAAATTTTGAAACACCCGACTACAGAAAAGGCTACTGAGCAGTTTGATGGTGTTTTAATTTATGTCATTTTTTAATTATATCACCGACGTCAATCGGTTACATATAAAATAGCATTTCTACTTCGACAGTCCCTCGAAAAATCAATCGTAACGTACATTTTTGGATCAGCACAGAGCACTACCTTAAAACACTACACTTCAATAAGAGCGGCCTATAACATGTAGACACACCAACGTTAAAACGCCCATCAGCCTAAATTTTTTCAATACAATCCTGTGGACGGAACTGATAAGAGAGTACAGGACACATTTGTTCAACACCAATAACCCCTCGCCAGAAAGTACACCATTTTACAGATAAAGTCAATACCAGGCAACAGACAAATTGTTTATAACGAATGGAAATCCTATTTTCTCCCCGAGTTGCAGGCAGCTCATTCACATAAATCTTCAAGCGTTGAATCTGGTCGTTTTATAGAAATGAATCATTATGTTTATGGTGCAGTTCTGTATAGATTGAAACTACCAAAGAAATCATTTCGAATACTCAAATCTGCATGCAGTCGATATCCAGTTAATTTAGATATACAGTTCAAATATTCCTCCTAGGTCACTTCAAACTATATTATATTCCGTTATTGTAACATGAACAGACAAAAATAAGTTGAACAGTAATGAACATGACAAAGCTGTTTTGTTTTAAAAATAAATACGTACAATGTATCCTGCAAAATACTATCATCTTTTATTTCAGAACGAACCACACAGCTAGACAATGTCTGTCCGTAGAGTACACAACATATCAAGGCCTGAAGTGCTTATCTCACCGTTGGGTATACATCTGGCAAAAAGTGCCAGAACTACTACCGTCAACAAACCAGAAAATCAGATAAACCCAGCCGTGGGGTATACCTCTGTCCAAAGCGACCGATGATATAAATTTTACTAAAGCCGTCACTGTCTGTCAAGTGTCAGAGCCAGAACTAAAACCCGTTACTTAGCTAGCAAACCAATGTATTCGAGTACATGTATTAATGCTCGAACCGTGGAATTTGAGGGCAAATCACATTATGGATGGATACATTCATATGCCTGTCATTTCTCAGTAGAAAACTACGTAACTGGTAAATAAAGGATAGACATTTCTTTCATTTGGGTTGGTACTGGCTCGTTGTCCTTTCTTGCAATATATAGCCATTTCTTGCAAAATCATATAACTACCCACGCTTAACTCCTCGTCTAATACACACTTTAGAGTGTGAAATATTTCACATGTGGTCAATCCTGGGTAGATTGAAATTATGTTATATAACAAAGCAGTTTATGTCGTAGCGAAGACAGCAGAATTAACCAGCAACTAAGTCGAGTGTTTACTTTTTCATACAACAGCTTTCTTATAATACGGACAGACTAATGCACATCGACGAAAAACATTCGGCAACAAATATTTATCCAATATTAAGTCCAACTAATATACCGAACGCAGGCAATTATGGTCTTTATAGCAACAATAATGTTGTCAAAAGCACGTGTTTGCGGTTTGTTTTCATTGACATGCATGATCTGAATGTTAAAAAATATGATAAATTGCAATTATGCAGGCATTGCCCTTGTTAATTATACCAACACTTTCAGTCGCGGTTATAATTTTATACCACATTGGGAATACAGCCTTTCGTATTATTGAATGATTTGTTAATGTTCCTGTAATGATACTAATTGTGAGATTCTATGCATAAGTTGATCTAATTGCCATCACAAGACTATATATGTCTGCTATGGTACTAGGATACTCGTACTTTTCATGTATAAATAGTTCATTGAACTTCTGAGACCGCTTGTTTTTGGCAGTATGAAACAAACACTTAAAATGTATAGACTTTTGTGACCAGCACCGGATTTATACATGTTGTGAGTAGAAACATGCACAAATCAAATCACACTGCATTAGAATGTCAAACATCTATCCCCAAGCGTTATTCAGTGTATCAATATTGCAATGCTAAAACAATATTAAAACGCTTCAAACTACTTCAAATGCCAAATAGATATACATTGTATGCGCATTGGGAAGTCAAATGAAATCAGATTGCATTACCCTGTCAATCTAGCATCTCCTAGTGTTAAATTCAATGTCTATATATTGCAATGCTTAAACAACATTATAACACACTGCAAATGCACTTCAAAAGCCAATTATAAGTACGCGCATTGGGAAGTCGATAATACAATTGTTTGATTTCAATATCACCATATGCAATTTTATTCTAAGATAATGCAGTGTTCAACACACAACTCTATAAATATTGTACCTCAAGGGATTTCAATCTTGACAGAGCTGCTACAAATAATCGAATGGCATGTATCACTTAGGGACAAATAGAGACGTTTATCTGGATAGCATTGTTTTTGTCGAAATATGAACGATAAAACAATGAAGCAGTGGCTTTTATTTATGTTTCAATATACATATAGATTATTTTATAAAATTGCCTCAAGCTTTTAACAAATGAAGGTTTCAAATATAAAGACAAAGTGCTTACGGCTAAAACCAAATAATTTCAAACCTATTCATTCTTCGCACCTTTATACGTTTTCATGGCCCGACTGATTCAATTTAAACAAATTGAAATGTGTTAAAATGTTCAGAAACTTTTGAAATGAATGAAATTGGATAGACTCGAATCTAAACAAAACACAACAAAGTAGATAAATCTATTTCCTAAATTTAAGATATTCAGTGTTGCAACAGTCAATTCAGAAAGCCAAAAGAAAAACAGTGTTACATCTTCAGAGTGACTATCTCTTGAGCGTCAACTTAATAATTTAACTATCTTTCGAGCAGTAGGATTAAGAGAGGCATAACCTTGAGCAATACCTTGGAGAGAGACACTTCCTACCTTAAGAAAAACAGCCTAGCCCCTCAATTGAAAAATATAGCCTCTTCAGAGAGACCATCCATTGAGAAATAACCTCGAGAGCGAATACCTCATTTACACGCATTTTAACATTGGTTATTCTATAATATTAACACATACAGAGCGGCATTACATTAGACGTCAGTCTCTATAAAGCGATTGTATCTTGAGAAGTAACCACAACAGAACGGCATTCCTCTGAGCAACATCCTCACCACACTTCACCACTGACATATCTTAAGTTACGACAATCTCACAGCGACAACCGGGGACCGAAAACCTCTCTCATGTGCCAATCAATTAAGCAACAAACTGTTCAAGGGAGCAAAATTGAACAATACCTTGAACAACAATATGTCTATAATATTGTCCCAGGAGTAACCATTGACTTTTTATTCCATCTGTCAACAGCTACAATACGCGTACAATAACCACATTTAGTATTACCCAAAGGGTGTTGCTCTAGAGAGACTACCCTGTATATGTAAATCTGAAAGCTATGGTCGATGTAGAAGTAGTTACCGATGCTAATGTTACAGAATTATGTAATTAGGAATATAGGAATAAACAACTTATCCGCATATGGAGTCAGTGAATTATGTAAATATATTGTACAAACATAATTATCAATAACTCGAAATGCGATAGACGCACTAAAATATGTAAGCATATCTTGCAATGGCATCGAGGTCCTTTCCACAATCATTAAAAAAGTAAAGAGTAATGTACATAATGAACCACGTGCAATTGAATCATGCAATGTATGTGGAGCACATATGTGTTGCCCATTTGTCTTGAGCAATCGGTAACTACCAAGGAAACCATATCATAGAAATAACAAGCTTTATTTAACCATAATATCATTATTAATTTCAAAAAGAGTTTCTACTCGCAAGCAAAGGAATGGGAAAATATTCTATCATCAGCCATATTAACGGTTAAATACTAATAGTTTTTTTCGGTTTTGTCTTGGGTATATTATTACAGTTGATATGCAATTGTATGTTTATGCTCAAAATCATACTCTGCATATATCCTTCTAAATAATCCAAGTTTCTTGTTTAAATGCAACCATTTACTCTCTCATACCATACACATTGTACTTACATAGAGTAAGAGGGAACACTCAATAATACATGCTCTACACTGTTGAATTGTCACCGCGTTTCTCTCTTATACCATATGTATTGTACTTATATAGCTTAAAAGATGGATGTCTCAAATAATTTGTGTAATTGATACAAATAAATGTACTGTTATAATGGTGCACAACATTTGAATAAGGAATCACATCCTTCGTCAACTGTCAACATGCATGTTTTTTAACTAGAATTGACTCAGTGAAGTTAAAATAAGCTGTACACCGCATATCTTCCAGAACTGCTAGACGAGGCCTGTGACTTTTAAGACATACCTTTACTTGCTGAATGTTTTCGAAAATTCTTTATTGACCTTATTGAACTTAATCTTCGTATAAGCAGCACACAATTTGAATAAATAGGATGCAAAGATACCTCCGGGAGTTGACAGTGTGAATATATTCAATTAGATCTACAAAGTAAATCGATAGCTCTGTTTTCAAAGTATTTTTCACCAATAGAAAATACTCATACATTTACGATATTACATAGTAAAACCTGTTGGGCTGAACTTAGATAATGCTTAAATAATTAAATTTCAAAAGCATGCTGTAAAGTTCATTTGGAAAGAGCGTAAGCATCATCGGTAACCGGGCATTGGCAACCGTAACAAACAAAACCACGGATACAAATCTTCTTAAAACGGTACTCGTATACATGTACATCATGTTTGTTTGATATCCACACAAGCAATCGCAAATCTAAGATTAGCTGACCATGTGTCAGGATTTTGTGCCTGGATAGTCTTACGATGCTGAATTCTTGTTCAATGATTAGACGAATATTATATAAGTGAACGGTCTTGGTTCTATACGGTCATACGCCAGTTACCAATTGTAAGGGTTGCGATCTGTTAATGACTTATGTATACTGAACGAATTCTATTCAATCAAGCTGTTTATTCTTCAAGCATTCGACCAGACAATTTCCGTCCTTTCTCATGGGACATCTTGTCGTCTGTAGTTAATAATACAAACCTAACATGTTGTTCGCAACTTGTAAATAAGTTTCTTTTGTTGATTTCCTTTCCTTATATTTTTTTCAATAGACGTCTAGGAATTGTAAAACTACTAGTCGGTATTTTGGACAACATATGATACAAATATTGTTAAACAAGTACCCTAGATCAGAGGTTATTGTTATGTCTGTTATACCACGTAGTATTTGGTGTCATTTTGAGTAAGATCTACCGAGAGCTTCTCCAACCAAAAGTATATTGTGTCAGACCATGATATTGCAACATAAGTCCTTTCATCGTACCTTACTTAACGATTAGGCGTAAATAATAAACGAGTTTAATACATTCAATGCGGAAAGTTTCAAACGTAGTGCTAGATTGATCACACATAGCTTTGTCCATCAAAATGTTTTTTATTGTTATAAATACGTCGATTGACGAAGGAATCCATTGCTTTAAACGTCATTAACGTCAAAGCGTTATTACACTAGTGTATTATTATTTTTATGTATTGGGGTTTTTAACTCCCGCGACATCAAGGATGTGATACACATGGTTATTACCGTGTATGCATTCAGACAGTATATGAGTAGAAACTTTATGCAGTTCGAATTACCAAGAAGTTCGAAAGTACGCAGGAATGTGACCACCTTGCTGCTGAGACGAAATTCCAGCCGAGTAATACACATCGTGTAGCTGTTCAAGTTTGTCAAATGCACAGGTATGCTGATTTAAAGCATTTAACCACGTGTAATAGAAGTTGTGGACTCCCCATGTGATATAACTGGTTGAAATAACTACATACATCATACCCCCTCTCAAAATATTGTGTCTTATATGAATGAAACATACGTAACATAGTTTTGTTTCTTGTCAAACAAGCAACAAATTGTCACTACGTGTATGCCCGTTTCCTGAATTACATAAATGCCCAAACCTATTCATAAAACATAGATCTTAGGTAGACAAACCTATCGACTTATTAAGTAACGTTTTGTAAACGTCATTTTATCCTCTAGGAATCTGTCAGTTGTCCATTTAAAGGTCTTGAACCTGTCAAATATTTAACACATATCTAGCTCCCAGTGACAACCGTTTTACAGATTGAAATATCTCAAAACATCTTGGATTTTTGCAAAACCTATTGCATCACAATTCAGCAACAGTTTCATTAAATTTCTAGACAAAACCTCCGCTATATTATTGTGACGTTCACCGTTTCATTGTTCATATGCAAATTTGATATTAAGTAACGAGTGTCGAGGATGTTGCATTGTCTCTGAAATTAACTTTATTATATCCTCTGACATTGCGACTAAATCATTTTCCGAACATTACAATGCAATATGTTTTATGTCAATTTAATTCAATACTTCAAATAGGCAAAACACTGTATTGGAATATGTTATATAAGCAGATAGTGCGAATTGTGCACTAAAGCACATATTGGAAGAAACCACAATGCGTTTTGCATATAAGTAGTAGATGACAAATTATGCGCCAAATGTTAGCATGGTGTGTATACTAGAAATCCAACATTTGCACCAGAATATCACCCCAGACAGACTACAATAAAACACTAGCATACCATCAAAGGACCATGAAGGGTGTAATTTTTAACTAAAGTTTTGAACTTGCAGTTCATCCAATTTGCTACTTACGATATCATTGGCAATAATATATTTTTTAACTGGAGCACAAATGTACTGAGTGCAAGTCTAACCACTCAATACGCGTAAGAGGAATTAAACACTGGCATTATAATGTCAGGTTTCAAAATGAACGTTATATAATACATACAAATATGATACAGTTTCCAGATGGATAAGCTATATGTTGGAAGAGAATGCTGTTGATATGTCGGTGATATCAACACATTGTACATGTTGTGCATCAGCTTAATGTGTCCCTGTAAACTGTAGAATAAGACACAGTTGGGAGTAAATTAGCAGATCTTTCTGCAAATTAAATCATTTTAACATGAACAATATAAACTCTGCAATAGTAAGTTTTGTAACACAAGCAACCAAAAAAACTGCTGTTTGCTCATTAATAGGCAATATAATCATTTAATTGTAATACTCCAGAAGAAAGTCTCGCACAAATACATGTATATATTAACTGTATTGATCCGAACTAATTAAATTTTCATTACCACGGTACCTTTTAGTTTCTAAGACAACATGCATAGCGTTTTGTTGTTAATGCTACAACGATGCTGCAAATATAATTTCGTGAACAAATAATATTATGTTTAATTTTTTGTCTTTCGACCTTGCTCGAATAATACATTTTCAAGTACGAGCGATATACGTGAATGTTGTATTAGGGGAAAATAAAATGTAGTTATTTATTTACAATGTGTTTTGATTTGTTAGTAAGTAGAAAGACCGAATTACGATATAAAAATATTCGTCCGGTGTATGTTTATTTCACAACTAGTTGGCTCTTCATAATGAGATAAAAATGTTATTGTTATAAATAAAACATGTATTTAAGATATATCCCTTTATTTTTACTGGCTTAATTCAAGCAATATCTATGTAATGCTCTTTGACTTATGTCATTATTGTTATATTGCAAGCAAGCAGCAACAATCAAATGTACATAATGACACCATCAAAGTTATTCCTTTACCCTTATATAACATGTAGAACATACTGTCAGGAAATCAGCATAAAGTGATTCATTGGATATATTTACTCCGTTACTGCCATATCTGTATAACAGAGACAGTAGCATATCACCCTAATCCACTTTATCACTGGTAAGGACTGTGTTTCTTGTCAAAAAAAATACTGGTCTAACATCATCCAGGAGTTTGTATAGGGCAAACACCAACCAACCAATACATGGTCTGAAGGTGTAAGATGTCTAGTGAGTGTATGTAGCTATAACATAATATTTCCGTGTGCATTATGGATACAAAACTACGAGCCAGTGGTCATATGAAGACCGGACACAGTAATTACAAAACATTTATGCGTCTGGTACTCAATGTTATGCTTTAAGTGACATATGGATATTTGGATATTGCATCGTTACTTTCTATGATTGAAATAATGTCAGAGTCATAAATAGTAGCGTCGTTATAACGCTGTGCTTTTGTTTTCTACAACCTCTTGTCCAGACGAACCATAATGAAACAATCACATGCTGCACGAAGCTACAATAATACTGTTAGTATGCCGAGTTACTGTGCGATCGCGGTTAGTTAGTTTTGCGTTGAAGCAATGCCGTTGTGACAATTTACGCATCACCTGCACATTCGTGTCAGAACGAGAGACCCATAGTAATACCCAGTGGGAGGGATGAACCCCACACACCAACTATTCGTTTGAATTTCACTGCCCATATAACATATATGAAGGAGAAAATACAGGTGACGATGACATCTCAAATGCAAGAAATGATCACACCCCAAATCATGGCATGTCAAATAAAGTGAAACCGTATTGTACTTGTTTAACCGGCATAAATATATTTATAGCGCTGAACGAAGTTCAGGGTAGAAACAGAACTGTAAGGTTTAGAGTAGGGATAATGTGCAAAGGATGAATTAACTAATGGTTAGGATATTCGCCCTCCAAAAAAAATTGTACTATAGTACGGCCAATAAAAGCTCACGAAACCTCGTAAAAATGACGGCCCATTCCGGTCAATATACCTTACTATAATAATTACGACCTCAAATTGATGTAATGGTTTTGTCGATGGATAATATTGTGGTAATGGGTTCTTCAAGGAAGATTGGTAAAATGAAAATGGATTTCTTCCCTGGTCAGAAAAGTTTACACGCCATTTCATGATTACGTATCTTGCATACCATACTGCACAGAATTACGATACAGTGCGAAGTAAAAACGGAATAGAACTAACAGTGATTAGCACCTTTGGAAAGTAAACATTTAACCAAATATGTACTGCATTTATAAATGTTTCTATTAGTGAACACTATTGTTGGCGAATTAGATCTGCGACAAAAAATTATAGTAAAGGCTTTAATTAGAAAATAGTTTTGGATACGTTGTTGCGATTTTTGTAATATCTCTTTCTAATGTTTCGAAGTATGAACATTCACATAAATCAGTGTGTATTCAAGTCCCAAGACTATATATTTCACATACAGAATACGCGGGTTGAACGAGAATGCAGTATGAACAACTCCCGAGTGCAGACAAGGCACCACTGGATGGTGTTTTAATTAATGCCAGTTTGTAGTATTGTCACATACATCAATAGGGTTTCGTTACATGTTTGGATTATCAGCACAGGGCTCTACCTTAAAACACTAAAATAAGTGCGACATGAAGCACATCAACGCAAAACGCAAATCCGTCTGCATTTTATCAATGTAACTATAAGGACGGAACTGATTAGAGAGTACAGGATGCATTTGTGCAACACCAATAACCCCTCGACAGAGTACATCGTTTAGCAGATAAAGTCAATACCAGGCAACAGTCAAATTGTTTATAACGAATGAAAATCATATTGTCTCTCCTTGATGCAGGCAGTTTAGAGGTAAAGAACCACTTAATGCCTCCGCGGACCAAGTGGTGATACACTCAAGTAGTCCTTAAAAAAACTTTGGTTTGCCTGTAAATGGAGATATTTCTTGACAAATGTGGAGTTGAATGATGAAATTGAGTTTAAATAGTTGGTAAATATGCATGTGGTGTAGTAAAACTGTAATATTTGTATTATTCCACTATTTTGTTCTTGATACCAAAGTGAAAGTAGACTAGGGTAAAACCCAGAACTCATAAATCCGGACATGCGTAAAAACGGATAAACCGTGTTTGAAGAACAAAAAATTTCTTAGAAGATACATGACCCCCTTTTTTATTGCATTATTTTGAAGCTTAAATGCCCCTCTTTACAATGATATATGTGGTCCATGTGGCCATAGACTAAAAAAAGTTGAAAATCGGGACCTACTATGGCCAATTTACATTGAGCTATAGAGCAAATCTATTTGGTGGTTTCTAACCTAAAGAAGGGCAAAATTCTATTAAATTCATGTTTTCATTTTATTGCATTCAAATGTATGGAAATGCATCCCAGATAGGGTTTTGACCACTTTTATCTGTTTAAATTGTCTAAAAAAGTGAAAATTTGGATTTTTATCATAAAAATCTAGAAAATTTCAGATTCTTTTCTTCTAAAATTGACATTATTATGCCAAAATTGACCTTATTTTAGTGTCAGACAGGGGTAATTGTGATTAAATATGAAGAATAGACACATTATTAGGCATCTAAAGCATAATTAGTGTTCAATGAAACGGTTTTTCACAAATACAACCCAATTTAAATCACTATTCATAATATTTTGCAGGTGTTAGCCAAATTTCTCCTTAAAGGCGCATATGCGTGTTTGTCATTTTTTCTAGAATTCATGCACAATTTGTCTAGAATTGATTGTTGTGTGCTGCATATACATAGTAGTATTGAAAAAAGTGCAAAAATCACTTTAATAAGTAAAACTAGGCTGTATTAAGGTAAAGAACCACTAAATGCATCTGCGGACCAAGTGGTGATACACTCAAGGAGTCCTTAAAAAAACTTTGGTTTGCCTGTAAATGGAGATATTTCTTGACAAATGTGGAGTTGAATGATGAAATTGAGTTTAAATGGTTGGTAAGTATGCCATGTGGTGTAGTAAAACTGTAATATTTGTATTATTCCACTATTTTGTTCTTGATACCAAAGTGAAAGTAGACTAGGGGAAAACTCATAAATCCGGACATGCGTAAAAACGGATAGACCGTGTTTGAAGGACAAAAATTTTCTTAGAAGATACATGACCCCCCTTTTTAATTTCATTATTTTTAAGCTTAAATGCCCCTCTTTTGCAATGATATATGTGGTCCAGGTGGCCATAGACTAAAAAAAGTTGAAAATTGGGGCCTACTATGGCCAATTTACATTGAGCTATAGAGCAAATCTATTTGGTGGTTTCTAACCTAGACACACAAATCTTCAAGCGTTTAATCTGATCATAAAATAGAATTCCAACATTGTGTTTATGGTGCAGACATGTTCTATGCAACTTGAAAACATCAAGGAAATAATTCCGAATACCCAAATCTGCATGCAGTCGATCTCTAGATAGTTAAAATATACAGTTCAAATGTTCCTCCAAGGCCTCGTCGATCTATATTATATTCCTGTATTGTAACAGGAGCAGACACATATAAATTGAAAGAAATGAACGTGACAAATCTGTTTTGTTTGATAGATAAAAACGTACTATGTATCCTACAAAATTCTGTCAATATTATTTCGGAACGAAACTTTTAAAGTAGAATAGTTAAACTAGACGTGACGTTAAACAATGTAGTTGGAAAATGTGCTCAGTATAGAGTAGAGTCACACAAATATTAACGAGAGATGTTTGCAAAATAAATTGTATGTATGCCCCAATGGTGGCAGCCTATAGCGGGGGGGGGTTTAAACTAATTACTACAAGAACACGTCGTCCGTATATATTGAAATAACTTTGATGTTTTGGGACAGAGGGTTGGCTTTGAAACATGTTGGCGGTAGGGTTCACAATAATGTAGTAGATCATTAAGCCCAATACAGAACTCGAGCGTAGCGATCGAGTGACAACGATTTCCTTTTTAAACAATGTGTATATACTACTCGTATTGGTATCTCAAATTAAATACAGAATGTAAGCGGTGAAGACATCCTGCAGTTATTCCAGGTTGCCCTTTTTCATATATACAAATGGCTAGTTGATTTTTAAATATCAATCTGTACGCAACACCATGTATGTATATTTATCGAGTCACTTGTACATTGTTTCTGAATACTGGAACACTACGCTGTCTTGAAGCTAGAGTTAAAGGAAAACTGCGTCTAAACGTCTCTTAAACTACCAATATTTCATTTAATTACAAACAGTCGACAGTTTTCAAGAGTAACGAGGATTTAAATATGGTAATTTCAAATGTTCTGTCGGATATTACATTTGTACCTACTGTTGTCTGGAAATCACAACTATTAACTTTCATTTAAAAGGTGGGCAATTTGAAAATACTCACACTAGCTTTAATATCATCCCATAAAATTTTATTCTACGATAATGCAGTGTTCAACACACAACTCCATAAATATTGTACCTCAAGGGATTTCAATCTTGACATAGCTGATGCAAATAATCGAATTGTATGTATCACTATGGGACAAAAGGAGACGTTTATCTGACGGCGCATTGTTTTGTCGAAATATGAATGATAAAACAAATGCAACAATGGTTTGTATTTCTGTTTCAATATACCTATTGATTTTGGTATTTGTTTTATAAATTTGCCTCAGCTTTTTACATCATTTATTTTAAAATTTAGGAAGGTTATGTATTTAAAGACAAACTGATTACGGCTTAAACAAAATAATTTCCAACGTAATCCTCTATCGCACCTCTATACGTTTCCATGCCCCTACTTGTTTTATTGAAACAAATCAACATCTATTGAATGTAAAACTATTCAAAATGAATATAATTGACTAGCGTCGATTTAAACTGAAATACAAAACAAAGAACAGTGTAGATCAATCTACTTTTCACCTTATTAACTATTAAGACAATTTTTTGAGGATGTTCAAACGGTAAATATGGAATGCCCAAAGACAATACTCGATATAAAGTATTACCTTTTAAGAGTGGTCATCTCTTAAAAGACGACCACTTAAATTCAATCACATTTTAAACAACATCCTTAAGATGGACACTTACTTCTAAAACAACAAACACTCGAGATAAACTATTCAAAGATAAACAACCTCTGCAGAAAGACAATCGATTAAGAAACACCTTTTTCAGACAGACCCTCAATTTAGAGACACTCTCAAAAGAGTATCTCGATATTAGGAAACAACCTCAAGATCGGATACCACAAGGAATACACTCTCTATATCAGACACATATAATACTGAGCATCAATCTCTATAGAAGATTTATATTTTGAGAAATACCCGAACGACATTCCGTTGTGCGACACTCTCCCTATACAGTCAGTTACATCTTCTTCATAGCGACTTCACGGACCAAAGATTTCCATTTAGCGGTCTATTCTATGCAACAGCATGTATAGTGTAACCATATTTGAACAACTGAACAACAAATTGTCTATTACAAATTTTATTTTCCAAAAGTAAAACACTTTAATCAGTCCACAGCAACAACCCGTGTACAATAACAACATTTCGTGTTATCCAATGGGCGATGCTCTAGAGGACATACTGTCCTGTATATGTAGGTTTGAAAGCCATGTTCGATGTAGAAGTAGTTACCGATGCTAATTTTACATAATTATGTAATTAAGAATTAACAATTTGTCCGCTTATGGAATCAGTGAATTATGTAAATAACTTAATACAATTTTCGAAAAAAATTGGCAATAACGCAATACGAAAGAAACGTAATAGCATATGAAAGCCTATATTACATTGACAACCATCGATGACATCACGTTCAAATGAAGCCTACAATGTGTCTGAAGCGCAGGTTAGTTGTCGATGTCTTCCTCTTGATAAGTTTATAACCACGTATACCATGTAAACATGACAAATATACATGTCTTCACTTCATCGAAATCGCGAGCTTTGACATTTAACCGTTATATCATTACTAACGACAAAAATAGTTTCCATTCGCAAGCAAACAGGAGAAAAACCAAGACTCGCTAAACATACGGTTCTGTATTGACTGGAATGTGTACACATGTTTGGAATTATATCCTCTAAAATATTTCAACTTTTTGGATGAATTTGTCTCTCATTCGATATAATCAAATACCCTGAAATAGGTACAATGTATGTACGTAGTACAATGTAGGTACAATATAAGTAATACGAATGAACGTAATATAACATTGGAGAACATTTTTTTCATCAGGAATGAGATATTTCGTCAACCAGTATATAACTATTATACCGCGACCGCGGTCTTCGAATCGGGAGGATAGTAGGTTCGAATCACTGCGGAAGCCAGTCTGAACTGAAGTTATCAATTTTTGAGCCGTCATCTAGTTTACAAAAAAAGTAACCATAGGCCTTTCTCTGCAAGGCGCCCGATAATACGAGAAGGGATTCGGGAAGCTACCGTATGCATGAAAGATAAGTCGCAAAGTGTCGAAAACAAATATATTATGTTTTGCAAAAGTCAATCTATATACAAAAATAAACTATCAGACAATGAGTTGATATCTGATATTGTAAAATAATATTTAAGATGACATTACTGTTTTTATGTTGCACTATGACGTTACGCACGAAACTCGGACGTTTTATGAATTTCGGGTGGTTACTAAGAGTTTTTGACCATTTTAAATTCAACCGTTGAAGAAATATTAAAGTCTTGTACATCGATAGAAAGGTATTTTTGTAAGCAATACTGCATTTTCAATAGTTATTTCAAAGAAATAAAAGTAAATTCCCTTATTTTCATTTCAAAGTGGAAATTCACGTCAAAAACTGCTGTCATACGTTGCGCTTATCTCTGCGTCGCTTGATCTTACACTCCATAGATAGCGAACTGTTGATTCAAATTCGTTGAAATTACGCCACAAAATGCGTAAGCAAGTAACTGATGTTATATAATTTCCACTATATCCCAAATGAATTAGCAAATTCATGACACCCTGTTTACTGAATGTGAAAAAGGTGCCACGTTTATAAGAGAATTTTTAGGCATCCATGAATAACTCGAGTTAATTGATAAAGATGGTGCGAATTTGTTTACACTTTTCGTAATACTGTTTCTTTATATTTTTTTAATACGTGTATATATTTTATTTCTGAAAATACTCTAGCTACATCTTTAATTTACATAAATACTATCTTAGTAGACGTTGTCCCAACGCTGCGTCTTCGCTTAACTTCGTTAAAATATTCCTCTTTTAGTTCCCATATTACATATATCACAAGCATTGAATTTATTGATATTTTGCTATTATTGTCTGTTAGCGAGTGTTTATACATCATGGTTGTCTAATTGCTGATAGCACTTCAGATTGCCTCGGAATTACATATCATCGAAAATCCGTAAAAATGTCCCATTTCATTTTTACGTCATTATTTTCTCCGAAATAACTGTATGCCGTGGTTTCAAAACGAAAAATATAAGTATGGATAACACTTGCACAGTCTTTAACATATATAGGTTAAATTGAAATAAATAAACTGAATGATTGATATAAAGATCCCTAACCAATTCCGCTAATCAACAGAAATAATAAATATTACAATTGCCCAGTGAAAATGTCCACTTGACGCGATTTAACGTTGTTGTGCAACATTTGGGTGCATGTCGTTTTCGTTCAGTATGGTTAAAGCATCATAAAACGCGTACAAGTTAGTTATAAAATATAGCATACTAAATGGCCATATTAACCCCGGTGGAAGATATCATTCCTAATATACTGGTATGTAAGACCATCTTAGTGCCAAACATCGAAATTGCCCAGTGTAAATGTTCGGGCGCCAATTTTAACGTCACATTTTCATCAACTACGCGTAAATGTCAGGGTAAATTGGATATTTCCATTTAGAATGACATTTTTACATTTGAATTACTTAGTTTTGAATAATTGTAAATGAGTTTCTAAGTCGTATCATTTTCATTAGTGTAAATTTGATTAAAATACCAACTCTTTATAATTCTATCAATATCACTGTACTGATCTCTACAAATTGGCCACATGAAGAACAATTGCTGTTATTTTTCCCCCCAAGAAAACTATTTTCGCCTTATCAAACATTATATCAAAATAAGAACATGTATATGAATTTGAAAATGTAATCAACTTTCCGTCATCGCTTTTAAGTCATGTTAGTAATTTTACGCATTTGTAGAAAACGACGTCGACCCGTAAACCATGACGTTTTTGACGCAACGTTTTATGTATCAGTTTTGTGCGTAACGTCTGTGTAAATTCCTAATCATGATCATTGAATTGCTTTTTTCATTTTGCCAATTGAAGTTATTTTTGTTGTTGAATATATTATGTAAATGTGTTTAATTTTTGAGGCTCATAAGAAGATCGGACAATTGCCGAATTCTGTTGCCTCTATAAATAAAGATTTTATTATTTTTAAAAGGCCATTTCAATAGGGATGACACTTTAATAAACAAAATTGAACTTTTTACTTAAAGGTTTTAATCTAGAAATGACACAGCAAAAACGAAATAAGACATACACCACCTGTCTTCAAGAATTCCTAGCCGTAATCGAAGACTTTTAAGATATATTCGCTGTAACTTTAAGTTCCACATTGATGTTATTGAACTTAATCTTCATATAAAATGTAAGCAGAAAAAATGCAAACTAAATTCAAAAATACCTCCGGGAAACGACAGTGCGAAGAAATTCCATTAGCTCTTCATTGTAAATCGAATTTCTGTTTTCATTTTTTGTACAAATATGAACTACTCATACAATAAATTTCGAAGTTACATAATACAACCTGTTATATTGAGCATTGAGAGTAGTAAAAGGGAATCATTGTTTTTAATCAACTTTTCTAATAATGATGCATTGGTCCAATCCATTTTCAGCTATACTATTCAATTTTCGGTTTTCTTGTTGCAAAAGCGGGGACACCATCGGCAAACGGCCTAGACAGACTGTGGATTCCAAACTTCTTAAAACGTTACTCGTATACATAAATATCATGCCTGCTTGGTATCCAACAAACCAATTGTAGTTCTAAGATTGTTTGAATACGTGTCATAATTATTTTCCTGGATATTCTCACGATGACTGAAACATTAGTTAAGGATTAGTGAACGGTCTGGATATTAAAGGGCATACGTCAGCTACCAACAGTAAGGGCAGCGATCTGTTAACGACTGTATGTATAGAGAACGAATTATATTCATCAAAGCTGTTTATTCTCCGAGCAGAACACGCCCAGACAATTTCCGTCCATTCTCATGGGACATCTTGTCGTCTGTTGTTAATAATACAAACCAAACACGTTGTTCGCTACTTGTAAATAACTTTTTTTTTGTTGATTGTATTTCCATACTTTATGAATAGACGTTTCGGAATTTAAAAATACAAGGAGTCGGTGGTTTATATGACATGCGATATAAGTATCTTTAAACCAGTGCCTTAAATGGTATGCGAATTTATTTCTGTTGATGTTTTAACGAGTCGACTAAAATGATAAAGGACGCGGCTTTGTTAGAATACATAATTTTTATTGAACGAGTTTAATAAAATAATTATTAAAGTGTCAAAAACAAGCATGTTTTCATCTTAATAACTTTTCTCGGACCGAACAATCCGACATGATTCTTTTAATTGACATGTGATTACGAACAACAACTCCCTCTCATAAAATCTCTTATGCGACATTCGTAGCATATAGACGAATTATGTTTTGTCAAACTGTGAACTAGTTACAAAGTGACACTACATGTACATATCATCCGTTTCCTAAAATTATATAAGGGTTCAAACCCATTTATAATACATATATCTAACGTAGAGAAACACATCGATTTATTAAGTAACGTTTTGTAAACGTCATTTTATCCTCTAGGAATCTGTCAATTTTCCATTTAAAAGTCTTGTACCAGTCAAATATGTAACACATATCTAGCTTCCCCTGACAATTGTTTCACAGATTGAAATATCTCAAAACATCTAGGGTTTTGCAAAACCTAACGCATTAAATTTCAGTAACAGTTTTATTCAATTTCCAGACAGAACCTCTGCTATATCATTTTGACGTCCAACACTATGTTGTTCATATACAAATAATATTAAATAACGAGTTTCGAGGATTGTGCATTGTCTCTAAAATTAACTTTATTATTTTCTCTTACACTGCGACTAAATCACTTTCCGGACATTAAAATGCAATATGTTTTACGTCAATTTAATACAATACTTAAAATAGGCAAAACACGGCAATCTGAATATTTTATATAAACATATTGTTCGACTTGGCACAATAAAGTACATATTAGCATATAATCGATAACGCGTTTGGACATAGAAGAAGTAACTGGCAAATTACGCGCCAATTTTCAGCATGGCGTGTATACTAGAAGTCAACATTTGCACAAGAATATCACTCCAGACAGACTATAATAAAACACTAGCATATCATCAAATGATCATGAAAGGTGCAATTTGTAACATAAGTTTAGAACTTGTAGTTCAACTAATTTTCTACTTAACTTACTTTATTATTGGCAATTCAATATGTTTAATCTAGAACAGGAGGTACTGTGCACCATTTATTGCGTGCAAGAGGAAACAAGTCATTATACTGTCTGGTTGCCCGAATGAACGTAAGGCGATACATGAAAGTTTATAAGAACGCATTCATGCAAAGAATAACATAGCATTGGAACGTATGGACACCAACTATAAACATATGTTTAAGGGCTGAGTAGTGTTGGTATTTCAGTAATTTAGCCCACGGAATACTTGGTATAATAGCCGATTGTGGTCCTATGAGCCTCGTATTTATTTCATTCCAGCAAAAGTTGGATAGAATTGAAAATGGTATCGGAAAAATTCTTGTGCATGTAAAATGTGCTATGTAATCTTAGCGCTGCAGCACTAAAGAAATGATCTTTGCTCGTTAATAAGCAGTATAACATTTAATGGGAACACTTCCACAGAAGGTCTAGTACAAATATGCATTAATAGCGTTAATCTGAACTAATTAATTTCCCATTACAACAGTATCTATCCTAGATTCTAAGACACCATTTATAGTGTTTTGTTGTTGATGTTGCAACGATGCATCGAGCATCAATGCTGCAAATAAAATTGTTTCAGTGCGACTTGATGTTTGATATAATAAACAAATATGTTTTCTGTTGATCCTTATTGATCCATCTGGCTCCAATATGTTATTTTTCAAGAACCATCGTTGAACATGTACAATGTAATGGGAAAACGAATGTTTCATCGTTACCTGCTAAGTATAAGATTTTTTTATCTTAAACTACCTTTGTACATTCATGTATTATGCCGTTGTTACATGTTATATACATTTGTTCATTGTTATCAACAATAACGATTCCCGGTTTGTGATTATAAAAGTGAAGAACCATAGTTACATATGTTCTTGATTTTAGTATCAATGTATAATGTTACACCGCCATTCTTTAATATGACCCCACCTGAAAGAAGTAAAACTACTCAAGATGCAAATATAGTTAATTGTACATTTGTTTACATATTTTATAACCCTTTATATACAAATTATCGTTGCATTGCAATAAATTACAACAATTGATATCATAATGTGTTGCGATCTTGGTCGTTAAGGTTAAATTATATGCATCATTATACAACATTGTTTGGAACTCTGAAGATAACCGAATGTCACCTTAAAAGATAGTCATTTAACCTTATGAAGCTCGTTGAGCATACTATCAGGAAAATCTGCATTGCGATTAATTGAACATATTAACCCGTTACTGTCCTATCAGTATAACAGAGATTTTAGAATATCACCTTAATCAGCGTCTGAACAGTTGTGTATTATGTTTCTTGTCAATAATAAACAACTCGCATATGGAAAATCAGCTAATACATGGTCTGAAGCAGTACGTGTTTTATCAGTGTTTGTAACATTAAAACATAACATTTATGTGCACATTATGGATACAACATTACGAGCCAGTGGTAAAATGAAGACTGGACATAGTAATTATGTTTGTGCGTCTGTTTTCAATATTATGCTTTAAGTGACATATGGATATTGCATCGTTACTTTCTATGATTGAAATAATGTCAGAGTAATAAATAGTAGCGTCATAATAACGTTGTGCTATTGTTTCCTATATACTCTTGTCCAGACGAGCCATAATGAAACAATCATATACTGCACGAAACTATTATTGTAAGTATTCGGTGTTAAGGTGCTATAGCGTTCCTGTTCGAGCAACGATGTTACTTTCCGTTTGAATCAATGGCGTAGTGTTCCATGCGAAATACAAGTTTGTAATCATAAATCACGCACTGTCTCCTTTTTTGTTTGGTCCTACACATCTACCCCATCCACAAACAACCAACTATGCAGCAAATGAATTCGAAATCCGGACTATTCCATCGAATGAGAACTTTAAAGTCACCACAAATACAATTATTGAACTCATTCTAAATCATTGCTGACTAAATAAAGTAATACACAGTAGTATGGTACCCGTGTCACCGTCGTATCTTCCCTGAGCACTGAGCGCGTATAAACAGATCTGTAAAGTCAATGGTGGAGTCATTTAACTTGGGACTGAATTAACAATTGTTAGTGGAACATTCGCTTTCTTCCAAAATAATTTAATCACTGTACGGCCAATAACACCGTACGTATCCTTGTAGAAATGACGGACCATTCCGGTCATTTTATCTAACTATAATAATTACGACCTAAAATTGACGTAATGGCTTTGTCGATGGGTAATAATGTGCGTGTGATAATGATTTCTTTTAGGAAAATTGGTAAAAGGGGACAAAATGGATTTTTTCACTGGTCAGAAAAGCTTACACGCTATTTCATGATTACGCATTATATGATTATCACATATAAACAGCTGAGAAAATATGAACCACATTTATAAATGTTCGGGTTTGTGAACGCCATTGTTGTTGAATTATCGCAAAAATGGTATGGAATTTAATGATTATAAGCAAATAGCTTTCGGATACGATTATTGTGATAACTGTTAGTAATATTTCAAGTATAAACGCGTAAATACAAAACAGGCTAATGGGGCACTTTAGTGAGTTTTAATTTACGTCATTATTCATTAAATTGTGCTGTTACAGTCTTACAGACGTTAAGCGGTAACACATTAAGCAACATTTCATGCAATTAAGACAATCCGTCTAATAGTTAACAACATACTGCACCGCTTCAAAACATTACCTATAAACAGGGCCTATTAGCACCCCCGTGTAAAAACACCAATCCGTCAGTATTTTATCAATACAATCCAATGAACGGAACTGATCAGAGAGTACAGTACACATTAATTCAACACAAATAACCCCTTGCCAGAGAGAACATCATTTAACAGAACAAGTCAATACCAGGCAACAGACAAATTGTTTAAAACGAATGGAAATCCCATTTTCTCTCCTTGGTACAGGCAGATTAGACACACAAATCTTATAGAGGTGAATCAAATCGTAGACTAGAATTGAAACATTGTATTTATGGTGCAGACATGTTCTATGCAACTTGAATATACCAAAGAAATCATTACGAAAAGGCAAATCTGCATACAGTCGATCTCCAGTTAATTTAGATATACAGTTCAAATGTTCCTCATAGGTCTCTTCGATCTATGTTATTTTCCGTTATTGTAACAGGAGCAGAGAAAATAAATTGAAAGCAACGACCTGACAAAGTTGTTAAGCTTTATAAATAAAAAAGTACAACGTATCCTATAAAAAACTGTCATTGTTATTTTAGGACGAAACTTTTAAAATCGAATACTTACAAGCGACGTAAAACATTCTAGTTGGATTTGCTCAATATAGTCACACAAATATTAACATGAGATGTTTGTAAACGACAATGTATATATATTCCCCAATGCCAGTCCAATAGTGAACATTTGAAGAAGGGTCTAGAGTTATTTAACTAAACAGACCGACCGAAATACGCAACGTAATATACTCCCTCATCAAAGATAGGGGGATAAAAAATAATTACTCCAAAACACGTTACAATAGATCTACACGCCTAATACAGAGCCGGGCACTGCGATCGAGCGACAATGAATACCTCTTTAAGCAACGTGTTCATAAATGCTAGTACATGTCGAATTAAATTCAAATTGAAGTAGTGAAGATATCCTACATCCAGATGGTCCGAGATCATATCCTAAATAGCTTGTTGATTTTAAAAAAAATCAACTTTCCGCTATCGTACATGTGTAAATGTATTACGTCACTTGTATCGGAATACTAGAACACTACGCTGTTTTGAAGTTAGAGTAAAAGGAAAGCCTCATCTAAACGTCTCTTAAACTACCAATAGTTCATCAAATTACAAACCGTCGACGGTTTTACAAGAGTTACGAGGAATTAAGTACGGTAATTTCAAATATTCTGTTAGATATTACCAACTGTTGTCTGGAAATCACAACGTTTAACTTTCATTTAAAAGTTGGCCAATTAGAAAAAAACAAGCAAGATTTATGATGCATAGAGATTTATACACTCGCTCTGATTCTGTGCAGGCATTTTGTTATAAATTACGAACAAGACCGAGAGAAAGATGTAAAGTAATCGGTTTCGTCATAGATCCGGGTAATAAGTTAATAATAAGTAGTTTGTCATATTCTTAAAGAGTTTCGCGTTCAAACTTTTAATTAGCAACTCATAAATGAAGACTAAACATGAAACATGTCTTTGCCTGGTAACTTCTAAAACAAAAGTCTGTTCTATTCTTGCAAGTTCTACATTATGTGCTCGATCACCCACGGTAACATCATCATGTTGTCTGAGAACTTGACTGACCACAATATGTATAAAGATGATATTTGCATGGTTCGAACCCAAGTCGGCAACTGTTACGTTTATAAACTTGACCAAATCTAAGGGCTTCCCTGGAGTGCCCGGTAGTACTAGTGCACACTCACACTGCGAAGCAAAATTGACCAGACGCCATTATTATGTAAATTCAGCATTATGTTGGCCAATGAAAGGTTTAAATCATGACAAAGAAATCCTAGAAAATACTACATATATGCGCATACAATTACATACACACGAACAATTTCGTTAATATATACAATAACCTTCTGCAAAAAATGTACCTTGTGTGAAATTCTGCCCTTGGGTTGACACTATCTATATGAAATTCTGTAATTAAATTGGACGATATGTCAAGCAGTTCCTTACGTGTAACACTGAAAGTAACATTATTACAAGGCATATCGTGCGTCTTATCATTTATAGCAAATTCTATGATACAAATTTCCTCGGTCAGTAGTAGATCCTTTCGTATTGGCTACTACCATGGCTTCTACTAGTGCAAAAAATACGCTGTTAGTTAGCAGCTAATTCCGGTAAATTTGGAACGGCGTATATTGGCAAACATCACGGTATAAAGCAGCGTTATAACAGAAGAACATTATCAACCCTTGGGATATAGAACTGCAGTCTGCTTATTAGACATTGGTATTTCTTTAATCAGGACTGGCAATAATGAATGAAAAATCCATACTGACTTCATAAGACAGGCAAAAGTGTGTCCCAGTGTTTCGAATGTGGAATTCTCGATTGGGACCTTCTTTTTCTTCTTTGCGTTCACTATTTTCACTACCTTCTAACGCTAAAGGAAGCTGTCCTCTCGGTGTGATCGTTCTTGACACGGAATAACTTTTCTAGTGAGTTTTTATCCGGTCAAAAGCTTCCTGAATGTTCACACTGGTGGCATCGACACTTTATTGAAAAGGGCACAACGGTTGTAACTGAACGTTTATTGTGTAACAAACGGTATTTGTACTAGTTAAACATTCATTGCAGTTTGAGTATGTAGTTCCCTTTAAAAACTATGTCACGGGGTGACTATGTCTCGTTTGGTGGCAGTTTCGTTTCATTCGGTCTCATAAAATCATATCTATAATTCCGTTTTGGAATTGGGTCATCCAGCACTTTTTCGGCGGGGACTTTTAATTGTTTCTTTAACTTATATTTGGACATTGCTCAGTGTAGTTATGTTGTGGTGTAACAGATTTCTGTGCTTGGCTGGTTATGTTGAGTGCTGCCTTCCCTGTCCGATTTCCTCATACATGTTTTGCTTTAAACATCCATTTATGGGATATGGAGGGTTCGTTATATGTCTAACTCTTGAGTTGGTGGCTAGGTGATGTAGCCGTTTTGTGTAGTTATGAATTGTCTGTGTGCTGCAGTATTTCTGATTATCGTCTACAGAAACGTTAATATATGACATACTTGTATCAACTACACTACATTGAACTGTAGTATATTAAGCGTAACGGTTCCTCTATTACGCTACCGTCGCATGTATCACTGAATTACTCGAACAATTCTCGATAACCAGAGAGAGAAAAAGAAAGATGGGAAAAACTAGCTTAGGTGTCTCTCGAGACAGCGGTTTTCTTCGATTCCAGATTAATGCGAATAAAACCATTCTTAATGATTCCTAGATTTCTACACCCCATCTTAATGGCGGATTTTTTTTATCAAGTTAAGCGGATTATTGATATTCAAAACACTTTTTATGGAAATTATTAAGGCATTTGCTAAGAATACTTTTATTATTTAAAAAATTATTTAATTTGTATTGTTGATTTGGTTTCAATCCGATTTACAGTCAAACCTAGGCTATTTGTCTAATGATTTATGCATCCTTTTTATTTACCCAGTATTCTAAGGTCACTATCAGATATTTTAAGATTTATTAATTATATTGTGTAAGATCTCAAACGGAGCATTTTTACACAGACGCTGCACACTTAAGTTTTGAATGATTTACATGGACAACATATAATATAATAATGGCACTATGAAACAGTCAAGGAAGACAGTACTCAACTGATGCAACCATACAATAATGACCAGGAAAGGAACACAAAACACACAAACGACGATCATAGGTCAAAATGTCCGACACAAAGCTTTGAGGTGTGAACAAAGTCCGAAATTATTATTGTTTTTAATTTACAAATTACAGCAGAAACCGTTTTCCCATTTCATTGCCAACGTTTAAACACTGATACAGTTTCCATTCCGTCAGGGACAAGCCATAATCCAAAGCGATCTCGCCATGTCGCTCTTAAAGCTGCCTAGCAATCCAAATAAATTAATTGCAGAAGCTTGAAGAAGTCTGAATAACCTAACACTATCCTAGAATGAAATTGATTTCATATTCAGAGAAGATAATATTCTTAAACTCTAATTTTAAAAGTTGTAGATAATAAAAAAAAGCTTATAGTGTAAAATTGTGTGTGCAGAAATCATGTAAAACCAATAGATCTGTACGTTGAGAAAGTGGATTAAGTATTACGAAATATTTGATTTAGCGATATATATTGCTACTGTTGCCCCTGTCTCCATCATTCTCGCTGTCGCGTTTTTGTTCAATAACTCTTAAAGTGTTTACTCGAGGTAGATAATTGATGCTATTATTCGAACTAGACAAGTTTAAATTATTAATTGAATTAGACACATTATGTGCATTTAGTTCATTCTGTATTACTACACATTTCTTTAAGCAGACTCCATTCGTTTTTACCCGCATAAAACATACTAATAGTCATACAAGCAACGACTGCATCCAACCAAAACCAACACCAATAACACAAGACACCGTAAAACGTCAATAAACACAACAAGAAAGTAAATTCCCGATCATAAACTAATTAGGTCAATGTCATTCACAGGAAAGAACATTTATTATAAACTAGTATATGAAATTACGTATACAATAATATGGTGTCGAGAAATTGAGAGGTTTTGTCTTGTGTGTATATAGCAAATCCTTGTATTCTTAACACACCAATACATTCATACAGATCTCAAGGGATTGAGATTTAGACAGGAATACCATTAAAGAAGTAAATGAAAAGTCAGCAAAAGATACAGTATGTGACAGTTCAGAAAATACAAGTCGGGTTTTTGGAGAGTTCCGCTGTCAAAACCGCTCATATTCCATTTAATGGAAGTTGTGACTGATAAGAGAATACTCAACAGAAACAACGAATGGCACAGAAGGATCCCACACAATGGAAACATTGGTTAGGTCAGCAGATCGTCCAATAGCTCCGATTGATGAAAGGGTGTGAAAGCAATGGTATCGACCAATTTTAAAAATATAAAATATATTATGTGAACTATAAGCCCAATGTCAGACTAGAGCTACGTATTGGCATCTTTTCTATGTCAAATCCAGAACTATCCAGACAAACATAACCAATTGCATGTGAATATGTAAATTTACATTCGGTTGGTACATCACAAACTAAAATTGGCTTTCCTAAATCTTGAAAGAACAATTATGTTATCATAAACCGGGGAACTTCCCACTCCGGTTTGTCGTAAAACCGACACTTGTTTTGTATTATGCATAGCGTTTGCCAATCAAATCTGAAATATTTTGTTTAGATTCTAGTTTCTCAAATATTGTTTTCTTTAGAATAATACGAATTGCATGTAACTTTTTGACTTTTTTGGAAATGACATGTCACAGAAAAAAATACTTGCAGACACTCGATGCAGAGCACAATTGAATTTATGTTCCTACTATAGAAATGTTTGTTGTTTCGAGACGCACATCAAACCTTTAGTAATTGCAAATTAATGTTTTTTTAAAAAAAAAATATTTTCTTTCTTCACAATTGAAGGTATCACAATCGTTTCCAATACCCAATCTAAAACTCGTACTTCTAATTCAATTTCACAACGGTCGAACAACGACACTGTATCAGTCGAAAGCTTTTACGTGTTATGCCTTAAGTTGGCAAACACATTTTTTATAAACGTTGACTTCATTTTCGGACAGCTGTACCGAATACTTGTACACTGTAAGGAATAAACTAAACGACTAAAAAAACCCTGATACTTAGGTTTTATTTATTGTTGTTTTATGGCTCTTCAGCAACATTGATAGACGGTCATGGTTTGCATTTATTGTGCTATCAAATTAATTGATTATAACAGTTTTTTGGATTAAATGAGTCTTAAGCGTCTCTAGGGACACACTATATTCCGATTAAGACTGTTACCAATACATTATACATGCTAAAATTGCAAATATATGCAGACTGTGTTGCATAACTCATCCTTCACATGAATACAGAGCATATGGTTACACTCTTGAGATGCAATAATTCACCATACCGTAATTTACTAGATACAACTAAACGCCTAAACGTATTTGTTACAATAGACATCTATATATAAGACCAGCTTTGGGATCCTTAGATTGTCTGATTATTTGGCTGATAAATAAATAGATAAATATACAATAGATAAATGAGCCGCGATCTGAGAAAAGGGCCCTTAATGAAAAATTTTCGATTTTCATTTTTTTGCATTTTCCGAAGAATCTATCTTTCCTGTGTAAAAGAAAGAAAAGTTTTTGTCAAAATTTCAAATATTAACGATTTTATGACTTTTTAAAGGAACCAATGACATGAACATTTTTGGCACTAAACGGGTATCTCAACATGGACATATTTTTTTACCGTTTGGTGTTTAAGTTGCATTTTCACACTGCTGTTAATCTGCTTGGACTGAATTTATCATTTGAATAATGATACGCACTTATGAGGAGTAACATGTGTGTGTATTAATATGTCTTTATCTTATTTTTGTTTCCATAGCAACCATTTATTCAATTACTAAATATGCAAAATTCTCTGGTTTACTACGAATGATCAGGAAAATATTACATCTGCAATATATGGGCTTTGTATTAAATAAATGTCTATCTTTGGAGCAGAACAGTAATACTGAATACAGAAGTTATTTTATTTCAGGGTATGTATGTAAAATAAGTCCACAACCGGTTTTCAAACGGGGCCTATCGATTTGCCCTTTGTCGGTCAGTCAGTTCGTTAGTCAGTTAGTTCGTCAAAAATCTGGATCCTGACATAAGTAAAATATCATTCAAGTTATGTTTAGCAAATTTAATATGTGGATAAGGGGCCATAAAGAGAATTATACACGTCTATTTTTATTGTTTCTGAAATTGTGGTTGCTATGGAGACCAAAATAGTAAAAATATGTAAACAAAGACTGCATCCTTAAATTACTCATTCAGTTTCCAAGCTCGATTTATGAAACCTGGTATGTAGGTAGGTGACAATAAGAAGAGTATGAACACCTGAATATAAATTTATTTTAACAAAGAATGTGGTTGATATGGAAACCGCAATATTGAAAATACTTCAAAATCTGGAATTCTGTCATTACTCAAAGAATTTCCAATGTATGTGTATGAAATTTTGTATATGGAATTTGAAGGGAAACATATAATGATAACATTTTCGATTGACTATTGTTTTATTCTGACAAATATAGTGGTTGTCATGGCAACATATATTTAAAATATAATACAAAGGGTCGTAGATTCAAACATGTAGGCCTCTGTCTTGCTTGCATTTTTTAGTGGCGTGTTTATGTTAATTTCATGTTCTTCATTGTCTTCATTTTACTTATATAAACCAATTCCGGCATACGATGATATATGATGGCAAATTGATTCCGAAATTATTGATATTTATTTCATAACATCATTAATGGTAGCACAGTTCCAAAAATATATTACGTTAGGATTAACATCAAAATATTGACTTTTCAATACTACATTTCTATGAAATGAGGATATTTGATGTTTTGATATGTTTTTCAAAAATGTACTACAAGAGACTGCTAACTCATTACATTGCTATTAACCACACATAACAATTAATTGGTTTGTGGTCTGTCAATTCCAAATTCCTCATTTTTTTGTTTATATCTGACTTAGTTTAACATCCAAAAGTCGTATTGTCTTGACTATCTGTCACTAAAGTTCGGATGCTGTAAATGCCAATCAGTATGTACATATTACAGGCTTTATATCGAAATTAAATTATTAACAACATTGTAGTTAGCAGATTCCAATAAACAGGTTTTTCGTGTACATTTTCGTGTTTTATCCCAAAATATCGCATTTCACACATGTTACTCACTTTATACTGAAATATTTTTATGTATTAAGCAAATTGTTACCACCAACCTAACACAGTAAGTTATTATTAAATGCCATAATCAATAATTATGTGGTCTTCTGATTCTAAATAACTAAACTTAATATGTTTATTCTTTGTAATGTTTTACCCCAAAAATATCACACAATGAGCAACTTTTTAGAATATATTATTTATGTTTGTGCAGAATGACAACATGTGCCTATTCGTATTGTTTAATTTCCAACTAGAACAGTATGTGGTGCAATGTTTAAACCGATTCCAGAAATCATTAATTAAGCTTATAGTTTGTTACATTTTACCCAAAAACATGGTTTTCTTCATCAAAAGCTTTAGATTATCAATTTCTTACTACATGTATATATTATACTACAAGTTATTACAAACCAATTGCAGTTATTTTGGATAAAATATGATTATGAACAACACTGTGATCAATTGATTCCAAAAATCCTGAGTTTTGTTAATATATTGGACTGTTTTACCCCAAAAGTAGCTCAAGGCACGTATCAATTTGAAACTAATTTATAAATATCTTCAGCGGAAAGACATCATGTGACTATCTTAGTGCTTTATTACTAAATAATATGATTAATGGCATTGCACTAAACCGATTCCAAAAATCAACATTTTAATTTATAATTTGTATGATTTTACCCCAAAATATCATACAGTGATTCAAATGGAGAATGTATTATTTGATATATCAAACTTTAACCTACTACAAACTAATTACAGTTGTTTTAGATATAATACGATTATAAATGTCAATGTGGTCAATCGATTCCAAAAATCCTCACTTTTGTTTAATTTTGTAATGTTTTTGCCCCAAAATGTCTGAGAATGGACAACATTTAAGAAATCAGATTAGCAATTTCTTATGCAGGCAGACAACATGTGTCCATCATACTGATTTATAATCAAATAACATAATAAATGGCATTACAGTAAACCGATTCCAAAAATCACCTTTCGTGTTTATATTTTGAAGGATTTTACCCCAAAACATCGTATCTTGACCAATAACTGATAATTTCAAATGCTATATAACACTACAAGATACTACACTCATATTGCAGTGGTGTTCAATAAAATACGACTATAAATGAACATGTGGTCAATCGATTCCAAAAATCCTCACTTTTGTTTAATTTTCGATGTTTTTGCCCCAAAAATGTCTGGAAATGGACAACAATTGAGCCATCAGATTAGCAATATCTTATGCAGGCAGACAACATGTGTCCATCATACTGATTTATAATCAAATAACATAACAAATGGCATTACAGTAAACCGATTCCAAAAATCACCATTTGTGTTTATATTTTGAAGGATTTTACCCTAAAAAATCGTATCTTGATCAATAACTGATAATTTCATAAGCTATATATTACTACAAGATACTTTACTCATATTGAGGTGGTTCTCAATAAAATACGACTATAACTGACCATGTGGTCTGCCGATTCCAAAAATCCTAACTTTTGTTTGTAATTTGTTATGTTTTAACCCAAAAATATAGGCGTCATGTGTTAGTAAAGAACTCCATATTGAGTATGTTACAAGGCAACAGCTATGTGGCAGGATACAACATAAAACCTTTTAGTGCATTTTTTGCCTCGTTCTGAAATTCGCAGAAAATGATGTCGTAACTTTAAACTCAATTTTCTCAAATTGATGTCAATGTCATTAAGGGCCCTTTTCTCAGATCGCGGCTTAAATGATTACCGTGTAAGAATCAAAACAGTTCGAAAAATGAATCGTAAAAGTATTAAAGTGTATCTATACACTTTAATATAAACGGTGAGTTGGCCTCATTATCAATTATACTGTATGTTTAAATACTGTCAAACTGGTGTTATTCGTCTAGTATACATGTATAAACAATTATCCGTAAAAAAAGCGAAAAAAACATCGAATTCCAATTTGCATTTATGTATAAATTAAACATGTTCATATTGTATTTATAAACCCAAGGGACCTAGCTAGCTATGCTAAGATTCCAATTTGCAAAATACAAAACAAATGTACGATACTCCGTTATTTGTACCACCAAATCGATAGAAAGCCGTACAAAAATAAGTGATCACTGTCGTTAATATGCACATAATTAATATCCCATAGGAGTTAGATCCTCCAAGTCGTCACGAACAAACAGCGATTTTAATGCTCAGTCAGTTTTAGATACTTAGAGTACATTGTATTACTGATAAATAAATTTGAATATTGAAAAGACAAATGTGCGACCAAAACGTCATTACAATATCAAAAATTAAAACCAACGTGTGTAAAAATTGTCTTTTGTTTAAGACAATATCAAATTCTGAACCATGAAATGAAACATGCGTACTTTAGATGACTGTTATACGCTTTGGTAGAAGCTTACGAGATATCGTAAGTGTGATTTGGATACATGTTGCCACTTAAATATTGTTTAATCACATTCTGTGCGGATAGTGTAGGGGGCAATCTGACGTAAGTTTTTGTTCTGATCGGTCCGTCTGATGATCTTCGTTCAACTTCCCTTCGGTGCCAAACAAAACGTTGGGGAATCCTAAAAACAATTGCCTTATTATTCTGATGTATTATGCTGTGGATTTTACATAATTTATCGTTACTCCAGAAACTATTCTATATTATATTCGGTATAAAACAATGCTAAGGAAATGGCAGTCGCCCCGTAACGTCTTCTGACGTCGTTTGACGTCGGGAATTTTGTTATGTTGTAACGCAAACAACGTTGCTATATTACTGCATTAACTCGCCAGATATAACATCATCACTTTGAATTATTGTATACAAACTAGCAAAAACATGTCAAGTGAATTGATCTTTAGAAAACAAAACAAATAAATTTTAACCTTTCAAAAGCACCTTCATTGAACACGCAAAATGTCAGGTTGTCATCGAAAGGTTTACTAATCAGATATTATATGATTATGCCACGATCCAATCCGCCGTGTCCGGTGGCCCTAAAGGCTGACGCTTAACTTCTAAAGCTATTGAGATAATACAGGCATTCAATAATTTGCATTACCTTTGTGTGTCAATAAGTGCAGCGACAATACATCAACCAGAAATGGATAGTCAAGAAGAGAATACAGATCAGTCAAGTAATGGATTAGTGTAGAGCAGGTTTCTATTTCTCCCATAGATATTTCCAGACATATCTATCAATTATGTCATCACGGAATTTGTGATTTGAATTACCAACTCCACTAAGGACTTATTTAATTGATTCTTTTTTAACCCTGACTTGTTTTCGAATTACCGAATATACCCACAGTACACATTCCTCTTCTAGATGTAATTTTTTGAAAGAATTATTTGTGAAATACACCATTATGGTGTTGCACGCAACATTTCAACAAGTTTATTTGCCTAGCAAACCAAATACATTTACTGCAGAAAATAGACGATGATTGAATAACAGAACATTAGCCTAGAATGAAATTGATTTCGTATTTAGAGAAAACAATATTCTTCAAAATCTGGCTTTAGATGTTTTAGATAATCAAAGAAAAGCTTCCATTGTGAACTTTGTTTCATGCAGACATCATGTAAAACCCCATCGATCTGAGCATTGGGAAAGTGGATTTTGTATTAGTTACTTTTTGTGCTAAGCGATATTTATTCATGCTGCTTCCCCTGCCCCATTATTCAATGTTGTCGCGTTTTAAATAATAATTATTCTTTAACTCTGATTTGTCGAGGAAAATAGCTCAACCTATTAGTAAACTAGACAGGTTCGAATTATTTTTTCGAATAAAACACATGATGTGCACTTAGTTCAGTCTGTATTGCTACATGTGCTTCTTTAAGCAGACTTTATTCCAGACCCGTACACAAAATATATTCATAACCGCAAACACATCGCCAATAAACACAAAATAACCCAAAAACCATTCACAATACATAATTCAATGTCATAAATAGACAAAAACACAGAATATTCTTATGTATGTTCTTGTGTGAACATAGCAATTCCTAGTTTTCTTAACATACCAATACATTCTTACACGTCTCACGGGATTCAGATTTAGACAGGAAAATCATTAGAGAAGTAAATGAAAAGTCAACAAAAGAAAGAGTATGTGACAGTTCCGAAGAAACAAGTTCGGTTTTTGAAGTGTTCCAATGTCAAAACCGCTCATGCTCTATTTATATGAAGTCTTATACATGCCGTTGTTTAATGTTGTTTGTATCGGGTAATATACGCCTTCTGGAACTGTTGGAATGCACATCATCGTGAATGGATAGTTTATAGCGGTATAGTTAAGATATAGTCCCAGTAAGTTGGACCGGTCAATCTGCTTTTGTATAAGTATTACAAAAGTAACTAATCAGAATAAATAAACAACATCCAACAACACCCGTCAAAATGCTCAACTCAACACCGAACGAGAAACAAACCACCCGCAAGTCCAAATTATTTCGCTTTCTGAACAGATAGAGTAAATGTGCTGATGTAACATGACGTTACACAAATGTACTCATTGCCGTGTGTTACTTCTATGTGAGTATCAGTTGATTGTGTGAGCAATTATTACGTTTTCAAATTGTACAACGTTTAAATGAAAGTTAAATATGATAATTTTAAGACAACACTTGGCGTTTTCACAGAATATTTGAAATTACAATAATTAAAGCCTCGTAATTCCTATAAAAACGATCGGCGGTTTGTAATGAACTATTGGTAATGTAAGAGACATTTAGATGTGGCTTTCATTTTACTCTAGCTTCAAGACAGCGTAGTGTTCCAGTATTCAGATACAAATGACGCGAACAATTTACATCTACATGTATTTTATTGCATAGCGGATTCCGTTCTATTTAAAAGCCAGTTGAATCTCGCAACTACTGTTAGCCAGTTGGATACCATCGTTTTTAGCGTCTTGCGTAAAAACAGGAGCAACACCATTTTTAAACAATTGTATTACTGCTGTATACTTAAAATGTTTTTACTTTTTCGTTTTAGAACTACATTATCTAAGTGTTGTTCGAAACGGATAGAGTAAATGTGCTGATGTAACATGATGTTACACAAACGTACTCAATGCCGTGCGTTACGTATATGTGATTATCAGTTGTTTGTTAGAGCAATTATTACATTTTCAAATTGTACAGCGTTTGAATGAAAGTTTAATATAATGATTTTCAGACAACTGTTGGTATTTTCACAAAAAAATTAAAACTACCACAATTAAAGCCTTGTAATTCATATAAAACCGTCGACGTTTTGTAATTTAATGAACCAGACCTTCTATTAGTAAAGTAAGAGACGTTTAGAAGCTTGAAGCTTTCATTTTACTGTAAGTTCAAGACAGCGCGGTGTTCCAGTATTCGGATACAAATTACGTAATACATTTACTTGTACATGTATTGTATTGTATAGTGGATTACGTCCTATTTAAAAACCAGTTTAACCTCGAATCATCTGTACATGTAAGCCAGTTGGATAGCAATTCCGCCCATCTGCAACGATGACTACAGGATGTCTTCACCATTTACAATTTATTTATTCCATGTATGATTTGAGAATACGTATACTTAAGGGACATTGTCTGCCTCTTTCGTCAAAATCAACAGCAACACGATTTTTTTAATTATAGCACTCTGTTGTATACTGAAAATTATTCAACGTGAAGTTTTTACATTTTCCTTTTAGAAGTACATTTTCTTAGATTTGTTCGAAAATAAGATAGAACATATGAAATAGGGTATAACCTACCTTGGTTGTCTTTATTTATATAACAAAACAAAACATGTTTGTCATGTACTTAACTTTTAATTAAGTATATATTAGCTCGAATTTTAACCGAATATTAAAATCGAAGAGGCAGAGGGAGAACATTTCAACTGTCTATCTAAATTGACTGGAGATCGACTGTATGCAGATTTGCCTTTTCGGAATGATTTCTTTGATATTTTCAAGCTATACAGAACATGTCTGCACCATAAACACAATGTTTCAATTCTAGTTTACGATGAGATTTGTATGTCTAAGCTGCCTGCAACAAGGAAAGAAAATGGGATTTTCATTCGTTACAAACAATTTGTCTGTTGCCTGGTATTGACTATATCTGTTAAATGGTATTCTCTCTGTCGAGGGGTTATTGGTGTTAAACAAATGTGTCCTGTACTCTATAATCAGTTCCGTCCTTACGGTTGTATGGATAAGGTAGACTGATGTGGTTTAACATTGATTCTGTTAAAAGTCCGCGCTTATAAAAGTGGTTTAAGGCAGAACAGTGTGTTGATCATTCAACAATTAAACTATCCATTGATTTGTCGAGGGACTGTCGAAGTAGAAATGCTACTTTATATAACGTAACTACGAACTGGCATCAATTTAAACACAACCCAGCGGCACAGTAGCCTTTTCTGTATTCGAGAGTGGTTGTTACAAAAATTGCAAAACATATCCGAAAGACATTTTCTAAGTTAACCATTCACTATTGTTTTTGTCACAGATCTATTTCGCCAACCTAAGTGTTCACAAAAGTAACATTTATAAATGCAGTCTATCGCTTATGGTAAAACAAGCTTTTTCAACTTCAGTTTGGTCAACATAACACGTTCGATTTGGATGAAAATAGGCTTATAAGAAGAAGCGCTTTATGATGAAGATTTCAAATATGCAGTAGTCTTATACATGTAAGGTCATAAGTGCCACTTACGACATTCTCATTATAAGCCAGCGATATATTTGGTAACATGTTTAACTAGCAAAGGTGCTAATCACTGTTAGTTCTGTTCCGTTTTCACATCATAATTTGTCGTAATTCTATACAGTATGGTATACTAGAAATGTTATCATGAAATTGCGTGTAAGCTGTACTGACATGTGAAGAAATCCATTTCGTCCATTGTACCAATCTTCCTAAAAGAACCCATTACCGCGATATTAGCCTTCGACAAAATCATTACGTCAATTTGAGGTCGTAATTATTATAGTTAGTACTATTGACCGGAATGGGCCGTCATTTCTACGAGGATGCGTATACTCTTAGTGGCCGTAGCGCAATTTAATTATTTTTGGAAGGCGAATGGTCTACAAATAGTTAATTCAGCCATACGTACAATTTCCGTTATCTTAACCACGAAGTTCTCTGTCTACCAATATAAAGCGCCACACTGTGGTTTGGGTTGTGCACATGACACCATCATCACGCTGTATCATTTTTTGGTATGCCAAGAATTTCATTCATTCCTTCAAAGAGGTATTTAGGGTAGTCGAATCCATTGTTATTGTGTTGAACAGGGGCATCCCCATCTGTTTTGGGCCCGGGTCCTCCGAAGAAAAACAAGAACATGCACTTTTGACAATTCTGATTGTGAATGTACGTACAGTTTGTATAGGAAACTATGTTCTTGCATCAAACGCAAAACTAACATTGTTTCTCAAACTTGGCAGCTGTATCGCAGAAACACGGCATACTTATACTGTTTTCTAGATTCGTGCAGTATGTGATTGTTTCATTATAGTTCGTCTGGACAAGAGAATATAGAAAATAATGGCACAGCGTTATAAGGACGCTACTATTTATGATTCTGACATTATTTAAATCGTACAAAGTAACGATGCATTATACATATGTCACATAAAGCATAACATTGAATACACGACTCATAAATGTTTTATAATTACTGTGTCTAGTCTTCATATAACCACTGGCGCGTAGTTCTGTATCCAAAATGCGCGCATAAATTGTTATGTTATAGCTTCATAGACTGCCAATCAGTGAACGCATATTGACCGTCTCAATGTTGTTCGTATTAACCTAGTTGTTTCAAATGAGTGAATATGAGTTTCCATTAACAAAGTAAGTCTCATATATTTAATGAAGGGAGTTAAATTAGTTATGTTGATTTTTGTTAACTTTATCATGTTTTAATGACAATCACATCGATAGACATGCGGACGTGAGCTCCGAAGTCTATTTTCTGATGGTGGAACACCGATTGGAAGAAATCAGAAATGTATTTTATAGCACCTGCCATGCTTAGTACCGAGTATTTATAATCCATATTTAATGAACTGTTAATAATGAATAGTAGTACTATAAATCATGCATCCCTAATTCTTAAAAACCCACCGATTCTTAAACGTTATTGAACATAGTATAAAAATAACGTCCGTCGGAGCGTCCGTCGGCTCAAACAAGTTTCGATGCATGATCTCTTTCTAAGTTATATTCCTATTTTGAATTGATGAAGAGCGAGCGTAGTGTCTTACAAGGCGAGCAGTTTTGTTCAAACGTTTTAAGTCCATATACAATATAATTCCTTTAACGGCATGGTTTCTAAATGCTTTACTTTATTCCGTGAAAATAAACACAAAGTGAAATCGTGTTAGTTGTTAAGCATGCGACCTGTTTCAATCTTAAGACATTAAGTATACTTCGAAGTATGAAATCAGGGACCAGTATTTTACAATGATAAAAAACAAGCGTAGTATCAAACAGTCAGACGTTGCTAAAAGTGATGTGCTACTGTCTCTGTTATACCAATAGGAGAGTAATGGGTTAATAGAGGGTGATTAATAATACTACACGGTGCACGTTTTTCAACATGTTATATTGTAGTCTGTCTAGGGCGATATTCTTGTACAAATGTAGCCAAAAAGCGATGTAGTTGTTTTTCAATAAGTTTGCACCATTTCGCACGATCTGTTTATATAACATTTTTAAATTGCACTGTTTTGCCTATTTGAAGTATTGCATTAAATTGACAAAAAACATATTGCATTGTAATGTTCGGAAAGTGATTTAGTCCCGGTGTCAGAGGAAATAATTAAGTTAATTTCAGTGACGATGCAACACCCTCGACACTTGCATATGAACAACAGAGTGGTGGACGTCAAAATGATATAGCGGAGGTTTTGTCTAGAAATTTAAATGAAAATGTTGCTGAATTATGATGCGTAAGGTTTCCATCTGTGAAATGGTTTTCAGTAGAAGCTAGATATTTGTTATATATTTGACTGGTACAAGACATTTAAATGGAAAATTGACAGATTCCTAGAGGATAAAATGATGTTTACAAAACGTTACTTAATAAATCGATAAATTTGTCTACATAAGATATATGTATAATAAATGGGTTTGAACACTTATTTAAATTTAGGAAACGGATATGTACGCATAGTTTCAATTTGTAACTTGTTAAACAAGAAACAAAATTATGTTACGTATGTCCTATAATAACAACAACAATAATAATAATAATACTAATACTAATACTACTACTACTACTACTACTACTGATACTACTACTACTACTGATAATAATAACTTATATGGCAAGGAAAGTCCACAACTTATATTATGTACACTTTTAAAAGGCATTACGGTACATTGGATAAACTTTCCACGACAAAGAACTATGTTACGTGTACTCGGCTGGAATGTTGTCCCAGAAACAATGTGGTTAATTCCTTCCTGTGAACTTCCGAACTTCGTGGTAATTCTTACGGCATAAAGTTTTAGACATATTCTGTCTGAATTCATGCATGTGTTCCACATGCTTGATGTCGCGGGAGTTACAAAATGATAAAACACTGGAGTAATAACGATGTGATGTTAATGGCGTCAAAGTATAGGAAACCTTCGTCAAATTGACGTGTTAATAACAGTAAAGAAGCATTTTGTTGATGTTCCGGTCGGAGAAGCTATAGTAGGAATAGTAAGTATTATTTTTGTAACTTTCAACATTTAATTTAATTAAACCGCTCTTGATGATTAAGTATAAATCATACTGTAGCCTAATGTTCACGCTTTGGGAATGAAAGACAAAAACAACTAGCATTTTTAATAAAAAGATCAGACTTTGGAATATTTTTCTTGGTACATCTAGATCTATCAGAGATCACGTGTTATACTCAAACAAAAATAACAACCGCATCTGACGTATGTCACTGGTTTAAAGATAATTGTATTGTATGTTGTCCAAAACACCATCTTGTAGTTTAACAATTCTGAGACTTATATTGAAAAATGTTAGGAAAGGAAATCAACAAAAGAAACGTATTTACAAGAAGCGGACAACATGTTAGGTTTGTATTATTAACCATAGACGACAAGATGTCCCATGAGAATGGACGGAAATTGTCTGGTCGTGTTCTGCTTGAAGAATAAACAGCTTGATTGAATAGAATTCGTTCTCCATACATAAACACTTTAACAGATCGCTACCCTTACAGTTTATAACTGTTGTATGACCGTATAGAATCAAGACCGTACATGATTTCGGTCATATTGGAACTGGCCAGGCACAAATGTCTAACATATTGTCTACTAGTCATAAACTTTCACTCTGTCCGACGTCAAGCAAGCATGCTATACGTGCATACAAGTACCAACTTTAAATTTTGCATATGCGGTCTGCCTAGTTACGGTCATCAAAGCCTTGTTACCGAAGATGTCCCTTGTCTTGCTACAAGAAAGTAGTCGTTCAAAATGTATAGCTGACAATGTATTAAAATCAATTGCAAATAATGTCTTCGGACGTATCACATAATAGGTTTTACTTTGTAGTATCGTAAATGATCGTGTGAGTATTTCCTATTTATGAAAAGTAACTTTAAAAAACATAACTATCGATTTTCAGTGAAGAGTTAATTTAAAATGTTCACACTGTCGATTCCCGGAGGAAGTTTTGCATCCTATTTATTCAAATTATGTACTGCTTACATGAACATTAAATTTAATAACGTCACTGAGGAAATTTTGAAAAAATGAAGTAACAATGTTCATGTTTTAGAAGTTTCCGTAGCAGCTAGGAGTTCTGGAAGGCAGGTGTGATATTTTTTATTTCGTTTTTCTTTGTGTCAATTCTTTTTTAAAACATGTCAGTATAAATATGATGTTGACGAAATTCGTGTCATTCGATCCTAATGACATTCACGCTTGGTTTTTCTACCTATGAGGCCTATTCCAAATTTTCCCGCCTTTCTTGTTATCATAAGCGCATTATTGTCAATTATATTTTTAAAAATAGTTTCTTGTTAAACAAATTGAAAAAAACTGCATGAAAACGTAAAGAGTTGGGATAGAGGATTGCGTTGGAAATTATTTTATATAAGCCTAAGGCATATTGTCTTTAAAATCGTAACCTTCCTAAATCTAAACGTTTGTTAAAAGTTTGAGGCAGTATTATAAAAAAGATCAATACGTATACTGAAACAAATTACAAGTCATTGTTTCATTGTTTTATCGTTCATATTTCGACAAAAACAATGCTAGCCAGATAAATGTCTCTATTTGTCCCTAAGTGATACATGCAATTCGATTATCTGTAGCAACTCTGTCAAGATTGAAATCCCTTGAGGTACAATATTTATAGAGTCGTGTGTTGAACACTGCATTATCTAAGAATAAAATTGTATAGGATGAAATTGGAATCAAACAATTGTATTATCGACTTCCCAATGCGCATTTATTCTATTTGGCACTTGAAGTGCATTTACAGTGTGTTATAATGAAGTTTAAACATTAATATATATATATATTGAATGTTACACTTGTAGATGTTGGATTGACATGGTAATGCAGTGTGATTTGAATTTACTTCTCAATTCGCATACAATGTATATCTATTTGGCATTTGAAGAAGCTTGGAGCGTTTCAATGTTGTTTTAGTTTTCAATATTAATACACTGAATAACGCTTGGAGAACGTAGATTGTCAGGGTAATGCAGAGTAATTTGATTTGTGCATGTTTCGACTCCTTAAGTTACCATATAAAACCCGGTGCTCGTTACAATAATCTATACATTTGAAGTTTTTGTTTCATACTGCCAATGCAAGCGGTCTGAGTAGTTCAATGAACTATTTATACATGAAAAAGTACGATTACCCTAGTACCCTAGCAGACATTTTATAATCTTGTGATGACAATTAGATTAACTTATGCATTGAATCTCACAATTAGTATCATTACAGGGGCATAAACAAATCGTTCAATAATACGAGAGGCTGTACTCCCAACGTGGTATAAAATTATAGACGGTGATGAAGGTGTTGGAATGTTAATCAACATCGGACGATGCCTGCGTAATTGCAAATATATCATATTTCTTAATGTTCATGAAAACAAACCACAAACACGTGGTTTTGACACCATTGCTGTTGCGCTAAAGAACATAATTGCCTGCGTTCAATACTCTAGTTGGAAATGGATAAATATTTGTCGCCGAATGTTTTTCGAGGTGCATAAGGCTGTCTGTATTATAAGAAAGCTGTTGTATGAATAAGTAAACACTCGACTCAGATGTTGGCCAATTCTGCTGTCTGCGCTACGACATAAACTACTTTGTAATATAGTACAATTACAATCGACTCAGTATTGACCACATGTCAAACATTTCATACTACGAGTAGCTAAGTATGAGTAGTTTTTGCAACAAATTTCCATAGCTTGCAAGAAAGGATAACGAGCCAGTAACCAACCAAAATGTAAGAAATGCCAAGCATTTCCTGTATATACATGTTACATATGTTTCTGCTAAAAAACGGCAGGCATATGAATGCCTCAGCCGGGTCGCCCGATAAGACGGCAACTATACATTGTATATGCGTAACAAAGATTGATTTGCTATTTACATGCATTTTAATAAAAGCATCTCAAAAGCATTATGTAATTCCGAAACATAAACAGCCAATATTTGCACCTCGTAAAATGATATTGTGGCCAATACTATTGCCCCAAGAGGGTTTAGTTGTATATTTCGCTGACTTTGTGGTGCTAATATTAACATTACATATCTCCGTATAAGCTGTGTCTTGTGTAATTATATAGCGTCTATATTACTGTTTGTCTGGACAAGAAATGAGTAACACACATTGGCCAGACAGATGTACTATGCTTATTGCTGGATTGGGGAGATTATAAGATCTAACAGACACATAATGACAAAACAGTGGTATGCTATAACGTAAACATGTACCAACCCATTATGCTGTGTTGGCATGGATCATTGCACATATTCAGCATATATCACATGAATCCTTGTATCCAAGTTAGTATAGAGAGTACGTATATAGAGGATCTATCACGAGTTGTCAATTGATATAAATTTATATTAAACGAGTTTTGGAAATTTTATTAAGCGAGCCTCTGGCGAGCTTAATAATTTTTCCTGAACGAGTTTAATATAAATATATCAATTGACAACGAGTAATAGATTCTTTTTATCATACGAGACTAAAAACGCAAAATACGCATTGATGTATTGGAAAAAATCAGTTTCTTATACTACACGTGGTATGTATAACTTTATACGTACTGGCTATACTAATCTGAATACAAGGAAAGTCGTGTGATGAAATCGTATACGTAACATTTTGCGTTTTTAATGCCATATGCTATTAAGAAGCTATCATTCGTTGTCAATTGATATATTTATATTAAACTCGTTCAGGAAATATTATTAAGCTCGCCAAAGGCTTTAATTTGACTTCCCAATGCGCATACAATGTAAATAACGCTTGGAGAAGTTAGATTGTCAATGTAATGCTGTATGATTTGATTTATGCATGTTACGACTCAATATAAAGTCTGCGATGCGATACAACCGCATATGTTTTAACATACTGTAAAATCATTTAATTTCATTGGGACGAAATTTCGTGGTTTTGGTAAAAAAGACAATTTCGTTGAATTCGTGGATTTTGCATTCCATGTAATAAAACAGGGGTCAAAATTAATGTTCGATGGGATTAAAGTTAAAGTTCGTGGTTGAGGTGAACCACAAAATCCACGAAATTTAATCCCCCACGAAAATTTATGATTTTACAGTAGATATCATATTTAACGTATATTGGCCCTGCAATCTAATATTTTGTTTTAAACATATACCGTATTGTTACAGCTATCCGAAAATGACCTCGATGTTTTTAAAAAATGTGTTTGCAAACCTTATACAGAAAATTATAGAATTATCGACTTAAACAGTGTCGTTGTTCGAACGATAGTGTCAGGGAAATGAACCACAAGTAACAACTCACCGCCCAATTTGACTGCAGAGAAATGTTTCAATTTAACTAAAGCACTTTTATCCTAACATAATCGACAGTTTTACCTTCATACACATAGAGGAATCGGTGTTATGCCTAACCACACCTTAACTGAATCACGTTTGAGCGTACTGGATAAAGAAAGTAGTGCATGGCATACCATGTCTAACTGTACAATCATCTTTATATTTGGATCGAAACGATGAATATGTATCGTGGTTAGTTTATAATAAAGTCGGGTTACTTTTTCGGAAGCGTAAATTAACGTGATCGTCCAATGCAATCTTGATTTATTTACTACGCAAACTAGATCGTGATAAAAATTATTGTATAATAAATATTACTCAAGTACAAATTAGTCTTTCCTTATTAAACGAGCACTTAGTGGCAGCTCCAGTATCATATTTACCCTAACGCTCGCCAAGATACCAAGACTCAGTTAAATTTGTGACATACCACTGTAGTTTAACAGTGTATCAACACACATTCTTCCCTAGAACTGTCGTCCCTAGTAACAGCCTACCAACAGTGATCACTAACACGGATAGCCTAAGCAGCTTCAAGCTGGCCGTTCAGCCAACCTTGATAATGTAAATGGAACAGAAGTATTTTAAAGTGTATGAACATGTTAAGACATTTTTACATCTCACAGTTTCACAGTTCAAAAACAGTTTTAAAACATTGCACCTAAGGTAGAACTTGCACCCCTTTTCCCTCGTTATTTATGTCTGCCAAGCGGATGTTAACGAGTACCGAAGTAGAAGTAGAAGTCTTGAGGTGTATCCGTTGTGAGGTTGAATTAGAAGTACGAGATTTAGATTGGGTTTTAATTCACGAAACGTTCGTAACACCTTAAATTGTGACGAACGAAAACAAGAAAACAATTAATTTACAATTACTAAAGGTTTGATTTGCGTCTCGAAGCCACAAACATTTCTATAATAGGAATATAAATTCAATTTCGCTCTGCATCGAGCGTCTGGAAGTATTTAATCTAAGGAAAACAATAATGTTTGAAACTGAACAAAATATTTTAGATTTGATCGACAAACGCTATGCATAATACAAAACAAGTGTCGGTTTTACGACAAACCGGAGTGAGAAGTTCACCGGTTTATGATAACATAAATTTAGAAAAGCCAATTTTAGTCTTTGATGTACCAACCGGTTGTAAAATTACATATTTACATGCAATCGGTATGTTTGTCTGGATGGTTCTGGATTTGTCCTATGATAGATGCAAATTTGTAACTCTCATCTAACATTGATCTTATAGTTCACATAATATATTTTACATGTTTAAAATTGGTCTTTTACACCCGTTCACCAATTGGATCTATTGTGCGACCTGCTGACCTAACCAGTGTTTCTGGATCAGTTTTGTTTTTGCAAGTACTAGCTTGTTTTAAACTTTTATTATTGCTGAATCTATCTATTTAAGCTTTTTGACAGCTGAAGCTACGGATTTCAGCGGTTAAGTTTTATTGATATCGTTCAGTTATGCGTTGGGCATTGTGTCCTCTGATAATGGTTAAAATAGAACAATCATTTTGAAACCAGTGACATACTCTTTTGTCTCTGGCTTTTCATTTACTTCTTCATTTCTTGACACCACATTCTTGTGAACTGTTTTATGTCTTTATATTACGTTGACCCTAATACGTTTTGGACAGGGGCAGCAGTATAAATAAATTACGCTTAAAGTGTAAAGAGCTTTAACAGAAACTCTCTCTGTGATTTATTGGACATGTAAACTATCTATTTTCATACGAAATTGTTCTAGAACACCCTATGAAATTATAAGAATCGTCTATTTTTCGACGATTGAATCAAAGTACACGGAACCCATCCAAAGTTTTAATTTGCAATTAAGGTAGTCTAGAAGCATAATAAAAACGATTCAAGTAATTATTTTGACATTAAATGACTGTTAGAATACAGCTCTATACACTTTAAAACAAAACTAATACACAATACACTTCCCCAATGTACAGATCAATTTGTTTTACATGATTTCTGCACAAACAAAATCCACAATAGAAGCTTCCATTTGATTATCTGAAACAATATTTTGAAACAATATTTTGAAGAATATTATTTTCTCTGAATACGAAATTAATTTCATTCTAGGCTAATACTGTTTATGGAAGCAATGTCAGCAGTTGATGTATTTGGTTTGCTAGGCAAAACAATCTGTTGAGATGTTGCGTGCAACACATGAATGGCTTACTTTTACATTCTTCACAAAAAACCTTTGTAAATATTACATCTACATGAGGAATGTGGTGTACTGTAGGCCTAGTCGGTAATTTGCAAAAAACAGCCAGGGTTGACAAAGAATCAATTAAATAAGTCTTTAGTTGTTTTGGTAATTCAATTCATAAAATTCGTGATGAAATAATTGATAGATTTGTCTGGAAATATCAATAGGAGAAATAGAAACCTGCTCTACACTAATCCATTACTTGACTGATCTATATTCTGTGTTTGAAATCTCGGATTTCCTGATGATTTATAGTCGCTGCACTCAATGACAAAGAAAGGTTACGTTAATCATTAAAACATACTTAATTCTTGAAGATTGCTTCCTGGTTCACTAACAAGTAGCTCAAAAAAGAATGTTCGGTGTACAATACGACATCATTAGCGTAAGTAGTATGGCATTCGATTTTAGTGCGACTGGGTGCAATCGCCTTGGACCACGGCTTGCTCATGACATATATAATTGTATCGCTGTTTAAACGTTTGTCATTGAAAGTATACCATATAATTATTTTAGCTCATTCTGTGAGACAGCACCTTTAAATATTTCTGACTATTACTATGCCGATAATAGTGCCGAGCTTAGCCTTTATTTGTCAGTCAGCTTTATGCTGAAATATGGCAGGCATTATATGTGCCTCCACTCGAATTTGAACCCGGTTCGCCAGATTAAACGACAAGCGCACTAACCACTGAGCTACGGAGGCTATTTAATATTGAATGGCATGGCTAGTGCAAAGATATTTCGTATGTTGAACAATGAAACTGAAATATTAGATGAGTATTTAGGAATTAAATAATTACACTCTAAAATAAGAAAAAATGCCATAACAATAGACTTATTTTTAAAACGAACTTTAAAAGTGGCCATTAATTGGAGGCATGCAGAACATGCTGGTGAAATTGGTGGATGTTTAATAACATACACTCATATTCTAGATTTACATGGCCGTCAAATGATACAAAACTTCACGATAGGTGAATATTATAGACAAGTTATCTCCAAAAACGTGATAAACTAAATTATAACGTGCAGCGTCCGTGTAATTAAGTTAATTTTGAGAGGTAAAACATAAATAATTATACAATATAAAATTCAGAAATCTTAGAAAAGCTGATTGCGACTTTTTGATAGTGGGAAACTAACAAATGATGAACAAATCACTAGACCAATATCCCAGGTTTGACTGTAACTTAAATTGAAACAAAATTAACAATATCAAATTTAAATCATGTTTTGGAATAATAAAACCGATTCTTGACAAATGCCTTTATAATTCACCAAAAAAGCTTTTTGAATATCTATAATCCGCTTAACTTAATAAAACAAAATCCATCCAAAAGATGTTGCATAGAAATTCAGGAATCATTAAGAATGGTTTTATTCGCATTAATCTGGAATCGAAGAAAACCTCTGTCTCGAGAGACACCTAAGCTAGTTTTTCCCATCTCTCTTTCTCTCTCTTTCTCTCTATGGTTATCGAGAATTGTTCAAGTAATTCAGTGATACATGCGATGGTAGCGTAATACTGTAGAGGAATATTTACGCTTAATATACTACGGTTCAATGTTGTTGATGAAATATTATGTATTCTACGTTTTAGTAGTTGTTGTTTAGCTACACTGCAGCGCACAGACAATTCAAAGCCACACAAAACGGCTGCATCACCACCCCACCACTCCAAGGGTCGGGCATAGAACGATCCATCTTCAGGTATATAACCCCTAAAATGGCTATTTTAAGCAATCCTATATACTCAAACTAAACTGCAATGGATGTTTAACCAATGCAAACATCATTTGTTGCACAATAAACGTGCATTTATATCCCGTTTGCATATTTAATATATTGTCGATGCGATTAAATTACAAATGCACATGTGGTGTGCCAGATCAGATCAAATCGATGATTTCTGCTATGCCACCTGTATGAATATTCAATGGGCCTTTGGCTAGATCATACCTCCCTAGAAAAGTTACTCAATATAAAGAACGATGACGTCAAGGGGGCAGCTTCGAGGTAGATAATATCATATTGAATTTTAGATCAACCAGCGGGTCCTAATACCTAATAAAGAATTCCACATTCGAAACATGGTCTGCCGAACAATGGGAAACATTTGCCTGTCATTCGGAGTCAGTATGGATTTTACATTCGTCATTGCCAGTCTTGATTAAAGAAATACCACTGTCTAATAAGCAGACTGCAGTTCAATATCCCAAGGGTCGGTAATGTTCTTCGATTATTACGCTGCATTACACTGTGATGTTTGCCAATATACGCCGTACCAAATTGCCCGGAATTAGCTGTCAACCCACGGTGCACGAAAAGAAGACATGGTTGAAGCCAATATAAAAGATTCAACTACCGACCGAGGAACTGGCACTAATAGTCCATGTGATAGACCGAAATCCATTACCAAATTGGTGAACAAATCCAACAATGATTTTAGGTTAGCTTGATATCTAAGCTGTCCGAAATCAGTTGATGGACTTGCGGGACATTTTGCCAAATGACCTTTTGGCGGCCATCTTTAAAGATGGCCGTCGTTATTTTAAGCAATCAGAGGGTTTAGGAAAACTTCGATTATTCCTCACTCACAAGGGCTATCGTCTTGTGATTTGTCTTAAAATGTTCGCAATTGAAATGTGCATATAGCAATATATTAATATAAATAATATAATGTGGTAATTAATTAATAATTATTGATTTTTAAGGAAATTATGATATTTTTCGATTTTTGTCGTAAATTTTTCTCTTTCAAATCGGATCTGAGTGTTTATTTGACCATTTGTTGATTGTTATATGCAGAGGAGGGTTCTAGGCGTCCATAATAAACATTACATTGACAGATTTTCGTTTAAAAATCCTTCATGAGCCCGGAATATTGGAAACCTTAAAGTTTAATAATAGTCCTGTCTATAAATGGGATATTTAGGTTAGACCCAACATTGGATTGTACAGTGAATATTTTTTGGTTTTCTGTTAGAGAATATGTTGCTTTTGAAGAATCTGAATGATGACCAGCTGTCATCATTGAGCATTTTGTGAAAATCAAAATGGCGTCCAAAATGGCCGCCAAAATCAGAAAAACAATCAGAGATGCCAGAAATTAGTTACAAATTTCTTTTTTGTCGATTGGTTGTAGTTAAAATGTTTTTGACACATGTATTTATATTATATCTATTGTTATTCGTCGATTAAAATATTGTGGGATGGCATCCATGTCGGCTGAAATCAAAATGGCGATTACAACGGCCGCAATAATTGACATATTGATATATTCTATTAAAACATTTATTGAAATGATTTTTGTTGATATCGGAATTAAAGTAGTTAACTAACATTCAAATAAAAGTTCGATTCGATTCAATTTACTAGTTGCCTTATTCAAAATGGCGTCCAAGAAGGCCGCCAAAATCAGGAAATATGTCGGTGGTGCAAGCGATTAGTTACATAAATTACTATTGTTGCTAATTGGCAGTTGTGTAGATGTTAAACAAAGTATCTATTCAAGCATAGCATTATTTATTGTTTGAAATTATTTAAGATAGCATACTAAGAAATCAACTACCGGCTGTAATGGCCATCATAATTGCTGAATAAGCATATTTTATAAAAATCGTATAGTATGTTCAAATAGTTTTTATTTGTATTAAACATTATATTGATCAGACATGCATTATGGTTTAACTTCAAAGCGGCAGCAAAGATGGCCACTTAACATTACATAAGTGGTGAATAAATTGCAGATTATTCTTCTTTCTGTATAGTATATATGGTCGTCCTCTTAGGCATTATCATGCCATTGATATTCAATTACAAGATCGTGTGAGCGGCGAGTTATTTTTGTTAAAATCAAATAATCATGATTATCCACTATAAATAAGACCCCTCGAGAAGGCATAATCGCTGTCGACATGCTCATGAATCTGGTTCTAGAGTTTCCAACCAAAGTCACTTATGATCTGCCTGATGTTGCTTGTTGTGCTAAAGTACCGTTTGACGAATTGCGTCCAATATGCTGAACTGCCTCCAGCTGACAAATATTTGCCCTGGTTGACACCTTTGCCGAATTTGCGTATTCAAGGATTGATTTGACAGGTGTCTGGTAACATCGTACCCTAATCTGTTTCGATAGTGGGTCTAGTTTGTCCAGAAGAAAGCGATGCTGTTGTTAGCTTTCCTCACAATGGTAGCAACATTGGTACTCAAGGAGACCTCATCTATGTATATCCCGATGTACTTATCTCTGCCACGACTTGTAACGTGTCATGCTGTTGTAGATGAAAAATGGAGTCTCAACACGAGTGCTCTTCCTAGTGATACGGGTGACCATATACTTGTAAGGATTTAATGACATCAACCATGGACCCTCCCATTCATTGTTGTAGTCTGTCAATGTCATCTTGTTAGCCTTCAGCATTTTCTTTCGTAATTACCATGTTCAAGAGGTTGTTGTCAGCAAGCAGATGGTGAGAAGATGTTGCATGAATTAGAAGGTGGTAGATATACAACAGAAAAAGTTGTCCAATGACTGGTGCTGTGTTCTCCGACCAGTACATGTTGGGTTCTGATTGCAAGACTTATGCTAGTACTAATCATGCCCAGCAGGTTCCACTGATATTGTAATAATTCAGTTTGCTGGCTTGCCTCTCCTCGCCTTAGACCGAAAGCTTTGTTGAAGTCCCGAATGACGGGCTAATCTGATCTCAACCATCTAGGTAACAGTTGTAGTTGGTTATGAAATGCAGCTGACTCTTAGTGGATATCTTTCTGAACCTTGCTGTTAGTCAGCTAGTATCTAAAACGTGTCAAGAAGGGCCATGATCTGGCTATGAAGTAACGATGTGAGCTCAACCAGTTCACTTCACGCAGACTTGATAGAGATGGACCAGTAGTTGCTAGGTCGCTATAAAATTGGTCTCTAGTTTTGATGATGGGTGTGACGCTCTAGTCTGAAGGGAGTATAATATTCCAAAAACTTGTGTGGATGTTGTTTGGAATCTTTGCTTCATGCGTACCGTGACCAGTTATATTCATTCTCACATCCAGTTTTTCCTCACCTTACCTCAGTCGTTCGTCTTACACTATCATCCCAGTGTCTGCGATGAACTTTCTGGTCTTCCGCAGATCATCAGCGTCTCCATAGAGCTTCTCTTGGAGGGTTGTGTCTGTGAGCCACGTTGCAGTTCGATCCTGGTTGTGTCCTCTGTATCTTTGGAGGACATGATCGACAGTTTGTTCTTCTTCCCCGCATTGACAGATCGGAGACGACACCATTTTGTACTTCCGGTACATGTGATGGTTCAGCCTGTAGTGCCCTGAGCGTATTCGTACCATAATCGCTTTTTTTGACCTGTTAAGGCGATGGTAGGGACCAGCATCTTTATATCTCGTTATCTCTTTATATCTCACATGTACTGGCGGTTGTGCTGACTGTGCTCCCAGTTTTGCCAATTCATCTGCTGTTTCATTTCCAGGCATTCCACAGTGGGCAGAAATCCACTGTAGGGCTAGTTTGCAGTGAGTACTAAGGTTATGTAGTATTTTGGCTAGTTCTGGTGTTTTGTTGTCATCAGTATAGACATGGGTCCAAATCTCAGAAGGATATTCTTGGCGTATCAAGTTATCATGGCTAGTGTCAGGCTCCTTCGAACACATTCATCATCTTGCTTGCCTGGCTCGAGTTGAGGGACTTGGAGTCTCACAGTAACTGCAGACAGATCATTTGCTAATGGGTTGACTATATCATAGGTGTACTTGCTATGGTCAAATCAGGTGCAAATTCTTTGTCTAACTTCTTGGTTTCATGTACAAAGCTGCTTCGCTTGATCCGACTTTTTGGTAAATCCAGCATCTTGTTGCCATTTGTTGGTTCGGTATTGATCTAAACTTCTCCGCTTGAAGCATGACTTTGGCTTGCCTTCGTTTGTATAATGGCTGGATACCAGTGAACTTTTCCATGAATTCAATCGGTGTAGACTTCGAAGCACCAGTCATTATGCGCAACGCTTAGTTCAGGACCTTGTCGAGTGCTTGGCTGTTGGTATCCAGTTTGTCTATACTGAAGTTGTGCGGAATGCCCACTTCTTCATCATAGACGTTTGACTTTTCTGATTACTACTAACACTGGTTGGAAATACCTGGGATCGTTTATGGGTTTGTAATTTTATATGGTACGTTGGCATAGTCTCTGAAATAACATCCATAATGTATCAATATCAGTAGTATGAGAAAAGTGCTAGGCAAGGTCAATGCTGACGCCCTGGACCATGCTTATGATGTTTATATCAGCCTTCTTCCACAAAAGTGTCGTTTTTGCCGGGATATTCCATCTTGCCGCTGTGGTCCTCGCCACTATGAATTCAGTGCTATGGTCGCTAACCCAAGATAGTGCTGTACTGGTTATACAGAGGATACGTTTGTTGTTTACCCCTATCGTGAATATGAAAAATTGTTCTGAGCTTGTTTCTGAGACCGTGTCTATAAATATTAAGCAAGTATGGCGATGGTAGGTGTTGTCTGTAATCATGCCAGTTTCTAATTTGATATCTGGTAAGTTGATGCTGCCTGTAAGCCATTTTGTCGATGTTGTGTAGGCAGGGTGGAGGTGATTGACTTCATAAAAAGCTTGGTTGCTGCTGGGTGATCTGTAGATTAGTGTAATGGCGAGCGGATCGCTTCCGTGGCTTATGAATGGTGCTACTGTGAACTCGGTGTATGCGTCGAGTTTGATGTATGTGTAGATGATATATATATTCTTTGACGGCAATGTGTAAATAAAACATGTATAACTATGTATGAAAAATATCTTATGCATATACCGTACCACGTTACCAACCGAACACAAATAAGACAATCAGTACCGGTGGTTCACAATATTGATGGTACTTGACTTAAGGATAAGGGCAGCAACCAGATAACACCATAGTCAACACTTGGTCAGTTACAAGCGATGTGACTATGTGGCTATCCTTATTCTCCAAAACTATTAGATAAGATCAGTATTGAATACCACTCCCATTTGAACATACATGGTTGGCAACCATCTTAGAAGTCATATCAAATATACTGCACATAAAGTGTTCTAATGGTACAGTAGATCTATATTTTTAACCTATAGCAGTATTCACATCAACACATTCCATTACGATGCATGTTTTAATTCCTTTTTGAGTTTGACATACCTATAGGCGGTGGCCATTTTGTCACAATTATGATTTCAGCCTTCATTGATACCATTTTAAACGGGGTAGGTCGATCACCAAATAGATATAATGTTATATTTTATACATGGTATTTAAGTTGTAATTATGTTTGCAAAACTTACACTGCTATCGATTACAAAAGTATCAATTTGTAACTTCTTTGGACCACTAACACAATATGTAATTGATTTTGGAAGCCATTTTGTAAGCCATTTTGAATCAGCTAATGGTTCAATGCTTAACACTCAAAGATTTCTTGGAGCATTTATTACATATTACAGTTCATTCATTTATTATACACCACTTCAACTTAAATTGTGATAAAAACAAATTATTTTCCTAACAGCTTGTCATTTTAGCCACCATGTTGATTCCAGCCATCACGGATGCCTTTTTACATTCACTAACTCAATCAAAAATATTGAATATAAATAAATAATTATGTTTAAAACATTTAAACTACAACCAATCTGCAAAAAGGCGATTTGATCCTAATTTCTGGCACCTCTGATTGTTTTTCTGAATTTTGGCGACCATCTTGGACGCCATCTTGATTTTCACAAAATGCTCAATGATGCCAGCTGGGCAGAATTCATATTCTTCAATTACAATAAATTCCCTAACAGAAAACCAAAAAATATTTACTATTCAATCCAATGTTGTGTCAAACATAAATATCCCATTTATAGACAGGACTATTATTAAACTTTAAGGTATCAAATATTTCGGGCTCATGAAGGATTTTTAATTGAAGATCTGTCAATGTAATGTTTATTATGGACGCCTAGAATCAACCTCTGCATATAACAATCAACAAATGGTCAAATACACACCCAGATCCGATTTGAAAGAGAAAAATTAACGACAAAAATCGAAAAATATCATAATTTCCTTAAAAAATCAATAATTATTAATTAATAACCACATTATATTATTTATATTAATATATTGCTATATGCACATTTCAATTGCGAACATTTTAAGACAAATCACAAGACGATAGCCCTTGTGAGTGAGGTTTAATCGAAGTTTTCCTAAACCTTCTGATTGCTTAAAATAACGACGGCCATCTTTAAAGATGGCCGCCAAAAGGTCATTTGGCAAAATGTCCCGCAAGTCCATCAACTGATTTCGGACAGCTTAGATATCAAGCTAACCTAAAATCATTGTTGGATCTGTTCACCTCTTTGGTAATGGATCTTCAATTTTCAAGACCTGGGACATGGACTATAAAGAATTCGTTGAAATTGAATCGACGCACGATATACCTTGTAATAATGTAACAATACTCGCTATATACGAACTAATTTTGCAAACTATATTACTTCAAAATATATCACCGCCCAAATGTGTCAGTGGTAAGGGAATGCTTGACATAAAGCCTTTAGTCCACTTTTTAAGTATGGAATTCCAAAATGAAATGATTATTCTTTATATATATATATATTATATATCGATGGCTTAGAATTAGAAGGTCGTAATACATATTTAGAATAAGCATTATAAGGCGCTTCTTATGAGCCCATTTTCACAAACATCTGAACTTGTCATGTTGACCAAAATGAAGTTGTAAAAGTTTGTTTTACCATTAATAAAGAGTAAATGTCAGACAGTTGTTCCGTGTTTTCTCAACATATCGATTTTGGTAGTTACGACCGTCTTGTACTAAGCCATCGAAATGATGATATTCTAGATTGTAATTGGTGGTTTAAGCTAAGAAACTACAGACATGTACATGGTGTACAACGATTATAGTGGTGTAGAAATGTATGTATGTTTTATATAACTCTCGTATACTAGTATCGTCCTGCAGTCAATTTACACCGGGTCACTTTTAACAACGACATAGGGAAGCCCATTAGCACAGTATTGGATGAATGAATAATAAAAAGCTGATGGGTACATTTGCATATGCATGCCCTCGTATGTAAATATGATCTCTTCAATAATTCTTTTATATACATGTAGGTTGAACTGGTACTGGTGTTGTGGTGTTAATTCGCTGGCTTAGAATGAGAAGGTCGTAAGTGGCCTTATAATACTAATGCATAGCCTCTTTAAAATCTACATCTAATTATGAGCCTATTGTCATGAAAATCGGAAGTTGTCATGTTGACCAAACTGAAGTTTAAAACGCTTGTTTTTCTATAAGTAAAGAGTGATTGTCAGACAGTTTTTCTTGTTTTCTCAATATATTGATTTTGCAGTTGCGACTTTCTAATTCTATGCCAGCGAATTGTTCATTTACAAGACGACAGTGAAGGTATGTACTTTCATGCAAATATATTCAGTATTTTCATGGATTTCAAAGTCAAGATTACTAGTAAATCATTTCATTGGCGAACACAAGGCTATATTTACATAACATACAGTCGAACTTCGATGCCTCGAACTACCTTCGGACTGGGAAAATAGTTCGAGCCATCTACCGGTTCGAGGCATCGGGGGTACGAATATATATGTACTGTATATGTAAAGTTCGAACGCTTCTTGGTACTTGTGTCAATCGTGTGTAATTGTCGTAGTTTTAGTGTGTGTACGTATTTCATGCTTAATGCATTTGTGTCAAATTGTGGAATAGTATGCATAATCATAATAAAACGTGATATTGTTTGACAAAATTGACTTGAAATCGTCGGCTAGCTCTTCAAATATTCATATTTGTAAACAAAGTTCCCTCTTCTATTAATCGCCCCGTACGGCAGCGTGTTAAATTATAAACCCGATCGGAGTTTAGATGAATATTGACTATTCAACATCGTTCACTCAGTTAAGTTTGTTTCAAGACAAATTTCTTGTTTCTGAATTTAATTCACGAAAAATTAATCAGTTCATAATTTTACTTTACTTATCATTTCCTTCATTAATTAATTAACGGACATATAAGTGTTAATTTTTCTTTCACAAACATGTAGACTCTAATACAATACAGCCGTAAACATTTTGATGGGAATAGTAATTGTCACAAGGTGTTAATAACACCTTTCATCGACTTCCCGTGGACAAACAATGTATTTCAACAACCAATGAAAGGTGCGAAAATTTGCATTGTTCGAGTCATTTACTGGTAAATCATAGCAAGGGACCAGCAAGTTAGTTCGAGTGTTCGACACTCGTACTGTTCGAGTCATCTATGGTTTTTCTATATGAATAAAAAAGGGATTTCGACGGGACCGGAGAACGAGTTCGAGGCATCTGGGGTGTTCGAGGCAAGTACTGTTCGAGGCATCGAAGTTCGACTGTATGGCGTCTGGTAAATTAGCTTCGGGGTGTGAGTGTGTACTGGTACTACCGGGCACTCCAGGGAATCCCTTAGACGTGGCCAAGTATGTAAACTTAATTATTTCCGATGTCGATGCATACCATGAAGATCTCATCTTTATAGTATTCAGTCCAGTAAAGTTCTCTTCTCTCATACCCTGGTGGCGATAGATTATGTCAGAAATGAGGTGTCGAGAGTAATTAATATAAGTTGGAAAGACTTGTTTCACAATCGACCTTAAATAAATAAGTATAATCTTAACTAAGTTCTCAGACAGCGTGGTGAAGCAAGCGCTGGTGATCGAGCACATGATGTAGAACTTTCAAGCTCAGAATAGAACACACCCTTAGAAGTAACCAGGCAGGTACCGGGGTACATATTCCGTGAATATTCTTCGTTTCAAGTTAGTAAATTCAAGCTTGGATGTGATAATATTTAAAAACGTGCAAGCTCCTTCATAATTAACCAAATCCAGGCATACCATGACGAAAATGAATACTTCACAGCTTTCATCCAGTGTTATCGACAAATTGATGCGAAAGTGTCTGCCCAGAATTAGAGCACGCTATAATTGCAGGGCTTAAATACCGTCTAGGCGATTATAGGTCTAAACGATACAAATGGTTGTAGCTTTTCAGTCCTTCCCTGGTCTCTATTACTGATGCACTGGTTTTATTCATTTGCCGGTGTCCATCAATGTATAGTTCGATTTCGAGCATTGAGCCGTGACTGCACTCTTAAAGTTTAATCAATTCGCCGATAAACTGTAAGTCGATAAATTACACACATTAGTAAGTAGCATATCTTTAAATAATGGCTATTGAATAAACCACGGATTACCCGCCCAAATAGACTCGTCTGAAAGTTCATGGCTCAGGGTTCAAAATTGAACTATATTGTGAATAATTTGATTCACAAATTATGTCGTCATTACTAACCACGTACAATTCAAAGCACGTCTTATTAATCACGTCTAAAACTAAAATGCAAATACCACGCGTATAATAATTCGTAAGATTCCACATGATGACGACGAAAGGGTAAAGCTACCATAGTATGACATGTTTTATTCCGTGATTGTTAACTTGAAAATATCTTAAACAAAGGCAAGTTTTACACATGTTGATTTTACATTTTTGTTACCGTAATGACGTTTTGGACGTGCATTTGTCCTTTCAATATTCAAACTTATTTATCAGTGTAACTACAAATATCTAAAGCTGACTGAGCATTAAAATCGCTGTTTCATTTCGTGAACAAATTGGAATATCTGACTCCTAGGGGACATAAATTATGTGCATATTAAGGACAGTTATCTCTTATTTTTGCACGGCTTTCTATCGATTTTCTTGTGCAAATATCAGAATATTTTACTTGGAAAATTGCGATCTTCGCATGGACCATTGAATAAACGGAAAATCCGGATCTTATTTAATAAAGGAATTGTCAATTGGAATTGGATATTATTTTCTGATTAAGATAAGTGGTTGTTTATTCACGAGGACAATGCGCTAGGGCCGACATTCCGAAACATCTTTGTGTCCAAACTCCTTAGGAAATTAATAAAAAGGGCATTATCAATGATTAAGATGAGATTTAGCTCAAAATTGAGATACCTTGAGAGATCGGGGTCAATTTTACTGTACACAATATATGTAATAAAGACCTCTCCATAACCTAAAAATTAATTAAAAAACCCTCGCACAGGGAAGGTAGCAATCAACTGAAAAAGCCGAGTACAGAAAACAGACATCACAAATCATAATTACATGCCCAATACATAACGGAACGAGAAAATAAAACTAAATCGTTGAGGGTACGTATCAGCTGACAAAAAGTTGAAAGTCTAATTCCAGCTTTCAGAAAGTTGGACATTTAGCAGTCAGAAAGCCGAATGACTTGGCTCGCCATCAATACCCATTTGTACCGTTTTGTTCGTTGTTGATTTATGGTAAAGTAAAGGTAAAGGTAAAGTGTTCGTTTATTATAGTGTCACCCCTATTGAAAGGGCCAGCCAATTTGACTTATGAGACACATATTTTGCGTGCGCACAGAACCTCCCGAATCCCTTTTCATATTGCCGGGCGCCTGGCAGAGATGGGCCTACGGTAACCATTATTTAACTAGCTGGCGGCTCACCAACCGGTCGCATCAATTCTAACCCAGCTTCTGCCGGGATTCGAACCTTCGACCTTCCGCGCCGGAGGCGGACGCCCTAACCACTAGGCCACAGTGGCGGTATGTATTAGTAATAGTAAGTATCTTTTCACCTATCAACTCATAAATGAGAATTATTTCAAGGGTTCTAATCCTTGTCTTATATATTATTGATGCCTAATGTGATAGATCTGTTTAGGCATTTAGTTCTTTCAAATAAATTATGTGATGGCAAATTATTCCATCTCAAGAGTGTAACCATATGCTCTGAATTGAGGAGAAAAATGAATTATGCAACACATTCCGCATATATTTGCAATTTTAGCATGCATAATTTATTAGTAACAGTCTTAATCAGAATATAGACGGTCCCTTTAGACGCTTAAGACTCATTCAATCAAAAACCGTAATAATCAATTAATTTGATAGCAAAATTAATGAACACCGTGACCGTCTGTAAACGTTATTGATGCGCCATAAAACAACATTAAACTAAACTGAATCTTCTGTTAAGTTAAATACATGTAGCTTTTACTTAATGACACTTGGATAATACACGGCGTTCCTAAATCTTCTGTTCAGTTAAATACACGTAGCTTTTACTTAATGGCACTTGGATAATACACGGCGTTCCTGAATCTTCTGTTCAGTTAAATACATATAGCTTTTACTTTATTGCCGCTTGGATCATACACAGCGTTGCTGAATATTTGCTGTCTCACCTAAGGCATGCAATGCTAACACTGTCGACTGATACTGCGTTATGTTTTGAAACAGGGTCAATATTTCCTAAACGAAAGTCATCGGCCGGTCAAATTAGCTTATTCGAACATATTTACTTTTAGTCATATTTAATTTATCAGTCATTCAAACGCTGTATAATGTATAATACAATAGAGGCACATCTAAGTAACACATTATTTTGATCCTAATCCAATCAACAGTCTTATAGCATCCTTAAATCGCTTAGAGACATGCGCAGCACATCCGTCAGTATCGTGATTATAACGTCGGTGTGTAACTATGTCTTGGGTTCAAAAACACAAACATCAGTCGTTTATGTATAATTATATCAATGCTTGGTCCGTTTGGTGGACGTAGTTGTGTAATAAACATGACGGTATGCGAGAGATGTCTACTAGTTAAACATATTTTAATGCCCAAATACACAAAATAATATGACATAAGCATAACATAATTAATATACAAATATACATACGGACAAATCACGTATATGCCTCCAAAATACTTGATGGAACATCAAATGGAACAATAATACCGCCTAGCGACGAGTTATTTTAACTTAACATGGGCCTTCTCTTTTCGAAAGATGTATAATATACTCGAAGAAAATGTCTTTGTTTATGTAATAGAAATGTAATAATTCCCGATAGTAATGCGACAATAAAATAAAAGAGTAATGAGTTGGAATTTAGTCTAGACCCAAGACACTTGAAAAGTCAGTCGATTGCAGTTAAATTAACCCTCATACTGAAATATCTCGTTCAACGAACATGATATTCATCCCTAATGTCTATCAACTGGCGTCAATTAGTACCACGATGCAGTTAAACTACACAATTTATATCCTAAAATTTACTTCCGAGAGCCTGCGTACACGCTTGAAGACATTTGTTGACAGTAATTATTTTACAGCTTCTAGAATGTCTGGCACTCTAACACTTACAGTCAGATATCGAGTAAATTTATTTTCAAATTCAGCTATTTCACTGCATACTGGTGCCCTGTCTTTATCATCAATTCGCTGGCTTAGAATGAGAAGGTCGTAACTACTACTTACGACCTTATAATATTATGAGCCTATTTTCATTTTGATCAAAATTAAGTTGTAAAAGCTTTTCCACAAGTAAAGAGTAATTTTCAGACAGTTTTTTTCTTGTTTTCTCAAATTGACCTCCTCATTATTATCCAGTGATTTGTTAACCAACCTATGCAAGTGGTAGACTAGTCGTTATTTATAGTATCCACATTCATATGGAACACACAGAAATAAATAACTTTACGATCTTGATGGAGCGAGCATATATTGTGAAATACACCCTGTACACATTCGGGACGTATCGTATATTTCGGCTGATTATAGATAAACGATCAATTGCATGCGATAGATCAGTAGCATGTGTTGCATATTTTGTAATGTGAATCTTCAGACGTGTACGATTAGTAGCATATGTTGCATATTTTGTAAGGTGAACCATCAGTAATATGAACAACCAAGTTTTCATACAATGAGTTTCTGGATGTATAGGAGTAAAATGATACAGACTGTCACAACTGTTATATTAGTAATAACCGTCCTAAGACCGTTCGAGTGTATACGCTATATACATATATTATATCCTAAGCTGTCAATGTGAATGGTTTTGATTCCACAAACATTACAATACGACATTGGAGGACCTATAGTATAATGTTATACCAAAATGATCACATTTTCATACACATAGTATTGTAAAGAAGTGAGATGCAGTGTGTATAACGTAATGCGTTGCTATTCAACTGAAGTCCTGTACAATGCAACATGACAATATCTCAACTCCTCACATGGCGCCAAATATATTTTCCAAATCGTCGGTCTTAACAATAATTGCACCGATTTTGAGTTTCAGACATTATTAACGTTTATGTTTTTATTACAGAGCAATGGTACAAGGAAGACATTATTCAACAGAATAAATAGAACAAGGAAGACACAAAAAGGAACCAACAAAACTAAACACAGATACTTGGAACATGATTTGTAATGGCGCTCAACAAAAATATTGTAATCAATTCGACAAGAGAGCACACATATATTGTAATACCTTTGACAGGGGTGGTGTGTGCATTTACCAATAAAGAACAGTATACTAACGAAGCAGAGTCATAGACCAAATTACGTACCAGAGGAAAATACGTAAGTATAATGTTTTCATTTCATTAGCACATACTCTGAAATACGGGTTTCCGCATAACGAATATTTGCGTATTCTAATAAATGTTAGGGAAGAACGTAAATTAACCCCAGTGCTATCAATTAAATGATCTTAAATTGATCCCCAGTTTCAGTGAAAGTTTAAATTTTGAATTAGTTTTAAATAAATGTATCCCAGGGAATTCAATTATTTAGCAAAATAAAATAAATGGTCTAGATCCACGAAGTGTGTGCATTTGATAGATGTGTCGCTGGTCGCGCAAACGTTCGGGTTCGAATTTTATATACTATATAGACAAACATGTTCTTCCACGTCATTGACTTCGGTCGTACGCTTCACATGTGGAAAAGATATGTGGATCAGATGTTACTTGGTTACATGAGATCAAATCCAGGTAGTTAATGACCTCCAAGAAACCGGGTTCTGTTAACTGACACTATGCATAAGACTAAAAACGGTGGCAAAATTTTAAACACAGGGCATGCACAACACGAACTAGTTAATGTAAATGAAAATGCTTACCTCAGATGATCCTGTGTAGAATGGGTCCCAACTTAATACTGGATAACCCAATTCTAAGGCAACGTTCACAATATAATCCGTGGCAACAGAAGTCATACTATTATAGTTGATACTCATAATGACACTTGTATTCTTTTCAAATGTTTCACTACAAAATAATTCAGTAAGTGAAGCCGGTGGAGGAAATTCCTTATCCACAAAGAATATACTTGATTCTAAATAAATTTCTTGAGAACGGAGAGGGTTTACTCGTCCGCCATTCACTATACCAAGTCCCTTCCGTATTGATGATTCTAAATTCGTATTCCTTTCCGGTGCAACAATTTGCATGTGAAGTTCGACGGTCATTGACGTACCAAAACACAGTAGCAACAACCAACAATATATCCAAATTGCCATGTTTGTCTTCAACTCTGTTTTCGATTCCGTCTAAATCTGGTCAGTATTAACGCAATCTGCGTCCTAAATCCTCCGTAGTTAACATTAAGGTTACAGAAAATTGGTCTAAATATACATCTTAGAATAGACCTTAAACTTCAGCACTTTGTATTACAATTAAGATAACATCAAATAGTAAATCCAAATTGGTACGCCCTTTTCATTCCACCAAGGTAAAACATTCGGCCGAAATATTGGCACAATGTTCTTATTAAAATCTCCTTTTAAATTTACAATGCCAGCAACACTTATATTTACATTGCGTTTTCCTCCTGCATGGTCCAACTTTGGGCAGAACTATTAGAACAGTCTTCTTGATAAAATATACACTATCCTGGTTATTACAATCAACCTACAACACTAGTACCATAAACTCCAATGTATAAAATTCTGCTTTCTACATAACACATACTCCACAAAAGAATTCACTCAAGTATTAATCCGGCGCGTGTCCTTGCAGTAGCGACTCTGTATGAGGTATGGCAGAAAAGCCGCTCAGCTGTCATGTCCAGTTAGGATCGTCATATGAATACTGTGGAATATACAAAAATAACACATGTAGTATATAATACAGAGTTGATCAATAGTAGTATATGCGTCACATGTGTCAACAAAATGTCGACAGATAATGGAAATAATCACCAACTTTGTAGAAAGTTCCAAGAAAAACCCGTAACATCTTAGTTGTTGTTTTTGTAATTTTGTAATAGAATGAATATCAACTACTACACTAACACTCTCTCCTGTCTCTTGTTGACACTTTTGTCGAATTTATCAATCCAAACTTTTGATTCAAATATCTAGTGAATTTAATCGTTGCTGTTGTTTTGTAATAAAATGATTTAACTACTACCATAAAATTCTCCCGTCTCTCTGGTTGACACTATTGCCGAATGTACCAATCCAAACTTATGATTCAACTATCTAGTGAATACAACCGTTGTAATATCAGATAATAATCCCGACACATTTTGTCCTATCACTCTCTGCACAGATCGCATGTTATTGAGAGATTACGTAACATCCAGCCTCTAGCTAGTAGCTACACAGACAAGCAAATAGGAGACATTTTACTCCGTACGCAACAGGTTTCCACAAATGGCAAAAATATAAAACATCGTTACTCGGAGGCACAATTGGTGTTTTTATATGTTGCATTATTCAATAATCTATCCACGTTCGACAAAACAGCATTTTGTAGAGAGGGGAAGTGTGCAAATCCATCGAGACAATGCTGGAGTATGAGAGAGATGTTTATTGTGTCGATTAGTTGATGCTCTACGACGAACAATTGGTGAACTGTGCTCCTGTTTATTTGTTGTGTTTGGTTAGAAAGCTTTGACATATCGATAGTGTACGATAGAGTAGCGGTAACACTGTTGATCATTTGGATTTACTTTACAATCGACTGCCTCCCTTTTAAGAATTATTGGTATATGAAACTTTATTGTAGAACATAGCGACTTAGGTTAGTTACTCTTTCTTGGATTTCACGAATGTGTGATATAAGAGATATTTATTCATCATAGAGGATATGGTTGTCAATCAGTTCATGAACGTTAGCTTGTTATAGCATGGAGTATCGCTGATGAGTATCACTTTGCTATTGTTTTCGTTTATGCTAGTATAGATCTACAACAAGCGTCGAGGCGTGACTAGTAAACACTCAGTATTCTATCTCTATACAGGTCACGCCTCGACGATTGTTGTACATCTATATTCTTATAATTGTAATCATTAGTGAGGAAACAGTTTCTATAATATATAATGCAGTATACTGCTATTGCTACATATGTAGGTGCATATTGACCACATGTAGCTAAACCGGTGGATTAACTATACACTATTTATTGAGTAAAGTACATATTAATGCATAACCTAGATATTCGCATGTATAATGCAATATTATGCAATTGGTCTAAATTGCTATAGTTATGCAGATTTATGAAGGGGCAACTCGATTTGTAGCGATCTCTACTAAATGTTATTATGCATGAATCTATATATACATACGTACATATCCTGAATATCACCGCTTTTCTTGGTCTCTAATAGTATGCTAATCATGACCGTCCCCTGAGACCACTCGTTTGTGGAACACTCACCAATTATATATAATCTAGTCGATATGTTTGCTACTGAGCTCTATGTGATCGGTATATGATGATTTAGATATATCAATTGCTCTCACACACATTGTTACATGAATGAAGTTAGGTAATTGTGAAGGAGACGAAGACATTTATGTGCTCAAACACTATTTCAACAATTCAACCATTGTATGTTACAGTCTGGTAAGTGTAAGAATAGAGCAAAACAGCGGCCAAGTTCACTATTGCGGTGCAAGCACAATTATAAAGGCTGATATACAGGCATCTATAATTTCAATATTAAAACTAAAATTCTAATAATGCTGTACCTGTTCAGATAGTAGTAATTCTGCGCATCGGGTAATTCTGCGCACCTTAACTTTCTATTGCTTACAGGCTTTGCTGGGTCGTTTTTCTTCGGCCCTCCAGCGTTTTTATGTGTGTTATTTATGTAAAGTTTTGTAATCAAATCAACGAAATCGGACAAGTGTTTCTACGAAAAATTGACCAAAATGCGATTTTCAAGTGCGATTTTCGTTGATTTGGCATACCACGTGACACATAGATTAAATAAAAGCACTTTTGTAATGAATGATGACTTTTTCGTTTTTGTCAACATTGTCTTAATGACTTATTTTTTACTGTGATAAATTTCTTGTGGACCTCATATTTGAAACAGACTATACAAAAAGTAATTACACCTGCGCAGATATAGCCGAAAAAATGTACGTCATGAAAACCGGCAGCCGTCTTGTTTTGTGACGACATTTAACCTACTCTACCGAAGGTACGATGCCTTGAATTGTTTACATTTGTCAATGAAGGTTGTTTCTATCCAAACAGCACCATAATTTATTTCTAAGAATAAAATAATCTCAAATGTAGAAAGCCAATAACCATTAGGTGCGCAGAATTACCCGACAGCACTGTACTAAGCATTTTAGTTCAGCATGGAAGTAAAAAATGCGCGTATAAGCCTTTTAATTGGTTTTACATCGTAATAGCGGACTCGACCACAGAATCACTCTATATTCTTATCCATAATCTGACAGATTGCCACTGTACTGTTATTTACTATAGATGATGTTTTTATTATTTCGTATCTGTCTTACTAAAATTAGCAAAGCGAATCGGAAACAGCCTTGGAACTTTTGCGACATCTTTCATTTGCATGTGCATTTAGATTTTGTGACAGCGTGTAGAAGATCGGTGACACTAATACCCGACATGAATCGATATGAACAGACAGAAACAGACACCAATCACGAATGTGTGTGTTACCAGTTTTGTAACAGCCTGATGACATTTTCGTATATAGAATCGCACTATAGGGTATGGTTTTAAACCTGTGAACTGAACATAGCAAAAATCATCAAATTCATTTTCAGTTTAATCGCGCTGAACTATACACCGACGAAGATTTAGTAAGTGAAATAGACCATAGTCTATTATAACCGACACGAAGTAATATAAGTAATGTAGATCTCTGCAGTCTGTTTGTAAAAAACATCTAACATAGCAATACTTTTCACAAAAGAACATTTTGATTTACATTTTTGTTTTTGTATTGAGTTGCACTATTTTTTGACCGGGTATTAAATGATCAGCCCTCGTACATTTGAATCTATCTACACCAAGATTACATGAAACAAGTTTGAAAAAAGTATAAATTTACATAACAAGGGCCATATAACAAATCCGCTATCACTAGTAATGTCATAATAACATTACAAGTAACGTAATGGAAATGCTGATGGTTGGTGGAATTCGTGTTGTAATAGCATACAAATAAGCTGAAATGAAAGCATAATATGCAATATAGAATTATTTTAAAGAATAACAAAGTAATCAGAGACGCATGCATTTCTGGCACGAACCTTTAACTTTATATAAATTGAACAATTATAGTTTCAGAAATATTCATTCGAAATAAAGCTGTAGAAGATTCAAAAGCACGTTTACTGACAATAATTAGACGGATCCCTAGTGGTTTCAATTACGAATTGCGTAACATGTAATTGCTTCAAGAATACTTGGATTGAAGAAATCATTCTCGACTGATAACATTTAGGCATTTCAATAAATTGTAGTGAAATTGGCACATCTTGTAGAATTCCAATTTCATTTATTTGAGATTGTTTCCCATTGTGTCGACATTTGCATATTTTATCAACAATATATAACGCACCAATCATAAATATAAGACAAATTAGAAATATTCCATCAGAATATTACGTTTTCTACAATATTCCATGATACTAGTATGTCTAAACAGCCTGTTTATATTAAACAGTCAAGAGTGATAGAAAAGTTGACTGAATCACAAAGCATGTGCATAGACACGACTACAACATTAATTCCAGGCTAAAGTCCAACAATTTCTTATCAGGGCGTCGTGTAATGTATTGTTGGAATTATAAACTGTACTTATATACTGTACTGGTGAGATTGTTAGATTACATATTTAAAAATGACAACCATTCAGACTCAGCAATATTGCGAGATAGACAGTGTTGTGATTGAATTGCTGATGACATACCAATCGTCAAAAATCGTTTTCCCAAACGCACTTATCAGTTAACTCATCTGAGGGAAAATTACTTTGTGTCTAGTATGTTACATGGTAGACGGAAGAGAATGTTGTCCAATGAATACTAAGTATTTATCTGACATAATGTGTTGCCAAAGCTATAATAGGGTCATAAAATGACATATGTGATATATAAGACTGCACTATTGGGGAGCACGGTGTGTAGGTCTAATACCTATGGAAATAAGGCGGATATAATTGTCATTATTCTGGAATCACAGCATATAGGGAACAATTAACTTAAAGATATGTACAAAATAAGTTTTAAGAAACATGGCCAATATATAACTGGTACTTAATGATATAAATATCCAAGTAAGAGATCCCTAAAAATGATAAGCGCAATATTATATAGAAAACATGACTCCGTTGCTAGAGAGCAACAAGGCCTCATTTAATGACTACCAAACATCAGATAAAGTACACGTAGTCCAATGCTCGTAAGTCATTCATGTTAATTTCTTTAAGCATGCTTTTCTGACTGTAAATCACATTTGATCCGATTTCCTTGAGGTCGCTGTTCTCAGAATCGCTGATGCCTTGCTTGCTCTATTGAACTAAAGCAATTGACATTTGGTTAGATAATTGCTAAATCAGAGCATATGAATGAGAACTGCGACCTAGACATTTAGGCTAAGTCTAGCGTTGGTTAAAGCTGGTCCATCAATAATCCAGTTTTCGTTTGCAACGGCTTTATGTAGTGCATTCAAGATTTCCAAGGCTGCTTAGGGATTTTGTCTTCGTATTTAATCATTAGCCATTACTCCCACGATCTGAAGGAAGCCACCAACAAATTTTGCACTTATTGAGGACACGTTACATGGATAACTTTTAGTGGACAGTGTTGGGTACAGTAGTGTTCGATAAACTGTTCTACTCAATCAGTTAGAACAAGTTATTCAATATAAATGGTGTTATTGTCAAATGATCTAATGTAGTAGCGATATTGTTACCTATCAATACCATTTTGTCTTATGTTCTTTCTATCATGGTTTGAATTATGCTTATATATTGTAACATTAATTAAACAGTCTACTTTTGTATTATGCATTTCTTTTTCAATTTCACAATCCATTTTCTGGTAACTGCATTTGATGTTTTATAAAAGAGAGAATCACATTCAGTAATTACATTGTAATTGTCTCACAAAATTACGCCACATAGATACAGCTGTGATGTATTAAATCATGTAATTACATACATTCTATTCATTATCTATACAGTTTTATTATTCATCACAGAAACGACATATGCAATAACATGAAACTGATGTCTTTTGTTTTTTGTAATCAAAACATCATAAGGCTGTATAACGAACTGAATTTGTTCCAATTCTCGCGAAATTATGATTCAATTATGTTGAGCTTTAACAGATTAATATTCATCAATAATTCCATTGATGGGGTTCTACTTATTTCAATACGTGTAATCAATTTCTGCAAATCCCCATACATCACTCCTTATAAAACAGACGTTAATCGACCAGTTCTGCTGCTAACACGGCATTCTTCAACATAGTTTAAAAATAGTTTTTGTAATTGTTTCTGCAAGCGAACTATTACTACAGCGTATATTTTGTCCTATTTGTTGCAAATACAATAAAATGGCTATTTCTTTAGATAATAGCCATAAAATACATCACATACGTATATACAAGTTGGGTTTGTACGGTAGTTATGCTAGCCTCAGAACCATCTTAGCGACTAAACTAATGGATTATTCAAATGATTTCGGTTTTTTTATCGTTACGGAAATTGGTAACCTTGCTGAGTAGAGCTATCACGCATTCATTAGAATAATCATAAATTAAACCACAACAGAACAAAACTGTTTGTATCGCTAAAAACCCTGGACGATTACAGTCTGGGTTGAAAATCACCATCTTTAGGAAAATAATATATGCATCATTTGAGACCAAAACCTGATATAATGTGTTGATTTTTGTACATTAATCACAATTATAAATCCGTTTTTGACTCAGTTGCTTCGGAGTTTTATTGTTCGTCAATGTCATACCAACTGTTGGATGTTTTGTACTGCGCATTGGAATACTTATGCTAGCAATTCTAAATAATCTTTGACTGCCTCTCGAAGACAGTAACTTAAGGCAGAAGAAAAAAATGACACTATGAAGTTAACGGCATATGAAGTACTAATCTGCAACGAAGTGGAGTTTACATAACGCGTTCAGTACGAGACAATATCTAGATCATTGTTATAATTGGTCATTATAACACGTAAAGCATGGATTCTGTCCAATGTTTCTATAAGTCAATTGTCCTGCTATTTGTGTTTGCTCCAAAAATGAACAACGATTGCACAAGTACTTCTATTATTATGTTAGTTGAATTGAGTAATAAATCTGTCAGAAGCGCTGCCGAATCAAAATGTGTTAGAGTCGCCGCAGGTAGATACATTTCTGGAGGGTTTATAACTGATACAATATATTTGAAGTACTCACATTCTTCTAATTATGCATTATGACATATTGGAGTACCACGAAGAACTATTAATCTGGCAATAACTGTTGAATATATGTCAAACATCACTTTTTTATCGGTGCCTGGTTATCATTACATACTCGAATGTATTATCATCACAATAGGTACTTACGAATAATCATCAATTTAGGGATATTCCATAAGGGTATTCTATTTTTTTAACACGGATATAATGATCTTGTTAAGAGTTTCGCATATGGAATGCACCAACTTGCTTAAGCATCGTATATGATATGTTGGCATTATACGGATATAATAATCGGAAAGCATGCGCATCATTTAACTTGTGTGGATCATTCAGCTTATTCCCTAGACATTGTATTTACGTGCTTGACTATGGAAATATGCTTACTTGTGTTGGTGATAGTTTTGATAATATGACATTCTCACTCGTCTCGAGTGTGTGGTCATTTCAAGCATACATTTTAAATTTCTAAACAGTTAAGGGCGATAGCTGGTGCGTGGTCATATGTTTTTGCCACGTGTGCGATACAACGAATGTGCAAGATATGACTTTGCTCTTTCAGAATAGATCCCTATTGTACTGAATATATTGGTATTAGACACCAACCATACCCATTGTTATATATCAAGCGTAAGATAAGTGGTTGTGTAGGTGAAGTGATCACATACATATGTTATATAATATAGTTTGAACTCAGCGTTCTAATGTATTGGATCTATTCAAAATAGGAGATTACTGTTACAAGTTTCTTGTAGGAGTGACATAATGTTTTGTATCAACATTATAAGACTACTGTACCAATAAGCTATTTCCCCGAGACATTTGTCGAGCAATTAGTAAGGCCAGACAGTAATTTACCAAAATAACAAATCAATTGACAAAGTTATATAATTTAGTTTGAACTCATTATTATTATATATTAAATGTATCTAGAATAGGAGATCATATTACTTTGTAGAAGTGACATATTGCTTTGCATCTACATTATTACGGTAATAAGACGGGTGTATCAATTAGCTATAATTTTATCTGGGAGACATTTCTGCAAATTGTAAGGTCAGACAGTTTTTCATTAATACAATCACATTTACAAATGTAAAACTCGTATTGACAAATAATTTGTATTGGTAGTAAACTAACAGCAGTACTGAATCTTATGTGACAAATATATTTGTTCAATATGCACAGAAATCACTTAACGGTGTATAAATGTATTGTTTCTACAGTCTGAAACGTTAGATCCAATGCTGCGAACGTCTCAAACACACATTCAGCTTTGTTAGATTACACCATATCGTTTCATTAATACATGCTGAGATAATTTATACGTTATATGACCCAATCGTAGCGCTATTTACCAAAAACCATTTAGCAAAACTCATAATAAATTTTCTTGCAAACTTACGAAACAAATGCAACGGTGGCACATACCATCACAATTTCTATGTGGGAATTAACACCGGGCTAGTTGGATTATGATTATACTGCACGTTCGATGGACATATAAAGTAGCAATAACTCGAGAAAGACATTTTAGTTTTCTTAAAACGTTAATATACTACTGAGGTGAAGTTTCATATACGAAGCGTTCTTAAAGATGTTTTTAAAGACAATAACGTGGTAATTTATAATTATGGCAAACTATTGAATATCTTGTTCAGACAAATAGCAACGCCGTTATGTCTGACTGATCGCTGTCTTATGATATTTAGGGTTACACTCTTGGTTTCAATGACCACTTGACTACAATACTTTTGTGGCCATTGTTATAAAATTATTACTATCAATATCTGTCAGACAGTTTCATTGTTCACTTCCGTTACACGATCGTACAAATAAATGTTGACAGGGTAGATCAATCATTTCTGTTTTCATTTCAGATTACGCTTGTAGCCACCAAATCTCTTGAAAACGGCTTAACAATGTATGCAAGCATACCGTGCCTTTTAAATGAAGATTACAATGAGACAAACACTTAACTTGTTGTGTATGTGTAACAGATATGTGAAGACAAGGAGGCATAATTGCTGTTTGCAGAGCACAAACCGACATTTCCTAAACACGTTATTATCCTGACGCTTATATGATACATTATTCATTGTCGGATGCAACTATATCATCGGTTCCATAGATGCTGGGAGCACATTTTATAATACGTTGTATCATTGGTCTCGCGAGACTTTAAAGGTTAACTAATTAATAACTAATGGAAAACATCGAGCATGATTATAATATGTCGTTGATGCACAGTAATAGTATATGAACAGCATGCTAAGAACACTCAATTTATTGTATGTAACTTTCAATAAAAGGTATGTTTCGTTGGCAATCCAAAAAGATACTTCCCCTAACAAAAAGCTATGAGGAAACCGGACAGTGAAGTTAGCTCGAAAGTATCAGCCGAGCACGGAAAATATGAACATCACAACACAGCTACGGATTACATTATTGATATATTAATTTGTATACATGTAGATAAGTTTAGTAACCAACCATTGTTTTCTGTTTCAAAATCTCAATCAATAAAACAAATACCGACGTGCACAGACAATCTAAATCCTTGTACATTTGTGATATGATATTGTCCTACAGAATATGTATGTACAATGGCATGCTGATTCCTATGTAATTGATTCAGTCAATTCTAGTATTATACAATATATACACTGGATACTATCTTGTATTCAGTCATTATTATCCCAACTACAACATCTTAATGTAAGTGATATATAAAAATATAACATTAAGATTAGACCATATTTCCTATTTACAATCAAAAGGAATTCCCCATGGGTCTCGATGGTAGAAATTACTAGACATTTCATATCAGCTTTGTCAAAGAGACACGGTACAAATCTTATTTAGATGCCCAGATCTTGATGAAATACCAATAAAGCCTGAGATATACACAAGTACTAGTTACGAGTGGTATATGTCATGTCTTTTCTTATCATAAAATGAATGCTGAATCGAGCAGTGATTTTTATTATATACAGTAAAAGTCAAATAGAGGGAAATGGGAAAAATGTAAGTAAAATACACTGAAGACGCGATGAAAGCGACAAATAACGGCGGGATTACACCTCTGTTATAGTAGCATAAACCAAACACTAGGTACATCGAAAATCTACAAATAGCGTTTAGCTCAATGATACGCAAAGCGAGCAAGCGACAAAACAATGACCCATAAATAAAATATTAATGATAGTTTTGAAGTGTTAATAATAGCATGCATGGCTACAGTAATGAAGATTAGCTGCATTGTTCGTGCTTGTTTACAACTAGCTGTGAGGTGTTGAAAGATGAAATCGTTGACATTGTTATGGATGGACTGTCTGTGGCCCGTCGCGAAATTTTGATGCCAAAATGAGCTGCATTGTGCTCATAAACGCAGTAGAATCATAGTATTATAACATAATCACAGTGGTGGAATGGATGATTGTTACAACAGTACTAGTTAGCTTTGAAGTTACACGTGTAGATGATGTATTTGCACACTATTTTATCAATAAAGCAAACTAATGAAAGCTGAAGAGCAATTAAGATGATGTCAAAGACTAACAGCATAATCAGAGCGAATGTAATTTTGTCATGCACCTCTAACTTTCGATAAATTGAACCATAATAGTTACGGAAATATTCATGCAAAATAAAGCTGTAATGAGATTCAAAAGCACGGTTACTGACGATTATGACACGATCACAAAGGGTTTCAATTTTGTATTATGTTACATGTAATTGCTTCAAGAATAATTGGATTGAAGAAATTATTTTCAACTGATGAAATTTGACAGTTCAATAATTGTTGTGAAATTGACAAATATTTTAGAATTCCAGTTTCATTTATTTAAGATTGTTTCCCAGTCTGCCGACGTTTTCATATTTGTCATTTCTCGTAAGACAAACTTGTAACATTCCATTAGTACTTTACGTTTAATAAAATATTCCATGCTTCGTCTGTTTATATTAACCAGTCAAGTGTAATAGAAAAGATGACGGAATCACAAAGTATGTGCACAGACACTGCAACATCATTACTTCCAGGCTAAAGTGCAAGCAATTCTTATCAAAACAGCTCAGTTATGACATCATGTATTGTACTAATTGAATTATATACTGTATTGGTAGGTCTATTTGATTATATATTTAATAAGGACAACACTTCAGACTCAGCAATATTGTGAGATAGACAGTGTTATGATTGAATTCCTGATGACATACCAATCGTCAAAAATCGTTTTCCCAAACGCACATATCAGTTAACTCATCTGAGGAAAAATTACCTTGTGTCTAGTATGTTACATATAGACGAAAGAGAATGTTGTCCAATGAATATTTATCTGACATAATGTGTTGACAAAGCTATAATAACATCATAAAATGACTTATGTGTAATATGATGTTCTATACACAACCACGTTGTTGTATAAGACTGCCTAACTGGAAAGCCCTGTGTGTAGGTCTAGTACAAATAGAAATAAGGCGGATATAAGTTTCATTATTTAGAAATCAAAGCACATAGGGAACATAAAACCTTAATATTTGTACAAAATGAAGTTTCTGGAACTGGTGCTAAATAATATAAATATCCACCATCTACTTGTCCCATAATTAAAAATACATTGCACGGTTTCTGTAAGAGAAGTACATGTCTAAATAACCAGATAAAGCACATGTAGTCAATTGTCAGCCATTCATGTTAATTCCTTAAGCATGCTTTTCTGACTGTAAATCACATTTAATCCGATTTGTTTGAGGTCGTTGTTCTCAGAATCGCCGATATCGTGCTTGTTCTATTGAACTAAAGCAATTGACAGTTGGTAAGAAAATTGCTAAAGCAGAACGCATGAATGAGAACTGCGAAGTAGACATTTAGGCTAAGTCTAGTGTTGGTTAAGGCCGGTCCATCAATAATCCATCGTTCGTTCGCAATGGCTAATGTAGTGCATTCAAGTTTCCTGACACAGCTTATGGATTTTGACTTCGAATTTAATTATCAGCCATTAATCACATGATCTGAAGGAAGCCACCAACAACTGTTGCACTAATGGAGGACACGTTCCACATGTAACTTGTAGTGACAGTGTTAGGTACAGTAGTGTTCGATAAATTGCTTGATGCAAACTGTTACTGTGTGTCTACGACACATTATAATCATGCTCTATATTTTCCGACGTATTTTACAAATTATGTGAGCCTTTAAATGTCTTTCGAAACCTGTGATACGACGTATTATAACATGTGCTAGATAAAGCTGCACCCAACACTGACTGACGAAATTAGTAACATCCATTAGGCAATACTGTTTATATGAGCAACATGATAATAGCGTGCTTAGGGTAAGTCGGTTTATACTCTGCAAACAGCATGTATGCCCTCTTGTCATCACAGTAACTGATATAAATGGTGTTATTGTCAACGGCCCTAATGAAGTAGCTATATTATAACACATCAATACCATTTTGTCTTGTGTTCTTTCTATCATGGTTTGAATGATGCGTATATATTGTAACGTAAATATAACAGTGTATTGCTGTAATAAGTATTTCTTTTTTAATTTCACGATCCATTTTCTGGTAACTGCATTTGATGTTTTATAAAAGAGAGAATCACGTTGAGTAATTACATTGTAATTGTCTCACAAAATTACGCCACATAGATACAGCTGTGATGTATTCAATCATGTAATTATATACATTCTATTCATTATCTATACAGTTTTATTATTCATCACAGAAACGACATATGCAATAACATGAAACTAATGTCTTTTGTTTTTTGTAATCAAGACATCATAAGACTGTATAACGAACTGAATTTGTTCCAATTCTCGCGAGATTATGATTCAATTATGTTGAGATTTAACAGATTAATATTCATCAATAATTCCATTTATGGGGTTCTACATATTTCAATACGTGTAATCAATTCCTGAAAATCCCCATACATCATTCGTTATAAAAGAGACGTTAATCGATCAGTTCTGCTCTCAGAACTGCTAACACGGCATTCTTCAACATAGCTTAAAAATAGATTTGTAATTGTTCCTGCAAGCGAACTATTACTACAGCGTATATTTTGTCCTATTTGTTGCAAAGACGGACCTAAATAGTTCGTTTGTTATTAGTTTTGTAATCGCATCTTTTAACTTGTCATTGTTTTCATGTATTAAGCTGTACAAATGATGACAGTTTATATCCTTGACAATAGAAAACAAATTAAGAAAGCCATGTATTCTTTTTACAACACGTACTTGTTAACTTTCTAAGCATACATGGTCACAAACTGACCACTTTTTCCCCAAAAGACCACTTCTTACATGTCTTCTTTCAATGTCATGTCCTTTTGTACATTATATATTACAATAAAATGGCGATTTATTTAGATAATAGCCATAGAATACATCACATACGTATATTCAAGTTGGGTTTGTACGGTTGTTATGCTAGCCTCAGAACCATCTAAACGACTAAAGTAATGGATTATTCAAATGATTTCGGTTTTTGTATCGTTGCGGAAATTGGTAACCTTGCTGAGTAGAGCTATCACGCATTCATTAGAATAATCTTGAAAGAAAAAAAACAACAGAACAAAACTGTTTGTATCGCTAAAACCTAGACGATTACGGTCTGAGTAGAATAACATAATCTTTAGGAAAATAATATATGCATCATTTGAGACCAAAGCTTGAAATAATGTGTTGGTTTTTGTAAGTTAATCTCAATTATAAATCCGTTTTGACTCAGCTTCTTCGGAGTTTTATTGTTCGTCAATGTCATACCAAATTATGAATGATTTGTACTGTACTGTACTGGGAATACTTATGCAAGCAGCTTTGAGATCGTCTCAAAGACAGTAACTTAAGGCAGAAGAATAAATGGCACTATGAAGTTAAGGGCATATGAATTGCTGCTAAACTGCAATGTAGTGGAGTTAACATAAATAACTGTTGAATACATGGCAAACATCACTTTTTATCGGTTCCTGGTTATCATTACATACTCGAATGTATAATTATCACAATAGGTGCTTGCGAATAATCATCAATTTACGGATATTCAATAAGGGTATAATCTATTTTAACACGGATTTATTGATCTTGTTAAGAGTTTCGCATATTGAATGCACCAAATTGTGTAAGCATCGTATATGATCTGTTGGCATTATACGGACATAATAATAGGAAAGCATGCGCATCGATTAACTTGTGTGGATCATGCAGCTAATTCCCAAGACATTGCATTTACGTACTTGACTATGGAAATATGCTTACTTGTTTGAGTGATAGTTTTGATATGACATTCTCACTCGTCTCGCGTGCGTGGTCATTTCAAGCATACACTTTGATTTCTAAACAGAAAGAGCGGTAGTAGGTGCGTAATCAAATGTTTTTGCCACGTGTGCGATACATTTAATGTCCCAGATATGCATTTGCTCTCTCAGAATAGATCCCTATTTTACTGAATATATTGGTATTAGACACCAACTATTTCCATTGTAATTATACAATATATCAAGCGTTAGACAACTGGTTGTTTAGGTGAGGTGACCACAGACATAGGCTATATATTATAGTTTGAATTCAACTTTCTTACGTATTGGATCTATTCAAAATAGGAGATCATATTACATGTTTATAATAGGAGTGACAAGTTGGTTGACTCTACATTATTAGACTGGTGTACCGATTCGCTGTTTCCTTGTAGTCCGGCAGTTTGGTGCATATTTTTAGTCGAATTGTGGGTTTGATGATAAAAGCATGAAACTTTGCATGATGGTAGTTGAATGTATTTTAGTCAAAATTAGATATGGACCCACTTTCAAAAATATCCAATATGGCCGCCATTGCGAAAATTACAATATAGTGTACATTGAAAATGTTATTTGTAATGACATCACAAATAAAACAGGGCTATCATGTGCTTAAAACCAATCAAAGAGATGCCATGAACATTTTGATATCCATCTGGCAAGCAATTTTTACGAAATTGTCATTTTTTTTATAAATTGGGGGGGGGGGAACTGTCAAAATCTAACGGACTGAGATCTTACAAATAAGAATAGAGTAACTATGCTTGTTGAGAAAATAATACAGGTTGACATAGTTGTTATGTATGCTATTCCCAACATCAATTATACATCAATCCAATTTGTCAAGTATCATAATAGCGCCATTTTTCAAGATGGCCGCCATTTTCCAGTTTGTGACAAGCATGTACGTTTGTATTTACTTAAGTTCAAAATATTTAAATTTACCTTTTATTTTGTCTTAGTAATTTGCATAAATATTCAATATCATAGATGATGATTTAAGTTAATATGCATCCAATAAGTTCAATCAAAATGGTGGAAATGCTTTCAAGATGGCCGTCCTTGTCTGATAATTAGAAACACAGGCATTGTGTGCATTTGTGTATCCTCACCTAAGAATATATCCTTTATCTTTGTCTTTAAGCCAAAAAATCAAATACACATACTGTATATCACAGAATGCATTTTATAATTAGGTTATTTTTTATTCACATTATAAATGTACAATGATTGAAATGTTTGTCAACAATAAATTCGGATATGTCTTGAATCAATCGATTTAGAATTTGGTGCACTTTGAAAGATGTACCTATACAGATAATATTGCTAAATTATGGGCGTGAAAAGATTGCTATAACTTTACAAAACTTAATAACTTGATAATAGAATGTATTAACAAGATCTAAGACATAAACTAACCAGATATAATAAGCTAACCATTACGAGAACCTTTTTGCAGTGTTAAGTACCTATATAGTATGGACATTTGACAGACATTTATATGTTTCGGATACACGATCATAGTATAAAGCTATATATGGCACATAACATCGCCAGGCACAAGTACAAGTGGGGAGTTCGGCTCACGCTTCGCGATCAATAGGTCCTGAGTTTAACCCCGTCTTGACCAATGGTTAATTTCTCTGAGCAAGAATAATCCACATGCTCCACTCCACCAAGGTGTAAATTGGTACATGTGAGGACTAGGCGCTGCAGATCGATGTTGGCTGCCAAACTCACAGGTGAAAAATAGTCTCCCTATGGAGACACGAACGTAAGTTTACATAGTTAGGATGTTCACATGTCAAAGGGTGCTTGAGTGGATTAACAGCTGAAAAAAGCACTAGAAAATTGGTAACTTGTTTAACTTTTAAGCATTTCCGCTCTTATTAAGTACAACGATTGTCCTTGTTTGTTATCTTAACCATCATATACAGGTATTCCCATACGTTTGGGATACTGGCCACCATCAAATACACATGCACTAATTCCTGACCAAGTGGTTAATTTACTAACAACCATCAAGTACTATGGTCTATCTTGTAACCATTGTACTGCCATTATTTGTCCTATTTGGTACATGCACTCACTACTACCATGTAAGTGTATAATCATAATCAGATGCGGTGGCTGCGGGGTTGCTTTCATATCACTTAGAAACGCATATCATCTTGTCAGCAAAACAGGTTACGGTAACTGCACATTCATTGAATATGCCACTTGTCCTGAGAACGCCACAACCCCGCACTCGAATGGGAATTTACTCAACCTCAACATTATACGTGGTAGTCAAAAACAATATAGATCCTCTTGGTCCGCGCAGTTTTGGATCAACACGTTTTTAGTTCTCAGCCTAGTAGGGATCTGCGTTTCTAAGTGATATGAAGGCAACCCCGCAGCCACCGCATCTTGTCACTCAGCCACAATGCCTCCGGCTTTATAATAATACTAATAGGATACCCTCAGCCACTTGTCACAGTTGTCCCTGATTCTGTCTAGACCCTTTAATGCCAAAATGTCATTCTTGTTCACCAGGCATAGACAGACACAGTCATTTCTATTCTAACGTGGTACAAACCACCACAAGAAGCTGATACTACTGAATTCTCATAGTCATTCCTAGTTCATATTACGTACAAAATTCCACTACACATTTGTTCTTGATCCGCCTGAGTACTTCTAACCATGAGGTAAACCCAAACAGGTCTGTGTGGATCGCCGAAGTCACCAGGTGATTGTCTACGTGTACTAACAGCATTTTGGTTCAGGCACGACTTGTCTTTATTAGGTACTCACAACTGTCATGCACATACATTCCAATACCAATATTCCTACCTACTTAAGCCTCTTCAGGATGGTTTGCTCCTAATGCCATCATTAAAGAACGCCAATGATTTCTATCCGCAGGTAATCGCTTCACTTGACCGCATGTTCAGGTTTTAGCTGTCATTTCTCGATTTGTTGATCTCCGCCAGGTTTCCATTGATCTTCCCCTATTTCTCTTTCATGTTGGTGTCCATCTCATAGCTACCCGTGGGATAGAGTCTGCGGCTCCATTCTTCTGACGCGTCCTATCCATCTCCATCTTCGTCTCAGGATTTCTGTAGAGATCGGAATAGTTGTTTGTTCTCCGATAACGATCTCTGTTTGAGATGGTTTTTGGCAATACTATTTGAAAGATACTTTTTAAGCATGTCAATATTCACAACATTTGTTTCCAAATATAATTCACTTAGAAATACAACAATCTCAATTGTTCTTTTAGGGATTTCTAAAATGATCGATGATCATAGCTATAGGCAAAAATAAAATTCAATAGATAAAAGCGAATCTCACTGCCTAAACAGTTTGTGATTACGTTTTTTCCAGTCGTGTTTATATACTAGTACATGTACTCATGTACAGGGTACTCGCAATTACCAAATACATACATTCCTTGTCTACGGTTATTGTCTGATTGGGTACATACAGTCACCACACAGCTTTCCTATCATCAGGGATATGCACACACACTAGCTACAGTTATTCCTATTTTTTTGGTAGTTACAACAACTATACAACCATTGGTGTACACCAAATTTAGTACACACGCAATTGGGTACAAAACATCAGAAGTTTTCCAGGGTACCTAACACTTCTAAAAGGTAATTATTACGGTCACCATTTCCTATGATTGCGTCTGGAAGCTGGTTTCTACATCCTATTATCAATTTGCTTAAAGTTTTAGCAAGCCATTGTCGTTATATGTAAAGAATATACAAATGTAGACTATATAATGACATATATAACATTGTTTTACAAATACTAGTACAATGGCGGCCATCTTAAAAAGCATTGTCGCCGTTTTGACTGACCTTATTGGAGTTGTTTTTATGCTAAAACATCATCTATGATATTGAATACTAATAATAAAGTATTTATACAATATCAAGACATACTAAAAAGAAGATTGACATATTTCGAACCTTAGTAAACACTAACTAGAAAATGGCAGCCATCTTGGAAAATGGTGCTAATTTGATACAACAAGTTGGGTTCATATCTAATATTATTGGGAATAGCATACATAACAACTATGTCAAGCAGTATTCTTTTCTCAACAAACATATTTACACTTTCTTGTTTTTAAGATCTCAGTCCGATAGATTTTGACAGCCCCCCCCCCCATTTTTTAAAAAAAGTGAAAATTTCGTAAAAATTGCTTGCCAGATGGATATCAAAATGTTCATGGCATCTCTTTAATTGGGTTTAAGCACATGATAGCCCCGTTTTATTTGCGATGTCATTGCAAATAACATTTTCAAGGTACACTATATTGTAATTTGCACAATGGCGGCCATTTTGAAAATGGCGGCCATATTGGATATTTTTGAAAGTGGGTCCATATCTAATTTTGACTAAAATACATTTAACTACCATCATGCAAAGTTTCATGCTTTTATCATCAAACCCACAATTTTTTCACCAAACTGCCGGACTATTGAGACATTTCTGGAGACCAGACAGTGATTTACAAAAATAACAAATCAATTGACAAATATGTTATATAGTATAGTTAAAACTCATAATGTTTATATATTAAATGTATCCAAAATAGGAGATCATATTATATTGTAGGAGTGACATATTGTTTTGTATCTACATTATTGCGGTTGTACCGATTAGCTTTAATATTATCTGGGAGACACTTCTGCAAATTGTAAAGTCAGACAGTTTACCATAAAAAACTCACATCTATAGACTTGAAATTCGCAATAATTAGTTTGTGTCAAGTTATTGGTATTAAACTAATAACCATACCGTATGTTATGTGACAAATATAAGTTTTCAATATACACATTACTCACATTAATAGTGTATATATAAGTGGGGAGATAGCCATCCCGGTTGGTTTCCAGGATGCCTATCTGTTGCCCCTTTTATTCTTCGGAAACTCCATATTTTAGTTGTGATTGTGTCCTATGTACATTTTATTAATTAGTTTATTATGCATTTTGTCTTTTATTGGTATTTTTGTTGTTATGTTAACTGTACATATTCAACCGGTCATTCATGTTGAGTTACTCATATTACAACATATATTGCATCTGTTTTATATTATCCCTGGCCGCTCATAAATATATATATATGTTTCTACTGTCTGAAAGTTTATAGTCCATGCTGTAAACGTCTCCACTATATCGGTTTATCATGTACCTTTCATGATAGTTGTGTGTTATATGGTGCATTCAACGTTGCACTTTTTAACGACAACCATTTAGCCATTAAATCATACCCAATGTTCTTACAAAGAATGGACCACATCTCCAAATGCTACGGTGGAAAATACCATCCAAATATCTAGGGATGGACACCTGGATGATGGTACAATGCACGTTTAACAATCATATCACAAAATACCCAAAAAATGTAGCATTTACTAAGAAAAAACTCGTTAATTTGCATTTCTAGCAAAAAAAATTTGAAATATAAAGTAGCAACTACTCGGGAAGGACATTTTAGTTTTCTTGATACGTTAATATACTTCTGAGGTGAAGTTTTATACACGAAACGATCTTAAAGATGTTTTTGAAAGACAAAAACATTGTAGTTTGTAACTATGGCAAACTATTGAAAATCTTGTTCAGACAAAAAGCAACGCCGTTATGTCTGACTGATCGCTGTCTTATGATATTTAGGGTATCATTATTGGTTTCAAAAAAATTACTACAGTAATATTTAGGCCATTGTGATCAAGTTGTCACTAACAATATCTGTCAGACAGTTTCATTATGTATTTCCTGTATCTTACAAACACATGATGACGGGGTAGATAGATCATTGCTGCTTTTACTTTGAGACGACACTTATTTCCACTTAGGCATGGCTTCGTTTACTTTAAGATTTCACTTGTTGCAACCAAATCGCATGAAACGGTGCAACAATGTCTGCAAGCATACCGTGACTTTTAAATTAAAAAAACAATGAGACAACCACTTGCTGTGTGTGTGTGTTTAAAGTTTATGTGGAGACAAGGAAGCATAATTGCTGTTTGCTGTTTGAGTGTTAACCGACTTTTCCTAAATACGATATTATCCTGACGCTCATATAGACATTATTGCATGATGGATGCAACTAATTTCGTCAGTTCGATAGATATACGGTGCAGAACATGTTAAAGTAAGTCGTATCATAGGTCTCGCGAGACATATATTTAATGGCTAACATATTTTGTAAAATGCGTAGGATAACGTCGATCATGATAATATAGTGTCGTTGACTCACAGTAACATCATATAAACAACAAGCTATAAACGCTCAGTTTCTTGTAATGTATGTAACTTCCAATATAAATTTATGTATCCTTGGTTATCCAAGAAAATACTTGGACAGGGAAGGCAGAACAACTTAATCAGCTGAGCACAGTAAACAGTAACATCACAACACAACTACGGATTACGTTATTGATATATAATAATTGGTATACATGTTAATAAATTGAGTAATCATTGATTTTTGTTTCCAAAATCTCAATCAATAAAACAAATACTGTAGGACACAGACAATTAAATCAATGTTATATGATATTATACTCCTAAATATGTAAGTAATGATGGTACCTACATAATTGCTTAAGACAATACTAATATTATACAATATATATGGAATAACTTGTACTAAGCATTTCATCTTCCAAAATCCATCAACCAAATGAAAGGAATACATAATAAAAATGTTACATTAAGATTAAACCATACTTCATATTTACGATCATATGAATTCCCCATGGGTATCGATGGTAGAAATTACTAGACATTTCATACCAGCTTTGTCATAGAGACACGGTACAAATCTTATATAGAGGCCTAGATCATGATGGAATACCAATATAGCCTGAGATATATACAAGTACTAGTCTAGAGTAGTGTATGTTGTTTCTTTTCTTGTCATAAAATGAATGCTGAATTCGAGCAGTGATTTGTATTATATACAGTGAAAGACAAACGGGAAAAATGTAAGTAAAAAACACTGAAGACGCGATGAAAGCGAGAAATAACGGCGACATTACAACTCTATTATAGTAGCATAAACCAAACACTAGGTACATCGAAAATCTACAAATAGCGTTAAACTCAAGGATACGCAAAGCGAGCAAGCAACAGTCCTTAACCAGACCTATACATAGTCACGTTTTATTACGTTGAACGACGTTCATTCGTACAGGGACTTTAGTCAGTTTCCGTTCAAAACAATGAATGTGCCAAGCGAAACATTTCGATGTTATTATAAACAGGAAACACTGTATTGTGGAGTGACAAAACAATGACCAATTAATAAAGTATTAATGATTTCCCAAGATAGTTTTGAAGTGTAAATAATGACACGCATGGCTACAGTTCAATATGTGACGAGGATTAACTGTATTGTTCGTGCTTGTTTACAACTCGCTAAGAGGTGTTGAAAGATGAAATCGTTGACACTGTTATGGATGGACGGGCTGTGACCCGTCGGGAAGTTTTGATGCCAAAATGAGCTGCATTAAGATCATTAACGTAGTATAATTATAGCATTAAAACATAATCACAGTGGTATGGATGATCGTTACAACAATACCAGCTTTAACGTTACACGTGTAGATGATGTATTTGCGCACTTTTTTTATCAATATAGCAAACACAGGAACGCTGAAGGGCAATTTAGATGATGTTATAGACTAACAGCATAATCAGAGCGAATGCAATTTTGCCATGCACCTCTAACTTTCGATAAATTGAAATATTATAGTTACGGAAAATATTCATGCAAAATAAAGCTGTAGTGAGATTCAAAAGCACGGTTATCGATGATTATGACACGAATCACAAAGGTTTGCAATCTTGTATTATGTTACATGTAATTGCTTCAAAAATAATAGGATTGAAGAAATAATTTTCAACTGATAAAATTTAGGCATTTCAATAATTGTTGTGAAATTGACAAATATTTTAGAAATTCCAGTTTCATTTATTTGAGATTGTTTCCCATTCTGCCGACGTTTTCATACTTGTCATTTCTCGTAAGACAAACTTGTAACATTCCATTAGTACTTTACGTTTAATAAAATATTCCATGCTTCGTCTGTTTATATTAACCAGTCAAGTGTAATAGAAAAGATGACGGAATCACAAAGTATGTGCACAGACACTGCAACATAATTATTTCCAGCCTAAAGTGCAAGCAATTCTAATCAAAACAGCTCATTCATGACATCATGTATTGAACTAATTGAATTATATACTGTATTGTTGAGTTTATTTGATTATATATTTAATAAGGACAACCATTCAGACTCAGAAGTATTGTGAGATAGACAGTGTTATGATTGAATTCCTGATGACATACCAATCGTCAAAAATTTTCCCAAACGCACATATCAGTTAACTCATCTGAGGGAAAATTACTTTGTTTCTAGTATGTTACATATAGACGGAAGAGAATGTTGTCCAATGAATATTTATCTGACATAATGTGTTGACAAAGCTATAATAACATCATAAAATGACATATGTGTTATATGATGTTCGATACACAACCACACTGTTGTATAAGACTGTCAAGCTGGAAAGCATGGTGTGTAGGTCTAATACCTAAAAATAGGAAATAAGGTAGATATAAGTTTCATTATTCAGGAATCAAAGCACGAAGGGAACATTAAACCTAAAGATCTTTATGAAATAAGGTTAAAGGAACATGACCAATATATAACTGGTACTTAATGATATAAATATCTAAGTTGGAGATCCCTAAAAATAATAAGCGCAATATTATATAGAAAACATGACTCCGTTGCTACAGAGCAACAATGCCTCATATAATGACTACCAAACATCAGATCACCTACACGTAGTCCATTGCTGGTAAGTCATTGATGTTAATTTCTTTAAGCATGCTTTTCCGACTGTAAATCACATTTAATCCGATTGGCTTGAAGTCGTTGTTCTCAGAATCGCCGATATCGTGCTTGCTCTATTGAACTAAAGCAATGGCCAATTGGTAAGATAATTGCTAAACCTGAGCACTTGAATGAAAACTGCGACCTAGACATTTAAGCAAAGCCCGCCTAGAGTTGGTTAAAGCGGGTCCATTAATAATCCAGCTTTCGTTTACAATGGCTTTATGTAGTCAATTTAAGTGTCCTGACACGGCTAAGGGATTTTGTCTTCGAAATTAATTATCAGCCGTTACTCACACGATCTGAAGGAAGCCACCAACATGTATAACTTTTAGGGGACAATGTTGGGTATAATAGTGTTCGATAAACTGTTCGACTCAATCTGTTAGAACGAGTTCTATGATACAAATGGTGTTTTTGTCAACGGCTCTATTGTAGTAGCTATATTATAACCCATCAATACCATTTTGTCTTATGTTCTTTTTATCATGGTTTGAATTATGCGTATATATTGTAACGTAAATATAACAGTCTAATTTGGTATTAAGCATTTCGTTTTCAATTTCACAATCCATTTTCTGGTAACTGCATTTCATGTTTTATGAAAGATGGAATCGCGTTGAGTAATTGCATTGTAATTGTCGCACAGCATTACACCACGAAGGTACAGCTGTGATGTATTCAATCATGTATACAGTTTTATTATTCATCATAGAAAACGACATATGCAATAACATGAAACTAATGCATTTTGTTTTTAGCAATCAAGGTATCAGAATGATTTATAACGAACTGATTTTGTTCCAATTCTCGCGAGATTATGATTCAATTCTTTCGAGCTTTAACAGATTTATAGCCATCAATATTTTTATTTAATGAGTTCCATTAATTTCAATATGTGTAATCGATCCCCGTGAATTCCCATACAATGAACCGTACGAAAAAGTCCTTGATCAGTAACTTCTGCTAACATGATATTCTTTAACATAATTTCGAAGAATTTTTTGTGATTTTGTAAACGAATTGATCTTAATAGCGGACCTTTTTAAATCGTGATTTAATGCTTTGGGACCATAACATTGCCAAAATATGTATGATTTCGAAATAATTTAAATGGTTATATTAGCGGAACTTTACTGTTGTATTACATATATTCAAAGTTTGCTAGTTTTCGTCTGTTTGGAAATGCCGGTCAAACTGGTGCACAGACCACTGTTTATTTTAAAACGATCATGTCTAACAGTTTCATTAAAACCAAACCTTTGTTTGTATTACCATAAAAATGCTATTTATTTGGAAAATCGAAAGACAAGAAATATATACAAGTGGGGTTTGTTCGGTTTAAAGTTAGCCCCCAGAACTGTCTAAGCGACTAAACTAATGGATTATTCAAATGATTGCTGTTTATATATCGTTACAGAAATTGGTAACCTTGTTGAGTAGAGCTATCACGCATTCATTAGAATAATCTTAAAGAAAAAAGAAAAGCACACCAGAAAAAAACTGTTTGTATCGCTAAAACACTGGACGATTACAGTCTGAGTTGAATAACATAATCTTTGGGAAGATAATATATGCATCACTTGAGACAAAAACCTTATATAATGCGTTGGTTTTTGTACATGAATCACAATTATAAATCCGTTGTTGATTGAGCTTCTTCCTGGTTATGTTGTTCGTCAATATCAAACCAAGTGTTGAATGTTTTATACGCTAACTGCACCACAGGGAATACTTAATCTAGCAACTTTAAATAATCGTTGACTGACACTCGAAAACAGTAACTTAAGAAATAAAAAGTGGGAAAGTAGAAATTAAACAATAGATAAACGGTTTAAAAATCTGTAACTCTTGCAACTATGCTACCCGGGTGCATGCAGTGTGAGAGTTTCATATTCCTTACTTTACATCTAAGTATTGGTAGTATCATATAACACATTATACTATCCTGGGCGACTTCAGATATGCAAGTATAGTATGCATACGACTTCTAGCGTATATATTAATAAAATAGCATTTTGTTTAAGGCTGCTGCAATTAAAACTAATGTTCGTGTGGTTTCCGATGGTTGCACGCATACGGCATAAAGTTGAATGATGGGACTCACCAGAAACACTATCTCGTAGACTAAGAGGAGTGACACAATTACAATTAACCGTTCAAGAACCATTACATGTTACAAGGGAATATGAATTAAACGGAATATGGAGTTCTACTTTGCAATATACTACGAGAGGTGTTCAACTTATTTATGAACAGAAAATGAACATCGATATTTTGTTACTCTAACAATGAAATTGAATAAAAACTTTTATATTGTGTAAAGTAGAGTTTCAAGAAGTATATATAATAATTGTAAATTGCCAATACGTTACGGTCAAATCATAATCAGCATTGAATAGAGGGTGTTGTTATTTGCGTTGTGAAGGTCCAAAACTTGTAATATTTACGTTTACATTTTCCTTTTTTAATCGTTGTTTTAGTATTAACTAGATAGAAAATTTAATTGTTAAAGCATGAGAAGACTTCGACATCCACTGTTTGGTTATAATATATATCAAAGTTATATTCTTAAGTTTTTTATTTGGCGTTGTATATGGTGACTTGAAGCTGAGTCTGGGTGAAACACTATGTTCTTGGAACAGTCACTAGGAACGATATGTAACACTTTTTGTTGAAAACCTGACTTGAAACGGTTTGTATATAGACCACAGCCTTCAATTTTGTCAATTTGATATTGATTTTGATGTGCGTTTTTCCATAATAACAAACCCAATGCCTTTCCATGAAAACGGCCGCGAACACCCAAAGCTGGACAAACATGAGCTTCTCCCTATCATTGTGACCTTTTCTAAAATAGCATACCATAATCTATCATAATATTCTTTTAGATTTCAGAATTGCTTCGCCATAATGAAACAATATTTCCACATAATGTTGTTTATTTCGCATTTCTAGATTCCAAGACTTTTGACTGCGAGGCATGTTTTTCTCGATTTTCAGCGTAAGAACTTCGCATTTTCCCAGAACTATGCATTCAACTGTTTTGAAATAACTTCACTGACAGTTTCTTTGGACACTCCCATCTATGGTACTATTCCGCGTTTTGCTAATGGATTCATCATATATATCGTAAAACCAATTTTAGGTTTAAGTGTAGGTTTTGGCAATGTTGGGCAATTTTAAATTTTTGGTGCCATTTCACAATTACTGGAAACAGAACTTAAATAAGACTTCTAACGACAAATATTACTGATGTTCTCATTAAAAATTCCAAACGAAAATTTACTAACACTTTCTTGATGCTTATAAAAGGGCCATTTTGCCTTCAAAACAGGAAAAACAACATTGTCTACTAAATTGTTGTTTTAAGCTTTAACCAAAGGAAATATACAATGTATGATGATCATATGTTCAACTTAAAACATTTTCTCACATGGTTTAAAAAATGTATTTCAATTGTTTTTATTCAATATTGCAAAATCGGTGTTCATGTTTTGTTCATAAACAAGTTCAATACCTCTCGTATTACATGAAGTTATCATGACGCTTTCGGTACGAGACAAATAATTTATCTGTGTCATTTTTGTAACACTCGTATATCACTGGATAAGTCAAACACGAACCTGCTACTGGTGCTCCAAAGAAAAATACAACATCGATGCCACCAGTATTTATATCATTATGTTTAGTCCAGCAATAATGTCCAATAAACATTAATTTTTGGAGAAAGTTACCAAAATTGGTACAACTGTTCCTTGGTCCATTTGAAACATTTTTTTCATGAGACCCACTTTAAATATTTTCTTTGGTTGCCATAGCAACGGTTTTCAAAATGGCCGCCAAAATGATCAAATGGCGGTTTTCGCCCAATAACTTCAGTTTAGAATTGCATATCGTGATGAAACTTGGTGTATAAGTAGATTGACTCAATACGCCACTAAAAATAAAAAGTTGGATGGGTGGGGTCAATATCTAGGTCACTGTTACTAAAAATAGAAAATCGGTTTTTGCTCAATAACTTCCGTTAAGAATGAGATATTTTGATGAAACTTGCTATATACGTTGCTTGTAGGATGATACACGTTGGAATAAAAAATGGGACATTTGGGGTCAAGGTCACTGTTACTAAAAATAGAAAATCGGTTTCCGCTGACATTATTTAGTCTGGAATGACATATATGAATGAAACGTGGTCAATATATAGCTCCCGAGAAGATACTTTCCATCAAAATAGGTGTAAATGGGGTCAAGGTCGACGTTGATAAAATAAAAAGCCAGTTTCTGCTTAATAATAACAATTAATTACGAATTACAAGCAATATATAAGCACCCTGTTTTGTTTTCTATATTTTTGTTACCATAGCAACCGCAATTGTTGTCTGAATAAAACACAAATTGACATGAATAATTTGCTTATTAATTTGTTTCCTAATACCAAGTTTCATCAACCTAGCTCCAAAACTGTTTAAGCTATGACCGGATCCAGATTTTATAAACGGACAAAACCTTGAGTTTACTATGTTATATATATAAGCCAGTCTCCAGGAAAACCTGCTATTTTGACAAAAAACATTTTTTGTGATGTTTCATAGTTATAAAGGCTAACGCCAATGAAGCATGATTCAAAAGAAATTGTGTAAATATCTTGAGTTTTGAGGAAGCTACAGCTATTTTTGTAAAGTCAATATTCCGAGTGTTTTGTCTGACGACGTGAACGTCATTCGAACGTCATTTTACTGTAAAACGTATTTCATAATTACACCATTAGATTAATTCTTGACATAAAATGTTCAAAATAGTGTCACATTTTAGAATTATTTTCTGATTTTTAAAATATTTATCATAATAGAAACATGTTGCATTTAGAGAAAGGCTACTGTTGTTTTAAACAGCTAACTCTCAGTTTTTCTGAATTGAAGTATTTTTCCGAAATTGGTAACCATGGCAACAAAGCATATAGTTTCAACTTAATTTGTGAGGAAATTTAAAGCTAAGATATAGTACTATATGGATAAATTACTTTAAGTAGAATCAACAGATATATACATTGTTTCACTTATTTTAGAGTCTTTTCAAAACCTTGTTTTATACAGTAATTACATGATGTCAAGTCAGCAGATTTTGCTGGATTATGGCTCATATATAAGTGGAGCATCAGGGGTCAACGTCACAGTTACTTTAAAAGAGGTAACAGTTTACTATCAAATTACTTTGAATGAGATATTATGATGGCAATTGCTGTAAATGTAGCTTGTCTGAAGAATATATAAAGTATTTTGCGCCAGATTATTTGGCCGACATGAAAACATGATTTTGAAATTTTCATGGAATTTCATATTTTCTTGTTGTGGAACTTCAGTGTTTCTTTTTTCGAATATTTCAAACAATGCAACGTTAACAAAAATATATGAGATGGTGACCTAAGAGTGTAACACATATTTTGTAACAGTATCAAGGAAATGGGGCCCACTTGCAGTGTTAACCTCATTTGATTAGCAGACTTAAAGCCCTGTATAATTTCGAAAATGTCCAGGCCACACCAGGTACTAGTATTTGAAAAAATGACCAGGTAAAGCCATCTCAAACAATATGATTTACTCAAAATACAATATGCAGAGATTTCATGCATGTGTGGTATTCATCATTATGCCTAGGTCTCACTGAACATTTGTATCCTGACAATAAAGATACCTAATATGGTCGGGCACAGTAATTCCTCGTCAGAAATTCCTTTCTTGTCGACACGTTGTGTTTTATTCCTGACTTAGCAATGCTTTTGGTAGATAACGGCTCGTTGTGGTACACATCATTGGCTGATACATAATTGCTTGGAGTAGGTTGTTTCATTTACTCTTTTTGTATTTCATTCCAAAGAATTGCATTTTACACAAGTTATTTCATACATAAATGTTTTGATGTATTAAGCAAATTGTTACTACCAACCAAATGCAGTGAGTTATAAACGAATACGATGTTTAATAATTGTGTGGTCTTCTGATTCCAAAAATACTAAATTACTGTTTATATGTAAGAATGTTTTACCAAAAAAGATAACATAACATATGAACAACTTTTAGAACAGATTATTAATTTCTTAATATGCGAAAAGGCAACATATGCCTATCCTAGTGATTTATTATAAAATAGCACAGTTTGTGGCGTTATGACATTGTGATCATTAGATTTCAAAAATCCTCACTTTTATTAATTTTATATTTTTGACTGTTTCACCCCAAATATATCCTAAGACGCCAGTCATTTTGAAACTAGATTATTAATATCTTAATAGGAAAAACTGCGTATGTCTGTCTTAGTGATGTATAAGTAAATAATGCGATTGGTACCATTGTAGTAAACCTAATCCAAAAATCCACATTTTAGTTTATATTTTGTACGATTTTACCCCAAAATAGCATTCAGTAATCATAAATGATAATATATTATTTGATATACTAAACTTTAAGTTACTACAAACGAATTGCAGTTGTTTTATAAATAATACGATTTTAAATGCCATCGTGGCCAATCGATTCCTCAAATCCTCACTTTTGTTTATATTTCCAATGTTTTTGCCCCAAAAATGTCTTAAAATACATAACATTTAGGCACCAGATTAGCAATATCATAAGCACGAAGACAATATGTGTCCATTCTATTGATTAATAATCAAATACCATAATAAATGACATTACAGTAAACAGATTCCAAAAATCACCATTTTTGTTTTCATTTTGTAGTATTTTACCCCAAAATATCGTATCTTGACCAATAGCCGATAATTTCGTATGATATATAATACTATAAGATACTACACTTATATTGCAGGGGTTTTGAATAAAATACTACTATAAATGACATTGTTGTCTGCCAATTCCAAAAATCCTCACTTTTGTTGGTAGTTTCTCATATTTTACCCCAAAAATATATGTCGCAAGTGTTAGTATAGAACTCCACATTAAGTATGTTACAAGGCAACAATTATGTGGCAGGGTATAACATAAAACATTTATGTGCATTTTGTGCCCTGTTCTGAAATTCGCAGAAAATGGTGACGTAACTTTAAAACTCAATTTTCTCAATTTCATGTCATGTCATTAAGGGCCCTTTTCTCAGATCGAGGCTTATCTATATTGAAATTTACGTCCCTAGAATATAATATCTGCTTTATCCACTAATTAATAATTAAACTGGAATACATTTAACCAGATTTTTTCTAGAACTGTCAGTATAAAAGTTAAAAATATAGTATCAGTATACCTAAAGACTATTATATAGAATATTTCAAATTTAGCGGCCATTTTCTCGGCCATTTTAGATATTTCAAAACGATTTTTCGGTTAAAGGTATAGGTTAGATGTTAGTTCAGTTTTTTCTAATAAAAATACTTTACAATTACTCATAATAACGTTGTTATCATGCGTTATATAAGATATACATTGATTTTTTCGTTTTTGGCGGCCATCTTTAAAAATGGTTGCCATGGCAACCATAATGGCAGATACGAGATGGGTCTCATGAAAAAAATGTTCCAATATGTTTGCCCTATGTATATACCAAGTTTGGCAACTTTCTCCAAAAATTAATGATTACTCGATTTTTGGAGACATTATTGCTGGACTAGTTGCACATAGTACAAATGTAATAAAGCTGTCAGAGGTGTCAAAATTATTTAGAGTCGCTGGAGGCAGATACATTTCTAGGGGGTTTATAACAGATAAAATATATCTTAAGTGCTCACATGCTTCTAAATATACAGAACGGCATATTTAAATGCAACGAATATCTATTTACATTGCAATTATTGTTGAATATACTGCAAAGCACATTTTTTATCGGTTCCTGGTTATCGTTAAATACTCGAATGAATTGTTATCACAATAGGTGCTTATGAATAATTATTAGTATTCCGGTATTCTATTAGCACTTGTTCGTTTTATCACGGATTTAATAATCTTGTTAAGATTTTACATGTAGCATACTGAATGCATTGAATGCATCAATTTGCTAAAGATTCTTTATTCCCTGTTGGCATTAAATGTGTATAAGACAGCAATGCATGTTGTTAGTTTTGTGGCTCAATTGACATTACGCCAGAAAAGAGATCGCTCCTCCTGGTTGTTTGTCGAAGGCAGCTATGCGATGGGTTTCAAGTGAATCCATTGGACCATTTGAATATAATTTACCGTTATAATCGATTTAAAGAGTATTGGTTGACAACTTGCGTTATTTCAAATACCTTGAGTGGATCATTCACCGAATTCCCAAGACATTGAATATACTTGACTTATGGAAATATGCTTGAATGGATAATAGTTTTTAACTACATTCTCCCTCGTCTTGACCATATTGTTCATGTATCTTATTTGACTGTTTTAAAGTAGTTAAGGACAGTTGTAAGTGCGTGGTGATATGTTTTTGTAAAATTTGTCAATTAATTTAATAAAAAAGATGAAGGGAATATAGAAATTTGCGATACAATGAATTTGCAAGAGATGTATTTGTTCTTTCAGACCAAATCCCTATTTTATTTTATAGACTGGTATAGAACACCCATTATACCAATTGTAATTAAACAATACTAGAATAGCATGCGTAAGACAAGTGGTTGTTTATTTGAAGTGACCACAGACATAGATTATGTAATATAGTTTGAACCCATCGTTCTCTTGTCTTGAATGTATCCAAATAGGAGATCATATTACATCTTTGTTATAGGAGTGACAAGTTGTTTTGTATCAACATTATTAGACTGGTGTACCAATTATCTGTTTTCTGGAGACATTTGTCGAGACCAGAAAGTGATTTACAAAAATAAGAAATCAATTGACAAATAGGTTGCATATGTATATAACATAATTAGAACTCATAATTTTTAAATATTCGATGTCTCGAAAATAGGAGATAATATTATATTTTAGGAGTGACATATTTTTTTGTATCTACATTATTGCGGTTAGAAGACGGGTGTACTGATTAGCTATAATATTATCTGGGAGACACTTCTGCGAATTGTAAAATCAGACGGTGTACCATTAATAAACTATTTTTATATGCACATTAGTCACATTAATAGTGTATAGATATATGTTTCTACTGTCTGAAAGGTTATATTCCATGCTGTGAACGTCTCCACTTAATCGGTTTATCATGTTACTTTCATGATAGTTGTGTGTTATATGGTGCATTCAACGTTGCACTGTTTAACAACAACCATTTAGCCATTAAATAATACCCACTGTTCTAACAAAGAATGGAACACAGCTAATGCTACGGTGGAACATACCATCCCAATATCTAGGGATGGGCACCTGACTAGCTGGATGTTGGTACACTGCACGTGTAACAGACATATCACAAAATACCAAACAATGTAGCATATTCTAAGATAACACACGTTAATATGCATTTCTTGTGAGAAATTTTAAATATAAAGTAGCAATTACTCGGGACAGACATAATAGTTTTCATGATCCGCTAATATACTACTGAGGTGAGGTTTCATACAGGAAACTAGCTTAAACATGTTTTTGAAAGACAAAAACATGGTAGTTTGTAAGTATGGCAAACTAATGAATATCTTGTTCAGACAAAACGGCGCTGCTTTTTGACTGTCTTATGCTATTTACGGTTACGCTATTGGTTTCAAAAACACATGCCTACAGTAATATTGAGGCCATTGTAATAAAGTTGTATAAAAATATCTGTCAGACAGTTTCATTATTTATGTCCTGTATTTTACAAACACATGATGACGGGGTAGATACATCATTGCTGTTTTTACTTTGAGACAACACTTATTTCGACTTAGGCATTCCTTTTTTTACTTTGAGATTACAGTTGTTGCAACAAAATCTCTTGAAACGGTGCTCCAATTTTTGCAAGCATACCATGCATAATTAAAATTACAGTGATACAAACACTTAACTTGCTGTGTATGTGTAACATATATGTGAAGACAAGGAAGCATAATTGCTGTTTGCAGAGTATTAACCGACTTTTCCTAAACACGACATTATCCTGACGCTCATATAACCATTATTGCATGATGGATGCAACTAATTTCGTCAGTTTGATAGATATACGGTGCAGAACATGTTTTAGTAAGTCGTATTATAGGTCTCGTAAGACATACATTTAAATGCTAACATATTTTGTAAAATGCATAGGATAACGTCGATCTTGATAATATTGTGTCGTTGACTCACAGTAACATCCTATGAAAAACATAATATAAACGCTCAGTTACTTGAAATGTATGAGACTTTCAATATAATTTTATGTATCCTTGGTAATCCAAGAAAATACTTGGACAGGGAAGGCAGAACAACTTAACCAGCCGCGCACAGAAAACAGTAACACCACAACACAACTACAGAGTACGATGTTGATATAAATTGATATACATGTAAACAAGTTTAGTTACCATTGTTTTCTGTTTCAAAATCTCAATAAATAAAACACTGTAGTGCACAGACAATCTAAATCATTGTGATATGATATTGTCCTAAAGAATATGTATGTACATTGGTTGATGGGTCCTACGTAATTGATTCAGTCAATTCTAGTATTATACACCATATACACTGGATTATATCAGCCATTATTATCCCAACTCCAACATCTTAATGTAAGTGATATATAAAAATATTACATTAAGATTAGACCATATTTCATATTTAGGATCATAAGAAATTCCCAATGGGTCTCGATGGTAGAAATTACTAGACATTTCATATCAGCTTTGTCAAAGAGACACGGTACAAATCTTATTTAGATACCTAGATCATGATGAAATACCAATATAGCCTGAGATATATTCAAGTACTAGTCTGGAGTAATGTAAGATTCTTTGTCTTTTTAGTATAAAATGAATACTGAATTCATGAAGGGATTGTATAAGTGCGTGTACAATGCAAAAACCAGACGAGTGCACCAGCTGTCTGCAATTTGTGAAGACGCGAAGGAATGTTAGAAAGAAAGTACAGTTGTTTTAATAGGAATTTACTGTACATGTATGTGTTGTTTGAGAGGGGTTTAGGTATGGTGATCATAAAACATATAAGTAAAAAAACAATACTACTGTACACATATTTCGAATTTGCTAAAATAGCTGAATTGTGTGCAATTTATAATTCCTGCAATGATATTTGGCTTTTACGGGATACTGGTATTTATAACAAACATAGAATAAAAGAAAGAGCATCATCTTTGGTAACTGATCACCACATTTGAATGATTTCAGACGAAATAATATACAAATGCATTCAGAATTCAGAGTGCGATACCAGCTAAACCTTTAAACCTTTGACATTTTAGAATTGAATATATAATACATAATTGTCTGGCCTTTTAATTTAATGGAGAAAACGTTTTAAATCTAAGAAATTGAAGCAGATAATATAACATTATTTTTTTGTAACTGGTGACAGAATGATCCTAAAAAATATACATACTGCACATTAAATCACTGTTGCATATCAATTGATTGTTTTCATAAAAAAACTCGTCAACCGATATACATATTGTTTGTGACCTTAATGCTTTGCATTTTGCTAAAACCCATAAACTTTTTGTTCTGTCTTACATCTTTTATAATCATAAGTGAGTCACCTGTATACAAACAATGTGTGGTCGAAACTCAGATTGTTATTGTTTTTATCCTTATTGTAATTGTACAGAAACGAGGAGTTTAATAGGAGCTATTGCAATGTTTAATGTTCTCGAATTTTGTAAAGCTAATTTTAATTGATCACAATAATTTTTAAACGACGCGGGCTGCTTTAGCTAATTGTAAAATACATTTGTTTGGACATTTCATATACATAATAAAATAATGTTTGTTTGTTTCAAGACCAATAATAGACCTTGGACGTGCACATGGTGGTAAAAAAAGGATTCCTTTCACAATGAAGCAGCTAACGCATGCATGAAATGATGTCAATCTGTAATTGTAATGTAATGCAGTTATTGTCGCATTCGTTAACATAATCTCCTTCCGGGAGTTTATTATCTAACATATGTGTATATTAGCCCTATGCTCGATTAAAAAGAATACTGTGTATGCCATAAATATAAGCCACATACAAGAATACAAGTTTTAGTTGTCAGTTGAATTTAACAACCATTGTCTGAAGTGGTTGTTTATTTTATTATATTGAACATGCATGTTGCTAAGTAGCCGCTTGTATTAAGTAGTTACACTTCCTATAGGCAATTTTCTAAAGAAATGTTGGCTTTCATTTTTGCTGCATTTATACATTAACTAATGTCTTGTGTGGGAAAGAAACTGTTTACATTTTGATGTAACAACATAAGTTATTGTTTTTAGATGTTTCTATGCTTACGGAAACGTGCCTTTGTACCAGACGAGATAGAGGACGATGTAAGTTATTACTACATGTATGTAATTTTTCAGGCATTTATTACTTATTTATGTGTACATAGTCACAACATGATACAGAGTCAGTAAATGCATTCCTAGAGTTACATTTATACACAAAGATACTAGCTAGCAAGTGATACACCATACTTTGAAACAATAATTTGTATTGACCTTGGCCAGTGACAGCTGGTTACGGTATTCACAAAGACAGATTACAGACTAGATACCAGAAAAAATTATGCAAACCCACAGAAAAGCGATTTATAATACAAGCATATGGACACCAAAGCATCGTCATGAAATGCGCTCAAAAACAGGCCGGACAATACGCCAGTGCTACTTACAATGCGAGTTTTAAGAAAATGTATATACTATAAAGCAATGACAGATATATACATCAATGAAGACGTGTGAAGAAATCGAGTAAGAACGGCGGCAGTTGTTGCATTTAAAAACTCTATTAAGGAAGCATAAACAAACGATGCGTCACATCAGCAATCTATAAATGACATTAACGTCCACGCATGTTACGCAAAGTGTACAGTCTGGTTAACGAGTCTGAATAAGCAGTCGTATGTTAATTACACATTGATTGACCTTTCAGGTTCAAATCAACGAATGTAGCTCGCCAAACATTTAGATTTGCTATTAAGAAGGGAAGGGAACACCGTATTATGTAGTGGAAAACAATGACCCATAAATAAAGTATTAATGCTATCCCAAGATAGTTTTGACGTGAGAACAATGACATGTTTGGTGACAGTTCAATATGTGACTACGGATAAGCAGCACTGTTCGTGCTTGCTTACAACTACCTGTGAGATGTTGCAAGATGAAATATTTGACAATGTTATGGATGGACGAACTGCGGCCCTTCGGGAAATGCTGATTCGAAACGGAAGTTCCCGATTAGGCAATACCCAGCACAAAGCTGATTAACGTTGAATGTTCACATCATTAAAACATGATCACAGTGGAATGGGAAATCGTAATAACAAGACGTGTCAGCTTTAAGTAATATGTTGGTTTTATAATGTTTACATATTATTTAATAAGACATTATCAGAAAGAGTTGCACAAAGTATTTGCACACTATTTTTTATATCAATATAGCAAACAAATAAGCTGAAATGAAAGCTGAAGAGCAATTTAGATTATTTAAAAAAATAACAAAATAATTAGAGACGTATGTATGTATGACTTTCGATAAATTGAACCATTATAGTTACGAAAGTATTCATGCAAAATAAAGCAGTAGTGAAATTCCAAAGCACGGTTACAGACAATGATGACACGAATCACAAATGATTTCAAGTGTGTATTACGTAACATGTAATTGCTTCAGGAATACTTGTATTAAATACATCATTCTCAACTGATAACATTTATGCATTTAAAGACATCGTTGTGAAATTGACAAATCTGTTACAAATAAAATTTCATTTTTTTCAGCATGTGTTGCGTTGTCGTTTTCACATTTTGTAAACGATAATAAAGGCGTGTTGAAAAAACGATTTCATAATCATTGTTCGAGACAAGCCTGTAGTATTCCATTAAAATATATCCAAACCTGCTATGCTACTATACAGCCAGTTTGTATTAACGTGTGAAAGAAAGTAAGCATGAATCACAATATATGTGTACAGACACGACTACAACATTACTTCCAGCCTAAAGTGCAAGAACGTCTAATCAGATCAGCTTATTCACGGCGTCATGCATTGTATTGTTGGAATTATATACTGTATTGACGGGATTATTTGATTATATATTTAACAATGACAACCATTCAGCCTCTAAATTACTGCAAGGCAGACAGTGTTATGATTGAATTACAGATGGCATACCAATCGTCAAAAATAGTTTTCCCCGAACGAATTCATCAGTTAAATTATCTAAGGGAAAATAACTTTGTGTCTAGTACGTTAGACGGAAGAGAAAGGTGTTACAAAAACGACAATAACATCATAAAAAGCATATTTATAACTATATATAAGACATCGGTTTGTTTTCTTGACTAAGAAATAGGGGAGCAAAATATATAGACCGTCGTCAATGCTAACATCCTTTTATCTATCAAATGTGTACATAGAAAATATCAGCATAACGTTTGTACAAAACATGACCTCCAATATTAACATGACCAATATTAGACTTGTGTTGAAGATCTGAATACACTGGGTCCGGTAACAGATCCGTAAATTGTAATATATCTACACATTATAAGGCTATCGAAAACATGACTCCAAGTGATCCAACTGCTGAATTAATATCCGCGATTGAAACACTTGGCAGAAACAACTTAGCCTCATATCGAAACACCCACTAACCATAAGTTTCGCTTTCACGACGTCAACATGTACCCTAGTATAACCTGATAGTGGTTGAAATGTTTTTCTCTATGCAAAGCACACTTGATCCGATAAGTTTAAAGTTATTGTTCTGTAAATCACGGAAATCGTGCTTGCTCTATTGAACTAAAGCAATTGGCATTAGGTTAGATAATTGCTGAATGAGAGCGCTTGAATGAGAACCGCCAACCAGATATTTAGCTGAGATTTGATCATCAATAACCTTGTTTTAGTTCGCCAACGCTGTATTTAGTTCAATACAAGGTACTTTAGGCGGGTATGGGACATTTGCCTTCGGTTTTCTTTCAGTAGTTAATTACTAGCCATTATTCACATTGATACGTTGGTAGCAGCCAACAGCCTATGTGTACACGAGCAGGGTAAATTTCATAGGCAACTTGCAGTTACCAGTGTTAGTTACAAAAGTGTTATATTGCTCGAGTCAGATAATGTTTATGTCAAAGGTTCTAAAAAGTAGTCATGGAATTACGTATAACCTTTCAATACCATGTTGTTTTGAATTATTTTTACCCTGGTTTGAAAAACGCGCATATATCGTAATATTTAACAGTACTGATAATATAATATATTTTTGAATGAATCATTTCTGATGGATTTCATCATTCAATTTCCTAGTAAATATAAATCACTTTTATGAAAACGAGATTCGAGGTGAGTAATTGCATTGTAATTGTCGCTCAGCATTCTTACATATGTTGTTTAAATGTATAAAATCATATAATTACATGCATTGCATTCATCATTTATACATATTTATTATTCATCACAGAAACGACATCAGCAATAATGTGAATCTAATATTTTTTGTTTGTAGTAATCAAGATATCATAAGGTTGTTTAGCCATCTGAATTTTTCCGATTCTCGCGAGAATTGATTCTAATTTCGCAACACTAAACAGATTAACAATCATTTATAATTTATAAGTTTGATGATTTCTACTTAATATTTCAATACGTGTAATAAATTCTGCAAGTTTCTGACAATAGGTCGTAACATACCTTTACATTATTTCGAAATATGCATATGGTCTATTGTAAGACACGAAATCAAATACGTCTTTTATAATAATCAAATTGAATATATCGTTTTTAAAACAAAACAGTCGCGACGTATTATTATATTACTCTGAATATTGGAATCAATGATTTGGTCCGGCTGTTTGCTCCAATTGAAACAACCAATTAAATGCAAACAAAGTGTGAGCGTTAATGTAATAAATAAACATTTAATTGGAAAATATAAGTATCTGGGTGTAATGGTAGGGACTAGGTAAAGCCATTGTAACTACATGTGCAATATGTCCTTTCTTCTTGCTTTACTCGGTGGAACATGTATCGACATTCGGCTATCATATATTGTTCAAGGCAGTAAAGTTAATTAAAATAATCATCCTATATTGTAGTAAATGTAATCAAGACAACATAATGACATACAGAAATAGGCAAAAAGCTAAACTAAAAAGTGCAATAAATATATAGAGATATAGTATTCCGCAAGATCTAACGAATCATTACTTTTTCGACACATAACAACAAATCTGGTTAAATACAAAACACATCTGCAGGGTTGAGAAATGCCCGACAACTGTTCTACTAACCATTGTTCGTTTCCAAAAAGGCAACCATAGGGAAGCTCAACAAGACAAGTAACGCTAAAACATGGACGGTTACACGCTCAGTTAAATAACATCATCTTGAAGAAGAAATACACATCACTTGAGACCAATTCCTTTCTCGAATTTCCAGGTACCTGACAGAGATTTAATATTTCTTAAACTATCTGGTTTCTCACCAACCTTCCGCATCGGTTATAACCCAGCTTCTGCAAAGATGAGTATTTCCGACCTCCGAAGGAGGACGTCCTAAACAATCGGCCACGGTCGCGGTGTTACGAGATTAGTGAGGTACTGTGTGCAAGAAAGATAGGTGTCTCTAAAGCCAAAATGGTCAAATCCTTTCAAAAGGGTTGACACTATAATAGACTTAAACTTTATCTTTCAAAAGGAATCTGTTATAAACCCTTTAGAAACGTATCTGCCTTTCGCAGCATAATAAGGTTTTGACAACGCCACTGGCAGCTTTTATTATTCAATTGTTTGCTAATAGAATTTCCGTAAATTGATGATTATTTAGAAGCATCTGCTGTTTTCGAGTATGTTATGATATTCAGGATCCAATAAAAATGATGTCCTATAGTTTTTGCAGTATACTCAACAACTTTTTGAACATTATTAGTTCTTCCTGTCGCATAAATATGTAATATTACATAATAAGCAAAATGTGAACAATTCACATACAATTATAAATATTCATCAATTTACAGATATTCTATTAGCATACATTTGCGGATGTAATGCTCTTGTGAAGGGTTTAGCATATTGGAATCTTTGAATGCACTAAATAGCTACAGGCGCACCAATTTCCTGTGGGCTTTATACGTGTGTAAGAATACAAAAGTTGTAGTGCATGTTGTTAAAATCGTACATCAATCAAATTACTAAGTCATTGAATATCCTTGACTAATAGCCATTAGCGTACGTGTATGTGTACGAGTATTACAGACTAACCCGTGTGAGGCAGTTAGTAATTTTTTGCATCACATTTGACTGTTGACAATGTTAATTTCTATTTCATTGAATATGCTGGCAGAAAACACCTTCTATACCATTTGTAATTAAACAATATATCAAGCATAAGACAAGTGGTTGTTAAGGTTTGGTGACCATAGTCATAGGTTATATAGTAAAGTTTCTAATCTCCATTTTACGAATTATATTTACCCAGAATAAGAAATGATATTATGTTGATGGAGTGACATATTGAATTGTACGTAGGGCGTTCCAAAAGTTCCAGGAAAATTGTTCTATAGTATTTATCTTATTGTCAATACAATTCAAACTTTGCATTTACATAGAACAATTCATGATTATACATAGTGTGCTATGAATTGAACGCATGAGGGCGTGCCCTACAAAATGATACGGTCGCCATAGTAACGTCAGTTATGGCTACCCGGGGCAATGTTATATTTGGCCGTACGATATTAACATGTTTTGACTAAATCTCACTCAGTCAGTCAAAGGACACACATAATACACCTGCTACAATAACAACAATACTTTATATTTTAAAAAAATGCATCGCTTGAAGGTATGCACTTCCAGTGTCCGTTTGGAAAGCATTTGAAAGTGTCACAAAATCAAGCAAAAACGTCCAACGTTACATCTAGCGTCTGGTTCACAACAGGCCGTACCTTCCTATTATCTTCTGCAGCAGTATCACTGGTAGTCTGGACATGTTCATACTATTCTCACATCCTACCCAGTGACATACAACGTTCTTAACAGGCAGTGTTTATAAATTATATTGGTTTAAGTCTTAATTTTCCTGCCAAATTCAAAAGCTGGTCAAATTCCAATGATTTACTGACATCTGACGGGTGATTCTAATACGGCGTCATATAAACCTGACTATTGAAACTATGGCATAAGTTGACCATAATTATGTTATACCGCCCTTTGCACATGTTCCATGCAGTAAGTTTAGGTCATTTTTAATTGGTAACGGTGTGGTTGGGAGCAATGTGTAGGTCAGTTTGATGATTCCTACGACGTGACGTCAAATTTGCCCCGGGTAGCCATTACTGACGTCACTATGGCAGCAGTGTCATTTTGTACAACGCACCCTCATGCGTTTGAATCATGGTTCAAAATGTATCATGAATTGTTCAATTTAAATGCGAAGTTTGACGTAATTTGAACATTCAATAAACATTATAGAGCTATTTTCCTGGAACTTTTGAAACGCCCCTCGTACATTATTGCTGTTATTAGACTGGTGTATCAATCAGCATAGCTTCTTTCTGGAAACATTAGTTTTCTAGAGATAGTAAGGTCAGACAGTTTACCATCAGTACAATGTCATTTACAAATTTGAAGCTCATATTAGCTGTAGATGGTGAAAAACAAATAGTTATTGCACATTATAAAATAATGTATGTCATTTGACTAAAACATTTGTTCTATATGAACATATGTCGCTATTTTGTGTAGGTAGGTATTGTTTCTACTGTCAGAAAGGTTAGACTCCAGGTTGCGAACGTCTCAAACACACGTTAACTGTCTTTGTTAGAGTCACTTCGGTATATTAAGTACATATGTACTTTTCGTGATAGCCGTGTCTTTATTATGATGCGATCGACTATGCACTTTTTAACAATAACACTTGAGTCATTATATGTAAATCCTTTAATAATCCTTGTAAATATTTGAGAACAAGGATGGAAGAAATGTATATAACCAATGTTACGAAAGATTCGGAAAGAATACAGCATGCTTGTCCCTTATTGGATATAAATACCGAATCAGTTTGTGCATTACTAGCCTAGCTACCAAACATATTCGAAACTACATAGGGCCTTTAGTAATTATGGCAAATTTATGAATATATATTTTTAGACAAATAACTACACCGTATTGTCTGAACGGTTGCTATATTAGGATGTATAAGGTTACACCAATGGTTTTAAAAACAAGAGGCTACTGTAATATAGTTGCTATCAGAATTATCCATCTGACAGTTTCAGGATTTACGTCCGCTATACGGTCGTACTAATACGAGCTGACAGAATAGAAAAATCTTAGCTATTTTTAAATTTGATATGACACCCGTTTCGATTTAATCTCTTTAAAACGGCGTTATAAAGTTTGCAAGTAAAACTTATCTTTTAAATAAAAACAATATGCTACTGAGATATATTATTTTACGATAAATCTATCAATGAGCCAAACAAAGCATGTTTAATTTTCTGTGTAAGTGTATTTTACAAAGCTGAATGACAGGCTATCGCAACTTATAAAAAGCACCAGAAAACAACGCCAATCATATCTTTATTATTAGTCATGGTTTTAACACAAACCTCATGACTATATTGGATAATGACTCGGTAATTAAAGTGTATAGAGCTGTATCAGACAATTTGTTTTTTAAAAGTTTCAAAAACTGAAAAAACAATGATGCGTTCATATCAATTAGATCATTTTTCGCTTCAGTTTTAACAGAAACTGTTTTAACAGAATTGTCCATTTGCATACGAAAGTGTTCTAGAACACCCTATAAAATCATAAGAATCGTCTATTTTTCGACAATTGAATCAAAGTACACAGAACTCATCCACAGTTTTAATTTGCAATTAAGGTAGTCTTGTATCATACTAAAAACGATGCAAGTAATTATTTTGACATTAAATGACTGTTAGAATATACCTCTATACACTTTAATGTATATTAAGTGTATTAGAAATGTATGCAATTGTCTATTTAAATTTAAAAAAAGTACTTCCCCTTATGTATCTGTTAAACAAATCCATGTCGATTGTATTTATGATATACACATGTAGAAATAGATATTATTGATTTTAGTAATCATTATTTTCTGTGTAATAACCTTAATCGAAGAAAACCTTGTATTATGGTATTGCCCAGCGTAATATATGTCCGTAATAACTGGAGCTAATTAAGTGTCCACAATGTACTATAAAACGTATCTGGAATAACTTGTATCTAGCCTTTCATCTTCCAAACTCCATCAAGCAAATGTTAGCGATATATAAAAATATTACATTAAGATAATACCATACTTCATATTTACGATCATAAGGAATTCCCCATGGGTCTCGATGGTAGAAATTACTAGACATTTCATATCAGCTTTCTCATAGAGACACGGTACAAATCTTATTACGATGCCGAGATTATAATGAAATACCAATATAGCCTGAGATAAATACAAGTATTAGTCTGGAGTGGTGTATGTTCAGTTTTCTTAGGATAAAATGAACACCGAATTCGAGAAGTGCTTTGTCTTATAAGAAAGTGCGTTTTACGTCTTTGTTTTGCATTTCGTACAAGGCTAAACTCTCGCTATTTTCTAACAGTTCTTTTGATAATGTTTAAGTAAGCATGTCCTTTGCCTCCAGCCGTTTGTTATTCTATCAATATTCCAATGAGATAGAAAGGCTCGAAATGTCTAGGTCATATATATGAGAACATTTATATTAGACATTGCAATGTGTTGTGTTCGGCAATATGACATTGCTCCTATTTTAATCTAGTCATATTTTGGATACGGTAAAATAGAAATATAATCTACGTTAACGAGGACCAATAACTAGTCAAATGTTAATTCACCTTAAACGGCGTTTAATATCATAATTGTAAAGGGTTTTTATTCAGTTTCCGTTCAAAACAATGAATGTGACATGCAACACATTTCGATTTTGATATAAACAGGAAACACAACATTGTGTAGTGACAATGTTTCATAAAAACAGTAGTAATGATTTCCCAATATAGTTTTCTAGTGTGAATAATGACAGGCCTGGCTACAGTTCAATATGTGACTAAGGATTAGCAGCACTGTGTGTGCTTGTTTACAACTAGCTGCGAGGTGTTGAAAGATGAAATAGTTGACACTGTTATGTTGACATTAGTATGGATGGACAAACTGTACCCCTTCTGTAAATTCTGATTCAAAATGGAAGTGCCCGATTAGGCCATACTTAGCGCAAATCTCAATTACATAGTATTATCATTTCTGTAGCACACGATGAAGTGGTAGATCGTTACAACAAGACCTAAGCTTTAAAGTAATGTGATATGAAAAAGACTTGCAAAATGTATTTGTACACTACCTTATCAAAATACGTTTGCAAGCGAATTAGCTTAAACGAAAGCTGAAGAGTCATTCAGATGATTTCAATTAATAATAACATAATCAGAAACGTACTCGTACATGTATGCACTCATGACAGGCACCTTTAACTTTCGACAAATTGAACCATTATAGTTACGAAAGATATTCATGCAACATAAAGCTGTACCGATAAGAATGACGTGAATCACAAATTGTTTCAATCATGTATAATGTAACATGAAATTGCACCAAGAATACTTGGATTGGCAAAAAACATTCTTCAATGATAACATTTAGGCATTTCAACAAATTGTAGTGACACCTTTAGGATTCCAATTTTATTTATTTTAGATAGTTGTCCATTGCGCATTCGTTTTAATATTTTAAAAACGATAGTTTCGTCTTGTATATTACACCGTTGTAATGAAAACAAGTCTGTAATATTCCAATACAATTTTTAAAATATTCAATCCCATGTCTAAATAATGTGATGACCCACCCATATGAAGATTCACTTTGTTTTGTAAACTTGAAAAGAGGGAGCACCCCAGCACCGTGTATGAGCCTATCTTCTATGTTAGCAACCTTTAACCTATCTACTTTGTACATGGAAAATTTCAGCATATTTTTGTACAAAGCATGACTTCCAATATTCGCATGACCAGTAGTGGACTTGAATTGAATCCTTGAATTGATGATTACCGGTAAATTGTAAAACACATTATAAGACTATCGGAACATGACTGCGAATGTTGAATCAACATCCGCCACTTAAACACTTTGACAGAAAAATATTTGCCTCAAATCGAACTACCCCTAACATTTCCACTAATCTAACATAATTTGAATTTACGTATGACAATCACAAGATGTTAGTCTAAAAAGTCATATAGCACACATGTTCTCTTTATGCATGCTTGTAGGACGGTAAATCACACTTGATCCGATTTGGTTAAATCTCTAGTTTTCTAAATCGCTGATATCGTGCTTGCTCTATTGAACTAAAGCAATTGACATAAGGTTAGATAATTGCTAAATCAGAGCACACGAATGAGAACTGCTAACCATATATTTAGCTTAGATTAAGTTAATGCTGGGTCATCAATAATCCAATTTTCGTGGACCAAAGCTTTATAAAGTACATTTCAAATTTACTTAGGCGGCTAGGAATTGTTATCTTTCGAATTTCACGAAGTTAATTACCATGCATTACTCACTTGATCGGGATGAGTCTGACAACTGTTTCTGCACTTATGGAAGTCGTATTTTACGAATAATTTGCCACTGATCGTCTCGGAAACAGTAGTTTTTGAAAAACTGCTCGAGTCAGTTGGCTTCAGCGAAGCGAATTCTATGATACAATGCACTAAGGAAGAAACGATATTGTAACCCATCAATAATCAATTTGCCTCGTGATCTTTTCTTAATGATTTGAATTACACGTAACATTCAATGGAACTGCCAATGCCGTGTCCTATTGTATTAAGCATTTCTTGCTCAATTTCAGAATTCCATTTTCTAGTAAATGTACGTCATTTTTAGAAAGAGGAAATCATGCAGAGTAATTACAAACTGATTGTTACACATCATTACACTACATTGCTGCAGTTTTGATGTATTCAATCATTCGATTCGTTAATAATACACCTCTATTATTCACCACAGGACAAATGTCTGCAATAATATAAAACTAATGCCTTTTGTTTTTATGTAATCAAGAAATCATAAGGGTTTAAAACGATCTGATTTAGTTTCCATTATCTCGACATTTTGTTTCAATTATCGCGAGATTTTACAGATTTATATTCATCAATATTTTGTTAAATAATGTGTTTTACTTATTTCAATTTGAAAATTAATTTCAAATCAATCCCTGTAAATAGCCATACAGCGCATCTTTAAAACCAGACGTTGAAGAATTTCTGCTTTTCTGTGTGGATTACATCACAGGTGTAAGAAATTATATCATAAAATAACCAAGAGTCTAACATCCCCATATTTTCACTGATTCATTAGAGAAAATATTTACTATATTGAATTGATGAAAAATTGGGGAAGTAAAAATGTAGTTTGTGATATAATTTCTTAGGTCTGTGAAAACATACATAACCACTATCGTGACATTTATCCAAAATTCTATCATATCCAATTCAACGTAAAAGTTATTACAAACCACCAACGTGCAATTGAAAAACTGGAATCTGTTTTTGTTTATACAAAATACGTACACATTCCGGTGGCAAAAGTGATTGGACGAAATGCTTAGGAATCTGTAAGCTATTGTAGTTGGGACACTATCTATTTAGTAGTTTTATACGATGGCATCAGTGAAACACATTAATTATTTATTTCATATTTTCGTTCAAGGAAGTATAGTTAATAAAATTAGTGATTTAACAGTACAAGTACATGTATCCAAGAAAAACTATTAAAGAAATTTACCACAGACGGAACCCCAATAAGCAATGCAACAGAAGAAAAACTATAAGACAGCTCAACATATTACACAAAATGTAAGGGTGATGCCGAATGTTATTATTTCGAATTTTTTTTTTATAAACTAGCAATTTCAATTTCTTACCTTAAACAAGCTTGTGACTGAGTTGTTAATCCTCTGTGTTTCTTTCACTTATAACTTTATTGGTAGGTTATGTTCAGTAGGTACTGAAAAATGAAATAGAAACTTAGTGATTTAATGTGGACAACCTGCCATATACGTATAAGGGTGAACGGTTGAAGAAACAAAACAGCGTGAGATTATCAAAATCAGGATTTATATATATAGCAAATAGATCATCAGGTTTTTGAGTTCTCTGAACCTGAAATTCAAGCAAGTACGTGTTAAACCTTCCAAGAATATACGATCACAAACAAACAACAGTTATTTCCCCAAAAGACCAATTCTTACATAGAAAGTCAAGTCGTTTTGTACAGTATACATTTCAATAAAACGGCTATTTATTTAGATGATAGCCATACAATACATCACATATATACAATTGCGATTTGTACGATTGTTAGGTTAGCCTCAGAACTATCTAAACGACTAAACTAATGGTTTATTCAAATGATTACAGTTTTTGTATCGTTACGGAAATTGGTAACCTTGCTGAGTAGAGCTATCACGCATTCATTATCATAATCTTAACGAAAAGCAAAACAGAACAAAAATGTTTATATCGCTAAAATCCCTGGACAAGTTGAAAACATCATCTTTAGGAAGTTATATGCATCGCTTGAGACTTAAACCTGATGTAAAGTGTTGGATTTTGTACATTAACCACAATTATAAATTTTAGGATTTTGCTGTTCTTCAATGGCATACCAAGTGTTTAATGTTCTGTACGCGAACGTTGCATTTAGTGAATACTAATTTACCAATGCTTGTGTTTTGTCTGCCCATATACAGTGCCTACCACAATTAAGTATACAGAGGGGTTTTCCCCCATTTCCCTGTATAACGCTACTTGCAGAACAGAGAAGCAACAATGTGTCTCAAGACCAGGAATTTTTTTTTGTTTATTTAGTGTAAATACCATACATTGATGGAAAATATCAAGTTTCTTTGCCAGCTTTGAACGACAAGTTGCTCATAAAAAATGGCAAATTCAACCCCCGAACCCCATAGTCTATTTTTAATTCTGAATGTTCATCTTAATATCTCTCACATTTTTGATTCCTTTATTTACAGTAGTTTCAGAAGTTACAAACAATGTTACCGTCTGACCAAACTTTATGGAATAATTTAACCAATTATAGTTCTGCATGCATCTGTCAAAAAGTCTATACTGATTTTTTGGAGCCACTTTACACCAAATACCAGTCAGGAATGCTATTCGGGGCTAGCTCTGGCATATTTTTAAGGACAATCTTAGCTCAATTTGGGTATTGCTTTTCATGGGCTTCAAAGTGCGATAAAAACATGGAATTTATATTGGATCTGATTTTCCCTAGTTGAGAGAAGTGAAGTACCATCTATGTTTTGTAGTGTAGCTTATCACAAGACAGTCTCACAATCGATCTCTAGTAGTTACAAATAATCTTACTGGGAGTTTTACATGTATATAATTTTTTCTTTTTTACAGCCATTTTAATTCATGGGGCTTAACTTAAAATAGTGGTTGTTTTACTCTTACAATGTACCTACTGACCCAATAAAATTGCTCCGTAGTCAAATAATTATAAATTCTTCCAAAAAAGTTTAATATCGAAAACTATTTACAATTATTTGTAAATGTCAAACCAACATTATTTTAATTTAATAAGGCCTTGTGTATAATTGCTGTACATTTACGTCTACCCTGCTTCCAACGTTAGTGTTAATTTGATTAAAAGGCTACAGTCTGGTGTCAGGGAAAAATAACCACATATATTCTTCAAATTAAACTGGCGAAATACCCATGAATGGTAATTCAGGTTGAAAAATCCCCTGCATTGATTTGATGGGACGGGGGGGGGTGTCCATATTACTGATGTCAGCAATTATGAAGGTTCATCACACCTGTGCAATTGGAGCTGTCCGTAGTGTCCCTACAGAGCTAGCCCTCCTATATCAGTTGCAGTTTAAGACGATGTTTGACGAAGACTGACATCGAATTGTAATATTCCATCATCAATCACTTTCATTATTGGTCTTATAACTGTATTTAGTTCAATTAATCGATATTATCCTGCTACATATCCTCCAGAAACAACAAATGTCACAAGTACTTAAACAAGTGTATTAGTATGTCAGTTGTATTGTGTAACAAAGCTGTGAGAGGCGCTGTCGGATTTATTATGAAAGATGCTTATTGTCGCTAACGGCAGATACCTTCCAAAAGGTTTATATGAGATCATTTGTATGGGTAGTTGTTCACATATGCCTCTTTATATGTTATGTTACATATGTATGCACCATGAAGAACTATTTATCTTGCAATAACTGTTGACTATATAGCAAAATACACTTTTTATCGGATCCTTATAATAATTAGATACTGGAAAACAGCATTATCACAATAGGTGCTTATCAATAATCGTCAATTTATTCTATTAGCATATTATCGTTAGTTTCACGGTCTCAATAAGAGTTCAGCATATTGCATGCTTTGTATGCACCGGAGTGCTATAAAAGCATCAATGTCATGTGTGCTTTAAAAGTGTCTAAGAATCCAAAAGCTGCACTGCATTTTGCAAGTCTCTCCCATCAATCAACTTGTGAGGACGAGTCAGCAAATACCTGCGACATTAAAATTGTGGAAATCAATCGTATATATTTGAGGATTTACAAGTATGAGTAACTATGTTGATAGTACAGAAAGTTACTAGACGCTTTATGTTTGAAGGTATAGATGTGTGAATCAAAAGGATCTGCTGCGAGAGATGCAATTACTCTTTCAGAAAATAACCCATATGGTAGTTTAAAATATATCCAGTATAAAACACCACTATACCAACTATAACTTAATAGTTTCAAGCGTTAGTCAATTGATTGTGTAGTTTAGACGTGGCATAGGTCACATATTATTTATATATTCATCATTCTTATGAACTAGATTTATGCAGACTATGAGATCATATTATGTTGTAGGAGTGACAAATTGATTTGCAATTACATTATTTTGGTTATTAGACTGGTATACCAATTAACTATTTCTTGGAGATATTTCTGCAAATAGTAAGGTCAGACGGTTTACCACTTAAACAATTACATTAGCCAATTAAGAGCTCGACTATAACAAATAAGTCCTTGTCAATTACTTGGCGTTAAAAAGCAGTTATTGCATATTTTGTCATTTTGTACTTCTTGCAGGAAATTTATGTAAATTATGAGCATTGATTGTGTTAGTGACAGAGAAATCTGTATCTACTGTCTGAAAGGTTAGTTGGCATGCTGTGAACGTCTAAAGCACTACATTCAGCTGTCTGGTATATGGCTTTACTCGTTCACTCAGTAACCTTTGTACATAATGTGTTCGTTGTCATGAGATCGATGTTAAACATCATCCATTTCGTCATTACTTCCATCAGCTAACATGACTAGTCGTTTGCAATTATCTAACAGCTTCTCGAAATGTGTCAACAATACCGACAAGGCAATGTTTCGACAAAACATACCAACCTGTACCAGAATATTACTTAATTATTCTTTCTTTTGTAAAATAAACTATTTATCAATATCTGTAAACTAATATGCATAATTGATACATTAATGGCCATACCCGGGAATCTACACTGTACTAGTTGGGTGGTGGTATTCTGCAAGTCGGGTTTGAATTTCAAACCATACCGCAATGAACGTAATCCAAAACTTAACGATCAGGTAAAGTAAAGGTAAAGTGTTTGCTTAACATAAAAAGGGCCAGCTAATTTGACTAATGAGACACCTATTGTTATAGCGCACAGTACCTCCCGAATCCCTTCTTGTATTGCCGACGCCTGGCTGACCAACCGGCCAGATATATATATGCAAATGTATATTTGAAAAAGAAATGAACAATAATAAAGGCAAAGACGTGATAGTTTTCATGGTACATGTACATTATTATGCTGCTGAGGCTGTGTAGTATCATACACGAAATAATATTAACGATCTATACGAAAGACAATAACTGTGTATACATTCTAGATTGTAAGTGAGGGAAACGAATGCATATGTTTTACAGACAAAAACAGCGCCTTGATGTCTGAACGATTGCTGTCTTATGATATGTAGGGTTAAAATAATGCTTTCAAAACAATATACTACACTATAACAGAGAATAATGTGATAAAATTGATATCTGTCCGACAGTTTAGGTATTTTAGTAACCATTGTTTTCTATTTGAAAACTTAATCAACGGAACCCTTGTGTTATGATACCTTCAAACGTTATACATGGTGGGACCTAACTAAGTACTTCATTTAAAATTACTTTAATACAATATAAACAAAGGAATTACTTGTATTTAACTTTCCATCTTCCAAAACCCATCAACAAAATGTAAGTGATATATAAAAATATTACATTAAGATCATACAATATTTCATATTTACAATCATAAGGTATTCCCCATGGGTCTCGATGGGAGAAATTTCTAGACATTTCATATCAGCTTTGTCATAGAGACATGGTACAAATCTTATTTAGATGCCTATACCATAATAAATACCAATACAGCCAGAGATAAATACAAGTACCAGTCTGGCGTGGTGTTTGTTCTTTGTTTTTAGCATAAAACGAATACCGAATTAGTGTAAGGATTGTCTAATTAACACTTTAATGAAAATACAAAGCAAATGGATGATTATAATATATAGATCGTACTGAATGCCTTAACAGAGTTAAACGGTATAAAGTTAAAACAGATGAGTTCGATAGTTGTATGCAATAACGACTAGAATCAGGGAAGTATGTATATGAATCAAAGTTAACAACATTTTCCAGGATTTCTGTGAGGGAGTTTCGGATTCACAGCGAATATAACATACATGCTCATATACTTTGATAGTAAGCATAATTCATATTTGCTTAAAATATTAAACTTTTGTGCAATGCCTAATCAATGCAATGGGATTCGTTTATTTGCGTAGTGCGTGTTTTCCTGTAGTAATAACAAACATATCACATATAAGAGCTACATGCAAGTCTATAAGAACAGTCTGCGACAAAGGAGCACCACGTTTGAATATTTAAGAGGACATCACATAGAAAACTTTTGACATTCAAAAACTGAATTTGATGTATATTTGTCTGGTATTTTAATTTATGGGAGAACACGTTTTGAATCTGAGAAATTGTAGACGATAATATATTATTCGTTTTTGTAACTTAGGACAGAATGATCGTACAAACTATACAAACTACATTTTGAATGACAGTCATAGTTTTCTTTACAACCATTTATCAACGAATTACACTATTGTTCTGATAGAATAAAAGTTGATCGCGTAAATAGTTTGAAGGAGGTACTCCATCATATGGAAAATATTTATCTAGTTCATCATTTAAATGATATTGACTGGTTTTTTTTACTTAATGAAGAATCTTTGGACGTTTGAAATACCTGAAGTTTCGTTAATAATGAACTACTTATTGTAGAACCTGTATGTTATACCTAAATATCGGCATTAAATAAAGCAACATTAGCTATGCAATGACAATAACATTCCGGAGAAAGCTGCATTAGTTAACTATGTCGAAAGCCGTAGTCGTGTTAAACCAGACCGAATAACCAACAGTCACGTGTAAATGCGCATTGATTGGCTTTTTACAATCCCTTCCTTCGTACAGGGATTTTATTACGTATTCATTCCAAACAGAGAATGCTAACTGCAACGCATTTCGATTATTATCTTCTGTTAACTAGAACAGGAAACACCGTATTGTGTAATAACAAAACATCGAACCCATAAATACAGGAAAAATGATTTCCCAAGATAGTTTTGAAGTGCTAATAATGACACGTTTGGTGACAGTTCAATACGTGACGAAGGATTAACAGTACTTTTAGTGCTTGTTAACAACTGACTTTGAGGTGTTGAATGATGGTATAGTTGACAATGTTACGGATGGACGAACTGCGGCCCTTTGGGAAATTTATTCTTGGTTTGGTTATACTCAGCACAAAGCTCATTAACGTAGTATTACCATCCCATATTAACACACTTGATCACAATGGAATGGATTTCATAATAACAAAACAAGTAAGATTGAAATAACATGTTATTTGTAATATGTTTATCCCCAATTTCCCGAAACGGTACGTAGAAGGAGTGGTAGTATGTGCATTAGACTGCAATAAGAAACTAATATGAATGCAATATTGGCATAATATACCATTAACGTCATTACATGTACATTACTAGTTCCTTTGCTTTGGGTTCAATGTATTGTATACTTTCAGGGTGTTTGACCCAGTTTAAAGAATCGATTTTATCTCTGCCTAATTTGTCAACGACCTCAGGGCTTCGGGGGATACTAACACTGTTATTTAATTCGATCAGCATTTGAAGTGGTATACAATATACAATTTTTGCCTGATAACAACTTGATAGGTAATGTAATGAAGTATTTACTTGTTACTGATAATGATAATATTTATGTTCAGATATCTGATAGATATTCATTCAATGTCTTAATGGAGATTCACACCACAAACAAACATACTATACATTATCTAAACTTGTGAGTGTAAAATACTTACAAATATATATCTAGGTTTTGTAGATAGTCACCACTTCCTTTTGAGAAGAGTGTTGACATAAAAGAAAAATAACATAATTGATGAGCTGGAAATATCAAAGATGTGTTAAACTTAATTACGCTATATTGTCACTGGCATGCAAAAAGAAGCCAAGAATTGTATTCCCGAAGGTAAATTGTTGTCTGAGAGTTGTAGTGTGTATCACGACGAATAGTTTCCCCGTTTTGTAAGTCTACCACAAACAGAATTATCCAACAACTACTAACACCTAGTTGACTAAAGACTTCAGTCAGATGGGCTCTATACAATCGTAGACAAAAAAATACCACAAAATTCAATTACGTTGACCCACTTGGGACAGCAAAGTGAAATCTTAAAGCCTAAATAGGGTAAAAACATTTAATATATAGTGTTTGCACTAATTGGTCGATGGTTGTCCTTAGATAACGTCTATCACTTCAATAATATAGACGTTAGAAATCAAGCCAATCACAAATTAGCACATTGCAGCTAAATGTAAGTTTACTTTCTTACATTACAACGTTACTGTCTAGTAGGTAGAAAAAGATAATAATAAATCTTACACTTTAGGATGAAACTCGAGATAGGATACGGTAGCACATCTTAACAGAAACAGCAGGACATAACGGATATGTAAGATAAACATATACGAGTAATAAATCTTTTACATAATTTGAGTATACAATAGCTTAAGTCGTTGATGTGCAATAAAGACATTATTATTCCTTCATGTTTAACTTTCTGCCAATTAATTGGCGCGTTTATTTGTGATTTGAAGTAATTATACATTAATATAAAAGTTGGGCAAGGTTACGCCGATGATTATATTTTCAACCCTCTATTCATTTTCTGATGTGCTATTATTATTTAGGTATTGTTGTATTAGGCTATTTTATTAACAATGACATCAGACTTTTATAAGTTAAAACTTGATAGACAAGGAGAAAATCCCTACAGGAAACACACGTCTCCGGATAATGTAGTATATACCATTTGCATATGTGAACAGACTAGTCAAATACAACCCTAGAAGTACAGACAATGCCTGTACAAAGACATACATTAACATGAACTGTAGTGTCGATAAATTACATCCGACGTGATATTTGTAACTGTCATTATGATGTTGTCTAGGATGTGGCATTATATGAAAAAAGATAAAAGTATAGATTGTCAAAATTAATGTAAAGTCTGCACTACAATAAAAGTGGGTTTCCACAGACTAGTGGGTACTTTGCATACGTAGCATCACATACTCTTTCACATTTATGGCTACGGTCAAACAAGCAAATCCAAAATGAGTTTGAATCGTAATCATGATTTGAAATTGAAAAATGAGAAAGCCATTCATTGACTTATCGAATGGCTGTTTCTACCACTGATTTTCACATCGCGTTTTCTATCTTATTAATTGGTAGAAAAAAATGCATAACGTTTACAATCCGGCGACCTGGGTTGTTAAAACGCTATAATTTATGTGACATGTCATATTCATATCCAGTTCATGTGTATCTTGGCAGATTTTCTTTGCACGTCATTAAATATTTTCTACCACATGTTCTTGTCACTTGGTTACTTAAAACATTGTCTAAACGCCATAATACAGACATAACAGTACATTTCGTCATGTATGAAACAAATATGACATGTGATCACTGTATAGTTACGGATGCACGCCAGCAACAAAGTGTATTCTACTTGGGCGTCATGGAAAAATATAGTATTGGTTGTATTTCCATGACGAAGTTAGGGAATTTTCTCTTGGTTTGGCGTACATCCTTATCCACATATGGTTGATGCAAAGTTATGTGTGAATATAAAATATGTGCCATATGTTCTAAACATTTTATTAAATAGACAATAGAAAAAAGGATTTTTGTATAAAGATTGAATTTTCAAAAACTATTGGTAAGATACGTATCGGGTGCTGAACATAGTATCATCGTGCTGTAATTCAAACTGACTTACAAAACAACTGTTTGTTTGTGGCAACAGTTAGACCTAGTGACAACCGATTATGATCAAATCAAGGGTAACAGGTTTTACTATATGTACACTAAACAGTGATATCAACTGTTAACTTTCAATCAATTTGCAGAATGTTTACATAAATGTAGCTAACATTTTCTATAAAAATGTACACATTCTTAAAACTTCCCGAGATTTAAGTGTTTATCGCGGCACTGTTGATAGTTACAATAGACGGTCTACTGAGACAATCGGTAGACAGTTCGAAACATAATAGACATCCTTGAAGTGTCAATTCTGTTTGTGATGTATACATTTACCAGCTATTGTTGTAAACATATGAACCCCTACGGACACTTGTGACAATGTATAGCAATGGATCGGTAATGCTGTTTTCAAGATTTTGCGGTTGGGGACAAGTGCTATTCTGGAAGAGTATAGGTATACATGTATGTCTTTGTACGCCGTAATTGTTTCGTTCAGTTTTTATTTGTGACAACGATCCCTCGCCACAGGGTTAGTACAACGTGAAAGTTTCTATAGTCGCAGCGTTTCAAAACAAGTCACACCTGAATAACTGAACCTCAAAGATGAAATAGAAAATCTACTATTATACAAATCACATATACTTCATTTGTTAAAACGAAATGGTTTGTCATGAAATTAACACATGTCGTATTATTTACTGTCGTATAATTATATCCATTTCCAACCCAGTACAAAGGGTCAATAATTGTCATTTTCGCATAAGAAATTAAAACAGTAACAAGGCTGTTTTCACAAATACATTATGTAGTTAAGAAATGACAAAACATAGGTGAGGGTAGTTGTGTAATAAAACGAGTTTAGATCCGTAGTAATTAAATCACGAACGCGAAACATCTGTAACGTTAACATTTACCACTAGCAGCGAGAGGTGTGGATCAGTTTTGTTGGCATAGATAGTACAACGTAAATTCTAGTAGGGAAGAGCCTTGTTCCGTCGCAATATCAAAACGGTAAGTTCAATACCGGTATTTACGAAGAAAGAGAATGTCATATGCGTGTTGGAATTAAATTTATAGCCATCAATAGGATTACAGATATTTTACGATGTAAATACGGTAACTGTACTGTATTCCGAAATATTTCTTTTTCACCTTCCCCATTGAGTGCGTGCAGAAAGTAATAACATCTTGTGTAAATAAATGGAAAAGGATTGTTTTCAAAATATTGGAAAAGATGTTGACCCGGATTCGTGTACACAATTATAATCAAATGGAACTCATCGAACTAGCATAAGCTCGGGGTTTGAATTTATTGAGGTCAGGTTATAAATATTGTTACATTCTTAACATGACTGGATTCTCATATAAGACAGTTTGCACCAGACGTAAAACGTGAACAAACAACACGTTCAAACATATTTTACATTTCTCATTTGTTTTTAAATTACAAGCGGAAACCCTCTTATTTTGAGAGTTCCATTAGTTAAAATTACTATCATATACATATAGATCCTTAGGCTATGGCTACATATATCGTGAGCGTGTCGCATGTAGGAACTAGGTCCTTAACTAGTCAGTTAGTTATGGAAGAGTTAGTTAATAGTGTGCTGTCGGATTAACGCCATGGAAAACTGGTATGGTGAACTGGCCAAATAACATGAACAGAGCATAACTGACCAACTATTGGAGAACCAATCGCAACATGGTAATGTAACTGTAAATGTATCTGTTACATGTCAAATATGTCAAAGACAGAACATTATGTACGCATTTGAAGTAAATGTCAGAAACAATTAGTGTTGTACGGTAAGAGACAGACATACAAGTATTACAGACAGCAAAATAAATGACCGTTTGGTTTTGTCACATCGGTCAGTGGTTTTAGGTTTGTCATGAACAGCAAAGCATAATTAAAACTGATAGGAATCATACGGTGCAAGTGTAGAAATATGGAGATCATCAGTAGCTTCTAATAAGTAATATTGATTAGCACAATGAAGCGTCCATTCAAAGCAGTAGTAAAAAATTGTGTAAACTGATTTAACCAGGTGTTTGTTTACAATGTGTAAATGCCTAAATGGACACTAGGTGCTTGACTATTTCCATCAATTTTAAGTATCATGAAAACGTTTGCAAAATATTTCAATGTGCTTGCTTTACGATCAAATTAAATAGGGTTACTCGAGATTGGTGGTAAAAGCCGTCATATAGAATTGTTCTTTAACTCAATGTAAAGTGACCAAGGTCAGCTAAAACAACTGTCAACTTTTTGTCCATGGGACCCTCTTAAAATCCTATAATCAATAAACATAGTATTTAGCTTCAAGAAAATGAAAAAAAAGTGATATCATGTATCAATTAAGGAAATTTTGGTTTGTCAAACTCGGTGAACAGATTTTCTCACATGTACGGATTTACGTAATGTCTGTTAGCCCCAACCTTACTTTCACTTTTATATTTAAGCTAGAATGCCTCATATTTATGAATTAAACCCTATTTTATGATTTTGATGCGGAATTGTCAAAACATACCCACATTTCCAGTCGCTTCAAAGTTTTTATCCGGACTTTTTGATTGTACCTGATTTTGGTCCGCGTAGGCATTTAGTGGTTATTAACCTTGGAACATATTTTCACATAATTCTTAATTTCCTTCATCGTTTGAAATAGTTGAGTATGTTTGAATTATCGCACCATGGCTGTTTTATAACGAAGCTCTAATACATTTATAATTAGATTTCAAATGCGTTTACGTGCATAAGCAATAATACTGATAAATGTCACTAAAAAGTTTTATTGCAGAATTACCATATAAGAAACAATACCAGCCTTGTTTTAATATCATATTTATGATATGCCAAACCTATATAACATACAATAATGAAAGTAGTGGTGTACGCAGATAATGTCACACTCTTGATGAACACATCAAAATTATATGGCAGAAAACTCTGTGGATATTTTTCAGACGCAAAACCTACACCACACAGCTGTTGTATCGCTTCTAGCGTGAGGTTTTATACTATGAAATATGTTCTCACAATTCCATCATATTCGATAACAGTTGTTACCAGTTGTAGCCGTATAGGTGTCGATTTTGTGCACGATAAGCATTGTGATATTGTATGAAACATATGTACATTTTGTACGCTAACGAACGCATCATATTTTACGCCATCATGTACCCAGCAATGGACTCGGTCATATTTAAGCTGTGTTAAATATCACGATAACAATATAAACATGATTTAAATGCTCCTGAAGTTCCGTGTATGTATTCGCATTTCTATGGATTCTCACTGTGAAAGCAGTCAGAACTGTGGAAGATTACAATAGATGGGTGTTATCAGTTTTTAAGAAATACAATTTTAAATTTTTTTTTTTGAAGAAACCATAATTGCTTTTTGAACACTTTCTGTGTTTGAGACGGAAACTGACATGACGTGTCGTTAACAACAATTCTGAACTATCCAGACATATGTTACAGTTATAATATCACTTGGTATATCAATATTCACCAAGTTAAGTTAAGTGTATCAGATAAAACAGCATTGCATGACACAACACTACATGGCTCTGCTACCGCGAGTTTTCGTAATCACTCTGCGGCCACACTTGCATATTTGTATTGATCAATAAAAAATCCGTATAAGACAAAAGAGAAAATAAATGAAACTTCCTAGGTTAAATTGCCTTTTCCACGAATTATTTAGGAAATTTAAATATTTGGAAAATGGTTATCATTTGATTAAGGTAAAGAGTAAAACGAAACACTTTGAATATTACATCCAACAGTAAATACCGTAAGCAATGCACTAATGAAATGCAATAAACGCATCACTACTCATGGAAATATAAAGCATTTTTAGTCAATTAAAAATACCAAAAAACATTCCACTAATATACAGAAACGTTCATGCATGTGTGCTCTATTTTGGTTTACCATCATCTCGATACCCATAATCCATTTTAAAAACTGATGCAAAACCCGAAAAACACATTCACTCCTTCAATAAAATAAATTCTAAACACACTCATGAAAGGATACAATCGTACACAACCTTTCAGCACAATTGTGACTCAACAAAAATTCATAATTCAAAACATCTGATATTCGAGCGAGCAGTTCTTACATTCCCATTTTTTTTAGTATTAGGATTATCTCGTGCCTACATTAGTCAGCCGAGCTTAAAATATTTCAGATATAAATATAGGTGCACAATTATACTGTCTTAAATTCCTTTTGTCACATACTAAATGAAATATTCTATCAAATATCATCAGATGAAACATTACCAAACAAAAGTAGACCATGTACCACTAACAAAGATAACAGCCATAACAAAGCACACGAAGTCACGAAACCGGGTTTACATAAACAAATTAACAATGGACGCAATATATAGATTTGCATACGCGAGCATTTGCATTAAAATATTTTTGTTCGCAAACACATAACGCCACAATCCTTTTAAACATCACAATAGGACATCGGGTTCAGTCATTATGTACGAGAATTAGGCATATCATTATAGCGTGTATCAGATATTTAATTGGGGTTAGAACACTTTCATGGTCCAAACGAATGTAAAATGTTTTATCTATTTTTTTAGATTTAAACGCGTTTTATGAGAATAAATCAGTGAACAAATCTTTGAAAGGGTCACATATCAGTGAGTGACATTTCTTTGTATATACGTCATAGCATTCGAAAGATTTCCTCAGACAATAATCTTAACACTTCAAACATCCAATGTCAACGACCAAAATTCGATACAAGGGTAGATTTTATTCCTCACAAAAAAGCATACATGGTGTATATATAAGGTCTGAGAAATACTGACGGCATTACTCTGTGAAATCTAATTTGTGTCTTCTTGGCAGTATCATCTGGAGCGAGAAGCCATAATAAGGTTTCCTTTCTCGTAAGACGCGAGTGCATTTAGCGTTCGAGGCAAGAAATCACACGCTATAAGCCTTCCGAAAGTCCTGTTGTCATACGTAAATTTATATTTAACCCTGCTGGAGTAATGTATCGTGATGCCTACGTTGCGACAAATAAAGTTGTTCTCGACCATATTTTGCATGTTCTTTCGTTTCTTATATGATCATTGATGGTCCAAAGTAAAGTCGCAAGAATGGAATATTCTTCGCTTCAGGTACAAAGGAAATTATTGCTGTTGCCGTGATATAATATGTTTGTTTGTATATTTGTTTTCTTTAATGTGATCTCGACCAATCAAAGGTGTTGATTAATTCGTAAGTTATATGCTGTTTGCATTAGATAATTCCAGTACATACAAAGTGTTTGTTGAAGTTTGCGACTATTGACTGGAATCCATAGCTGATAAAGCAGTTGATTGTTATTTACAATTTGAAATTTATGGTACAATTGTATGAATTTATAAAACATTGATATGGTGTTACGCATTGTATATATTAATCTTTTACACATCATATTGCAACAATGCTATTTAAAGAAAAGGAACGGAGGCAAACTTAGTTTTTAATTTTTCATCTCGTTTATTGAAAGCACGATTGTTGTTTGTTTTTGAATGGTAAGTTAAATAAACTGCACACTTTGCCAAAACTTCGATAAACAACTGATTGAAATTATATGCTTTGCAAAAATGCAGACATAATAAAGACGCCAATGTTGACTCTATTCAATATAGATGCAAATCTCGACAAATTATGTTTGTCTATATTTATGCACAATAGTACACTAAACCAATATCTGATAGAAAACGCGATGCAAGGACATTGATAAAGAGTGCATCGACCACAATAGATGGAGTCCTAAAGACCTATTATAGGCTATAAAAAGTCAGAATTATGATGAAACCATACATTCAACTGTGATTTAAAGAATGGATACATCTCCCGTATCACTACCAACTAGAAGATGTCTATATTAGGACACGGTAACTTTTTACATGCATAATAAAAAATACAACGTAAGATTTTGTAATACAATTGTAATAAAACAGTCATTAGGGTGTTGACTGAATGTTTTGCTAAGACATAAACTGATTGTCAGTGTCTATCTATTTCATTTATAATTGCCCATCTACCATACACATACTAGAAGGGATTCGCGAAGGTAATGTAAGCATGAAATATACGTAAGTGTCTCATAAGTCAGAATTGACTGGCCCTTTCAATAGGGGTGACGCTATACTAAACAAACTTTACCTTTTACGATATTCATAATACTTTCTCTAAAATTGGACTACCCCGTCTGGTACACTTAGTTGGCGTTTTTTCGTATTATCAAACGAGTTCATCTGTAACACCAAGAGGTTATAAAAATTAAGATATATTTCGTTAGTTTTATTATCATAGCTCCCAATGGAATGGTGTTCCATATAGTGAGAGGTTAGTACATGTATCATTCATTTCCGGCTAACATCAACAAACTAAGAACCGCTGTGTACCAAATAGCAGAATTGTATCCATAACAATGGCAAACATCGGTTTGTCATACTGTCGAGTATTGTCAATAAAAGATAAAATCTTAATTTGTAATGACTATCGCCAACCAACAGAAACTGGTTTTTATGTTGGTAAAGCAATTGGAGCAATGACTGCTGGGCAATAGATGTGCAATTGTATGAGGCTGTCAGATCATTTGCATCCATTTGAAACACACTCGTTTCGCATGCGTAAGTAACATGGAAGTATTGGTCGAAGGATAAAAGCACCAGGAGGAGGGCTTTTAACTACATAATGTGTGAACCAAATTCTTTAAATATCTCCATTTGCCATGACGCCAATGTAGAGAAAAATATGTACTATCTTGAAAAGTAAGGATCTGGTAAACGTCAGTATTTTGTTATAAGCCAAACTCATTTGACATTTAAATTATTTTGCCCCAGGTTTCTCGTTTAGCTTTTTATATTTATGAAATGTCACGTTCAACTTTATTGCTTCCGTTTTTTTTGTAGTAAACATAATAAGAAAACCTCTGAATAAAGCACGTCTGAAAGTTGGATACAGCAATATGTGAGCATTGAATTCCTTGCATGTGTTTAAAATTGAAATGACATTAAAACGAGTGCGTCTATGATCACATTGCAAATGCATCACCAGCCTCTACCAAATCTACCTCTCTAAAAGAACTCTATTTAACACATAAACAACTCGTGTATCATTTCATGAGTGCAGAGCTAAGATATTACACCCACGATACAATAAACAATTTGACTGCGCGCGACGAAAACATGAGCATTTAATCAACAAATTATTTTACAACGCCAGTGTCGCTAGGCTATAGTACAGATTTTACTCTTAATTGTTATGTATTAAATAAAGTTAACTATGTGATCATATTATATTGTAGGAGTGACATATTGATTTGTAGTTACATTATTTCGTTTATTAGACTGGGATATCAATTAGTTATCTCTTTGAGACATTTCTGCAGATAATACTGTTAGACGGTTTACCACTTATAGAATTACACTGCCCAATTTAAACCTCATTTTGACTATTACAGATTAGAAAGTGTCAATTAATTGGCGACAAAAACAGTTATTGCACATTTTGTCATTTTGTAACTAATGTAGCAAATATATAAACATTATAAGCATTGATTATATTAGTGACAGATAAATCTGTTTCTACTGTCTGAAAGGTTAGTTGGCATGCTGCGAACGTCTAAAACACTACATTTAGCTATCTGATATATGGCTTTACTAGTTCTCCGAGTACCTTTTGTACATTATGTGTTCGTTGTCATGAGATTGATGCTAACACCATACGTTTCGTCATTACTTCGACCAGCTTACATGACCAGTCGTTTGAAATTACATGTATCTAAAAGCTTCTCGAAATGTATCGACAATACCAACAAGCAATGTCACGGCGAAAAATATCAAGATATATCCGCAAGTTAATTGAATATTGAAACAGAATAAACACCAAATTATTTCTTTTGAATATCTTTTTTCAGACATAACGTCGCCTTTATGTCTGAACGGTTGCTATCTTATGATATATAAGGTTACAAAAACCCTTTCAAAAGCAATACACTACACTATAACTAGAGGCAAATGTAAAAACGTTGATGTCTGGTCGACAGTTTCAGGATTTGCGATCGTACTCATACCTGCTGAAACAATAGATTAAGTGTGGCTGTTATTACTTTGAGATGACAACGGTTTCAATTGAATCTTTTAAAAACGATGAAACAATGTAACGAGTCATTCAAATTAACGATGTCCGGGGGTAAAAACATTTTTTTAAATGTTGAGGAATGCATTTTAAATATTTTTATTCTATTGTATACCCATTAATACAACTGCATGTGCATTTTAAAACACTTTTATTGTCATTTAAGAGAGTAATTGCTATTTTAATTTCCCAACACCCAGCGTAAGAACGTACTGCACAAACAAATGGAGGCAACCGCAAGATAAATAAAAAAAGTCTCCAACCGATGACACAATAAAACTAAAAGTGTGTTTAAATCTATATAAATGTATTATTTCTTCAATCAAAAGTGTAAAAATTATGTTTGGTCTAATAATGAAGTAGATAAAAATAAAAAAGTAACCCTACCCTCCTTGAAATTAAGGCATTTTTTGCATATTGTCAATAAGTACCCTATAGATAAATAGAAAGAAAATATGATCTAAACAATTGGCACCATTGAATATTTTTAAAAAATAACTTCAATGTGTGTGTAATGTTTTAACAAAATTTTAAAAGGTTTTACCGAGCGGTTTTGAAAATATACATTGCAGAAATCCATAGTAACCTGATTTTCATCTGTTTACCACATATACATTCCTATAAAATTAAAGAAAAAAAAGAAAAAGATTTTTTTTCTCCAAATTACACTATAAAGTGATGTCACGAAGCCAAAACATTGCCTTATAACTAAAAATTAAATAAAAAAAAGAATAAAAATATTTTGGCTCTAGTGGGGGTTGAACCCACGACATATAGGAAATCCGTCAATTCGTCATAAAATTACTGAACTTGAGAACTCTTCAAAAGGAGATTCGTTATTAGACCCGGATATCCTTAAATCAAAATATTAACAAAACATATTATTTTATGCTGACTTTTTTATATCTTTTTTCAATGAAACAATAACATTGTTATGTTTTGTATTAGTTGCATACACTGAAAGAAGTACACACTTACTGTTTGCAGATAATAAAGAGAAGATTCAGAAACACATTATAATCATGTTGCTATTATAAACATTACTGCATGACGAATGAAAATTAATCAACGATTTCTAATGGTGTTTAGTACAGCTTAAACAAGCACATAATACAGTAAGTCGTTTTTATAAAACTCGCAAGGCATTTAACACTGCTAAATGACAGACTAACATAATTTGAACACTACATCAGTTAACGTCGATTGGGATTAAATTTTGTCGTTGACTTACATTTATCTCATAGGCACATCATTTTAAGAACGCTATGTTTATACAAGTAGTAATGTACGTTACTATGTTTAAAAATATGTACTGTTCGCATTTAACATCCGAGAAAATAAATACCTCACCAAATATGTCTGTTTAACAAAGTCACGCCGATGTAATTATTGATGTTATAATTGATATATATGATTTTAGTAATCTTAATCAATAGAACCCTTGTGTTATGATACCGTCCAACGTTATAAATAACTTTAATGGTGGGACCTAAGTGCTTAAAACAAGTTGTATACACTATATACATGTACAAAGGATTTAATTGTATTCAACCTTTCACTAACTTCATTAAGATCATACAATATTTCATATTTACGATCATAAGGAATTCCCTATGGGTGTCGATGGTAGAAATTGCTAGACATTTCATATCAGCTTTGTCATAGAGACATCGTACAAATCTTATTTAGATACCGAGATCATAATGAAATACTGTAAAATCATTAATTTTCGTGGGGTATAAAATTTCTTGGATTTCGTGGTTCACCTCAACCACGAACTTTAATCCCAACGAACACTCATTTTGATCCTTGTTTTATTAACTGAAATGCAAAATCCACGAATTCAAGTCCCAACGAAATTGTCTTTTTTACCAAAACCACGAAATTTCATCCCAACGAAATTAAATGATTTTACAGTACCAATATAACCTGAGATAAATACAAATATTAGTCTGGAGTGGCGTATGTTCAGTTTTCTTAGCATAAAATGAACACTGAATTCGAGAAGTGATTTGTCTTATAGAAAGTGCGTTTTACGTCTTTGTTTTGCATTTCGTACAAGGCTATACTATTTTCTTACAGTTCGTTTGACAATGTTTAAGTAAGCATGTCCTTTGCATTCAACCGTTTGTTATTGTATCAATACTCCAATGGGATAGAAAGGCTCGAAATGTCTAGGTCATATATATGAGAACATTCAAATTAGAAATTGCAATATATATTGTGTTTGGCAATAAGGCATTGCTCCCATTTTATTCTAGTCATGTTCTTGATATAATGAAATAGAAAGATAATTTGCGTTAACGAGGACCCAAAACTAGTCATATGTTAATTCACGTTGATAATAACCTATAATCAAGAAGTCTCGTTTAAACGACGTCCATATGTCCCCTAGTCTAATATAATTATAGTTTAAGTATACGAAACACAAGCGGTTTGTCTAAATAATCGGACATAGCACATATTCGGCCTTGCTAGACCATGTACTTAGGTTGATAGCCATTTATACATGTTTGTATGACGGTAAAGCACGCGTGATTCGTTTTGAAGTTCTTGTTCCCAGAATCGTTGATATCGTGCTTGCTCTGTTGACCTAAAGCAATAGACATCAGATTAGCTAATTGCTTAATCACAGCGCATGAATGAGAACCGCCAACTAGATATTTAACTTTGATTAGGTTAATGCTGTGTCCTCAATAATCCAGTTTTCGTGGACCAAAGCTTTACAAAGTACATTTCAAGTTTACTTAGGCGGCTAGAGAATTGCTCTCTTTCGAATTTCACGAAGTTAATTACCAGTCATTACTCACTTGATTAGGATGTATCTGATAAAACAGTTTCTGCACTTATGAAGGACGTATTTTACGAATAACATGCCACTGATCGTCTCGGAAACAGTAGTGTTCGACAAACTGCTCTAGTCAGATGGCTTCAGCGAAGCGAATTCTATGATACAATGCACTAAGGAAGAAACGATATTATAACCCATCATTAATCAATTTGCCTTGTGATCTATTCACCATGATTTGAATTACACGTAACATTCAAAGGAACTGCCAATGCCGTGTCCTATTGTATTAAGCATTTTTTTCTCCATTTCAGAATTCCATTTTCTAGTAAATGTATTTCATGTTTACAAAGTGGAAGTAATGCTGAGTAATTACAAACTGATTGTTACACAACATTATACTACATTGCTGCAACTTTGATGTATTCAATCATTCGATTCGTTAATAATACAGCTCTATTATTCATTACAGCATAAATGTCTGCAATAATATAAAACTAATGCCTTTTGTTTTTATGTAATCAAGAAATCATAAGGGTTTATAACGATCTGATTTAGTTTCCATTATCTCGACATTTTGTTTCAATTATCGCGAGATTTTTCATATTTATATTCATCAATATTTTGTTAAATGATGAGTTTTACTTATTTCAATTTGAAGGTATAATCAATCCCTGTAAATATCCATACAGCACATCTTTAAAACCAGACGTCGAAGAATTTCTGCTTTTCTGTGTGGAAAACATCACAGGTCTAAGAAATTATATCATAAAATAACCAAGAGTCTAACATCTCCTTATTTTAGAGATATGTTAGAGAAAATATTTACTATATTGAATGGATGAAAAATGGGGAAGTAAAAAATGCAGTTTGTGATATAATTTCTTAGGTCTGTGAAAACATACATAACCACTATCGTGACATTTATCCTAAATACTTTCATATCCGCTTCAATGTAAAATTTCTTTCAAATCATCAACGTGCAATTGAAAAACTGGAATTTGTTTTTGTTTATACAAAATACGTATACATTCCGGCGACAAAAGTGATTGGACGAAATGCTTAGGAATCTGTAAGCCATTGTAGTTGATACTCGATCTATTTAGTTGCTTCATTGAATAGCAACATTGAAACGCATTTCATATTTTTGTTCACGGAAGTACAGTTAATAAAAATAATTATTTTACAGTACTAGTAAATGTTATCAAGGAAACCTAATCAAAGGAATACACGATAGACGGAACTATTCACAAGTTATTACTCTGTAATCTGTGAAATGTATACAAATAAAGTTATTGTTCTGTTTTGTACAATAAACGATGCAACAGAAGAAAAACAATGAGGAAGCTGAACATATTACACAAATGGTAAGGGAGCTGTAGATTGTTATTATTTCGAAATTAAAAAAAAATTATAGTCTAGCAATTTCAATTACTCACCTTAAGCAAGTTTGTGACTGAGTTGTTTTTCCTCTCTGTATGTCTCTTTTTATTGGTAGGTTATGTTCTTCGGGTACTGAAAACAGAAATAGAAACCTAGTGATTAAATGTGGACACTCGCAGTATAAAAGGTCGTAAGGTTGAAGAAACTAAACCGCCTGAGATGATCAAAATCAGGATTTATGTATAACAGATAGAACATCAGGCTTTTGAGTTCTCTGAACCTGAAATTCAAGCAAGTACATGTTTAACTTTCCAAGCATATATAGTCGCAAACTAACAACAGTCGTTTACACAAAAGACTAACTCTTACATAGAAAGTAATGTGGTTTTGTACAGTATACATTACACTAAAACGGCTATTTATTTAGATAATAGAAATTCAATACATCACATATATACAAGTGGGGTTTGAACGATTGTTAGGTTAGCCTCAGAACTATCTAAACGACTAAACTAATGGATTATTCAAATGATTACGGTTTTTGTATCGTTACGGAAATTGGTAACCTTGTTGAGTAGAGCTATCACGCGTTCATTAGAATAATCATAACAAAATGCAAAACAGAACAAAAATGTTTGTATCGCTAAAATCCCTGGACGAGTTGAATAACATCATCTTTGGGAAAATATATGAATCCCTTGAGACCATAACCTCATATAATGTCATGGTTTTTATACATAAATAACAATAATAAATGATAATTTCTTAGGTTTTGCTGTTCTTCAATGTCATACAAAGTGCATGTTGTTTTGTACACGAACATGTGTTTTGCTGTCCATATACGCCAACTACTAGTCATGAATGCTGTACCGGGCTATCTCTGGCATATTTTAAGGACAATCACAGCTCAATGTGGGTTTTGTTTTTCATGGGCTCCAAAGTGCGATAGAAACATGGAATTTATATTGGATCTGCTTTGCCATAGTTGAGAGAGGTGAAGTACTACCTACGTTTTGTAGTGTAACTTGTCACAAAACAGTTTCACAATCGAACTCAAGTAGTTACAAATAATTTTACTGGGAGTTTTACATGTATATTATTTTTTCTTTTTTATTGGCGAACTTGTGGCTTACAGCCATTTTAATTCACGTGGCTTAATTTAAAATAGTGGTTGTTTTAATCTTACAATGTACCTACTGACCCAATAAAATTACTCAGTAGTCAAACAATAAATCCTTCAAAGAAAAAAGTTTAATATTGCAGACTGTTTACAATTATTTGTAAATGTCAAACCAACACTATTTGAATCTAATTAGGCCTAGTGTATAATTGCTGTACATTTACGTCTACCCTACTTCCAGCATAAGTGTTAAGTTGATTCAAAGGCTACAGTCTGGTGTCAGGGCAAAACACAGATATTCTTCAAATTAAACGGGCGAAATACCCATGAATGGTAATTCAGGTTGAAAAATCCCCTGCATTGATTTTATGGGGGGAGTGTCCATATTACTGGTGTCAGCAATTACGAAGGTTTATCACACCTGTGCAATTGTAGCTGTCCGTAGTGTCCCTACACAACTAGCCCTCCTATATTAGTCGCAGTTTAAGACGATGTATGACGAAGCCTGACACCGAATTGGCATTTTCCATCATCAATCATTTTCATTATTGGTCACTGTAACACCTTTTTAACTGTATTTAGTTCAATTAAGAGATATTTCCCTGCTACATGTGCTCCAGAAACAAACCATGACACTAGTACTTCTACAAATGTATTAGTATGTCAGTTGTATTGTGTAATAAAACTGTGAGAGGCGGTGTCGGATTTACTATGAAAGATGGTTATTGTCGCTAACGACCGATACATTCCAAAAGGACTATATGAGATAAATGGTATGAGAAGTTCTTCATATGCTATGATGCATATTAATGCACCATAAATAATTACCAATCTTGCAATAACTGTTGACTATATAGCAAAATACACTTTTTATCGGATCCTTATAATAATTAGATACTGGAAAACACCATTATCACAAAAGGTGCTTATCAATAATCGTCAATTTATTATATTAGCATATCATCGTTCGTTTATCGGTCTCAATAAGAGTTAAGCATATTGCATGCTTTGTATGCACCGGAGTGCTATAAAAGCATCAATGTCATATGTGCTTTAAAAGTGTCTAAGAATCCAAAAGCTGCACAGCATTTGGCAAATCTCTCCCATCAATCAACTTGTGCGGACGAGTCAGCAAATACCTGCGACATTAAAATTGTGAAAATCAGTCAATCATATTTGCGGATTTACAAGTATGAATAAATATGTTGATAGTACAGAAAGTTATAAGAAGCATTATGCTTGTGTGGAACAAAAGTATCTGCTGCGAGAGATGCAGTTACTCTTTAAGAATATAACCCATATGGAAGTTTAAAATATATCCAGTATATAACACCACTATACCAATTATAATTAAATAGTTTCAAGCGTTAGACAATTGATTGTGTAGTTTAGACGTGGCATAGGTCATATATTATTTATATATTCATTATTCTTACGAACTAGATTTATGCAGACTATGAGATCACATTATGTTGTAGGAGTGACATATTGATTTGTAATTGCATGATTGTGGTGATTAGACTGGTATACCAATTACCGATTTCTTGGAGATATTTCTGCAAATAGTAAGGTCAGACGGTTTACCACTTAAACAATTACATTGGCAAAATAAGGGCTCGCTTTGACTATTACAGATTAGTCCGTGTCAAGTAATTGGCGATAAAAAGCAGTCATTTTGTATTTCATACTGCAAATATATATGAGCCGTTCTCCAGGAAACTGGGCTTAGTGACGAAATTGTGAAAATGTTGATGAATATATGGGTAGAAAGAAGAGACTATTGTGACTAGATTCGGAAAATTTGAACACATTATTCCATTCACGTACAAAGTTATAGACTTTTTAAACCAACCACTACCGCCTACTTTTTGGGTGACGTCGCGAACGTCATTCTCTGCGCTTTTGACGTAACGTCAACTGACATTTCAAAGATCCAGTATTTGATAACTTTTGGACGTAAACTTATAAAATTGTTGAACATTATAAAATCATATTCTTATTTTAATAAAACGTGTCCAATTTGTGAGTGTTTGCTTATAGAGAAAAATTGCAAGTGTTTGTGGCCACTTAACCCTTTTTTTTCCTTGATATGAGTACTGCTTAGAAAACGATCACCATAGCAACGACAGAAGTTATTCTAGCACAATTTAAAAAAAAATTGAAGCTAATTGATGGTACTATACTATCCAATTACTTAAATATGAAATTAAAGGACACGAGTTTTTTTCTCATTTTGGACATTTTTCAAAATCGTATTGCATAATTATAATACAATGTCATTAAGCCCGGTTTTCCTGGAGAACGGCTAAATTATATACATTATAAGCATTGATTACATTAGTGACAGAGAAATCTGTTTCTACTGTCTGAAAGGTTAGTTGGCATGCTGCGAACGTCTAAAACACTACATTAACTGTCTGATATATGGCTTTACTAGTTCACTGAGTAACCTTTGTACATTATGTGTTCGTTGTCATGAGATGAATGCTAAACAACATCCGTTTCGTCATTACTTCGATCAGCTAACATGAACAGTCGTTTGCAAGTATATATCAGCTTCTGTCAACAATACCGAAAAGGCAATATTACGACAAAACATATCAAGCTGTACCAAAATATGACTTAATTATTCTTTCTTTTGTAAAATAAACTATTTATCAATTTGTGTAAACTAATATGTATGATTGATACATTAATGGCCACACTCGGAAATCGACAACGTGCTAGTTAGGTGGCGGTATTTTGCAAGTCGGGTTGGAATTTCCAACCATACCGCAATAAACGTAATCCAAAACTTAACGATCAGGTAAAGTAAAGGTAAAGTGTTTGCTTATTATAGAAAGGACCAGCTAATTTGACTAATGAGACACCTATTTTTATAGCGCACAGTACCTCCCGAATCCCTTTTCGTATTGCCGACGCCTAGCTGACAAACAGGCCGGATATATATGCTAATGTATATTTGAAAAAGAAATGAACAATAGCAAAGGCAAAGACGTGATAGTTTTTTCATGGTACGTGTACATTATTATGCTGCTAAGTATGTGTAGTATCATACACGAAATGATATTAACGATCTATACGAAAGACAATAACTGTGTACACATTCTAGATTGTAAGTAAGGGAAACGAATGCATATGTTTTACAGACAAAAACAGCGCCTTGATGTCTGAACGATTGCTGTCTTATGATATGTAGGGTTACAATAATGCTTTCAAAACAATATACTACGAGAATAATGTGATAAAATTGATATCCGTCCGACAGTTTAGGTATTTTAGTAACCATTGTTTTCTATTTGAAAACTTAATCAACGGAACCCTTGTGTTATTATAGCGTCCATCGTTATACATAACTTTAATGATGGGACCTAATTAGGTACTTCATTTAAGATTTGTTTATAAATATATACAAAGGAATTACTTGTATTCAACATTCCATCTTCCAAAACCCATCAATAAATGTAAGTGATATGTAAAAATATTACATTAAGATCATACAATATTTCATATTTACAATCATAAGGTATTCTCTATGGGCCTCGATGGGACTATTTCTAGACATTTCATATCAGCTTTGTCATAGAGACACGGTACAAATCTTATTTATATGACGGGATCATAATGAAATACCAATATAGCCTGAGATTAATAGACGTACTAGTCTGCAGTGGTGTTTGGTCTTTGTTTTTTAGTATAAAACGAAAACCGAATTCGTGTAAGGATTTTCTAATAAACAATTTAAGTCAAACACAAAGTAAATGGATGGTTAAATACATGTATCATACAAAATGCCCTAACAAAGTGAAACGGTATAAAATTAAAACAGATGAGTTTGCTAGTTGTGTGCAATAAAGACAGACTAGAATCTGGGCAAGTGTATATGAACCAAACTTAACAGCGTTTTCCAGGAATTCTGTGAGAAAGTTTAGGATTTACAGCGAGTATAATACACATGTATATATACTTTGATAGTATGCATAATGTATTTTTTGCTTAAAATAGTAGACGTTTGTGCAATACATAATCCATGCAATGAGATTTGGTCACTTGCGTGGTGTGGATATTCCGGTATTTACATGTATACCAAGCATATTACATATAAGAGCAATGTCTAAGAATAGTCTATGACAAAAGAACACCACGTTGGAATGATTTAAGAGGACATCATATACACAATTGAATATATAATGCATATTTGTCTGGCATTATAATTTATTGGAGAACATGCTTCATAGGAAAATGTAGACGACAATATATTATCAAAATGTTTTGCAGCGGAGGATAGAATTGTTTATGTATAAAATGTTTGCTGTTTTTTACATATTATTTCTCCATTAATAACACTATTGTTCTTATAGAATATCAGTACCATTTATCTGCATGCATTCAAGGTTTGTTAAATATACATAACGTGCATAGTCACCATGAACCTGTTAAATAGTTGTACATGTCATATACATCATAATATATTGTAATACAATACAATTTATTAAAAATAAGTTTGCGAGAAGACCCAGAATATATTATGAACGTGTTTATAGCGGCGCATGATGGATATGATTCGCAATAAAGCAGATGTCGTGTGCATGACCGAATATCATTCTGTAATTGTATTGGAATGCATTTTTTGTAAAGCAATATACCACCAAGAGTTAAATACTGGTATATTATCAACCAATAAGCGCCATGTTTGATGAAATACAAATTATCCTCACATTATAGGACCCGTTGAAGTGAATTACAAACAGTTGGCATGCAACAAATACAATACACATGCAATAATTATTATACATGTATAATGCGCATGTTGATTTATCAACCACTTATCTAAAGTAGTTTGTATCGTTAATTATATTGCATATGCGTATCTTAAGTAGCCGCCTGTGTTAAGTACAGTAGCTACACTTGACATTCCAATGGACTACGGTAGGTTTTATTGCCTTTTCTGCAACCCATTAATGACTTATATCGAATGAAAGAGAAACACACTCTATACATGTAAATGTAACAACATCAACTTTGTTTTAACTTAATTTCTGTACGCGAAATCGTGATTGTGGATGAACTTAGACAATATACAATAAACCAGACATTTAAGACTTTCTAATGACTACCAAGAAACATAATCATGGTACTGCGTCAACATCGTATTATACATGCACAAAGCTCCTAGTGAGTAGCAGCAAGAGAACCATCCAAACATTAAATTGAATGGACTTTGGTAACTTTGTACGGCATCAACAACTCCCGAATCCCGAGGCAGACGCTACAACCACTAGTCACAAGATAGGTTTATACAAAGCTCAAGAAAAGCGATTTAAAATACAAAAATATTGACATAAAAAATCATCACCATTATATGCGCTCCGAAACAGGCCAGACATTGTACTAGCGCTCCTAACAACGCACCATCTCAGATTATGTTTATAGCAATGCGAACTATACAAAACACTGAAGACGAGAAACACGAGAAATAACCGCGGCAGTTGCATTTAAACTCCTACTATAAAAGCATAGAACAAAAAATCTGGATCATCAACAATCTATGAATTAAATAACTTTCCGGATAACGCTGCTTTAGTTAACGATGTCGAAAGCGGTAGTCGCGGTTAACCAGACCGAATAACTAGTCACATGTTAAATGCACATTGAATGCTTTGTTACAATCCCTTCCTTCGTACAGGAATTTGATTACGTATTCGTTTCAAATAGAGAATATGACCTGCAAAGCCTTTCGATTGTTAATAAGAACAGGAAACACTGTATTGTGTCGAGACAAAACAATGAACCCATAAATAAAGTAGTAATGATTTCCCAAGATAGTTTTGAAGTTCGAATAATGACATGTTTGGTGACAGTTCAATATGTGACGAAGGATTAACAGCACTGTTAGTGCTTGTTAACAACTCACTTTGATGTGTTGAATGATGGTATAGTTGACAATGTTATCGATGGACGAACTGCAGCCCTTTGGGAACTTTTGTTCTTGATTACACCATACTCAGCACAAAGCTCATTAACGTAGTATTGCCATCCCATTTTAACACAGACTCACGATCACGGTGGAATGGATTTCGTAATAACAAGACAAGTAAGATTGAAATAACATGTTATTGGTAATATGTTTATCCCCAATTTCCCGAAACGCCATGGGGAAGGTGTAGTAGTATGTGCATTAGATTACAATAAGAAACTAATATGCATGCAATATTGGCATAATATACCGTTAACGTCATGACATGGTACCGTAATAGTTCCTTTGCTTTGGGTCCAATGTATTGAAAGACTTTCAGGGTATTTGGCCCAGTTTTATCCCTGCCTAATTTGCCAAAGACCTCAGGGATTCGGGGAATACTCACACTGTTATTTATTTCGATCAGCTTAGAAGTGGTATACCATATACCAATTTTGTCTTATAACAACTTGATAGGTAATATAATTAAATATTGACTAGTTACTGATAATAATCAGATAGCTGATGGATATTTATTCAATTTCGTTATTGAGATTCACACCACAAAGAAACGTTACATTATATAAATTCAAGAGTGTAAAATACGTACACATATATATCTAATAGGTTTTGTTGATAGTCACCATTTCTTTTTAAGGAGATTGTTGACATAAAAAAACCATGATATATGAGCTGAAAATATCGAAGAAGTATTAAACTGAATTACGCTATATTGTCATTGGCATGCAAAGAGAAGCCAATCTTGTATTCCCAAGGGTAAATTGTTGTCTGCGAGTTGAGGTGTATAACACGACGAATAGTTTCCTGTTTTGAAAGTCTACAATAAACAGAATTATCCAACGTTTACAAACACCTAGTTGACTAAAGGCTTCAGTATGTTTGGTTCTAAGATACAATCGTAGACAGCTAAAACACTATGAAATACAATGACATTCGCACATTGCTTGGGACAGAAGATTGAACTATCAAATTCCAAGTGATTTTATAGGCCATAAACATTCAAGATACAGTTTTGCCCTTTTTGGTCAATGGATGACCTCAGCTCAGTTATCATTTTTTCACTTCAATAATATAGACGAAAGCAATACAAGTCAATTACAAATTAACACAGCGAAGTTAAGATTATTTTCTTACATTACAATGTGACTGTTTAGTAGGTTAAAAAGATTGTACTAAATCGAAATTAGAGATAGGATATGTATGCACCTTTTAGCAGAAACAGCCGGACATAACGGATATCATTATGTAAGATAAACATATATTCTTTACATGATTGGATTATAAGGTAGCTTCATTCGTTGATGGGCAAATAAGACACTATCATCCCTTCATGTTTATCTTTCTGACAATTAATTTGCGAATAAGTGTTCAACTATTCTGTGTTTTGAAATAATAATATATAAAAATAAATTGATACTGCGCAAAGTAACGACGATGAGTGAGCATATGGTAGACGTAGCATAGTTTATCATAACCTAATACGTAGTACATTACGAAAGATTGTGAGCCACGCGCACTAACACATTTGACAATTTCAAAGAAAGGTATATATGTAGAAATTAAAAATACTATATTTTCAACCCTTTTTGCACTTTCTTATGTGCTATCATTGTTTGGGTATTATCTATAAGGCCTTTTTATTAACAATGGCATCAGTCTTTATGCGTTAAAACTTGACAGACAAGGAGAAAATCCCTACTCGAAACACACGTCTCCGAATAATGTAGCATATAGCACTTAGTATATATGTACAAACCAGACCAATACAAGAAAACATAGAAGTACAGACAATGTCTTTACAAAGACATACATTAACATGAACTGTAGTGTCGATAAATTTCATCCGACGTGATATTTGTAACTGTCAAAGTATTATGATGTTGTCTGGGATGTGGCATTATCGGAAAATATGAAAAAAGATAAAAGTATAGATTGTCAAAATTAATGCAAAGTCTGCACAGCAATAGTAGACTAGTGGGTAATTTGCTGATTTAGCATCACATACTCTTCCACACTAATGGCTACGGTCAAACAACCAATCCAAAACGAGTTTGCACCGTAATCGTGATTTGAAATTGAAAAATGAGAAAGCCATTCAAATGATGTATTGAATGGTGGTTTCTACCAAGGATTTTCACATCGCGTTTTCTATCTTAATAATTGATAGAACAGAACACTTCAGCAACATGGGTTGTTTAAGCACTATAATATGTGACATGTCGAATTCATATCCAATTCATGTGTATCTTGATGGGTCTTCTTAGCACTTTTTTCTACCACCTGTTCTTGTCACTTGGTTATTTAAAACATCTTCTAAATCCCCTTATACGGACCTAACAGTACCTTACGTCATGAATAAAACACACATGTTGTAAGTGTAAAGCTACATGTGCACGTAAGCAGCAGAGTGTATTCTACTTGGTCGTCATGGTAAATATAGAAATGGTTTTTTTTCCATGACGCAGTTTGGGAAAACTTCTCTTCTTTTGGCGAACATCATTTTCCACATATGGTTGTTGTGTGAATATAAAATATGTACCATATGTTCTAAACATCTCATTAAAAAGACAATAGAAAAAAGACTATTGTAAAAAAGATTGAAATTTCAACCTCTATCGATAAGATACGTATCGTATCGGATAATGAACATGGTGTCACCGTGCTGTAATTCAATCTGATTTGCAAAACAACTATAACCAGTCCTTGCGGCGTTAGTTCAAGCCAATGACAACATATTATGATTAAACTGGCACTGTTGATAGTAACAATAGACGGTCTACTGAGACACTTGGTAGACAATTCCAAACATAATATACACCCTTGAAGTGTCATTTCTATATGTAATATATACATTTGCCAGCTATTGTTGTAAACATAAGAACCCCTATGGACACTTGTGACAATGTATAGCAACTGATCAGTAAAGCTGTTGCCAAGATTTTGCGGTTGGGGACACGTGACATTCTAGAGAATTGTAGATTTGCATATATATTTTTGTACGCCGTAATTGTTACGTCGAGTTTTTTTGTCACAAAGATCCCTCGCCACAGGGTTAGTACAATGTGAATGTTTCTAAAGTCGCAGCGTTTCAAAACAAGCCACCCTGAATAACCGTACCTCAAAGAGGAAATAGAAAAATCTACTATTATACAAAGCGCAAATACCATTTCAGTTGAAAGGAAATGGGTTGTCATGAAATTAACGCATGTCGTATTATTTACAGTACGAATCGTCAATAATTGTCATTTTCGCATGAGAAAATAAGGAACAAGGCTGTTTTCACAAATAGTTAAGAAATGACAAAACATAGGTGAGGTTTGTTGTGTTTGGATGCGTAGTAATTAAATCACGAACGCGAAACATCTGTAGCGTTAACACTCAACACTAGTAGCGAGAGCTGTGTAGCAGTGTTGTTGGTCTACGTAATACAACGTAAATTCAATTAGGGAACAGCCTTGTGCTGTCGCATGATCCGAAATGGTAAGTTTAATATTCACGAAGAAGGATATTTTCTCATGCGTGTTAGAATTAAATTTGTAGCCGTCAATAGAATTACAGAGATTTACCCTGGAACTACACTAACTATTTTCAAAGACCTAATTTAGGTATTTGCCATTCTGTATACAAAAATAATTCTTCTTGACGTTCAGAAAGTAATAGCATCATGTATAAATAAATAGAAAAGGATAGTTTTTCAAAACATGGGAAAAGATGTTGACATGGAATTGTGTACACTATAATAATCAAACTGAACTCATCAAACGAGCATAAGCTCGGGGTTTCAATTTATTGAGGTCAGATCATTAATTGTTCAATTCTTAACAGAACTTTCCCATATAAGACAGCATGTCACCAGACGCATAACTAGAACAAAACGACACGTTCACATTTTTACATTTGTCTTTCTTTAAATTACAATAGGAAAACCTGCGATAATCATTTTGATATTTTCTTAGTTTAATAATACACATATACAAATGTACACGTAGATCCCAACGCTATGGCTACATATATCGTTAGCGCGTCGGATGTAGAAATTAGGTCCTTAACTAGTAAGTTAGTTAAGGAAGAGTTAGTTAATATTGTACTGATGGATTAACGCCATGAAAAACTGGTTTGGTAAACTGGCCAAAAACATAAACAGAGCATAACTGACCAACTATCGGAGAACCATGGCGATAGTAACATGGTAATGTCACTGTAAATGTATCTGTAATATGCCAAATATGACAAAGACAGAACATTATGTACGCATTTGAGGTAAATGTCAGAAACAATTAGTGTTGTATAGTTAGAGACACACATACTCGTACAAGTATTACAGAATGCAAAATAAATGATCGTTTGCTTTTGTCAGATCTGTCAGTGGTTTTAGGGAGGTCATGAACAGCTAAGCATAATTTATACTGATAGGAAACATATGCTGCAAATGTATAAATGTGGCGATCATCAGTAGCTACTAATAAGTAATATTGATAAGCAAAAAGTAGCGTTCATTCAAAGTAGCAGTAACACATTTTTGTAAACTGATTTGACCAGGTGTTTTAACATGTAAATAGACACTAGGTGCTTGACTTTTATCATCAATTTTAAGTATCATGATTTTTTTTCAAAATATTTTAGTGTGCTTGATTTAGGGTGTCTCAAAATACATGTCCGCTTGTTGAGGACGTATCACTCCGTAATGTATTGTTTTACATATCTGATTTATATGTATGATCAAAGAGCATTCAAATCAATGTAGAAATTACGAAACAATTATCTAAAACAATGCATACAGAACCTATAAAATGCATTTTGAGTAGCTAACACCAATTCGGTAAAAAACGTTGTTTGACGTCGTTTGACGATTTTAATGACGTTCATATACCTTTGAGTCGGATGTGATGTTTCCATTTTCTCTACAAATTGATATTTTGAGTTTCGGTGTAGTTACATATCTTGAACTGTATAATCTAACTTTCAAATAGTATAAGAAGAAATAAATATTTAGGATGTTTTGGTTACTTTTTCCTGATTTCAATAAAAGAAGCATAACCAAATTCTTTCTCCTACCACAGCAGTTTTTGGTAATTGATACTTCATTAAGTACTATTTTATAATTTCAAGTTGCATTGTATGACTATGTTTGGACTGTTGGAGATAAGCTAGATACACAGCTATACATTCAACCCAGTATGGTCATTCGAGGCGATTGGTGCATCTTTTATGAATATGATATGCCTAGAATTGTGTGAATATCAAAATTTTAGTCCTAATTGTTTTTATAATGTGTTTCTCCCTTATATACGTCCGATTTTCAGATTTCGTTTTCTAATGACATCTGATCAGTTTCTCAGCGCCAGTGTGTGCATAGTAGGGAACGATTGACTATTACTATGCCCACATATGATAGGAATTGTACCCATGCTACCGTGCAGACTATGTTATCTGTCTTTGGACATTTTAGAACGTCCATTGCTGATGACGTTAGTATAACGTCTATGACGTCATCAACTGTTCAAGTATTGACACATGATATAATTCACCCCACAATTTGTAAATTTAGCTTTCATATGAGACTATGATTATCAATTTACTAACTCATTTGGCAAAGTTATGACCCTTCAACAAGCGATCAAATTAAAACGGGTTGTTCGATTTGAACATATTTTAACATTATTCTTAATTTCATTTAGCGTTTTTAAATGATTAAGTATGTTTGAATTATCGCAACATGGCTGTTTTACAACGTAGCTCTAATACCTTTATAAGTAGATTTTAAAATGCGTGTACGTGCATGAGAAATAATACTGATACAATGTCACTAAACAAACAATTTTATTGCGGAATTCCCATAGTCCTAAAAATATCAGCCTTGGCTTAATATCATATTTATGACATGCCCAAACTAAATAACAATAACATAAACAATAAAAGTAGTGATGTGCGCAGATCATTTCACACTCTTGATGAACACATCAAAATTATATGTCAGACAACGCTGTGGATATTTTTCAGATGTAAAACCTACACCACACAGCTGTTGTATCGCTTCTAGTGTCATGTTTTACATTATGAAATATGTTCTCATAGTTCAATCATATTCGATAACAGTTGTAACCAGTTGTATGCCTCTAGCTGTCGATTTTCACAATGCATGTGCAGCATAAGCATTGTGATGTTGTATACAACATGTGTACGCTAACAGGCACTTCACATTTAACGCCATCATGTACAATGCAGCATCACTGTTTGCCGATCTAAGATACTAAAATGTACCTCAGCAATGACAGCAGACACATTCAGCTGTGTTGAATACAACGGCAACAATTTCAAAAACACAATATAAAAATGATTTGATGCGCCTGAAGTTCCATGTTTGTATTCCTATTTTTTATGGAATCTCGCCGTAAAAAGAGTCTGAACTGTCGAAGATTACAATTGACAGTTAAATTATTTAAAAAATTAGAAGAAACCCTAATTGTTTTTAAAACACGTTCTCTGTCCTAGAAGGGAACTGACTGGAAGTGTTATTATCAAAACATGTGTACTATCCAGACACATGCAACAGATATAATATCACTTATATTAATATTTACCAAGTTAATTCAAGTGTATCAGATATAACGCTATTGGATTACATGAGACATCACTATTTGTCTCTGCTATAGACAAATTTCGAAAACAGTCCTAGTCATTATGTACGAAAATTAGGCATTATGTGTATCACATATTTAATTCGGTTGATAAATTAACTAGTTAAAATATTTTCATGGTCCAAACGAATTGTTAGTGTTTCGTCTACGTTCTGTTAGATTTAAACACGTTTTATGAGAATAAATGAATGCACGAATGTATGAAAGGGTCACATATCAGTGAGTGACATTTGTGTGTATATATATTATACTTTTCAAAAGAAACGTTATTTAGCAGTACTTGTCGTATTTCCTGAGGTCAACATATTTACACTTCAAACATCCAATGTCAACGACCATCATCGAGACAATATATATAAGGTATGAGACAATATTGACGGCATTACTTTGTGAAATCTAATTTGTGTCTTCTTGTCAGTATTGTCCGGAACGAGAAGCCATAATGTGGTTTCCTTTCTCGTGAGACCTCAGTGCATTTAGCGTTCGAGGCAAGGAATCACACGCTATAAGCCTTCTGAAAGTCCTGTTGTCATACGTAAATTTATATTTAACCCTCCCTGGAGTAATGTTTCGTAATGTCTACGTTGCGATAAATATAGGTGTTCTCGACCATATTTTGCATGTTCTTCCGTTACTTGACAGATCATTAAACGTTCATATTTAAGTCGAACGAATGAAATAATCTCGCTTGACGAACAATATAAAACCATTGCTTTTGCAGTGATATATGTTTGGTATATTTTTTTTGTGTAATGTGATAACGACCAATAAAAGCTGTTGATTAATTTGTGAGTTATATGCTGTTTGTGTTGGAGAATTCTAGTATATACAATGTTTTTCTTGAAGATGGAGACCATTGATTTTAACAAATAGCTGAGAAAACAGTTGATTGTCATTTATAATTTGCAATTTCTGATACACTTGAATAAAGCTTGTGAAACATATGTATTATGGTGCTACGTAATGTATTCATCTTTTTTACATCATATCGCAACAATGCTATTAAAACGAAACAAGTGGATTCAAGTCCTTTTTAAAATTTTCATCTCGTTTAATCAAAGCAGGATTGTCTGTTTTAAATGACATGTGAAATCAACTGCAAAACCTCACTATACAACTGATTGAAATTATAAGCTTTGCAAAAATGCAGACATAATAAAGACGACAATGTTGACTGCATTCAATATAGATGCAAATCTTGCCAAATTATGTATGTCTATATTTATGCAAAATAGTACACTAAACCAATATCTGATAGAAAATGCGATGAAAGGACATTGATAAAGAATAAATCGACTACAATAGATGGAATTCTAGAAACCTATTATTGGCTATAAAACGTCAGAAATATGATGAAACGATACATTCAACTCTGATTTAAACAATTAGTACATCTCCCGTATCACTACTAACTAGAAGATGTCTATTTTGTGACACGGTAACTTTTTACATGCATAGCAAAAAATACAACGTAAGAATTTGTAATACAATTGTAATAGGGGATTAAATAGCCAGCGAAGCTGGCTATTTTAAATACCCATACCAATAATGTTCACGTGCGTATTTTCGTCGAGTCTCCACAGGTACTAATGCTTTGAGAAAAAGTTATTTCCGGTCAAAAATTCCAGGCAGTTTTCCGAGGTGAATGGTTCTTTGAACATAAAAAAATAGAAATCTGTAAACGGTTGCCCCTTATCATTTTCTTTCGAATTAAAACCATCGTTAAAAATATTCAATAAATAAAACAAACTATTAAAAAAACAAAAGGAAGTAGGAAATACGCTACTGTACTGGATACACGGCGCCGATACAAGACGTGATGTCATGACGTCACAAATAACAGGAAATGACGTCATACCAAAAGTACGCCAAATAGACTCATGACGTTACGTTGCAATGTATTTATATAACAAATCAGTATTATATAGGTAAAACTCCAGGTTAGGGATGCCTACACTTATTCCAAGCATAAACCACAGATACATAGCCAATCTAAAGTTTTGAATAATTATTATTTCTGGTCTTAAATTTAAAGAGGAAAAGTGATCAGTTGCTGATCAATAACTATCTTTGTCTATTTTATAAATCTAAATTCAACTCATATTTAGTCAGTTTCTATCTGAAACATAGCTTAGCAGATATCCAATGTGTATTTAATCCCTCATTTAGGCGGTGCCTTAGTTCATATTAATACAGTCATTAGGGTGTTAACTGAATGTTTTGCTAAGACATTAACTGCTTGTCAGTGTATATCTATTTAATTTATAATTGCCCATCTACCATACACATACGAGAACGGATTCGCGAAGGTAATGTAAGCATGAAATAAACGTGTATCAAAAGTCAGAATTGACTGGCCCTTTCAATAGGGTTGACGCTATACTAAACAAACTTTACCTTTTACGGTATTCACAATACTTTCTCTAAAATTGGTCTAGCCCGTCTGGTACACTTAGTTGGCGTTTGTCCTATCATCAAACAAGTTCATCTGTAACACCAAGAGGTTATAAAAATTAAGATATATTTCATTAGTTTTATTATCATAGCTCCCAATGGAATGGTGTGCGATATATTGAGAGGTTAGTGCGTATAAATGGGCTACGATTGATTTCATAATTTGGTTAGGAGAATTAGCACAATTGACAAAGTTAGGATATTGTAACAAATGGACGGCAGGTCAAATGTGACATCGAGTTTGATTTGGTTTTAAGTTGACGTTCATATTTTGCAATATTTCCTCTCCGAGACAAAAAATGAAGTTGCATTTTGAGATGCATTTTCGGTAAGAATGCCATCGAATGTCTGTATCTTTCATTTCCGGCTATTAGAATAACGGGAAACATATAGTCCAAGAGCCCATCGACTTTTATTGCAACGAAGGAGGCCAAAAGAAGTTTGTACATATTTTGAAAGACTAATGCATATTCTATCAGAAAACCCATTTCTTAAGTGTCAAAGCCGTGACTACCTAAGTTTTTCGTGCTATTGTTTACCATTAGGCCAATGAAAAATATTGACATTTGCTGAGGGGGGTAGGGTTGTGCTTATGGAAACAGAACAGACAAAAATAAACTTGAATGTGAAAAGTTTTGCGCAAAAGGTAGAATATATATTGATGCATATGATAAAACTAAAAATCAAAGAATCGCACGGGCAGATAGGAACTAAATAGGGGTCAAAGGTCAATTAACTTTAAAAATCCATCATATTCATAAAATCTTGTCCGTACAGTTTTTGTGAAAAATTCCGTGATTCTTGAAATTTGATAATTTGCACATAATTTTAATCCTTTAGGCATACTTAATTGATAAAATTAAATATTTGGTTTAAAAATCAGTCTTATTGCACGAGATATCGATTTTTTATCAAACTGGTAGCATCACAAAATGGCTACTTTGTCGAGGGCATGGTTACGCTTATAGCTACCATTCATTTACTTATCATTTTAGACAGATAATTTTTGCTCTATTGGTACATACATGACATGCCCTCTTGGTGGTGCAATGTTGAACGTAAAGAAGTCAAGGCCAAATATGATATTAAGGTCAAAGGTCAAATACGTAACAAACTCCAAAAATGTCTTTAAATGTGCAATAATTTAGTCATTTTACTTTGTTTTTCAATGCAAAAAGGCATGTTTTTGTCATCACTTGGTGATCAGCTTCTATATACAACAAAACTATGGTAAGTAATTTATAATGCCCATCCCTATCTTTGAAGAGGAGGTATATTGCTTTGCACATGGCGGTCTGTCTGTCGGTCGATCGGTAGACCAAATGGTTTTTGTTCAATAACTTAAAAATGCTTTGTCCTAGGATCTTCAAACTTTTTATGGAGGTTACCCAGCAACAGTAGATGGCTCCTAATGCTTTTAATGTCAGTAGGTCAAAGGTCAAGGTCACAGTGACCTTTCAGTTTCCCGACCAGAGGGCTGCCATGAGGTAAAACAACGTGAAAATTCTCAAAAGTGTCTCTTTCGGAATGAGTATATTTATCAGTTTTGTTCTTTTTAAAGGCACAGCATGTATTTTTATTATCATATACATGTACTTAACTCTATAATAAGAATAAACATATTTTATTCAATAGAATCGTAAGTATTTCTGTGTTTGAAGACTCTGCAAAGAGCCTTCGGTACTCATTCATAATATAACTAAGCAATTCATTTGTATACATATCAATGTTTATGTACTGATCATGTTTATCTTAAACTATATTTTTGAATTAACCAAGATTTTCATTAAGGTCAACCGGTCAAAGGTCAATGTCACTGTGACCTTTACTATTTCCGGTTATTGGTCTGTCATGGGAGCATACATGTTTTCCAAAACATCTTGTTGAAAACGAATAAATGAAAACATCCTTAAAATCCTCTGATTTGAGGGTATGTGTGCATGTTAACATTAAGTATTCATACATTTTCGTTGTTTAATACAAATAATGTACATTTATACAGTAGATCTTTCAGTGGCCCAATGCATTTGTATGTCAGTAAAAAGAAGTGTCACCGACTAACCTACCCCAACAAAATTTTCATAAGTTATAACCCATTGGCTACTGGCCGCTATGAGGTAAAACAATATCAGTATTTTCCATTCTGGTTTTTACGACATCATTTTAAAACAAAATACCTAACTCTATAATAAGAATAATCATATTTTATTCAATAGAAACGTGAGTATTACTGCCTTTGAAGACTCTGCAAAGAGCCTTCGGTACTCATACGTGATATTACTAAGCTATGCATTTGTACACATATTAATGATTGTGTACAGATCATACAACATGTTTATCTTAAATATATTTCGAATTAACCTTGCCTTTGATGGAGGTCAGTATCTCAACGGTCAAGGTCACTATGACATTTACCATTTCCGGTTATTGGTATGTAATGGGATCATACTTGTTTTACAACATATGTTGTTGAAAACGAATAGAGGAAAACAAAAAGGGTTGCTTTAAAGGCCAATGTCAAACATAAGATATAAAAGTTAGACTCTTATTGAAAAATAATATATTACTATATACTCATTACAAATATCTAGTCGGTATATGCTGAAGTATATATACTTGCATATAGTACAAGTATATGAGTCAATAATTCTTTGACAAATTCTTCATTATTTCTTAAGGTATGACATAATAACAGGATTTTATTCTTTAAAACGATACACTCTTTTAACATACAAAGTCCTACTGCATCTTATTAATTTCGGCCCCGTACCAGTAAATTCAGATATGCCTGTTTCTATGGGAATCGCTTGACAAACCGTACGAATCTGTTTAGTAACATATGCTGGTGACAGCAAGCCGTTGACCTATGGAAACATTCATGATGTAGTATTTAGAATTTCGCACCCAGACAAGACATAAGAAATCCATCAATATTTGCGAGAACTTGATAGAATCAGACATGGTTGTACCTGTCGGTAATGAGTAGCGGTAAAGGTTTTAGATGGGGCATGTACTGGAAAATAGCTGTAAATGACGGCTGTGAGTATCCAATAGGACCGGCATGCAACATGTTGTTGTGACCACACAGAGTGTAATAGATAATAACAAAATAATAACCCTTACGATAACGAATGTATGACCTAATACCAGGAATTCAAGTTCATGAAGTTAATCTACAAACAGATACACCTATAGCTATGGGAACCATTTACAGCTAGGAATCAATATAAATTGTGATTGTGGGAACCCATTTGCATTTGGATGTACCTATTGGTGACATGTACCTTATAAGATTAGGAATATATGAACAAGGTGGTCGTAAGCACTGTAAATGTTAGTATTTAGTGCTTTAGATGCCAATAAAGTTCAGTGATATCTCTTCTTGTTATAACGGAGTAGTCATTAGGAAGAGAAATAGATGTTTCTGGTAGTTGTCCGTAATGAATGGTACCAGTTATGTATTTATCTAGTGGACGAGAAGTGCTAATTTTGACCAGCAATATGTGTACATGCTGATGGAATTTGGTCGTTATGAGTACCCAATACGACCAGGAACATAAACATGTACATACATTTACTTGTATAGTGGCAGTGAACACCTCAAGAACAAGCAATGACTGTATAGTAACTGGGAGTACTATTTCAGACTACAAATGCATGTAAATGGTGGTTGTGAGTATCAAGTATGATCCGGATTGCATAAACATGGTGATGGTAAATACCCACTAGGACTGGGAACGTATGTACCTAGTAGTTTATATAATACCTTATTAGATAAAGACTGACTGTACACAGTGGTATTGAGGACCCACTAGGACAGAAAGGGCTATATTGTACACTTGGTGTTGTGAGTACCCAATAAGACCAGGAATGTATGTACATTGTGAAAGTGAGGACCGATTAGGTAATCAAATGGCCACACCAAGTGGTATTGAGTACATAATACAACCACTAACGTTTGAACATGGTGGATTCAAGTATCATATAACACCAGTAATACATAACATGTTAGCTGTGGGGTCCCATTAGGACTAGGGATATATGTACCCATTTCGTTATGAGTACCTAATAAGACCAATGTTGTCTATACATGGCGGTTCTGAGTACCCCATAGGACAACAAATGATCACAACTAGTGGTTGTATATTCCCAAACAGACTACTACTGTCTGTACATGGAGGTTTTGGATAACAACTAGAATAACGAATGCATATACCTGGTGCTTCGAGTCCCAACTAGGACTAGGACTTGATGTACCTACTGGTGATAAAAACTCCAAAGGTTTTGAATCCCCAAAATTGTGTGGAAGGAAGGTACATGGTTGAAGTGAGAACTCAAATCAAACCACTTATGTCAGTTCATGATGGTCGTAAGTACCACCTAGGACTGGGACTGTATGTACCTATTCCTTAAGAGTACCCAATACGATCAGGAATGTCTGAACAAGGTGGTTTTAATACTAAAATGGACAGATAGTATATGGACCTTGTATTTATATGCACTCAAGAAGACCAGGAAAGTGTGCACAAAGTAGTTTTGAGTACCAACAAAAATCAGTAACGCATATAACGGGTGGTCATGGGTACTCACCAGGACTAGGAATGGATTAGTAAGTAGTGGCAATATACCCAAAATGACCAGAAATGTCCATATATTGTAAGTGCTTAATGTCCTGTACCAACCAACTAGGGCTACGTGTAAGAATGGATGTCCCAAAAGTGCCCAGTAAATCCAAGAATGACTTTACAAGGTGCAGAAGACTATACATGTACGTATATAGTCAATAGATCGAAATTACATGCTGCCGGTTGTTGTCCCACATTATAAGGATTTTGAAAATACTGGTGAGTAGTCAATAAGACAAGAAATGGCTGTGCCGGGTAGTTGTGAATGTCCGGTTGGAGCAAGCACAATTTACTTACCTCATAGAATATGTGGAAAACACTAAGTAAATAATATTATACATGGTGTAAGTGTGTACTAAATTAGAACTGGAATAACTGTAAGCAGGTTGTTTGAGTACATATAGAGGCAAGGAATATATGAACATGTGAGTGGTTAATACCAAATACGACCAGGGTTGGTGGTGGCTAGTGCTTATTATGTGTCAAATGACTTTCGGAATTAATGTGCCTCGTGACCTAAGTTAAGTATGGCACAGTTATTAGCAGTGTTGTTTCATTTTCTATAGTATTTTGTTTTAAAATGATGTCGTAAAAACCAGAATGGAAAATACTGATATTGTTTTACCTCATAGCGGCCAGTAGCCAATGGGTTATAACTTATGAAAATTTTGTTGGGGTAGGTTAGTCGGTGACACTTCTTTTTACTGACATACAAATGCATTGGGCCACTGAAAGATCTACTGTATAAATGTACATTATTTGTATTAAACAACGAAAATGTATGAATACTTAATGTTAACATGCACACATACCCTCAAATCAGAGGATTTTAAGGATGTTTTCATTTATTCGTTTTCAACAAGATGTTTTGGAAAACATGTATGCTCCCATGACAGACCAATAACCGGAAATAGTAAAGGTCACAGTGACATGGACCTTTGACCGGTTGACCTTAATGAAAATCTTGGTTAATTCAAAAATATATTTTAAGATAAACATGATCAGTACATAAACATTGATATGTATACAAATGAATTGCTTAGTTATATTATGAATGAGTACCGAAGGCTCTTTGCAGAGTCTTCAAACACAGAAATACTTACGATTCTATTGAATAAAAAATGTTTATTCTTATTATAGAGTTAAGTACATGTATATGATAATAAAAATACATGCTGTGCCTTTAAAAAGAACAAAACTGATAAATATACTCATTCCGAAAGAGACACTTTTGAGAATTTTCACGTTGTTTTACCTCATGGCAGCCCTCTGGTCGGGAAACTGAAAGGTCACTGTGACCTTGACCTTTGACCTACTGACATTAAAAGCATTAGGAGCCATCTACTGTTGCTGGGTAACCTCCATAAAAAGTTTGAAGATCCTAGGACAAAGCATTCTTAAGTTATTGAACGAAAACCATTTGGTCTACTGATCGACCGACAGACAGACCGCCATGTGCAAAGCAATATACCCCCTCTTCAAAGATGGGGATGGGCATTATAAATTACTTACCATAGTTTTGTTGTATATAGAAGCTGATCACCAAGTGATGACAAAAACATGCCTTTTTGCATTGAAAAGCAAAGTAAAATGACTAAATTATTGCACATTTAAAGACATTTTTTGGAGTTTTTTACGTATTTGACCTTTGACCTTAATATCTTATTTGGCCTTGACTTCTTTACGTTCAACATTGCACCATCAAGAGGGCATGTCATGTATGTACCCATTGAGCAAAAAATTATCTGTCTAAAATGATAAGTAAATGAATGGTAGCTATAAGCGTAACCATGCCCTCGACAAAGCAGCCATTTTGTGATGCTACCAGTATGATAAAAAATCAATATCTCGTGCAATTAGACTGATTTTTGAACCAAATATTTATTTTTATCAATAAAGTATGCCTAAAGGATTAAAATTATGTGCAAATTATCAAATTTCAAGAATCACGGAATTTTTCATAAAAACTGTACGGACAAGATTTCATGAATATGATGGATTTTTAAAGTTAATTGACCTTTGACCCCTATTTAGTTCCTATCTGCCCGTGCGATTCTTTGATTTTTAGTTTTATCATATGCCCCAATATGTATTCTACCGTTTGTGCAAAACTTTTCACATTCAATTTTATTTTTGTCTGTTCTGTTTCCATAAGCACAACCCTAGCCCCCTCAGCAAATGTCAATATTTTTCATTGACCTAATGATAAACAATAGCACGAAAAACTTAGGTAGTCACGGCTTTGACACTTAAGAAATGGGTTTTCTGATAGGATATGCATTAGTCTTTCAAAATATGTACAAACTTCTTTTGGCCTCCTTCGTTGCAATAAAAGTCGATGGGCTCTCGGACTAATAACTAACATCAAACAGATTAAGAACCGATGTGTCCCAAATAGCAGAATTGCATCCATAACAATGGCAAAGATCGGTTTGGCATACTGTGGTGTATTGTCAATAAAAGATAAAATCTTAATTTGTAATGACTATCGCAAACGAACGGAAACTGGTTTTTATGTTGGTGAAAAATATGAGAAATGACTGCTGGGCAATAGTTGTGCAATAGTATGAGACTGTCAGATAATTTGCATCCATTTGAAACACACTCGTTTCGCGTGCGTAAGTAACATGGAAGTATTGGTCGAAGAATAAAAGCACCAGGAGGAGGGTTTTTAACTACATAATGTGTGAACCAAATCCTTTAAATATCTCCATTTGCCATGACGCCAATGTAGAGAAAATATGTACTATCTTGAAAAGCAAGGACCTGGTAAACGTCAGTATTTTGTTATAAGCCAAACTCATTTGACAATTTAATTCTTTTGCCCCAGGTTTCTCGTTCAGCTTTTTATATTGATGAAATGTCACGTTCAACTTTATTGCTTCCGTGTTTTGTAGTAAACATAATAAGAAACCTCTGTATAAAGCACGCCGGAGAGTTGGATATAGCAATATGTGAGCATTTAACTCCTTGCATTTGTTAAAAATTGAAATGACATTAAAACGATTTCGTCCATGATCACATTGCAAATGCATCACAGTATACTACCAAAACTACTTCTCTTAAAGAACCCAATTCGTCACTCGCGTATGATTTTATGATTGCAGAGCTAAGATATAACACCCGCTATACAATAAACAATTTTACTGCGCGCGACAAAAACATGAGCATAAATTCAACAACAAATTTTACAACGCCAGTGTCGCTAGGCTATAGAAATAGTTTTTACTCATAATTCTTACGTATAAGATTTATGTAAATTATGTGATCATATTATGTTATAGGATTGACGTATTGATTTGTAGTTACATTATTGCGTTTATTAGACTGGGATATGAATTAGTTATCTCTTGGAGACAGTTCTGCAGATAGTACTGTCAGACGGTTTACCACTTATAGAATTACATTGGCCAATTTAAAGCTCATTTTGACAATTACATATAATACAGTGTCAATTAAAATGTCGATAAAAACAATTTATTGCACATTTTGTCATTTTGTAACTAATGTAGCAAATATATATACATTATGAGAATTGATTAGATTAGTGACAGATAAATCTGTTTCTACTGTCTGAAAGGTTAGTTGGCATGCTGCGAACGTCTAACACACTACATTTAGCTATCTGATATATGGCTTTACTAGTTCACCGAGTACCTTTTGTACATTGTGTGTTCGTTGTCATGAGATTGATGCTAACACCATACGTTTCGTCATTTCTTCGACCAGCTAACATGACCAGTCGTTTGCAATTATCTAACAGCTTCTCGAAATGTGTCGACAATACCAACAAGCAATGTCACGGCAAAAAATATCAAGCTATATCCGCAAGATAATTGAATATTGAAACAGAATAAACACCAAATCATTTCTTTTGAATATCTCTTTTTTTCCTGACAAAAACAGCGCCTTAATGTCTAAACGGTTGCTATCTTATGATATATAAGGTTACAATAACCCTTTCAAAAACAATACACTACACTATAACTAGAGGCAATTGTAATAACGTTGTTGTCAGTCCGACAGTTTCGGTATTTGCGATCGTACTCATACCTGCTGAAACAATAGATTAAGTGTGGCTGTTATACATGTATGCTCCCCAAAACAAGTCAGACATTGCACCAACGCTCCTTACATTGTACCTTTTCTGATTATGTTTATAGCAATACGAACTATACAACACCACACAATGAAGACGTGCGGGAAACAAGAAATAACGGCGGACGTTGCATTAAACTCCTTTTACTACAAAAGCATAAGATATAGTATGCGCATCGTCAACAATCTACGAATGTCAGTAACACTCCAGAGAAAGCTGCATTAGTTATCTATGTCGAAAGCCGTAGTCGTGATAAACCAGACCGAATAACCAGCAGTCACATGTAAATGCACATCGAATGTCTTTTTACAATCCCTTCCTTCGTACAGGGATTTTATAGCGTATTCGTTTCAAACAGAGAATGTTAACTGCAAAGTATTTCGATTATTATCTTCTGTTAACAAGAACAGGAAACACCGTATTGTGTAATAACAAAACAACGAACCCATAAATACAGGAATAATAATTTCCCAAGATAGTTTTGAAGTGCAAATAATGTCACGTTTGGTGACAGTTCAATATGTGACGAAGGATTAACAGTACTTTTAGTGCTTGTTAACAACTCACTTTGAGGTGTTGAATGATGGTATAGTTGACAATGTTACGGATGGACGAAATGCGGCCCTTTGGGAAATTTTATTCTTGATTTAAACCATACTCAACACAAAGCTCATTAACGTAGTACATTACCTTCCACTTTAAACACACGTGATCACAGTGTAATGGATTTCGTAATAACAAGACAAGTAAGATTGAAATAACATGTTATTTGTCATATGTTTATCCCCAATTTTTCGAAACGCCATCCGGAAGGAGTGGAAGTATGTGCATTAGACTGCAATAAGAAACTAATATGAATGCAATATTGGCATAATATACCGTTAACGTCATGACATGGTACCGTAATAGTTCCTTTGCCTTGGGTTCGATGTATTGTATTTTTATGTAATAATTCAGGATGTTTGACCCAGTTTGAAAAATTGTTTTATCCCTGCCAAATTTGTCAAAGACCTCAGGGCTTTCGGGGGATACTCACAGTTATTCATTTCGATCAGCATTTGAAGTGGTATACCATAAACCAGTTTTGCCTAATAACAACTTGATAGGCAATATAATAAAACATTGACTAGTTACTGATAATGATAATATTTATATTCAGATAGCTGATGGATATTTATTCAATTTCGTTATTGAGATTCACACCACAAACAAACGTTGCATTATCTAAATTCAAGAGTGTAAAATACGCACACATATATATATATCTAATAGGTTTTGTAGATAGTCAACACTTCCTTTTAAGAAAGGTGTTGATATAAAAAACCATGATATACATGTATGAGCTGGAAATATCATTGGCATGCAAAGAAAAGCCAATCTTGTATTCCCAAAGGTAAATTGTTGTCTGCGAGTTGTAGTGTGTAACACGACGAATAGTTTCCTGTTTTGAAAGTCTACAACATACAGAATTATCCAACGTTTACTAACACCTAGTTGACTAAAGGCTTCAGTCAGTTTGGTTGTAAGACAAAATCGTAGACAATTAAAACACTATGAAATACAATGACGTTCGCACATTGCTTGGGACAGAAGAGTGAACTATCAAATCCCAAGTGATTTTATAGGCCATAAACATTCGAGATACAGTTTTGCCCTTTTTGGTCAATGGATGACCTCAGCTCAGCTATCGTTTTGTCACTTCAATAATAACAGACGAAAGCAATACAAGTCAATTACAATTTAACACAGCGATGTTAAGATTATTTTCTTACATTACAATGTGACTGTTTAGTAGGTTAAAAAGATTGTACTTAATCGAAATTAGAGATAGGATATGTTAGCACCTTTTAGCAGAAACAGCCGGACATAACGGATATCATTATGTAAGATAAACATATATTTTTTACATTATTGGATTATACGGTAGCTTAATTCGTTGATGGGCAAATAAGACACTATCATTCATTCATGTTTATCTTTCTGACAATTATTGTGCGAATAAGTGTTCAATTATTCTGTGTTTTGAATTAATTATATATATAAACAAATTGATACTGCGCAAAGTAACGACGATGAGTGAGCATATGATAGACGTAGTGTAGTTTATCTTAACCTAATAAGTAGTACATTACGAAAGATTGTGAGCCACGCGCACGAACCCATTTGACAATTTCAAAGAAAGATATAAACTAGTATGTAGAAATGAAAAATACTATATGTTCAACCCTTTTTGCACTTGCTTATGTGCTATCATTGTTTGGGTATTGCTCTATCAGGCCTTTTCATGAACAATGACATCAGTCTTTATACGTTAAAACTTGACAGACATGAGAAAATCCCTACAGGAAACACACGTCTCCTGATAATGTAGCATATAGCATTAGCATATATGTACAAACCAGACAAATACAAGAATACCTAGAGGTACAGACAATGCCTTTACAAAGACATACATTAACATGAACTGTATTGTCGATAAATTACAACCGACGTAATATCTGTAACTGTCAAAGTATTATGATGTTGTCTGGGATGTGGCATTATCGGAAAATATGAAAATAGATAAAAGTATAGATTGTCAAAATTAATGTTAAGTCGGCACTGAAAGAGTAGACTAGTGGGTAATTTGCTCATTTAGCATCACATACTCTTCCACATTGATGGCTACGGTCTAACAACAAATCCAAAATGAGTTTGCATCGTAATCGTGATTTGAAATTGAAAAATAAGAAAGCCATTCAAATGTCATATTGAATGGTGATTTCTACCAAGGATTTTCACATAGCGTTTTCTATCTTAATAATTGATAGAACAGAATTCTTCAGCAACATGGGTTGTTTAAGCGGTATGATATACGTGACATGTCGTATTCATATCCAATTCGTGTGTATCTTGATGGGTCTTCTTAGCACTTTTTTTCTACCACCTGTTCTTGTCACTTGGTTATTTAAAACATCGTCTAAATCCCCTAATACAGACCTAACAGTACCTTGCGTCATGTATAAAACAAACATGTTGTAAGTGTATAGTTACATGTGCACGTCAGCAACAGAGTGTATTGTACTTGATGGTCATGGAAAAAATAGAAATGGTTGTATTTCCATGACGCAGTCAGAGAATTTTCTCTTGGTTTAACGTACATCCTTTTCCACACATGGTTGTGGCAGAGTTATATATGAATATAAAATATGTGACATCTGTTCTAAACATCGCATTAAACGGACATAGAAAAAAGGATCATTGTAAAAAAATTGAAAGTTCAACCACGTATCAGATGATGAACATAGTGTCACCATGTAGTAATTCAAACTGATTTGCAAAACAACTATTCGCTTGTGGCGACAGTTAGATCCAGTGAAAACCGATTATGATTAAATCAAGGGTAACATGTTGTACAATATGTACATTAGACAGTGGTATTAACTGTTAACTTTCAATCAGTTTGCAGAACGTTTACTTAAATGCTACTCACATTTTCTATACAAAATGTACACATTCTTAGAACTTCTTGAGATATAGGTGTTTATCGCGGCACTGTTGATAGTTAAAATAGACGGTCTAGTAAGACACTCGGTAGACAATTCCAAACATAATATACATCCTTGAAGTGTCAATTCTGTTTGTGATGAATACATTTACCAGCTATTGTTGTAAACATAGGAACCCATACGGACACGGTTGGGGACAAGTGTTATTCTGGAAGAGCATAGGTATACATGTATGTCTTTGTACGCCGTAATTGTTTCGTCTAGTTTTTATTTGTGACAACGATCCCTTGCTAAAGGGTTAGTACAATGTGAACGCTTCTATAGTCGCAGCGTTCAAAACGAGTCACACCCGAATAACCGTACCTCAAAGATGAAATAAAAAAATCTACTATTATACAAATCACAAATACCACTTCAATTGAAACGAAATGGTATGTTATAAATTTAACGCATACCGTATTGTATAAAGTCGTATGATTATATCCCTAGTTCTCACAATGTACGAAGAGTCCATAATTGTCATTTACGCATAAGAAAAAAGTAACAAGGCCGTTTTCACAAACGGTTAAGAAATGACAAAAATAAATGAGCTTTTTTGCGTAAAAATACATGGGCATGAGTTTGGATGCACAGTAATTAAATCACGAACGCAAAGCATATGTAGCGTTAACATTCAACACTAGCAGCGAGAGGTGTTGAGCAATTTTGTTGTTATACGTAGTACAACGTAAATTCTATTAGGGAACAGCCTTGTTCAATATTCACGAAGAAGGAGATTTTCTCATGCGTGTTTAAATGAAATTTATAGTCGTCAGTAGGATTACAGAGATTTTACCATGGAACTACAGTATCTATTCTGTTTTCCGAATATTTCTTGTTCGCCTTCCCCATTGATTGCGTGCAGAAAATAATAACGTCGAGTGTAAAAAAATGGAATAAGGATAGTTTTCAAAACAAGTAAAAAGATGTTGACACGGATTCGTGTTTATAATTATATAATCAAACTGAACTCACCAAACTAGCATAAGCTCGGTGTTTCAATTTATTGAGTTCAGGTAATAAATTGTTAAATTCTTAACGTGACTGGATTCCCATATAAAACAGCATGTCGTCAGACGTAAAACGTGAACAAACAAAACGTTCCCACATATTTTACATTTCTCATTTGCGATAATCATTTTGATATTTTCATAGTTAAATAATACTGCATATGCAAATGTTCTTATAGATCCCCAGGCAAGGGCTACGTAAATCGTTAGCGCGTCGAATGACGGAACTAGGTCTTTAACTAGTAAGTTAGTTATGGAAGAGTTACTTAATATAGTACTGACGGATCAACGCCGTGGAAAACTGGTTTGGTGAAGTGACCAAAGAATATGATCAGAAATAACTGAAACAATCGGAACATTGTAATGCCACTGTAAATGTACCTGTAACATGTAAAATATGACAAACACAGAACATCTTTTCAAAATATTTAAGTGTGCTTGATTTAAGATCAAATTAGATAGAATTGTTCGATTAGAACATATTTTAACATTATTCTGAATTTTCTTTATCGTTTGCAATGATTGAGTATGTTTGAATAATCACAACATGGCTGTTTTACAACGTAGCTCAAATACATTTATAATTAGATTTTCAAATGCGTGTAAGTGCATGAGAAATAATACTGATTAAATGGCACTTAACAAACAATTTATTGCGGAATTCCCATAGCCGTAACAATATCAGCCTTGTTTTAATATCATATTTATGACATGCCCGAACTAAATAACAATAACATAAACAATAAAAGTAGTGATATGCGCAGATAGTTTCACAGTCTTGATGAACACATCAAAATTATATGCCAGCCAACACTGTGGATATTTTTCAGATGTAAAACCTTCACCTCACAGCTGTTTTATCGCTTGTAGTGTCATGTTTTATATTATGAAATATGTTCTCACTACTCCATCATATTCGATAACAGTTGTTACCAGCTATATGCCTCTAGCTGTCGATTTTCACAATGCATGTGCAGCATAAGCATTGTGATGTTGTATGCAACATGTGTACGCGAACGGACGCTTCACATTTAACGCCATCATGTACAATGTAGCATCACTGTTTGCCGATCTAAGATACTAAAATGTACCACAGCAATGAAGCAGACACATTCAGCTGTGTTGAATACAACGGCGACAATTTCAAAAACACAATATAAAATTATTTGATGCGCCTGAAGTTCCGTGTATGTATTCCTTTTTTATGGAATCTCACTGTGAAAAGAGTCTGAACTGTCGAAGATTAGAATTGACAGTAAAATGATTTCAAAAATTTAGAAGAAACCCTAATTGTTTTTAAAACACGTTCTCTGTCCTAGACGGGACCTGACTAGAAGTGTTATTATCAAAACATGTGTACTATCCAGACATATGCAACAGATATACTATCACTTATATTAATATTTACCAAGTTAATTCAAGTGTATCAGATAAAACGCTTTTGGATTGCATGAGACATCTGCTAGAGACAAATTTTGAAAACAGTCCTAGTCATTATGTACGAAAATAAGGCATTATGTGTATCAGCTATTTAATTTGGTTGATAAATTAACTCGTTAAAACACTTTCATGGTCCAAAGGAATTGTTAGTGTTTCGTCTACGTTTTGTTAGATTTAAACACGTTTTATGAGAATAAATGAATGCATGAATGTATGAAAGGGTCACATATCAGTGAGTGACATTTGTGTGTATATATATCATACAGTTCGAAAGAAACATTCTTTAGCAGTACTTGTCGTATATCATCAGGTTATCATCTTAACACTTCAAGTATCCAATGTCAACGACCACCATCGATACAATATTTATAAGGTATGAGACAATATTGACGGCATTACTTTGTCAAATCTAATTTGTGTCTTCTTGTCAGTATTATCCGGAACGAGAAGCCATAATGCGGATTCCTTTCTCGTGAGACCTCAGTGCATTTAGATTTCGAGGCAAGGAATCACACGCTATAAGCCTCCTGAAAGTCCTGTGGTCATACGTAAATTTATATTTAACCCTGCAAGGAGTAATGTTTCGTAATGTCTACGTTGCGATAAATATAGGTGTTCTCAACCATATTTTGCATGTTCTTCCGTTACTTGACAGATCATTAAACGTCCATATTTAAGTCGAACGAATGAAATAATCTCGCTTGAGGAACAATATAAAACCATTGCTTTTGCAGTGATATATGTTTGGAATATTTGTTTTGTGTAATGTGATAACGACCAATAAAAGCTGCTGATTAATTTGTAAGTTGTATGCTTTTTGTGTGGGAGAATTCTAGTATATACAATGTTTTTTTTTAAATATTTAGACCATTAACTATAACCCATAGGTGAGAAAACAGCTGATTGTCATTGATACTTTGTACTTTCTGAAACACTTGTATAAAGCTTGTGAAACATATGTATTATGGTCCTACGTAATGTATTCATCTTTTTTACATCATATCGCAACAATGCTTTTAAAAGGAAAGAAGTGGATAAAATCCCTTATTTAAATTTTCATCTCGTTTAATCAAAGCAGGATTGTCTGTTTTGAATGACATGTGAAATCAACTGAAAAACCTCGATATACAATGGATTGAACTTATAAGCTTTGCAAAAATGCAGCCATAATAAAGACGCCAATGTTGACTGCATTCAATATAGATGCAAATCTCGACAAATTATGTATGTCTGTATTTATGCACAATAGTACACTAAACCAATATCTGATAGAAAATGCGATGCAAGGACATTGATAAAGAATAAATATACTACAATAGAGGGAGTTCTAGGAACCTCTTATAGGCTATAAAACGTCAGAAATATGATGAAACGATACATTCAACTGTGATTCAAACAATGGATACATCTCCCGTATCACTACCAACTAGAAGATGTCTATTTTGTAACACGGTAACTTATTACATGCATAACAAAACATACAACGTAAGAATTTGTAATACAATTGTAATAATACAGTCATTAGGGTGTTGACTGAATGTTTTGCTAAGACATAAACTGCTTGTCAGTGTCTATCTATTTAATTTATAATTGCCCATCTACCATACACATACTAGAAGGGATTCGCGAAGGTAATGTAAGCATGAAATATACGTAAGTATCTTATAAGTCAGAATTGACTGGTCCTTTCAATAGGGGTGACGCTATACTAAACAAACTTTACCTTTTACGATATTCACAATTCTTTCTCTTAAATCGGACTAGCCCGTCTGGTACACTTAGGTGGCGTTTGTCCTATCATCAAACAAGTTCATCTGTAACACCAAGAGGTTATAAAATTAAGATAAATTTCATTAGTTTTATTATCATAGCTCCCAATGGAATGGTGTACGATATATTGAGAGGTTAGTGCGTATACATGGGCTACGATTGATTTCCTAACTTGGTTAGGAGAATAAGCACAATTGACACAGTTAGGATATTGTAACAAATGGACGGCAGGTCAAATGTGACATCGAGTTTGATTTGGTTTTAAGTTGACGTTCAAATTATGCAATATTTCCCCTCCGAGAAAAAAATGAAGTTGCATTTTGAGATGCATTCGGTAAGAATGCCATCGAATGTCTGTATCGTTCATTCCCGGCTATTAGAATAACGGGAAACATAACTAACATCAATAAGAACCGCTGTGCCCCAAAAAGCAGAATTGTATCCATAACAATGGCGAAGATCGGTTTGTCAATTGTCAACAAAAGATAAAATCTTAATTTGTAATGACTATCGCAAACCAACGGAAACTAGTTTTTATGTTGCTGAAGCAATTGGAAATGACTGCTGGGCAATAGATGTGCAATAGCATGAGGCTGTCAGATAATTTGCATCCATTTGAAACACACTCGTTTCGCATGCGTAAGTAACATGGAAGTATTGGTCGAGGAATAAAAGCACCAGGAGGAGGGCTTTTAACTACATAATGTGTGAACAAAATCCTTTAAATATCTTCATTTGCCATGACGCCAATGTGGAGAAAATATGTACTATCTTGAAAAGCAAGGACCTGGTAAACGTCAGTATTTTGTTATAAGCCAAACTTATTTGACAATTTAATTATTTTGCCCCAGGTTTCTCGTTCAGCTTTTTATATTGATAAAATGTCACGTTCAACTTTATTGCTTCCATTTTTTGTAGTAAACATAATAAGAAAACCTCTGTACAAAGCACGTCTAAAAGTTGGATACAGCAATATGTGAGCATTGTTTTCCTTGCATCTGTTTTATATTGAAATGACATTAAAACGAGTGCGTCTATGATCACATCACAAATGCATCACCAGACTCTACCAAATCTACCTCTGTAAAAGAACTCTATTCGACACATAAACAACTCGTGTATCATTTTATGAGTGCAGAACAAAGATATTACACCCTGGATACAAAAAACAATTTGACTGCGCGCGACGAAAACATGAGCATTTAATTACAACGCCAGTGTTGCTAGGCAATAGTACAGATTTTACTCTTAATGGTTATGTATTAGATAAAGTTAACTATGTGATCATATTATATTGTAGGAGTGACATTCTGATTAGTAGTTACATTATTGCGTTTATTAGACTGGGATATCAATTAGTTATCTCTTACAGACATTTCTGCAGATAGTACTGTCAGACGGTTTACCACTTATAGAATAACATTGCCCAAGCTCATTTTGACTATTGCAGGTTAGAAAGTGTCAATGAATTGGCGATAAAAAGTATTTATTGCATATTTTGTCATTTTGTAACGCATGTAGCAAATATACAATGTATATATACATTATGAGCATTAATTACATTAATGACAGAGAAATTTGTTTCTACTGTATGAAAGGTTAGTTGGCATGCTGCGAACGTCTAAAACACTACATTTAGCTATCTGATATATGGCTTTACTAGTTCTCCGAGTACCTTTTGTACATTATGTGTTCGTTGTCATGAAATTGATGCTAACACCATGCGTTTCGTCATTACTTCGACCAGCTAACATGACCAGTCGTTTGCAATTATCTAATAGCTTCTCGAAATGTGTCGACAATACAAACAAGCAATGTCACGGCAAAAAATATCAAGCTATATCCGCAAGTTAATTGAATATTGAAACAGAATAAACACCAAATCATTTCTTTTGAATATAATTGTTTTAGACAAAAACAGCGCCTTAATGTCTGAACGGTTGCTATCTTATGATATATAAGGTTACAATAACCCTTTCAAAAGCAATACACTACACTCTTACTAGAGGTTATTGTAATAACTTTGTTGTCAGTCCGACAGTTTCGGGATTTACGATCGTACTCATACCTGCTGAGATAATAGATTAAGTTTGGCTTCTCATTACTTTGAGATGACATCGGTTTCAATTGAATCTCTTAAAAACAATGAAACGATCTAACGTGTCATTCAAATTAAATAAAAATATTACCAAAACATATTATTTAATGTTGACGTTTTCATATCCTTTTTTCGATGAGACAAGGACATAGTTATGTTTTGTATTAGTTGCAAACACTGAAAGAAATAGCTACACAACAAGTGTTTGCAGATAATAAACAGACTTTTCAGAAACACGATATTATCATGTTGCTAATATAAACATTACTGCATGACGAATGAAAACCAATGAACGATTTCTATTGATGCTTAGTACATCTAAAACAAGCACATACTACAGTAAGTCGTTTTATAGAGCTCGCAAGGCATTTAACACTGCTAAATGACAGACTAACATAATGTGTACATTTCATTAGTAAATGTCGATTGGGGTTAGATTTTGTCGTTGACGTACACTGATCTCATAGGCACATCATTTTAAGAACGCCCTATTAGTACTAATAGTAATGTACTTTACTATCTTTAAAGATATGTACCGTTCGCATTTAACATCCGAGAAAATAAATACATCACCCAATATGTCTGTTTGACAAAGCCACGCCGATTAAACTATTGATGTTTCAATTCATATAAATGATTTTAGTAAGAATAATCAATAGAACCCTTGTGTTATGATAGCGCCTAATGTGATACATAACTTTAATGGTGGGACCTAACTAAGTGCTTCATTTAAAACAAGTTTTATACACCATATACAAAGGAATTACTTGTATTCATCCTTTCACTGTGTAAAATACATCAACTTCATGTCAGTGATATACATATAACATTAAGATCCTACCATATTTCATATTTACGATCATAAAGAATTCCCTATGGGTCTGGATGGTAGAAATTACTAGACATTTCATATCAGCTTTGTCATAGAGACACGATACAAATCTTATTTAGATACCGAGATCATAATGAAATACCAATATAGCCTGAGATAAATACAAATATTAGTCTGCGGTGGTGTTTGGTCTTTAGCATAAAATGAATAGTGAATTCGTGTAAGGATTGTCTAATAACAGTTCCATTCCAACACAAAGAAAATGGATAATTATATAGATTGTACGAAATGTCTTAACAAAGTTAAACGGTATAAAGTTAAAACAGATAAGTTCGCTAGGTGATGCAGTAAAGAGAATAATCTAGGCAAGTGTATACGAACCAAACATAACAACGTTTTCCAGGAATTTCGGGTTTACAGCAAGTATGACAAACATGTATATATACGTTGATAGTATGCATAATTATATTTGCTTAAATTAGTAGACTTTTGTGCAATATATAATCCATGCAATGATAATCGGTTATTTGCGCGGTGCGGATATTTTGGTATTTATAACAAGCATATCACATATAAGAGCAACGTCTAAGAATAGTATATGACAAAACACTACGTTTGAATGCTTTAAGAGGACATCATACACAAAACTGAATATATAATGCATATTTGTCTGGCATTATAATTTATTGGAGAACTTGTTTCATAGGAAAATGTAGACGACAATATATTATCAAAATGTTTTGCAGCGGGGGACACTAGGATTGTTTATGTATTCATACTCCATATTAAATAATGTTTGTTGTTTTCTGTACATTATTTCTCCAATAATAACACTTTTGTTCTTATAGAATATCAGTTAGTCGTACCATTGATCTGCATGTATTCAAGGTTTGTTAAATACGCATAACGTGCAAAGTCATGATGAAACTGGCAGCTTTAACTAAATTTTAGATAGTTGTACATTTCATATACATCATACTATATTGTAAAACAATACAATTTATTAAAAATAAGTTTGCTAGAAGACACAGAATATATTATGAACATGTTTATAGCGGCGCATGAAGGATATGATTCCAAATAAAGCAGATGACTTGTGTATTACAGAATGCCATTCTGTAATTGTATTGTAATGCATTTATTGTAAAGCAGGATACCCCTCGATGCATAAAGTTGTAGTCGTGGTTATCCGGGTTGAATGACTAGCAACGTGTTAAATGCCCGTTGAATGAATTTTTACAATACCTTCCTTACCTTTTCGTTTCAAACAGAGAATATGACCTGCAAAGCATTTCGAATGTTCCGTTAATAAGAGCAGGAAGCACCGTATTGTGTTGTGACAAAACAACAAACCAATAAATACAGTAGTAATGATTTCCCAAGATAGTTTTGAAGTGAGAATAATGACATGTTTGGTGACAGTTCAATATGTAACGAAGGATAAACAGCACTGTTAGTGCCTGTTAACAACTCACTTCGAGGTGTATCGTTAACAATGGTACGGATGGACGAACTGCGGCCCTTTGGGAAATTGTATTCTTGATTAGGCCATACTCAGAACAAAGCTCATTAACGCAGTATAACCATCCCATTTTATATATACACACGTGATCACAGTGGAATGGATTAAGTTTTGACAAGACAAATAAGATTGAAATAACATGTTATTTGTGATATGTTTATCCACAATTTCATGAAACGCCATGTGGAAGGTGTGGTACTTTGTGAATTTGACTGCAATAAGAAACTAATATGAATGCAATATCAACGTCTTTACATGGTACAGTAACAGTTCCTTTGCTTTGGGTTCTATGTATTGTAGTTTTATGTAATTGTATTCCCGCAGGTAAATTGTTGTCTGAGAGTTGTAGTGTATAACACGACGAATAGTTTCCCTGTTTGGTAAGTCTACAACAAACATACCAATCCAACAACTAATAACACCTAGTTGACTAAAGACTTCAGTCAGTTGGGTTCTCGTAGACAAATAAAACACCACAATATACAATCACGTTGATCCACCTGGGACATAAAATTGAGTTCTTAAAGCACACATTTACATTCAAGATATAGTTTTGCACTTATTGGTCACTTGATGTACTCAGATATCGTTTCTTGACTTCAATAATATAGACGAAAGAAATACAGGTCAATTACAAATTATAACAATTAGGTGGTGAATAAATTTCCAATTATTCTGTGATTTTCAGAAATTGTACATTTAAAAGTCCTTGTCACATTGGGAAATGTTACGCCGATGTCTGAGCATGTGATAGACGTAGTGTAATTAATACGTGTATGTAACTTAAATCTTAAGGACCGTGCCAGACCGTGCCAGACGCAAATACATGCGCATGAATCAATTTGACAATTTCAAAGAAAGTCATTATATAAAAAAAATGTTTCAACCCTATTGTCATTTTCTAGTATGCTGGTAACATTGTTTATGTATTGCTGTATTAGGCCAATTTATTAACAATGACATTAGTCTTAGAAAGACAAGGATAAAATCCCTACATGAAACACAGGTCTCCGGATAATGTAGTATATGACATTCGCATATATGTACAGACTAGACAAATACAACCCTAGAAGTACAGACAATGCCTTTACAAAGACATGCATTAATATCAACTGTTGTGTCGATAAAGTACGTCCGACGTGATATTTGTAACTGGAAAGTATTATGATGTTGTCTGGGATATGGCATTATCGGAAAATATGAAAATGATATAGAGGATATTTGTTGATTTTGGTGTAAGATCGAATTTTATTTCACCGAGTGATCACAGAAATCAATATTTTCACGAGTGGCGTAGCCACGAGTGAAAATATAGATTTATGTGATCACGAGTGAAATAAAATTCAATCTTACACCAAAAATCAACAAATTTTCTGTTTATTATATGCGTAATTAATCATATTATTAATATTTATCAATTCCCTCTTGGAACCTCACCCCGTGGGGCGCCCCAAATTCATTTCAACCTAATCACCTTTTTTAGTAGAAGTTCCACTGAAAGTAGTGCAACTATTTGCAGAAGTATTTTTCTGCAAAACATAAAACAAGATATGTGTAAAGTTTATAAATAAAACAAATATAATATTTGACGAACACAAAATTATTTTAATGTTTTATTGAAAGCGAAATAACTGGCATTTATTAAATTTGATAGCGGAGTAATTTAATTGTCAACAAACAGTTTTGTCATCCACCATTGTGAATTCAAGTCACGATGCCGGGAATTTTTAATCATTATCACGACACAGACTTATTTTTTCTATGTCGCCAGTTTGATAAGTAAGGGGAAATACTCGTACTGACAGTTAAAAACGGGAATCGACGTACAGAGTGACTTTATCATGTGTTTTGACGTCATCACAACATCGAACTACGAGGACGACATGTTGATTTTTTGACGAGATGCGATTTTGAATCTCAAAATGCATTTAGTATGTTACAGGCAGTGGATTCTATATGCTTCGATAAATTGTAGGTTTGTGTTTATTGCTTTTATTTGAATTGTTTAAAGCTTGTTCAGATTTTCAGATTCGCCTTTTAAATACGAAACAATAGATTTCATTCTGAGACCTTTTTTACAAGTCATAGACTTCCAGACTCAGCACACCAAAAAAAGTAACCTTGGCATGTCAGAACAGAAGAAGCCTTCCAACTCTCCAATAAATTGAAGTTTATAAGAAGGATCTATTCTCTTTCTAAAGGCCCTTCTAGGAAAGCACTTATAAAATAGTGGTTCGTTCACCTGACTGTCACTTGTTGAGGTTCTCGATTTGCAGTAGATCGATCTAGGTTCATTTTATTCCTCACAATAATGAGGTCACACAGGTGCAGTATGCCAACAGAAAAAAAACGAATTTTCGGGGAAATATTTTATTTTGAAATTTTATATTTTTCTCGAATAAATGCCAAAAAAGGCTTCAAATTCAAAGCCATTGGTATCAAATTCAGCAAAATACTCCATTTTTGACAGCTGTCAAGTAGCAGACATAATCAAGGAGGTAAATATGTAATTAAACAAACAATACAGGGAGGTAATTTATTTTTTCATTGAAGAAAGTAGTTCCGTCAAAAACAGTGAAATTATCAAAATGTTATTTTCACTGTTATTTGTCATTGTTATTTTCACTGAAAATCGCCATAATCCATCGAAAGCATATAATAAAAAAGTATAGATTGTCAACATTTATGTAAAGTCTACACTACAATAGTAATGAGTTTGCGCAGACCAGTGGGTAATTTGCTGACTTAACATCACAAACTCGCCCACACTTATGGCTGTGGTCAAATAAGCAATCCAAAATGAGTTTGAATCGTAACCGTGATTTGAAATTGAAAATGAGAAAGTCATTCAGATGACGAATTGAATGGTTGTTTCTATCAAGGATTTTTATATCGTTTGTCTTAAAAATTGGTAGAACAGAATGCATAACATCAACATTCTGGCAACCTGGGTTGTTTAGGCGCTATAATATATGTCACATGTCATATTCATATACATATCATGTGTATCTTGTGCAGATTTTCTTAGAACGTCATTATATATTTTCTAACATATGTTCTTGTCACTTGGTAACTTAAAACATTGTCTAAACGCCTTAATACAGACACAAACGTTCCATCACGTCATGTATGAAACAAACATGACATGTTCCCACTCTATAGTTACGGGTGCACGTAGGCAACAGAGTGTATTTTACTTTGCCGTCATGGAAAAATATATTAATGGTTGTTTTTCCATGACGCAGTTTGGGAAAATTTCTCTTCTTTTGGAGAGCATCACTTTCCACATATGGTTGTTGCAAAGTTATGTGTGAATATAAAATATGTACCATATGTTCTTAACATCTCATTAAAATGACATAGATTAAAGGATAATAATTATTGTAAAAAGATTGAAATTTCAACCACTATCGATAAGATACGTATCGGATGATGAACATAATGTCACCGTGTAGTAATTCAATCTGATTTGCAAAACAACTATAACCGTTCCTTGAGGCGTTAGTTAGAATCAGTGACTACAGATTATGATTAAATCAAGGGTAACAGGCTGTACAATATGTACACAAGACAGTGATATTAATATTAACTGTTAACTTTCAATCAGTTTGCAGAATGTTTACATAAATGTAGCTCACATTTTCTATACAAAATGTACACATTCTTAGAACTTCTTGAGATATAATTGTTTTATCGCGGCACTTTTGATAGTTACAATAGACGGTCTAGTGAGACACTCGGTAGACAATTCCAAACATAATATACATCTTTGAAGTGTCAATTCTATATTTGATGTATACATTTGTCAGCTATTGTTGTAAACATATGAACCCCCACGGACACTTGTGACAATGTATAGCAATGGATCGGTAATGCTGCTGCCAAGATTGTGCGGTTGTGGACAAGTGGTATTCTGGAAGATTATAGGAATACATGTATGTCTTTGTACGCCGTAATTGTTTCGTCTAGTTTTTATTTGTGACAACGATCCCTTGCCACAGGGTTTGTTCAATTTGAACGTTTCTAAAGCCACAGCGTCTCAAAACAAGTCACAATTGAATAACCGAAACTCAAAGATATAATAGAAAAATATACTATTATACAAATAATAAATACCACTTCAGTTGATACGAAATGGTTTGTCATGAAATTAACGCATGTCGTATTATTTACAGTCATATTATTATTATATCCCTAGTTCCCACAGTGTATGAAAAGGCAATAATTGTCATTTACGCTTAAGAAAAAAGTAAACGAGAACATTTCCACAAATAGATAAGAAATGAAAAAAAGAGCTTCGTTGTGTAATAAAACATAGGCACGAGTGTGGATGCGCAGTAATTAAACCACGAAAGCGGAGCATCTGTAGCGTTAGCACAAGTACTAGCAGGGAGAGGTGTGTAGCAGATTATGTTGGTATAAATAGTACAACGAACATTCTATTAGGGAACACCCTTGTTCTGTCGCATGATCTGAGTCGTTAGCGCGTCGCATGTAGAAAGCAGGTCCTTTACTAGTTAGTAAGTTGGTTATGGAAGAGTTAGTTAATATTGAGCTGACGGATATACGCCGTGGAAAAATAGTTTGGTGAACTGGCCAAATAACATGAACAGAGCATAACTGACTTACTAATGGAGAAACAATCGGAACATTGTAATGCCACTGTAAATGTACCCGTAACATGTGAAATATGACAAAGACAGAACAACATATATGCATTTGCAGTAAATATCAGAAGCAATGAGTGTTATACAGTAAGAGATTTACAAGCATTACAAAATAAATGATCGTTTGGTTTTGTCAGATCGGTCAGTGGTTTTATGTGTGTCATGAACAGCTAAGGATAATCGAAACTGATAGAATACATACGTTGCAAATATATGAATATGGGGATCATCAGTAGCTACTAATAAGTACTATTGATTAGCACAAAGAAACGTCCATCAAAGTAGTAGTAAAACATTTTTGTAAACTGATTTGCCCAGGTGTTTGTTTTAATATGTTAATAGACACTAGGTGCTTGACTTTTATCATCAATTTTAAGTATCATGAATTATTTTTCAAAATATGTGCTTGATTTATGATCAAATTAAATAGGGTTGTACGATTGGAACAGATTTTTACATTATTCTTAATTTCATTTAGCGTTTTTAAATGATTAAGTACATTATTTTCGCAACATGGCTGTTTTACAACGTAACTCTAATACCTTTATAATAAGATTTTTAAATTCCTGTACGTGCATAAGCAATAATACTGATTAAGTGTCACAAAAACAATACAGTTTTATTGCAGAATTATTATATTCTCAACAATATCAGCCTTGTTTTAATATCATATTTAAGAAATGCCAAACTATATAACATTAACATTAATGAAAGCAGTTATATTCGCAGATAATGTCACACACTTGATTGCCAGGCAACTCTGTGGCTATTTTTCATATGCAAAACCTACACCACACAGCTGTTGTATCGCTTCTAGTGTTATGTTTTATATCATGAAATATGTTCTCACAATTCCATCATATTCGATAACAGTTGTTACCAATTGTAGCCGTAAAGGTGTCGATTGCGTGCACGATTAGCATTGTGCTGATGTATGTAACATATGTATGCTAACGGACGCATCAGATTTAACGCCATCATGTACCCAGCAATGGAAGCAGTCATATTGAAGCTGTGTTGAATACAACGATGACAATATCAACATTGACCACGCCTCTGACAGATTAGCAGCTAAATCAAGGAATGTGATTGGTCCATCGCGATCACGTGGGGACACAATGTCATCCCATACCGGGACAGTAAAAATCATACCAGGTGCCCACGTGATCAATACCATGCCAGTAAATTCAATACCGGGTGCCCACGTGATCAATACCATGCCAGTAAATTCAATACCGGGTGCCCACGTAATCAATGCCTATTAGACTGACTGGACCTGTCATTTACAAAATTCTGAATTATCCATCACTTGGTATATGGTATATCAATATTGACCAAGTTAATTCAAGTGTATCAGATAAAACAACATTGCATTGCATGACACAACACAATATGTCTCTACCGAGAGTTTTCGAAATCGTTCTACCGCCACGCTTGCATAATGGTATTGATCAATCATAAATCTGTATAAGACGAAAGCGAATATAAATTAAACTTCCTAGGTTAAATTGCCTTTTCAACAAATTATTTTGGAGATTAAATATTTTAAAAGGGTTTCAACTAAATAACGTAAAGAGCAAAACGAAACAGTTTGAATATTACATCGAACAGTAAATACCGTAAGCAATGCAATGAACGCATCACTACTCGCGGAAATAAAAAGCGTTTAAAGTCAATTTAAAATACCAAAAAACATTCCGCTAATATACAGAGAGGTTCATGTGATGTACTGACATTCGGTAAATAATTGATGTATTTTTGTTGCATTCTTATTCATTCATCAGGTTTATTCTTCATAAAAACGGACGTAACTCTAAACTCAATTGGGTTGTTGTAACATATACAGACTGACGAACCACAACGATAATATTGTCATAAAATCAATTAATTTGGAAAATGCTAGAAATTGACGACTTCATAATATATATTCTATATATGCGTGCTTTATTTAGTTTAGCGTCATCTTGATACCGTTTGCAAAACCGGATAAACACATTCACTGCATCACTAAAATAAGTTCTCAACACACACATGTAAGGATACTTGTAAGCGTCCATTACTTATGTGCCGCTTTGTGATTCAACAATAACCTAAATAGATTACGCAACTGATGCAATATACACATTTGAACAGGAAAGCATTTGCATTTCTTTTTTCTACACACAATTAACGTCACCATCCTTTACAACATCACAATATGACACCAGATTCAGTCATTATGTACGAAAATTAACATCATGTGTATCATATATTTAATTGGGGTTAGAACACTTTCATGGTTCAAACAAATTTTAAGTGTTTCATCTAATTTGTTTTAAGGTTTAGATTCGTTTAATGAGAATACATAAATAAACATATCTGTGAAAGGGTCACATATCAGTGAGTGACATTTATTGTGTATATACGAGGGTTGTTCGATATGTATTGTCACTTGGGCTTGGAAAAACAAATTAAACCCGATATCAGAAATTTTATTATTACATTCCTTTAAACTACTCTACCTCAGATTATATACAACTTTTCACCATTTTGACCCACATGTAAAATACATTAAAAACGTGTTTTTGTGGTGAGGTCATAGGGCACTAGGAAATTGCTGAACCATCAAACTTTTCAGTAGCATAATTTCGCCCCGCGAACATTTTTATACGTTTTATGAAATGGAAAAGGTAAACAAGTGCCCACTCTGGAGATATAAGAGGATTTTGTAATATTACCACACCTCCTGTCTTCAAAAAGTCAGCAACATTACCCCTACAGTGGCAAAAAAGCGTGGTTTTTAAGCAGATTCGTGAAGTGCAAACTACTCGTTTCGCAGATTTTAGAAAAGTAACTTGTATTTTTTCAAAACTTTCTCACGGTAGGACATGTTATTCATCTGCCTACCCTCAGGCTTCGAACACTTGTATTGCCGGTATTCTAATGGTAATGAAAACGGCACACAAAGCCTTCCGTACATGAAATATCTTCATTGCTATATTCTCCTTTTGACCAGAATTTGGGTCAATTTCAAGGCTGTTCCTATCGTAAACAAAAGTTATTTTCTATTCATAAGCTGTTCTATATGAGAATAAACCATCTATTTACGCACTAACACTTGCGTTTTGAAAATCCATGCACTATATTATACGTAGCGCGACGCTTTAGATAGGCTCATTTTTAGGCTTATTTTAATCAAGTTTTGTCGGCCATGATTATCCCTAGTGTCTACGAGTAGCATTTTTTAACTTCCTCTTAAATTGCGTTCAAAGACAAAATCCTATATGAAATTGGTACCAATGTAAAGCTAATGAATAGATTTATCGATTTTTGTAAACCGTTGTGGCGGAAGAAGCTCGAGATTCACGTCCAAAGACAATACATATCGAACAGCCCTCGTATATCATACATGTACCATTTGGATGAAACATTCTTTAGCATTACTTGTCGTATTTCCTCAGGTTATCATCTTACACTTCAAACATCCAATGTCAACGACCACAATCGATACAAGGGTAGAGTGCATAACTAAAAAACCCCGCATACATGGTGTATATATAAGGTCGGAGAAATATTGGCGGCATTACTCTGTCAAATCTAATTTGTGTCTTCTTGTCAGTATTATCTGGAGCGAGAAGCCATACTACGGTTTCCTTTCTCGTAAGACGCGAGTGCATTTAGCGGTCAGGGCAAGGAATCACACGCTTTCTCGAAGTCCTGTTGTCCTACGTAACTGTATATTTAACCCTGCCTGGGTATGTTTCATAATGTCTACGTTGCGACAAATATAGTTGTTCTCGACCATATTCCGTATGTTCTTTCGTTTCTATATATCCGTCCAATTGTTTTTTCAGCAATATCGATCGTCCCGGAATTAAATGGACAACCCTCGTACATTACGTTAATGGTGAGACCTAACTGTGTGCTTCATTCAAAACAAGTTTTATAGACTATATACCAAGAAATTACTTGTATTCAACCTTTCACTGTCTCAAATATATCAACTTCATGTCAGTGATGTACATACTATATATATTACATTAAGAGCATACCATACTTCATGTTTACGATCATAAGGAATTCCCTATGGGTCTCGATGGTAGAAATTACTAGACATTTCATATCGGCTTTCTCATAGAGACACGGTACAAATCTTACTTAGATACCGAGATCATAATGAAATACCAATATAGCCAGTACTAGTCTGGAGTGGTGTATGTTTAGTTTTCTCAGCATAACATGAACACTGAATTCGAGAAGTGATTTGTCTTATAGAAAGTGCGTTACCGTCTTTGTTGTGCATTTCGTACAAGGCTATCCTCTCTCACTATTTTCTTACAGTTCGTTTGGTAATGTTTAAGTAAGCATGTCCTTTGTATTCAGCCGTTTGTTATTGTATCAATATTCCAATGGGATAGAAAGGATGTGTTGCATTTCGTACAAGGCTATACTCTCACTAATTTCTTACAGTTCGTTTGATAATGTTTAAGTAAGCATGCCCTTTGCATTCGACCGTTTGTTATTGTATCAATATTCCAATGGGATAGAAAGGCTCGAAATGTCTAGGTCATATATATGAGAACATTCAAATTAAAATTTGCAATGTATTGTGTTTGGTAATATGACATTGCTCCCATTTTATTCTAGTCATGTTTTGGATATGGTGAAATAGAAATATAATCTACTTTAACGAGGACCCATAACTAGTCAAATGTTAATTCACCTTAAACGACTTTTATGTTACCTCCCTAGTAATCACATTATGAGCTCTGTTTGATGATACAAGTAATAACAACACATGGTTATGATTGAAATTTGTCATTTAATATTAAAAACTAAATGACGAATATCACATAAAACAATTATGTAATAACAAATAACTAATTATACATATAATTAATATACATTCAATAATACATGTATCATCAAAGATGGGGTTCCACTTATATGGCCCTATAGATAAATAATATGAACCAGGGTAGGGAGGGAGGGTTAAATAAATTTTTAACGATAAATGCTTTCTAAAAGGTTTTTCTTCGCAGTAGATTTCAACCGTGAGAACGACTAATCATGAGAAAAAATTATAGTGCTTAAAACCCGTCCCGTACCGGGACGTATATTATATGGCTAAAAACCCGTCCCTTATTGGGACGTACATAAATTCTATAACCGTTCTAACGGTACTTACATAAAAGTATTTATCTTGCAATAAATATTTATTTATGTAAGCTCCCGGGTAATCACTTTATGAGCTCTGTTTGATGATACAAGTAATAACAACACATGTTTATGATTGAAATTTGTCATTTAATATTAAAAACTAAATGACGAATATCACATAAAACAATTATGTAATAACAAATAACTAATTATACATATATATACATTCAATAATACATGTATCATCAAAGATGGGGTTCCACTTAAATGTAAAGGGATTTTATTCAGTTTCCGTTCAAAACAATGAATGTGGCATGCAACACATATCGATTTTGATATGAACAGGAAACACAACATTGTGTAGTCACAATGATCCATTCATACAGGAGTAATAATTCCCAATATAATTTTGAAGTGAGAATAATGACATGTTTGGTGACAGTTCAATATGTGACCAAGGATAAGCAGCACTGTTCGTGCTTGTTTGCACCTAGCTGTGAGATGTTGAAAGATGAAATTGTTGACACTGTTATGTTGACACTAGTATGGATGGACGAACTGTACCCCTTCTGGAAATTCCGTTTCAAAATGGAAGTGCCCGATTAGGCCATACTTAGCGAAAAACTCAATTACATAGTATTATCATGTCTCTAGCACACGATGAAGTGGGAGATCGTTACAACAATACCTAAGCTTTAAAGTAATATGATATGTAAAAGACTTGCAAAATGTATTTGCACATTATCAAAATACATAGGAAGCAAATTAGCTTAAACGAAAGCTGAAGAGTAATTTAGATGATTCCAATGAATAATAACATAATCAGAAACGTACTCGGACATGGATTCACTCATGACTGGCACCTTTAACTTTCGATAAATTAAACCATTATAGTTACGAAAGATATTCATGCAACATAAAGCTGTACCGATAAGAATGACGCGAATCACAAATTGTTTCAATCATGTATAATGTAACATGTTATTGCACCAAGAATACTTGGATTGGCAAAAATCATTCTTCACTGATAACTTTAGGCATTTCAATTAATTGTAGTGAAAGCCTTTAGGATTCCAATTTTATTTATTTTAGACAGTTGTCCATTGCGCATTCGTTTTAATATTTTAAAAACGATAGTTTCGTCTTGTATAATACACCGTTGTAATGAAGACAAGTCTGTAATATTCCAATACAATTTTTAAAATATTCCATTCCATGTCTAAATAATGTGATGACCCACCCATATGAAAATTCACTTTGTTTTGTAAACTTGAAAAGAGGGAGCACCCCAGCACCGTCCTATGTTAGCAACCTTTTACCTATCTACTTTGTACATGGCAAATCTCGGCATATTTTTGTACAAAGCATGGCTTCCAAGATTGGCATGACCAGTAGTGGACTTGAATTGAATCCTTGAATTGATGATTACAGGTAAATTGTAAAACACATTATAAGACTATCGAAACATGACTGCGAATGTTGAATCAACATCCGCCACTTAAACACTTTGACAGAAAAATATTTGCCTCAAATCGAACTACCCCTAATCTTTCACTAATCTTACATAATTTGAATTTACGTATGACAATCACAAGATGTTAGTCTAAAAAGTCATATAGCACATATGTTCTCTTTATGCATGCTTGTAGGACGGTAAATCACACTTAATCTGATTTGTTTAAAGCTCTAGTTGCTGATATCGTGATTGCTCTATTGAACTAAAGCAATTGGAATTAGGTTAGAAAATTGCTAAATCTGAGCGCATGAATGAGAACTGCTAACCATATATTTAGCTTAGATTAAGTTAATGCTGGGTCATCAATAATCCAATTTTCGTGGACCAAAGCTTTATAAAGTACATTTCAAATTTACTTAGGCGGCTAGGAAATTGCTCTCTTTTGAACTTCACGAAGTTAATAACCAGGCATTACTCACTAGATCGGGATGAATCTGACAACTGTTCCTGCACTTATGGAGGACGTATTTACGAATAATTTGTCACTGCTAGTCTCGGAAACAGTAGTGTTTGACAAACTGCTCAAGTCAGTTGGCTTCAGCGAGTTCAGTGATACAATGCACTAAGGTAGAAGCGATATTATAACCCATCAATGATCAATTTGCCATGTGATCTTTTCATCTTGATTTGAATTACGCGTAAATATTGTAACATTCAACGGAACTGTCAATTTAGTGTCGTATTGTATTAAGCATTTCTTGCTCCATTTCAGAATTCCAATTTCTAGTAAATTTACTTCATGTTTGACTAAGAGGAAACATGCTGAGTAATTACAAACTGATTGTTACACAGCATTATACTACATTGCTGCAGCTTTGATGTATTCAATCATTCGATTCGTTAATAATGCAGCTCTATTATTCACCACAGGAAAAATGTCTGCAATAATATAAAACTAATGTTTTTTTGTTTTTTTTTTGTAATCAGGACATCATACGGGTTTATAACGATCTGATTTAGTTTCCTTTATCACGACATTCTGTTTCAATTATTGCGAGATTTTACAGATTTATGTTCATCAATATTTTGTTTCAGGATTTCTACCTATTTCAATAGGTATAATAGATTACTGTAAATACCCATACACTACACCTAATAATTAGACGTCAAAGGATTTCTGCTTTCTCATGTGGAAAACATCACAGGTCTAAAATATTATATCATAAAAAAACACAGAGTCCAACATCCCATTATTTTCACTTATCCTTTAGATAATATTTACTATATTGAATGGATGAAAAATAGGGGAAGTAAAAAATATAGTTTGTGATATAATGTCTTAGGCCTGTGAAAACGTACAAACATCCAAAATACTTTCATATCCGTTTCAATGTAAAATTTTATTACAAATCATCAACGTGCAATTGAAAAACTGGAATTTGTTTTTGTTTAAACAAAATACGTACATATTCCGGCGACAAAAGTGATTGGACGAAATGCTTAGGTATCTGTTAAGGTATTGTAGTTGGGATACTATCTAATTAGTAGTTTTATTCGACGGCAACAATGAAACACATTTCATATTTTCGTTCAAGGAAGTATAGTTAATAAAATTAATGATTTAACAGTACTAGTACATGTAATCAACAAAAATTAGTAAAATAAAATTACCATAGACGGAACCTCAATAAGCAATGCAACAGAAGAAAAAAACTATTAGACAGCTCAACATATTACACAAAAGGTAAGGGCGCTGTAGAATGTTATTATTGCGAAGTTAAATTAAAAACAATATTATGGACTACAATGTAGCAAATTTCAATAACTTACCTTAAGCAAGTTCGTTACTGTGTTGTTTAGCCTCTCTGTATGTTTCTTTCACATATAACTTTATTGGTAGGTTTTTGTTCTTCAGGTACTGAAAACAGATAAAGAAACTTAGTGATTTAATGTGGACACCCGCCGTATAAAAGGGCGAACGGTTGAAGAAACTAAACAGTCTGAGATTATCAAAATCAGGATTTATTTGAAGCCAAAAGAACATCAGGCTTTTGAGTTATCTGAACCTAAAATTCAAGCAAGTAAGAATATATGGTCACAAACTAGCAACAGTAACTGTTGTTTTCCCAAAATACCAATTCTCACATAGAAAGTAATGTCGTTTTGTATACATGTAGTATACATTTCAATAAAACGACTATTTATTTAGATAATAGCCATACAATAAATCACATATATACAAGTGGGGTTTGTACGATTGTTAGGTTAGCCTCAGAACTATCTTAACGACTAAACTAATGGATTATTCAAATGATTACTGTTTTTGTATCGTTACGGAAATTGTTAACCTTGTTGAGTAGAGCTATCACGCATTCATTAGCATAATCTTAACGAAAAGCAAAACAGAACAAAAATGTTTGTATAGCTAAAATCCCTGGATGAGTTGAATAACACCATCTTTAGAGAGATATATGCATCACTTGAGACCAAAATCTGATGTAAAGTTTTGGTGTTTGAACATTTATCACATTTATAAATTATACATTTTTGGGTTTTGCTGTTCTTCAATGGCATACCAATTGTTTTGTACGCGAACGTCGCATTTAGTGAATACTAATTTACCTCTTGGATCAAGTAATAAATCTTTCAAAGACAAAAGTTTAATATTGCAGTCTGTTAACATTTATTTGTAAAGGTAAGATCAACACTATTTTAATTTAATGAGACATGTACAATGGCTACAAAATTGTGCCGGGTACCTGCTTCCAACATTAGTGTTAAGTGGCTTCAATGGCTACGGTCTGATGCCAAGGCAAAATATCCACTTATATTTTTTTTTCAAATGTAGAATTCCTACGAATGATTTTTCAAAGTGAAAAAAAAACCGTATAATTGATTTTATGGGGCTTGTGGCATGAAGGTTTATCACATTTGGATAGATAGATGTCCGTAGTGTAGGCATTACAGAGCTAGCCCTGCTATATCAGTCGAAGTGTTCGACGATTTTATGTCGATTCCTGCCATCGCATAGACATTATTGCATTACCAATCCTTTTCATTATGGGTATTTACAACACTGGATTCAGTCCAATGTTTGTATAGTATCCCGCCACTTGTGCTCCAAAAACAACACCGGTGACAGAAGTACTTATTTCATTATATTAGTTAAATTTCAGTAATGGAACTGTCAGTGCGCTGCAGAATTTACTGTCAAGACTGGATGCAAGTGTCGCTAAAAGCAGATACACTTTTGAAGTGTTTATAACAGATGCAATAAACGTGTAGTGCTTACATGTACTTTATATGCTATGTTGCATATTTGCGGGCCATCAAAAGATATTAACCATGCAATAACAGTTGAATATATTGCAAAGAACATTGTTATCGGTCCCTGGTTAACATTAAATACTGGTACATACGATATCATTTTATCATAATAGGTGCTTATTCTGTTAGTATGTAATCGTTTGTTAAATGCACGCAAAGAGTGAAGAATATTGGGCATATTTAATGCACCAAATTTCTAACAGAGCATCAATGGCGTGCACTGCATTTGGCTAGTCTTGTGTGTAAATAGTAAATAACTGCGACATTAAAATTGTGAAAATTTTTCAATTATATTTATAGATTTAACATGTATCAGTAATTACAGTATTTTGATAGTACGGTCTATTTCATTTGAAGCAGATAGTCATTAGACGCATTATGTTTTGGAGATATAGATGTTTGAAACAAAGGCTCAGCTGTGAGAGATGCATTTACTCTCTCAGACTAGAGCACTGTTGTATTTTAAAACATATCTAGTATATAACACCATTATACCAATTAAAATTAAATAGTTTAAAGCGTAAGAATATTGATTGTGTAGCTTAGATATAGCATAATATGTCATATAGCATTTATATATTTATTCATCATTCTTAGATTTAGATTTAAGCAGAATATGAGATCATATTATGTTGTAGGAGTGACATATTGATTTGTAATTACATGATTGTGGTTGTAAGACTGATATACCAATTAGCTATTTATGGGAGACATTTCTGCAAATAGTAAGGTCAGACGGTTTACCACTTACCACGATAACAGATTAGTCCGTTCCGTATCAAGTTATTGGCGATAAAAAGCAGTTATTGCACATTTTGTCATTTTGTAATTCAAGTAGAAATAAATTATCAGCATTGATTATGTTAGTGACAGAGAAATCTGTTTTTACCGTCTGAAAGGTTGGCTGGCATGCTGCGAACGTCTAAAGCACTACAATAAGCTGTCTAATATGTGGCAACATTATGTATTCGTTGTCATGAGATCGATGCTCAACAACATTCGTTTCGTCAATACTTTGACCAGCCAACATGACCAGTCGTTTTCAATTATCTAACAGCCTCTCGAAATGTGTCGACAATACCAATAAGCAATGTCACGGCAAAAATATCAAGCTTTATTCGCAGGTTAATTGAATAGTGAAACAGAATAAACACCAAATCATTTCTTTTGAATATCTATTTTTTCTGACAAAAACAGAGCCCGAATGTCTAAACGGTTGCTATCTTATGATATATAAGGTTGCAATAACCCTTTCACAAGCAAAACACTACACTATAACTAGAGGTAAATGTAATAACGTTGATGTCTGGTCGACAGTTTTGGGATTTGCGATCGTACTCATACCTGCTGAAACAATAGATTAAGTGTGGCTGTAATTACTTTGAGATGACAACGGTTTCAATTGAATCTTTTAAAAACGATGAAACAATGTAACGTGTCATTCAAATTAAATCAAAATATTAAGAAAACACATTATTTTATGCTGACGTTTTTATATCTTTTTTCAATGAGGCAAGAACATATTTATGTTTTGTATAAGTTGCAAACACTGAAAGAAATAGCTACACAACAACTGTTTGCAGATAATAAACAGACTTTTCAGAAACACGATATTATCATGTTGCTAATACAAACATTACTGCATGACGAATGAAAACCAATCAACGATTATATTGGTGTTAAGTACAGCTTAAAGAAGCACATACTACAGTAAGTCGTATAATAAAACACGCAAGGCATTTAATACTGCTAAATGACAGACTACCATTATTTGTACACTACATCAGTAAACGTCGATAGGGGTCAGATTTTGTCGTTGACGTACACTTATCTCACAGGCACCTCATTTTAAGAATGCTCCGTTATTACTACATGGAGCAGTAATGTCATTACTATCTTTAAAAATATGTAACGTTCGTATTTAACATCCGGGAAAATAAATACCTCACCCCCGATATGATTGTTTAACAAAGCAACACCGATTAAATTATTGATGTAAATGGTTTTAGTAATCTGAATCAATAAGACCCTTGCGTTATGAAACCGCCCAACGTTATACATTTCTTTAATGGTGAGACCTAACTGTGCGGTTCATTAAAAACAAGTTTTATAGACTATATACAAAGAAATTACTAGTATTCAACCTTTCACTGTCTAAAATATATCAACTTTATGTCAGTGATGTACATGTATATATTACATTAAGATGATACCATACTTCATATTTACGAGCATAAGTAATTCCCCATGGGTCTCGATGAGAGGAATTTCTAGACATTTCATATCAGCTTTGTCATAGAGACACGGTACAAATCTTATTTAGATACCAAGATCATAATGAAATACCAATATAGCCTGAGATAAATGCAAATATTAGTCTGGAGTTGTGTATGTTCAGTTTTCCTAGCATAAAATAAACACAGAATTCGAGAAGTGATTTGTCTTATAGAAAGTGCGTTTTACGTCTTGTTTTGCATTTCGTACATGACTATACTCTCACTATTTTCTTACAGTTCGTTTGATAATGTTTAAGTAAGCATGTCCTTTGCATTCAACCGTTTGTTATTGTATCAATATTCCAATGGGATAGAAAGGCTCGAAATGTCTAGGCCATATAAATGAGAACATTCAAATTAGAAATTGCAATGTATTGTGTTTGGCAATATGGCATTGATCCCATTTTAATATAGTCATGTTCTGGATATGATGAAATAGAAAGATAATTTGCGTTAACGAGGACCCACAACTATTCATATGTTAATTCACGTTGAACGACTTTTTAATATCATTTATACAGGGATTTTATTCCGTTTCAAAACAATGAGTGTGATATGAAAAACATTTTGATTGTGGTATGAACAGGAAACACCGGATTTTGTAGTGACAAAACAATGACCCACAAATACAGGAGTAATGATTTCCCAAGATAATTTTGAAGTGTGAATAGTGACATGTTTGGTTACAGTTCAATATGTGACGACGGAAAGCAGCACTTGCTTACAACTAGCTGTGAGGTGTTGAAAGATGAAATAGTTGACAGTGTTATGGATGAACGAACTGCGGCCCTTCGGGAAATTCTGATTCGAAACGGAAGTTTCCCATTAGGCCATACTCAGCATCAAGCTCATTAACGTAGTATTTTACATCATTACAACATGATCACAGTGAAATATGAAAAGTTTTTGCATCTATTTTTTATCAATATAGCTAACAAATAAGCTGCAATGAAAGTTGAAGAGCAATTTAGATGTTTCCAGAAAAAAAAAACATACATGTAGTCAGAAACGTAGGCACTTATGGCACTTTGGATAAATTGAACCATTACGAAATATATCCATGCAAAATAAGGCTGCAGTGAGATTAAAAGCATGGTTATCGACAATAATGACTCGAACCACAAATGGTTTCAAACATGTACATGTAATTGCTCCAAAAATTCTTGGATCGTAGAAATCATTCTCAACTGATAACATTTAGGCATTTCAATAAATTGTTGTGAAATTGACAAATCCTTTAGAATTCCAATTTTATTTATTTTATATTTTTTCCCATTGCGCTGTCGGTTTCATTATATCAACACACCGTAGTCATACAGACAAGCCAGTAATATCCGCCATTGAAACACTTTGGCAGTATCAATTGGGCCAAAAAACAAAACAACCTATAACCAAGAAGTCTCGTTTATACGACGTCCATAATTATGTCCCCTAGTCTAATCTAACTATAGTTTATGTATACGAGTATATGTATAAACAGAAGCAGTTTGTCTAAATAATCCGACATAGCATATATTCTGCCTTGCTTGACCATATACTTAGGTTGAAAGCCATTTTATACATGTTTGTATGATGGTAAATCACGCGTGATTCGATTTGAAGTTCTTGTTCCCTGAATCGTTGATATCGTGCTTGCTCTGTTGAACTAAAGCAATTGACTTCAGATTAGAGAATTGCTAAATTACAGCGCATGAATGAGAACCGCCAACTAGATATTAAGCTTAGATTAGGGTAATGCTGAGTCATCAATAATCCAGTTCTCGTGGCCCAAAGCTTTATAAAGTACATTTCAAGTTTACTTAGGCGGTTATGGAATTGCTCTCTTTCGAATTTGACGAAGTTAATTACCAGTCATTACTTACTTTATCGGGATGAATTTGACAACTGTTCCTGCACTTATGGAGGACGTATTTTACGAATAACTTGCTTCTCATAAACTAGGAAACAGTAGGTTTTGACAAACTGCTCGAGTCAGTTGGCTTCAGCGAGTAGAAACGATATTATAACCCATCAATAATCAATTTGCCTTTTGATCTTTTCATCATGATTTGAATTACGCGTATATATTGTTACATTCAGCGGAACTTATAATGTAATGTCTTATTGTATTAAGCATTTCTTGATCAATTTCAGATTCCAATTTCTAGTTAATGTACTACTTGTTTACAAAGAGGAAATTATGCTGAGTAATCACAAACTGATTGTTACACAGCATTATACTACATTGCTGCAGCTTTGGTGTATTCAATCATATAACTACAAACATTCGATTTGTTATTTATACAGCTTTATGATTCATAACATCAAAAATGTCTGCAATAATATAAAACTAATGCATACCAAACTTAACAACGTTTTCCAGGAATTCTGTGAGGGGGTTCAGGATTCACAGCGAGTATAATACACATGTATACATTTGTATATACTTTGATAGTTTGCATAATTTATTTTTGCTTAAGATAATAGACGTTTGTGCAATACATAATCCTTGCAATGAGATTTGGTTACTTGCGTGGTGTGGATATTTCGGTATTAATGACAAGCATATTACATACATTTTGTATAAGAGCAATGTCTAAGAACAGTCTATGACAAGAGAACACCACGTTGGAATGATTTAAGATGACATCATGTACAAAACTGAATATATAATGCATTTTTGTCTGGCATTATAATTTATTGGAGAACATGTTTCATAGGAAAATGTAGACGACAATATATTATCAAAATGTTTTGCAGCGGGGGACAAAAGGATTGTTTATGTTTACAAACTCCATATTAAATGATGTTTGTTGTTTTCTCACATTGTTTCTCCAATAATAACACTATTGTTCTTATTGAATATCAGTTAGTCGTACCATTGATCTTCATATATTCAAGGTTTGTTTAATATGCATCACGTGCATAGTCATGATAAAACTGCAGCTTTAACTAAATATTAAATAGGTGTACATTTCATATACATCATAGTATATTGTAAAACAATAAAATTTATTAAAAATAAGTTTGCTAGAAGACCCAGAATATATTATGTACGAGTTTATAGTGGCGCATAATGGATATGATTCCCAATAAAGCAGATGTCGAGTGCATGACAGAAACTCATTCTGTATTTGTATTGGAATGCATTTATTGTAAAGCATGATACCCCCAGAAGTTAAATATATTATTAACCTATAAGCATCAGGATTGACTAAATACAAATTATCCTCACATTATAGGACCCATTGAAGTGAAATGCAAACAGTTTGTATGCAACAAATACAATACACATGCAATAATTATTATGCATATATAATGCGCCTGTTGATTTAACAAAACCACTTATCTCAAGTAGTTTGTATCGTTAATTACCTTGCATATCTTAAGTAGCCGCCTTTGTTAAGTACAGTAGCTACACTTGATATGCAAATAGACTACAGTAGGTTTTATTGCATTTTCTGGAACCCATAAATGAATTATATCGAATTATATCGAATTAAAGAGAAACACACTTTACACATGTAAATGTAACAGCATCAACTTTGTTTTTACTTAATTTCTGTACACGAAATCGTGATTGTGGATCAGACGATATAATGCAATATACTTACACAATATACAATAATCCAGACATTTAAGACTTTCTATTGACTACCAAGTCTGCTTCAACATGGTATATACATACACAAAGATCCTAGTACAATGTAAGTAGCAGCAAGAGAACCATCCAAACATTAAATTGAATGGACTTTGGTATCTTGGTACGGCATCAACGACTCCCGAATCCCGAGGCAGACGCTACAACCACTAGTCACCAGATAGGTTTATACAAAGCTAAAGAAAAGCGATTTAAAATAAAAACATTTTGACACCAAAATCATCACCATTATATGCGCTCCAAAACAGACCAGACATTGCACTAGCGCTCCTTACAATGCACCTTTTCAGATTATGCTTATAGCAATGCGAACTATACAGCACACTGAAGACGTGCGGAACACGAGAAATAACCGCGGCAGTTGCATTTAAACTCCTACTATCAAAGTATAAAACAAAAAATCCGGATCATCAACAATCTATGAATGGAAATAACTTTCCGGATAAAGCTGCATTAGTTAACGATGCCGAAAGCGGTAGTCGTACATGTAGTTAACCAGACCGAATAACTAGTCACATATTAAATGCACATTGAATGCCTTGTTACAATCCCTTCCTTCGTACAGGGATATGATTACGTATTCGTTTCAATAGAGAATATGACCTGCAAAGCATTTCGATTGTTTTGTTAATAAGAGCAGGAAACACAGAATTGTCTTGTGATAAAACAATGAACCCATAAATACAGTAGTAATGATTTCCCAAGATAGTTTTGAAGTGAGAATAATGACATGTTTGATGACAGTACAATATGTGACGACGGATTAACAGCACTGTTAGTGCTTGTTAACAACTCACTTTGATGTGTTGAATGATGGTATCGTTGACAATGTTACGGATGGACGAACTGCGGCCCTTTGGGAAATTTATTCTTGATTAGGCCATACTCAGCAAAAGCTTATTAACGTAGTATTTTCATCCCATATTAACACACTTGATCACAGTGGAATGGATTTCGTAATAACAAGACAAGTAAGATTAAAATAACATGTTATTTGTGATATGTTTATCCTCAATTTCCCGAAACGCCATATGGAAGGAGTGGTAGTATGTGCATTAGACTGCAATAAGAAACTAATATGAATGCAATATTGGCATAATATACCATTAACGTCATAACATGTACATTTCTAGTTCCTTTGCTTTGGGTTCAATGTATTTAAATATTTTCAGGGTGATTGATCAAGTTTGAAAAAAATTGTTCTATCCCTGTCTAATTTGTCAAAGACCTCAGGGCTTCGGGGCATGCTAACACCGTTATTTATTTCGAGCAACATTTGAAGTGGTATACATGAACCATATACCAATTTTCCCTCATAACAATTTGTTATGTTATATAATGAAATATTTCTAGTTACTGATAATGATAGTATTTATGTGCAGATAGCTGATGAATATTTATAAAATTACTTTATAGAGATTCACACCACAAAATAATTTACTGTATATTATCTAAATTCAAGAGTGTTCAGAACGTACAAATGTATACACAGGTATAATAGGTTTTGTAAATAGTCACTACTTCCTTTTAAAAGGGGTGCTGACATAAAAGAAAATAACATTATACAAGAGAGGAAAATATCGAAGATGTGTTAAACTTAATTACGCTAAATCGTCATCGGCATGCAAAGAGAAGCCAAGAATTGTATTCCCGAAGGTACATATTTGTAAATTGTTGTCTGAGAGTTGAAGTGTGTAAAATGACGAATAGTTGACCCGTTTTGTAAGTCTACAACAAACAGAATTATCATACAACTACTAACACCTAGTTGACAAAGACTTCAGTCAGTTGGGTTCTATACAATCATAGACAAATAAAACACCACAAAATACAGTCACGTTCACCCACTTTGGATAGAATAGTGAATTATTAAAGCCCTAATAAGTCTTTGCAATGATCAATGGTTGTCCTTTTTTCACTTCAATAATAATAGGAAAGATATAATAATACTTTTTTGCAATATATGCTAAAATTCGCGACAGGATACGGTAGCACCACTTAGCAAAAATATCAGGACGTAACGTATATGTAGGATAAATATATTTTGTTACATAATTTGAGTATACGCTAGCTTAATTCCTTGATAGGCAAATAAGAAATTATCATTCCTTCAGGTTTAACTTTCTAACAATTATTTCCTGAATAAAATTCCATTTTGTTGTGATTTGATGAAATCAAACATTTAGCAGGTCTATTATATATGCAGATTTGTATACAATACACATGTCTTTGTATAGGGATAAATAATAGACCTGTTTAAAAGTCATTGATACTTGGGCAATGTTACACATATGACTGAGCATACGGTAGCCTAAGTGTAGGTAAAAGTAACTAAAACATTACAAAAGAGCGTGAGCCAGGCCCACGAACAACTTGACAATTTCAAAGAAACATAATTATGTAGAAATTAAGAACACTATGTTTTCAACGCTATCTTTACTTTCTTATATGCTTAATGGGAACCCGATGCTGGCTTTATATTGCTGTATCAGGGCATCTTATAAATAATGACATCAGTCTCATAAGGTGAAACTTGACAGACAAGGAGAAAAACCCCAACAGGAAACAAACGTCTCCGGATAGTGTAGCATATAGCATAAGCATGTATGTACATACCAGACAAATACAACCATAGAAGTACAGACAATGCCTTTACAAAGACATACATTAACATGAATTGAAGTGTCGATAACTTACATCCGACGTGATATTTGTAACTGTCAACGTATTATGATGTTGTCTGGGATATTGCATTATCAGAAAACATGAATAGATCTATGTTAAAAGTATAGATTGTCAAAATTAATGTAAAGTCTGCACTACAATAGTAATGGGTTTCCACAGACTAGTGGGTAATTTGCTGACTTAGCATCACATATTCTTCAACTCTGATGGCTACGGTCAAACACGAAAATCCAAATTGAGTTTGAATCGTAATTGTGATTTGAAATTGAAAAATGAGAAAGCCATTCAATTAACTTGTTAAATGGTTGTTTCTACCAAAGATTTCCACATCGCATTTCTATCTTAATAATTAGTAGAATGGAATGCACAGCATTAAAAATCTGGCGACCTGAGTTGTTTAATGGCTTAAATGTATGTCACATGTCATATTCATATCCAATTCATGTGTATCTTCGCAGATTTTCTTAGTACGTCATTATATATATTTTTACCACATGTTCTTGTCACATGAATACTTAAAACATTGTCTAAACGCCCTAATACAGATATAACAGTATCTGTCGTCATGTATGAAACAAACATGACATGTGATCACTGTATAGTAACGGGTGCAGTGCATTCTACTTGTATGGATTAATTATGGATGCACGCCAGCAACAAAGTGAATTCTACTTGGGTGTCACGGAAAAATATAGTATTGGTTGTATTTCCATGACGCAGTTCTCTTGGTTTGGCGTATATCCTTTTCCACACATGGTTGTGACATAGTTATGTATGAATATAAAATATGCGGCATCTGTTCTAAACATCTCATTAAAAGGACATAGATAAAAGGATTATTGTAAAAAGTTTTGAAATTTCAACCACTATAAAAAAGATACGTATCGGATGATGAACAGAGTGTCACCGTACTGTAATTCAATCTGATTTGCAAAACAACTATAACCATTCCTTGTGGCGATAGATAGATCCAGTGACAACCGATTATTATTAAATCAAGGGTAACATGTTGTATCCAGTTCCAACCATGTACGAATCGTCAATAATTGTTATTTACGCATAAGAAAAAAGTAACAAGGCCGTTTTCACAAACGGTTAAAAAGTGACAAAAATAGATGAGCTTTGTTGTGTAATAAAACATAGGCACGAGTTTGGATGCGCAGTTATTAAAGCACAAACGCGAAGCATCGGTAGCGTTAACATTCAACACTAGCAGCGAGAGGTGTGTAGCTGTTTTGTTGGTAAACGTAGTACAACGTAAATTCTATTAGGGAAAGTCTTGTTCTGTCGCATGATCGGAATCGGTAAGTTCAATATCCAAGAAAAAGAAGGGGAATTTCTCATGCGTGTTAGAATAAAATGTATAGCCGTCAATAGGATTACAGAGATTTTACCATGGAACTAAAGTAACTATTCTGTACTCCGAAATATTTTTTGTTCACCATCCCCATTGAGTGCGTGCAGAAAATAATAACGTCAATGTTAAATAAATGGAATAAGGATAGTTTTTCAAAACATGTAAAAAGATGTTGACATGGATTCGTGTACATAATTATAATAATCAAACTGAAATCATCAAGCGAGCATAAGCTCGGAGTTTCAATTTATTGAGTTCAGGTTTTAATCCTTACGTGACTGGATTTCCATATAAGACAGCATGTCGCCATATGTAAAAGTGAACAAACAACACGTTCACACATATTTTATATTTCTCTTTTTTTTAATCAAAAGCGGAAAACCCTGCGATAATCATTTTGCTATTTTTATAGTTTAATAATACTTCATATACAAATATACATGTGGATTCCCAGCCTAGGGCTACATATATTGTTAGTGCGTCGGATGTTGGTACTAGGCCCTTAACTAGTTAGTTATGGAAGAGTTAGTTAATATTGTATTGGCAGATTAAGGCCGTGGAAAACAACATACGCAATAAGAGTAGTGATGTGCGCAGATAATTTCACACTCTTGATGTACTCATCAACATTTTATGTCAGACAACTCTGTGGATATTTTTCAGATACAAGACCTACACCATACAGCTGCTGTATCAGTTTTCACAATGCATGTGCATGATAAGCATTGTTATGTTGTATGCAACATGTGTACGCTAACGGTAGAGGCTTCACATTTAACGCCATTATGTACAATGTAGCATTACTGTTTGCCGATCTAAGATACTAAAATGTACCTCAGCCATGACAGCAGACTCATTTAGCTGTGTTGAATACAACGGGGACAATATCAAAAACGCAATATAAAAATGCTTTGATGCGCCAGAAGTTCAGTGTATGTAGATTCTATTCTTATTTTTTATGGATTCTCACTGAGAAAAGAGTCTGTCGAGGATTACAATTGACAGTTAAATGATTTCAAAAATTTAGAAGAAACCCTAATTGTTTTTAAAACACGTTCCCTGTCATAGACGGGAACTGACTAGAAGTGTTGTTATCAAAACATGTGTACTATCCAGACATATGCAACAGATATAATATCACTTATATTAATATTTACCAAGTTAATTCAAGTGTATCAGATAAAACGCCATTGGATTGCATGAGACACCACAATTTGTCTCTGCTACAGAGAAATTTCGAAAACAGTCTGCCGACATCTTTGGATATTGGTATTGCTCAATGAAAAAATCCGTCTAAGAAGAAAGCGAAAATAGAAGGAACTTCCTTGGTTCCTAGTCATTATGTACGAAAATTAGGCATCATGTGTACCAGATATTTAATTTGGTTGATAAATTAATTAGTTAAAACACTTTCATGGTCCAAACGAATTGAAAGTGTTTCATCTACTTTCAGTTAGATTTAAACACGTTTTCTGAGAATAAATGAATGAACGAATGTATGAAAGAGTCACATACATGTATGAGTGAGTTTCATTTGTGTGTATATATATATTATACCTTTCAGAAGAAACATTATTTACCAGTACTTGTCGTATTTCCTTAGGTTATCATATTAACACTTCAAACATCCAATGTCAACGACCACCATCGATACAATATATATAAGGTATGAGACAATATTGACGGCATTACTTTGTGAAATCTAATTTGTGTCTTCTTGTCAGTATTGTCCGGAACGAGAAGCCATAATGTGGTTTCCTTTCTCGTACGACCTCAGTGCATTTAGCGTTCGAGGCAAGGAATCACACGCTATAAGCCTTTTGAAAGTCCTGTTGTCATACGTAAATGTATATTTAACCCTGCATGGAGTAATGTTTCGTAATGCCTACGTTGCGATAAATAAAGGTGTTCTCGACCATATTGTGTATGTTCTTCCGTTTCTTGTCAGATCATTAAAGGTCCAAATTTAAGTCGTACGAATAAAATATTCTTCGCTTCAGGAACAATGTAAACCTATTGCTTTTGCAGTGATATATGTTTGGTATATTTGTTTTGTGTGGTTATATGCTTTTTGTATGGGAGAATTCTAGTATATACAATGTTTTTTTTTTAATATTTAGACCATTATCTATAACCCATAGGTGAGAAAACAGCTGATTGTCATTTATAATTTGCACTTTCTGATACACTTGTATAAAGCTTGTGAAACATATGTATTATGGTGCTACGTAATGTATTCATCTTTTTTACATCATATCGCAGCAATGCTTTTAAAAGGAAAGAAGTGGATAAAAGCCCTTATTTGAATTTTCATCTCGTTAATCAAAGCAGGATTGTCTGTTTTGAATGACATGTGAAATCAACTGCAAAACCTCGATATACAATGGATTGAAATTATAAGCTTTGCAAAAATGCAGCCATAATAAAGACGCCAATGTTGACTGCATTCAATAGAGATGCAAATCTCGCCAAATTATGTATGTCTATATTTATGCACTAAACCAATATCTGATAGAAAATGCGATGCAAGGACATTGATAAAGAATAAATCGACTACAATAGATGGAGTTCTAGAAACCTATTATAGGCTATAAAACGTCAGAAATATGATGAAACGATACATTCAACTGTGATTTAAACAATGGATACATCTCCCATATCACTACTAACTAGAAGATGTCTATATTGTGACACGGTAACTTTTTACATGCATAAAAAAATACAACGTAAGATTTTGTAATACAATTGTTATAATACAGTCATTAGGGTGTTGACTGAATGTTTTGCTAAGACATAAACTGCTTGTCAGTGTCTATCTATTTAATTTATAATTGCCCATCTACCATACACATACTAGAAGGGATTCGCGAAGGTAATGTAAGCATGGAATATACGTAAGTGTCTCATAAGTCAGAATTGACTGGCCCTTTCAATAGGGGTGACGCTATACTAAACAAACTTTACCTTTTACGATATTCAAAATACTTTCTCTAAAATTGGACTAGCCCGTCTGGTACACTTAGTTGGCGTTTTTCGTATCATCAAACAAGTTCATCTGTAACACCAAGAGGTTATAAAAATTACGATATATTTCGTTAGTTTTATTATCATAGCTCCCAATGGAATGGTGTTCCATATAGTGAGAGGTTAGTATCATTCATTTCCGGCTAACATCAACAAAATAAGAACCGCTGTGTACCAAATAGCAGAATTGTATCCATAACAATGGCAAACATCGGTTTGTCATACTGTCGAGTATTGTCAATAAAAGATAAAATCTTAATTTGTAATGACTATCGCCAACCAACGGAAACTGTTTTTTATGTTGGTAAAGCAATTGGAGAAATGACTGCTGGGCAATAGATGTGCAATTGTATGAGGCTGTCAGATCATTTGCATCCATTTGAAACACACTCGTTTCGCATGCGTAAGTAACATGGAAGTATTGGTCGAAGAATAAAAGCACCAGGAGGAGGGCTTTTAACTACATAATGTGTGAACCAAATCCTTTAAATATCTCCATTTACCATGACGCCAATGTGGAGAAAAATATGTACTGCATGTATCTTGAAAAGCAAGGACCTGGTAAACACCAGTATTTTGTTATATGCCAAACTCATTTGACAATTTAATTATTTTGCCCCAGGTTTCTCGTTTAGCTTTTTATATTGATGAAATGTCACGTTCAACTTTATTGCTTCCGTTTTTTTGTAGTAAACATAATAAGAAAACCTCTGTAGTAAGCACGTCTGAAAGTTGGATACAGCAATATGTGAGCATTGAATTCCTTGCATGTGTTTAAAAATGAAATGACATTAAAACGAGTGCGTCTATGATCACATTGCAAATGCATCACCAGACTCTACCAAATCTACCTCTCTAAAAGAACTCTATTCGACACATAAACAACTCGTGTATCATTTTATGAGTGCAGAGCTAAGATATTACACCCACGATACAATAAACAATTTGACTGTGTCGCTAGGCTATAGTAAAGATTTTACTCTTAATTGTTATGTATTAGATAAAGTTAACTATGTGATCATATTATATTGTAGGAGTGACATATTGATTTGTAGTTACATTATTGCGTTTATTATACTGGGATATCAATTAGTTATCTCTTAGAGACATTTCTGCAGATAGTACTGTCAGACGGTTACCACTTATAGAATTACATTGCCCAATTTAAAGCACATTTTGACAATTACATATTAGAAAGTGTCAATTAATAGGCGATAAAAGCAGTTATTGCACATTTTTTCATTTTGTAACTAATGTAGCAAATATATATACATTATGAGAATTGATTATATTAGTGACAGACAAATCTGTTTCTACTGTCTGAAAGGTTAGTTGGCGAACGTCTAAAACACTACATTTAGCTATCTGATATATGGCTTTACTAGTTCACCGAGTACCTTTTGTTCATTATGTGTTCGATGTCATGAAATTGATGCTAACATCATACGTTTCGTCATTACTTCGACCAGCTAACATGACCAGTCGTTTGCAGTTATCTAACAGCTTCTCCAAATGTGTCGACAATACCAACAAGCAATGTCACGGCAAAAAATATCAAGCTATATCCGCAAGATAATTGAATATAGAAACAGAATAAACACCAAATCATTTCTTTTGAATATCTCTTTTTTCTGACAAAAACAGCGCCTTTATGTCTGAAAGGTTGCTATCTTATGATATATAAGGTAACAATAACCCGTTCAAAAGCAATACACTACACTATTACTAGAGGCTACATGTAATGTAATAAAGTTGCTGTCTGTCCGACAGTTTCGGGATTTACGATCGTACTCATACCTGCCGAAACAATGATTAAGTGTGGCTGTTATTACTTTGAGATGACAACGGTTTCAATTGAATCTTTGAAAAACGATGAAACAATGTAACGTGTCATTCAAATTGAATCAAAATATTACCAAAACATATTATTTTATGCTGACGTTTTTATATCTTTTTTCAATGAGGCAAGAACATATTTATGTTTTGTATAAGTTGCAAACACTGAAAGAAATAGCTACACAACAACTGTTTGCATATAATAAACAGACTTTTCAGAAACACGATATTATCATGTTGCTAATACAAACATTACTGCATGACGAATGAAAACCAATCAACGATTATATTGGTGTTAAGTACAGCTTAAAGAAGCACATACTACAGTAAGTCGTATTACAAAACACGCAAGGCATTTAATACTGCTAAATGACAGACAAACATAATTTGTACACTACATCAGTAAACGTCGATTGGGATTACATTTTGTCGTTGACGTACACTCATCTCACAGGTACATCATTTTAAGAATGCTCCGTTATTACTACATGTAGCAGTAATGTCATTACTATCTTTAAAAATATGTAACGTTCGCATTTAACATCCGGGAAATAAATACCTCACCCCAATATGATTGTATAACAAAGCAACGCCGATTAAATTATTGATGTAAATGATTTTAGTAATCTTAATCAATAGGACCCTTTTGTAATGAAACCGCCCAACGTTATACATAACTTTAATGGTGAGACCTAACTGTGTGCTTCATTTAAAACAAAGAAATTACTTGTATTCAACCTTTCACTGTCTAAAATATATCAACTTCATGTCAGTGATATACATATTACATTAAGATCATACCATACTTCATATTTACGATCATAAGGAATTCCCCATGGGTCTCGATGAGAGGAATTTCTAGACATTTCATATCAGCTTTGTCATAGAGACACGGTACAAATCTTATTTAGATACCGAGATCATAATGAAATACCAATATAGCCTGAGATAAATACAAATATTAGTCTGGAGTTGTGTATGTTCAGTTTTCTTAGCATAAAATGAACACTGAATTCGAGAAGTGATTTGTCTTATAGAAAGTGCGTTTCACGTCTTTGTTTTGTTTTTCGAACAAGGCTATATTAAATACAAATACAATACATTTTTAAAGCTCAAAAATAACAAACTGTTTTCTATTGCGCTGTACATACACATACACAAAAAATAACATGTTAGTAAAATGTTCATTGTTTTTTAAACGCTCTGAAAAGATGTGTTTTTAAACACTTTCTGAAAGCTAATTCTGTTTTTATGTTCTTCAAATTGTCTGGTAAGTTGTTCCACCAAGTTGGTCCAATTATGGCCACTGATCTGTCTGAGTTTTTTTATCGCGTTTTTGGTACATTGAAGACAATGCAACCACGTGAGCGTAGATTGTAATTGATAGGAGATTTAAGATGAAAGAGTTCCTTCAAATATGTTAGGGCTGTGTTATTTATCACTCTAAATACAATCACTTAAATTTTAAACATAATTCTAGCTTTTACCGGAAGCCAATGTAATTTTTTTAGAAGATCTGAGCTTGATTCTTCCCAAGACGCATTTAACACAATTCGTGCAGCTTGATTTTGCACTCTTTGCAGCCTTTGTAGTTGATAATCCGGGATGTCAGTAAATAATCCATTACAGAAATCAATATGCGAATGAACTAATCCGTGAACTAATAACTCAGTTGATTCTTGAGTAAGATTTTTTCTCATTGCTTTGATGTTTCTAAGCTGTACACTGGCTATTTGGCATTTCTTCCGAATGTGGTGGTCAAAGCACAGTGTATTTGTCATATACACGCCTAAAGCCCTCACGTGATCCACACATTTGACATCGCACCCACCAACTTTGACACTTTCGATGTTTAATTTGGCTAGTTGCTGTCTAGTTCCATACACAATTATTTCAGTCTTTGAATTGTTCATTTTCAATTTAAATGCAGTCATCCAGGTTATTATTTCTTTTAAACAACTGTCAAGTTGGTACATTATGGCTGTTTCATTTTGTTGATTTCCTGCCTCGATTTGGAATGTTATCTTATGATCGTCCGCATAGCCGTACAGATTGGCTGGATAATTCTGCACTATGCGATTAAGAGCTGAAATGTACATGGTGAAAAGAACAGGTCCTGCGCACGAGCCCTGTGGGACACCAAACCTCAGAGGTTCAGCGTCGGATGCTGAGTGTCCAATTGATACTTTCATAGTTCTATTTGTTAGATATGACTTCACCCAGTCTAATGGCACGCAGCATATGCCGAAGTCACTCTGCAGAATGTTTAAAAGAATTGCGACATCTATAGTATCAAAAGTTCGTTTGATAATGTTAAAGTAAACATGTCCTTTGCATTCAGCCGTTTGTTATTGTATCAATATTCCAATGGGATAGAAAGGCTCGAAATGTCTAGGTCATATATATGAGAACATTCAAAATAAAAATTGCAATGTTTTGTGTTTGGCAATATGGCATTGTACCCATTTTATTCTAGTCATGTTCTGGATAGGATGAAATAGAAAGATGATTTGCGTTAACGAGGACCCACAACTATTCACATGTTTATTCACGTTGAACGACTTTTTAATATAATTTATACAGTGATTTTATTCAGTTTCCGTTCAAAACAATGAGTGTGACATGAAAAACATTTTCAATTGTGATATGAACTGGAAACACCGGTTTTTGTTGTGACAAAACAATGACCCATAAATAAAGTATTAATGATTTCCCAAGATAGTTTTAATGTGCGAATAATGACATGTTTGGTGACAGTTCAATATGTGACGACAGATTAGCAGCACTATTAGTGCTTGTTTACACCTAGCTGTCAGGTGTTGAAAGATGAAATAGCTGACACTGTTATGTTGACACTAGTACGGATGGACGAGATGTACCCCTTTTGGAAATTCTTATTCAAATGGAATTGCCCGATTAGGCCATACTTAGCGAAAATCACAATTACATAGTATTACCATGTCTTTAGCACACGATGCAGTGGTGTATCGTTACAACAAGACTTAAGCTTTAAAGTAATATGATATGAAAAAGACTTGCAAAATGTATTTGCACACTATCTTATCAAAATACGTAGCAAGCGAATTAGCTTAAACGAAAGCTGAAGAGTAATTCAGATGATTCCAATGAATAATAACATAATCAGAAACGTACTCGTACATGTATGCACTCATGACAGGCACCTTTAACTGTCGATAAATTAAACCATTATAGTTACGAAAGATATTCATGCAACATAAAGCTGTACCGATAAGAATGACGCGAATCACAAATTGTTTCAATCATGTATTATGTAACATGTAATTGCGCCAAGAATAATTGGATTGACAAAAAATCATTCTTCATTGGTAACATTTAAGCATTTCAATAAATTGTCGTGAAATCCTTAAGGATTCCAATTTAATTTATATTAGATAGTTGTCCATTGCGCATTCGTTTTAATATTTTGAAAACAATAGTTTCGTCTTGTATAAAACACCGTTGTAATGAAGACAAGTCTGTAATATTCCAATACAATTTTTTAAATAGTCCATTCCATGTCTAAATAATGTGATGACCCACCAATATGAAGATTCACTTTGTTTTGTAAACATAAAAAGGGGGAGCACGCCGGAACCGTGTATGAGCCTATGTAAGCAACCTTTAACCTATCTACTTTGTACATGGAAATTTTCAGCATATTTTTGTACAATATTAACACACTTGATCACAGTGGAATGGATTTCGTAATAACAAGACAAGTAAGATTAAAATAACATGTTATTTGTGATATGTTTATCCTCAATTTCCCGAAACGCCATATGGAAGGAGTGGTAATATGTGCATTAGACTGCAATAAGAAACTAATATGAATGCAATATTGGCATAATATACCATTAACGTCATAACATGTACATTTCTAGTTCCTTTGCTTTGGGTTCAATGTATTAAAATATTTTCAGGGTGATTGATCAAGTTTGAAAAAATTGTTCTATCCCTGTCTAATTTGTTAAAGACCTCAGGGCTTCGAGGATACTAACACCGTTATTTATTTCGATCACTATTTGAAGTGGTACTGGCAAAGGAGAAGATTCCGGACCGAAATCGCATAAAAAGCTTCCACTGGAGTTAAAAATAGATTATTTCTTAGATTTTTTTGTGTTTACAAATACCTTGGTTCAGGATCTTTGCTAAAAATAGGTTCCCGAAAAATGACGTCACGTGAACAGCAAAATATTGGGGCCTGAAAAGAATTTCAAAGAAAGGCATAATTATGTAGAAATTAAGAACACTATGTTTTCAACCCCATTTTCACTTTCTTATATGCTTAATGGGAAACCGATGCTGGCTATATTTTGCTGTATCAGGGCATCTTATAAATAATGACATCAGTCTCATAAGGTGAAACTTGACAGACAAGGAGAAAAACCCCAACAGGAAACAAACGTCTCCGGATAGTGTAGCATATAGCATTAGCATATATGTACATACCAGACAAATACAACCATAGAAGTACGGACAATGCCTTTACAAAGACATACATTAACATGAATTGAAGTGTCGATAAATTATATCCGATGTTATATTTGTAACTGTCAATGTATTATGATGTTGTCTGTGATATTGCATTATCAGAAAACATGAATATGATAAAATTATAGATTGTCAAAATTAATGTAAAGTCTGCACTACAATAGTAATGGGTTTCCACAGACTAGTGGGCAATTTGCTGACTTAGCATCACATACTCTTCCGCACGTGTGGCTACGGTCAAACAACCAAATCCAAAATGAGTTTGAATCGCAATCGTGATTTGAAATTGAAAAATGAGAAAGCTGTTCAATTGACTTATCGAATGGTTGTTTCTACCAAGGATTTCCATACTTCATTTTATATCTTAATAATTGATAGAACAGAATGCATAGCATTAACAATCTGGCGATCTGGGTTGTTTAAACGCTATAATATATGTGACATGTCATATTCATATCCAATTCATACGGCTTTTCTTAGTACGTCATTATATATATATTTACCACATGTTCTTGTCACTTGGTTACTTAAAACATTGTCTAAACGCCATAATACAGACATAACAGTACATTTCGTCATGTGTGAACCAAATATGACGTGTGATCACTGTATAGTTATTACTCATGCACGCCAGCAACAGTGTGTGTTCAACTTGGTTGTTTTGGAAAATATAGAAATGTTTTTTTCCATGACGCAGTTCTCTTCTTTTGGCGTACATCCTTTTCCACACACGTTTGAGGCACAGTTATGTATGAATATAAAATACGTGGGACGTTCAAAAAGTACTAGGATTATTGTCGTAAAACCCGCATTGTTTAATACAAGAAATCAAATTTTATATCATATGAAATTTCAAACCTTATTCTACAAACAGTGCAATTATGAAGGTAAATGAAAACGCAGTTCGATAGTTGCAGATATGTAAACTTAAACACGTACTCCTACCCGGCGCACAAAATGACGTCGCGCTATTTTATACGTCGTAAGTGTCACTCATTGGGCTATGAAATACGCTGTTTTTAATGATAATTATGATGAATGCATACTTGTAACACACAGAGCTATACACACGTATATCGTTTGTGAGAATCGCATGTATTTTTCCGAATTTTATTTCGAATATCGGGGCGAGAATCCGCACAATAAAAATGTTGATATACTAAAACTGTCGCGGTAACTGACGTTACCATTTTTTTCTTATTTCCTATTACTTACATGTCTTTCACGCTAGAACAACCATCCATAATACCTATGTGACATTATAACACTGTAGAAATAATTGCAGAAATATGTCCTTTTGTAGTTACGATACGTTACGTACTATTTCGAGCGAATAAAATTTTACTGCTGACGGCAACAGTTTTTCGTTACGTTCCGATGACGTCACTTTTGCGTTCCGAAGTTGTCCCTCATAGAGTTCAACTTATCTTTATTTCAATATCTATAGTTCAAATATTGTCATTTTTGCAGACAAAGTCCAACATGCAACAACCTATGTTTTGGCGATGTTTCACATCTAACGGTAGGAAAGTAGTGAAGATATAGCTCATTACGCAGTCCACATCAGTGGTTATTGATGGGCTGCTCCGGGTGCGCGTTACTATGGTTTCAAAATGGACGATTACGGACGGACATGACAGAATTATGCGATAAATCGGATATCACTTTTTCGCAACTGAATTCCGGTTTAATATTATGCATCAATATTTGTATAATTTTCAAAACTGTATCCGTGAGGGCTCCAGTCCTAGTACTTTTTGAACGTCCCTCGTATGCGCCATCTGTTCTAAACATCTCGTTAAAAGGACTTAGATAAAAGGATTATTGTAAAAAGTTTGAAATTTCAACCACTGTAAAAAAGATACGTATCGGATGATGAACATAATGTCACTGAGTAGTAATTCAATCTGATTTGCAAAACAACTATGACCAGCCCTTGCGGTGATAGATTAATCCAGTGGCTACAGATTACGATTAAATCAAGGGTAACAGGTTGTTCAATATGTACACTAGACAGTGATTTTTATATTAACTGTTAACTTTCAATCAGTTTGCAGAATGTTATCATAAATGTTGCTCACATTTTCTATAAAAAATGTACACATTCTTAGAACTTCTTGAGATATAAGTGTTTATCGCGGTACTGATGATAGTTAAAATAGACGGTCTAGTGAGACACTTGGTCGACAAATCCAAACAATAATATACATTGTTGAAATGTCAATTCCATATGTGATGAATACGTTTACCAGCTATTATTGTAAACATATGAACCCCTATGGACACTTGTGACAATGTATAGCAATAGATCGGTAATGTTGTTGCCAAGATTGTGCGGTTGGGGACAAGTGTTAATCTGGAAGAGTATAGATATACATGTATGTCTTTGTACGCCGTAATTGTTTCGTTCAGTTTTTATTTGTGACAACGATCCCTCGCCACAGGGTTAGTACAACGTGAAAGTTTCTATAGTCGCAGCGTTTCAAAAAAGTCACACCTGATTAACCGCACATAAGAGATGAAATAGAAAAATCTACTATTATACAAATCACAGATACCACTTCAGTTGAAACGAAATTGGTTGTCATGAAATTAATGCATTTCGGATTCTTTACAGTCGTAAAACTATATCCCTAGTTCCCACCATGAACGAATAGTCAATGATTGTCTTTAACACATACGAAAAAAGTAGCAATGTCGTTTCCACAAGTAGTTAAGAAATGACAAAAAATAAATGAGCTTTGTTGTGAAATAAAACATAGGCACGAATTTGGTTGCACAGTAATTAAATCACGAACGCAAAGCATCTGTAGCGTTAACATTCAACACTAGCAGCGAGAGGTGTTGAGCAGTTTTGTTGTTATACGTAGTACAACGTAAATTCAATAAGGGAACAGCCTTGTTTTGTCGCATGCTCCGAAACGGTAAGTTGAATATTCACGAAGAAGGAGATTTTCTCATACGTGTTTAAATTAAATTTATAGTCGTCAATAGAACTACAAAGATTTTACCATGGAACTACAGTATCTATTCTGTTTTCCGAATATTTCTTGTTCGCCTTCCCCATTGATTGCGTGCAGAAAATAATAACGTCGAGTGTAAATAAATGGAATAAGGATAGTTTTTCAAAACAAGTAAAAAGATGTTGACATGGATTCGTGTACATAATTATATAACCAAACTGAACTCACCAAACTAGCATAAGCTCGGTGTTTCAATTTATTGAGGTCAGGTAATAAATTGTTAAATTCTTAACGTGACTGGATTCCCATATAATACAGCATGTCGTCAGACGTAAAACGTGAACAAACAAAACGTTTTCACATATTTTACATTTCTCATTTGCGATAATCATTTATATATTTTCATAGTTTAATAATACTACATATACAAATGCTCTTATAGATCCCCAGGCAAGGGCTACGTATATCGTTAGTGCGTCGAAAGACGGAACTAGGTCTTTAACTAGTAAGTTAGTTAAGGAAGAGTTAGTTAATATAGTACTGACGGATAAACGCCGTGGAAAACTGGTTTGGTGAAGTGACCAAAGAATATGATCAGAAATAACTGAAACAATCGGAACATTGTAATGCCACTGTAATTGTACCTGTAACATGTAAAATATGACAAACACAGAACATCTTTTCAAAATATTTAAGTGTGCTTGCTTTACGATCAAAATAGATAGGATTGTTCGATTAGAACATATTTTTACATTATTCTGAATTTTCTTTATCGTTGCCAATGATTGAGCATGTTTGAATAATCACAACATGGCTGTTTTACAACGTAGCTCTAATAAATTTATAGTTAGATTTTCAAATGCGTGTACGTGCCTGAGAAATAATACTGATTAAAGGTCACTAAACAAACAGTTTTATTGTGGAATTCACATAGTCATAACAATATCAGCCTTGTTTTAATATCATATTTATGACATGCCCAAACTAAATAACAATAACATAAACAATAAAAGTAGTGATGTGCGCTGATAATTTCACACTCTTGATGAACACATCAAAATTATATGGTAGACAACGCTGTGGATATTTTTCAGATGTAAAACCTACACCACACAGCTGTTGTATCGCTTCTAGTGTCATGTTTTATATTATGAAGTATGTTCTCACTATTCCATCATATTCGATAACAGTGGTTACCAGTTGTAGCCGTGTAGGTGTCGAGTATATGCATGATAAGCATGGTGGTGCTGTATGTAACATGTGTACCCTAACGGGCGCTTCACATTTAACGCCATCATGTACAATGTAGCATCAGTGTTAACACTGACGATCTGAGATACTAAAATGTACCTCAACAATGAAAGCAGACACATTTGTTTGTGTTTATAACCATGGCGACAATATCCAAATCACAATATATAATATATAAATAATGTGTTGCGCCTGAAGTTGCGTGTATATATTCCCAATTCTATGGATTCTCACTGTGAAAAGTCAGAACTGTGAGAGATTAAAATCGACAAATTTTAAGTAAAAATGATTCCAAATATTTTAGAAGAAACCTTTATTGCTTTCTGAACATGTTATCTGTCCTAGACGGGAACTGACTAAACGTGCTGTTATCAAAACATCTGTACTATCCAGACATATGCAAGAGATATAATATCACTTATATTAATATTTACCAAGTTAATTCCAGATAAAACGCCATTGGATTGCATGAGACATCAATATTTGTCTTTGCTACATAGAAACTTCGAAAACAGTCTACCGACACCTTAGGATATTGATATTGCTCAAAGAAAAATCCGTCTAATAAGAAAGCGAAAATGAAAGGAACTTCCTAGGTTAAGTTGCTAACCAACGAATTATTCAGGAGATTTCCAAAAGAGCTTACAATTGAATAACGCAAAGGACAAAACGAAACACTTTGGATATTACGTACATCGAACAGTAAATACCAAAAGCAATGCAATAATGCAATGCTATGAATGCATCACTAACCATGTAAAAAATAAAGCGTTTTAAGTTAATTAAAAATACAAAAAAAACATTCCACTAATTAACAGGGACGTGCTTGGTATGTTCTGACATTCGATCAAATATTGCTGTCAGTATTTTTGTTGATTTCTAACTCATTCATAAGGTTTATGCAACATAAAGTCCGACGTAACTCTGTTACTGTTTTAACTTCCTTGTATCAGTTTACAACTGAAAATTCCTATGAAATACCATTGATTGGTTTAACCTAACGGCGATTTGACGCAGTCAGATAAACCTTTTCCGAACAAAGATAACAGACACAACAAATCACAAGGCGTCAAGAAACCAGGTTTACATAAACACATTACACAAAGGACGCAATAAACATATTTGAATAGGAAAGCATTTGCATTGAAAATCTCTTTGTCAACGCACAATTAACGTCTCCATCCATAGGACATCGGATTAAGTCATTATGTAAGAAAATTAGGCGTGTGTATCAGATATTTAATTGGGTTGATTAATTAATTAGTTAAAACACTTTCATGGTCCAAACGAAGTGTAAGTGTTCTGTTAAATTTAAAGACGTTTTATGAGAATAAATGAATTAACATATCGGTGAAAGGGTCACAGTGAGTGACATTTCTGTGTATATACATCATACCATTCGAAAGAAACATTCTTTAGCAGTACTTGTCGTATTTCCTCAGGTAATCATCTAAACACTTCAAACGTCCAATGTCAACGACCACAATTCGACAAGGGTAGAGTGCATAACTCACAAAAACGCATACAGGGTGTATATATAAGGTCTGAGACGATACTGACGGCATTACTCTGCCAAATCTAATTTGTGTCTTCCCGTCAGTATTATCTGGAGCGAGAAGCCATAATACGGTTTCCTTTCTCGTAAGACCTCAGTGCATTAAGCGTTGGGGGCAAGAAATCACATCCTATAGCCTTCTGAAATTCCCGCTGTCATACGTAAATGTATATTTAACCCTGCCAGGAGTAATGTTTCGTAATGCCTACGTTGCGACAAATATAGTTTTAAGTCGTAATAATGAAGTATTCTGTCCTTCAGGAACAATGGAAAACCATTGATTTTGCAGTGATATGTGCTTGGTATATTTCTTTTCTATATTGTAATATCGATCAATAAAATGTTTTGATTAATTTGTGAATTACGTATATGCTGTTTGTATGGAAGAATTCTAGTATATACAATGTTTTTCTTGAAGACCACTGACTTTAACAGATAGCTGAGAATGCAGTTGAGTGTAATTTACAATTTGCCATTTCCGGTACAATTGTATAAAGCTTGTGAAACATATTGATTTGGTGTTAAGTAATTATTTGATCGTTTGTACATCATGTTACAACAATACTATTAAAAGGAAAGAAGTGGAGAAAGGTTCCTTTTTGTAATTTTTCATCTTGTTTAATCAAATCTCGATTTTCTGTTTTGAATGACAAGTGCAATAAACTGCACACATTGCCAAAACCTCGATATACAACTGATTGAAAGTATAAGCTTTGCAAAAATGCAGACATAATAAAGACGCCAATGTTGACTGAATTCAATATAGATGCAAATCTCGCCCAATTATGTATGTCTATATTTATGCACAGTGGTACACTTAACCAATATCTGATTGAAAACGCGATGCAAGGACATTGATAAAGAGTGCATCGACCACAAAAGTTAGAATTCTGGAAACCTATAAACCACCAGATATCTGATGAAACGATACAGATAACTATTTCTAATTAGTACCAGCATCACTTTTTAGACGGATAATATGACATACAATGTAAGGTTTTGTATCACAATTGTAATACTAGATTCATCAGGGTGTTTACTCAATGTTTTGCTAAGACATAAATAGCTTGTCAGTGTCTATTTATTTTATAATTGCACATCTACCATACACATACGGTATTCATAATACTTTCTCTAACCATTGGATTAGCCCGACTGATTCCCTAAGTAGGCGATTGTCATATAATCATACACGTTCATCTGTTACACCAAAGAGTTATAAAAAATAAGATATATTTTATTAGTTTCATTATCATAGCTCCCAATGGAATGGTGTTCCACATATAGAGAGGTTAGCGTGTATATTGGCTACGATTGATTTATAAACTTAGTTAGGAGAATTAGCACACTTGACACAGTTGAGAAATTGTAACAAATGGACGGCAGGTCAAATGTGACATCCAGTTTGATTTGGTTTAAGTTGACGTTCATATTATGCAATATTTCCTCCCTTGGAAAAAATGGAATTGCTTTCTGAGAAAAGAAATGAAATTGCATTATTTTATGCATTTGGTAGGAATACCGTCGATTGTCTGTTTACATTATTGTCGGCTATTTGACAATAATGGAAGAACGGGAAACATAACTAACATCAAGCAGAAAAGAACCGTTGTGTTCTGAATAGCAGAATGATATCAATAACGATGGCAAAAATGTGTTCATCATATTGCCGTGTATTGTAAAAAATGACGAGGTTTTAATTTGTAATGACTATCGCCAATAGAAGCCGTGTTTTATTTTATCGAAGCAAATGGGATATAACTGCTTGGCAATAGATGTGCAATAGTATGAGTCTTTCATAAAATACGTATCAATTTGAAACACACGTGCTCGGCATGGGTTAGTTACATTGAAGTATTGGTCGAGAATTAAAAGCACCAGTAGGAAGGCTTTTAACTACATTACGATTAATACAAACCGTTTGAATATGTTAATTTGCCATGACGCTAATGTGGGGAAAAATATGTAAATACTTAGCAAGCAATGACCTGACAAACGTCAGTATTGTATAATAAGCCAAATTCGTTTGACTATTTAATTCTTTTGCACCGGCTTCTCGTTCAGCCTTTTATATTGATGAAATGTCAAGTTCAACTTTATTGCTTCCGAAATTGCAAGGTTTACATAATTATAAAACCTTTGGATTAAGTACGTCTAAACTATTAGAAAGAAATGGATACAGCAATATGTGCGTATTGAATTACTTGCCTGTGTTTGAAAAGAACATTGTAAATACGCTTTGCAACGTATCAACGCACACTTCCGATTAAATGCAATTCGTAAATAAATTTTAAATACAACTCAACAGAATCTAGTTAATGAAGTCGAATATTGTAAAATAATGTCTATTCTTTCACTTGGCTATCTATGTAAGCAACATATTTTCTAATAAAAAAATTCCATCGTACTTTCTGATGAGACTTTTTGCGGTTAATAGCAGTACTTATTACTTACGAATTTTTATATTTTTTTATCAAAGAGTTTAATAATAACCGGTATGTAATGCGCACGCATGTAAGATTCTATTAATGACATAACCTTAGTGAACGACTGTTATTGTTCAATATGATGATGTACGCTACCTAGTTTTCATTAAAAATTAAGCGGTACAATGCACACGACACCATGACGACGTCTACATTTTCCTGGTGGCATGTGACGATTCAAGGCAAGGGTTGGCTTACGTAACGTCACAAAGAACCAAGCAAGCAAGCAAGCAAAGTCAACGTCTAGGTAATTGAAATATTTATGCATCGGTCTGGGGTGCGTAACGATGTTTCCGGTACGGCTTTCCGGCACTAGCAGGTTATGTGATAAACCAATGGAATATACCCTACATGTACGTATATTTCCACTATTTATCACTCCCGATTTAATGAAATATATATACTCACTGAATACCGCTTAAAAATATTATAACGACCACCACAAAATGTTTAATTAATTATGTTCTTATTTGTACTGATACGTAACAATTAGCACTACTGTAGCCGGCAAACAAAAGGATAATGGTGTACAGACACGAGTGCGGCTTTGATCATATTGCACATGCATCACACGATTCTACCAAAACGTCTTCTCTAAAAGTACTCAATGCGACCCCAATACAGCTCGTGTATCATTTTATGATTGCACAAATAAGAGATTACTCCCGCGATAAATAACCAATTTGACTGCGCGCGGCAAAAACAGGAGCATTTAATCAACAACAAAGTTTACAACGCCAGTGTCGCTAGGTTAATTTGGTTTTCATAATCAGGAAGATGACTCTTGTCAAATAAATAATTGTTTAACAACCTTAACATGGAACGTGTGTTTTGCATAGTTAATACCAGGTCGCTTTATGTTTTGCTAACAGTGTCTTAGTTATATAGACGTTTTATCATCTTGTTCGAGGGAATTATGATGCAACACGTTTGTCTGGGAATTAGCAACCATAACCCACTAGCTCGCTAGTAATTGGCAGCTTTTAATGGGATAAATAATGTGCCACGGTTGAACATTTGCGTTATTAATAAGCAGCAAAAGCGGGTCTCATACAGGCTTCTGACCGAGATTATTACATATTTGTCATAAAATATGTTTTGGAAGAAGTGTTCGTTTAATTGTTCCATTTTTCATATTGGTATCTTTATTTGTCTAACAAAAGAAAACTCGACAACCTGAGCGGTCGCAGAATGCTTACAATCGAAAAAACCTCTAATCCAATTAGCTCAATGGACTATTTTTTGCACTTGTATACAATTCCATTTTAAAATCAACCTCTTTCGTTGTTTTTTGAAATTTAAAACAGGCTAATATTATGTACAGTCTTTTTTAAATATGACTTGATGTGATTTAAACTTTAATTATTGGGTACTTAAATCTTTGCTCTTTTCGACCTTTGACTTGATATTCTGTTATTATTTGAAATCAGCAATGCGATAGTTTTCCAAAACAGGTCTGAAACTATTATGAAAACGGAATCGCATTAAACATCCAATCATTTGTGAAAAAGCTGTACACTTCCACAGTTGAATGGCATAATGTTGCGCTATATTGTCCGTTCCCTAAGCAAAGTGATGCCGAGCACATATGTTGTGTTACTTCCACTTCAATTAAATATAGAAGGCATTATTCACCTCACATGGAAAGCGCCATGTAGCTCTCGGCTATGTTAACGATCTTCGCATATTGGAAATATATTTCCTACATCTATTACTCCAGTAACTTGCAACCAATTATTTAAATAACCATTTAATATACATTTTGGCGATGTGCCATTATGCGTATTTAATTCCATCAAGTTTTTAAAAGTGCACACGTTTTGTATGTAATGAAGTAGCAGTTCGTCTATTAGTTAATATTGAACTTGGCCGTTGCTCTCTGATTGACGATTCAATTAAATTACTTATGGTAATAGAGCAAAATGTTCTAGGAAACTCTTTGATTGTATTAGGCGAACTTACATTTTATGTATTAGCAACAATATTCAATTTAATTGAAACATTTAATATAATTGTAAAATGTTATTTCCGTATAAATATTTCAGGATTATGGAACTTTAACACATTTTTTAATCATACTTTAGGTATTTGAACCATTTTCAGTTGAGCGGAAGGTTAAACGTCGCAGTCCCTTAGACGTATCTCTAGCATCTACCTATCGTGATAACAAATAATGGAAAAGTTTAAAATTGGTGTGTCAGTACCTTTCGTGGCTTAAAATCGAGATGATTCTGAAAAGTAAATACTAATTTACATTATTGAGAAAAACATTATTGATGAAACCTTACCAAATTATTTTAAGTACCAAATGTCGCGAATTTGTTACAATGTTTGTAAAACGTAGCAATGTGCACACATATCAAAACTAGTCAATATTTTAAACAGCATCCCGAATGTTTTAGAAGATGTCTTATGGCATTTATTTTTTATGAGTATTGACTAGCAAATACAGCAGAAACAACTCATAAACTTAAAACATATTTGATTATGAATGTTTATTACGCACGAATTATCGCGAAAACTACCGACAATGGATGCAAAACGTTCATTCATTTTGTAACCTCCCCTATTTTAATATTTCTGAAATCACTATAACTTAATTTAAAAACAATCTAAACGAGCATTCGTCATGAAATTTTATATGAAACTTCTATAAGTGTAACTGTACTTGTTTCATAATTGTACGAAAACACTATGGCACTTTGTATTGATATTGGATATAGAGAACAATTATTCTCTGTGAAAATTCTCCTATATTTCTACAATAATTTGATAACACCGATTTGATTTCATGAGGTGCCATAGTACATACAGTCATGAATTTAAATTGTCTTCTGTTTTGTTTATTCTGTAAGTGTGAAAGCTAAATAGGGAAAACCAAATTTATATCTGATTGATAACTTAAGTTCAGATTGACATCTCACAATGGAACTTTCTATGTGTCATGACTCATATCATTTCTATCAGAAAATATGTTGCTTATAAAGCTTGCCAAATGAAATTTAAACAAAATATGAAATGACATTTTGTTGACCTGGAGTTCAAAATTTGTTATTTGTATTTAATCAAGATTGTTTATTATAACATTGCATGTATTCATCACGTTCCTTTCAAACTCAGGCAAGCGATTCGATGCTCACGTATTGCTGTGTCTAACTTTCTAATATTTCAGATGTGGTCGGCACAAAGGTTTTCTTATTATGTATACCTTTCAGAAAAACGGAAGCAATATAATCACACTTGACATTTCATCAATATAAAACGCAAATCGGGAAACCGAGAGCAAAATAATTAAATTATCAAATGAGTTTGGCTTATTAAAATACGGGCATTGTTCCGGTCCAAGGCATTGCATATATTTCTAAACATTTGCGTCATTGCTAATGAAGATGTGTTCATAATGTATTAAAAGCCCGCCTAGTGCGATCTGCTTTTAATCCTCGGCCAATCATTCCATGTAACTTAAACCAAAGAAACGAGTGTTTTTAAATGGATGTGTGTTACTCGAAGCGTCATACTATAGCACGCCAATAGCTTATCAGTCATTTCCCCAATAGCTACTCCGAAATAAAAAACGGTTTCCGTTAGCGATAGCCATTACAAATTATGATATTATTATTTATTGACAATTCACATAAATTTAGAACACACAGATTTTACCATTGTGGTGGATATCTTTCTCCAATTCTTGACACATCAGTTTTTATCTTGCATAATATTTGTTATCTTTCCCATTCTTCCAATATCGGCAAATAGCCGGCATTAATGCAAACAGACATACGGCATTCCTACCGGATGCATCTTAAATTGTAATTTCATTTTTTTCTCTAAGAGGAAATATTGCACAATATCAACGTCAACTTTAAACAAAGTCAAACTCAATGTCACATTTGACCTGCCGCCCATTTGTTAACATCTCAATTTTGTCCATTGTGCTAATTCTCCTAACAAGTTTAGAAATCAATCGTAGCCAATATACGCACCAACCTCTCTATATATGGGACGTCATTCCATTGAGAGTAATGAAAATAAAATTAATGAAATATATCGTATTTTTAATAAACCCTTGGTGTAACAGATATACGTGTATAACAATAAGAAAATAGGGAATTAATGATATCGGTCGGGCTAGACCAATGGAAGAGAAATTAATTTTAATAAGTAATGTGTATGCTGCCAATTATCTTGATTACGTTGTCAAGAACAGATATTATGGTGTTGTAATGTTTGTGTATGTTTAGCATTCAGTAGACTTCCTATGGTTTTCATTTAACATTTCATTTATACGCGTTGTACCATATGTTTTATTTGGGACAATGCAATCGCTAAATGTAAATTTTGCGCTCAATTAGTGTTCATAACGCTAGACAGAGAATATAAGACAAAGTAAGTTATGTTTCAGAGCGGACGCTAACATATCACGTGATCGCTAAACCTGATAAGGTGTATAATTCAGTACATAGAACACAATGTAAATCTGAAGGAAATACGTATCGTGTTTGACATTATTCATGTAAGTCTGTACCTTTGTGACTTCAGTTCTTGTATGGACTGAATGTATAATAGTATTAAGCATAATGAAGTTTAGAAATTCTTTCGTTTCTAAGATACAAATCTTTTCTAAAGCTTCTTAGTCGCGATTTCAGATGTCAAAGTAACGTTGTCCTGCCATGCAGCCCATCCATGAATGTTACTAGAAATAATAAATACGTTTCCATTGCTCAGGTGCTGCATATGTAATGTTATCTTGTAACCGGTGGCTTAAACCTTTTCTGGTATGGTTTCTAAGATCTGCCTTCCATGACACTACCATTACAATGTTGTTACAAAACATTACCATGTATGTTATACTATCCAAGTAAATTAAATGTGGTACAATCTTCTAGTCGTAAGCCATACGGGAGAAGCATCTATTGTGTAAATAAAGGTTCCAGTTGCCTGTACCTTTTCATCAGATTTCTGACATTTGATTACTTTCAGAATTATATCTATCTGAACCAATGTGATTGCTTCTGACGTTCGCTAGATATTTGTTTAATGTACTCTTGTGCATAGATATGTGCAGACATTGGACGAGATTTACATCTATAACTTATTCAGTCCGATTGACGTCTTTGTAATTATCTCTATTGTTATGACTGCATTTGTGCGAAATCTTTAGGACTGCAATCCATTGTTATTTTCGTGTTTTAGCAATGCATCCTCTGCATTGTTGATTGCACCAAACATTCATAAAAAGACAGGCAATCGTTTGTTGATAAAACGAGGAGCATTACTTCCCTTCTTTCGCTCGTAAAATTAAAATGGAAATATTACTTTGCTTCGTTCCTTGTCATATCATTGTTTTATATAGTTCCGTCCGTTATAATGTTTACAAAGTTATAAAAATACACTTACATAATTGGTATAACTCGACAAACTAAAAACTAAATTTATGAAAATCAACTTCTGCTTCACTTATGAGTATAACTTAAAACGTATATAAAATAATCTGCACTACCGGTAGCGTACATCATTAGAGTATATGTTCACTTTGTTTTAGTCGAGATCACGTCATATGAACCAACTGTACCAAATACAGATTACAGCAACAGTAACGATGTTCCAATGTGCCTGGGGTAGAGAATTTTTCATCCTTACGACTTTAATAGTATATCTAATGACTAGACAAGAGACGGCACACATACACATTACAGAGCAATAACTAAAATTTGTCGCAAAGAAGACATTACGGAACATTAATCCAGGCAGGGTTTAATATATATCTACGTATGACAGGAAGACTTTCAGAAGGCTTATAGCGTGTGATTCATTGTCTCTCCCGTTTAACGCACTCGTGTCTTACGAGAAAGAAAACCGTAGTATCCTTGGTGTTGATGTGTTCGCTCTAGTGAATACCGATAGGTTGACAGAGATTTGATTTGACAGAGAAGTGCCGGCATTATTGTCTCAGATCTCATATCCATACCCAGTATATTTTTTTGGTGATAAATGCACTCAACTTTTGTATCGATCTGTTGTCGTTGACATCGGTTGATGTTAAGATTAAGATGATAACATTAGAAACCACAACACTGACACAAAGGGACGTTTTAAGTCGATTTGTATGATGCGTATACACAGAACTATATAAACAAATACATTTAGGTATTTTAAGCTCAGTTTAGTCGATTGTTTGGCGTGTATGTGTTTAATGTAAGCTCTTGTTGAATAGGCACGTGCGTCGGAAGGAAATGAAGGCTTTCATCTCTTCAATTATACAATAATGTACTACAGGTGTGCGTGTAGAATCAAGTTTCGTGGGTAGAGATCTTGAATGCTTATTAAAATGATTTTCGTTGGTTTTAAAATGTCTGAAAACATTAGGAGTATATGATGATCAACTGAATATAGCATGCACAGCTATAAATGAATGGTAAAATCGTCAATGTCAGCGATTTTTGAATTTAATTATTAGATTAATTTAGATTGTACCAATAAAACTGTCGATCTAAAACTGCTATTTCTGACATAATTACATTTTGGGAGCAATTGGTAACTACATAAATTAGACAACAAACCAAGTGATGTTACTGTTACGTCCATTTTTGTGTTGAATAAATCTGATTAATGTGTTCCGATGCAAACTTAATTAATTGATATTGATAGTATAGCTGTTCATTACATGTTTATGGAGCGTTTAATTGACATGAAACTTTTTTTCTCCATGAGTAGCGATGCTTTCGTTGCAATGGATTATAGTATTACTTACGGTAGTTAATGTTTGATTTCACATTCTTAGTATTTCGTTTTGCTCTCTTAATTTTAATTGACTTTTAAGCAATTTAACCTAGGAAGTTTCAATTATTTTCGCTTTCTTCTTTGACGGTTTTGCTTGAGCAATATCAATATGCAAGTGTGGCGACAGAGTGATTTCGAAAACTCTCGATAGCAGAGACATATAGTGTTGTGTCATGCAATGCAATGGTGTTTTATCCGATATACATCACTTAACTTGGTGAATATTGATATATCAAATAATGTTTTTACCGTCACACCTTGATAGTCAGTTCCCATCTAGAACAGGGAACGCGTTCAAAAAGCGATTTGGATTTCTTCTTAACACTTGTAAATTGTTTAGTTAAAAATAAAATAATTATCAATTGTAATCTTGGACAATTTTGACTGTTTGTTTTAACAGTTTGTTTTAACAGTTTGAATTGTTAGAATTTTAATCTAAAGGAAGAACCTCAGTAGTATTCAAATCGTTTTCAATACGTTATTGTGATATTCAATATAGCTAAACTATGTATGTCTTATTGCTGATGTAAATGTGTGTCTCAGATCATCTCACATATATGTACATAGAAACAGTGATGCTACACATAACGACGTCGACTGGTAAACGTCCTCTAGAATACATATATTGTATACTGCATCACACTACTTATCCTACACATACTTTTTAAAAATCGGCAGCTACACTTTTTACAACGGGAAACAACTGTTCTGTTATCAAATATAATATAATAGTGAGAACATATATAATAATATGAAACATGACACCAGGAGCGACACAACAGCTGCATAATGTAGATTTTGCATCCGAAAATAAAAGAAATAATGTAACCTATTTGGGGATATCGTAAAGAATGATATAGTCCAGACGAGAGTCACCTAAACCGTGCTATATAGTATTAAGTTTTTTTTATTGTTGTTCTGAGTTGTGCAAATATTGAAGGTCTCAAAACCGTTTGATGACACTCTGTCATCATTGGGGAACTTTTTTTTATTTGGGGTTACAGATGGCCTGTGAAATGGCGATTTTAACTATTAAATACGGACAATAATTTCATATAACATTTGTACTACCGTGAAAATATCAGCACATGCGTGTTTATATTGAAAGAGTTTAAACATGATTAATAAAGGAACTGTATACATTAACTGGGTTTCAATAAAATACACATTTTCAACAGTTTATGTGTAATTTACGTGACAAAATGATAAAATTCAAGAACAATCGGTACTTATAACTGTTTAATGTTATATCAAACATGAACCTTACAATGAAGTAGGTTTTAATGAATTTTTAAGTTATATTCAACCTAAAACAAAGTGCAAGACATCATTGCATGTAGAACAGTATGTGTAATATACGTTACCATTAAAGTATTTTTATGCAAAGTATGAACTATTATGTTTCCTGCTTGTTCTGGGTTATCAAACTGATAAGATTGGTGTTTTCTCTTGGAACACATCTTTTTTAAATTGGGCATGTAATTTTACTTCTTAATCAAACTGTGATTTACGTGACCATATGTTACCAAATAGAAAATGCATAATATAATGTAATATATGTTACCATCAACATATTAAACAATTTAAGCCTGGAATTTTATACACTTACTCATTCTGTGTAATAAGTTTTCTTTCGCTAAATCTGGGTTAAACTTTCACGAAGCATTATGGTAAATTGATTTTGATAGAAATAGTGATTTACGTGACATTATGCAAAACTCTACAGTTCACTGTATAATGAAGATGTATCCATCCAGTTTGTCGATTTTTTAAAATTAAAAATGACATCATGTTAATGGCACAATAGATGCATGTCTGGACTCATTATTACAGTAAGTAATATTTGTAATCAATTGCCACATGTTTCTATTCCCCATACCGGTACATGTTTATATATAGACTTGACACAAATAACCACGGTTTGACAGCCTATTTAAATCATTCAATACCCGTCAAGATTGTTTAAAATTATAATTATGCTTTCAAGAACTAATCACATAAACATCTCCACAGTTTGACTATACTAGTAATTTTCCAGCATGTCGCCGTTTACATACACCTTCGTATCATATAATAAGCAATATAATACTTGTACATGCATGCACAAACAAAGGTACATTAAATTCGAGTTAAATGTTATTGTCACAACCACATTTTGTGTAAAAATACTAACTGATATCAATCATTCTCAACACTAATTACTGGTGTTATTCGTCGCTACGAGAGGGTATTAGAGAATTGAAGCCAGATTTCCTTTAATGCTCTGTGTCATGCAAGGTCTTTGGTATATAGGCGACATCGCTATCGAGGAGGCAGTTCAAGTGTTTTATATTGATGCCATAGTAACATTGTCAGCTATCATGGCTAGACAGAAGGACCTTGCTAATTCTACCTTTACGCATTTCTAGATCCTTTGGGACTTAGTTCTAATGAGCTTTTCCACATACCTGTCTGTATGTGTGCCCGCTTTACATTCTATTCAAATGCCTCATATATGGGTTATTATGAAATTCTTGGCGTGATAGCAGACGACTTCCCTACCTTTAGTCCCCAAACATGCTGGTGGACGATTGAAGTATCACCACAAAAAGCAACCATGACTGTAGATGGCAACAAGAAACAATTGTTGAAAAGTTAGAAGTACAAACACTGTCAAATGAAGCACTACATCATGATTTGGTGTAACTGCACAAAACCATAGACCCATTAAATTGGACAAGAACATCAGGATACTACACCAAGATCTCAAAACATCTAAAGCGGAGGCATATATTTTAAACAATATATGGTTTCTGACGCACATGAGGGGAAGACTGACTTAAATATGATAATGCATATTACATTGCCTCTAAAGTATTATATACACAAATAACTGACTCCCTAGTCAGAGATCGCGCTTCAGTTGACATTAGAGAAACGGCATAACAGAATGAAGTCATAATTAGAAAATTTCTTGCGCCAATTCAGAGATAGGTAAATCTACAGTAAGAATCACTGCTCTCCATGTATTACAGTCAGGTTAACTACATTAGGCTACCCTTCAGTCAATTTTGATGCAATTATGAGGGAAAGCACTAAAAATGACAACAGACAACAGACTTGAGCTGATCAAGTGTGGTTGCGACAGTACAGTCATTGTAAACGTTACCGTGCTCGAATGTACTGCACATTATTTTGTGCATGTATGGGTCTTGTATCACTTGTAATAATCCCGAACCTAAGGTGTGGTTAAACAGCTACATGCTTGAAAATTATCTTGTCAAGCTGTAGTGAAGTTCTTGTGAGTTTCGCTCGAAACTATGCTATAAAAAAGATTAGTTCAGATATATATCATTATTCAAATAACTAGTCAAACTGTGGTGATTTGTGTCAAGTATAAATAGTCAAACAAGTATGTGGAAATGAAACATGTGGTTACGTTTAACAAATATTACTTTCTATAAGTATACGAAGTTCCGATATACATCAAGTTTGCTATTGATATGATGTCGTTGACAATCTTGATTGATTCTTCTTGATTATACAGAGAACATCGGAGTTTTGCATGATGTAACGTAAATCACTATATTTGTATTTAGAAAAGAAATCAAGTTACAGAATTGCTATGCGATAGTTTAAAACAGATCTATCGAAATAAAGCATCGATCATCTCACTCAAATTCAGAATGAGTAAGAGTATAATATTCCACACTTAAATTACTTAAACACTTTTATGGAAACATATTTTACATTATGCTATGTATATTCTATGTATTTTCTATGTATTTCTATGTGGTAACATATGGTCACGTAAATCACATTTTGTGTAAGAAGTTCAACTACATGTCTAATTATTTTCAAAGGATGCCTATCAAAAGAAAACATTGCTCATATCAGTTTGATAACCCAGGATAAATAGAAAAACATAGTAGAACATACTTTGCATATAAACAATTTAATGGTAACGTATATTACACATACTGTTCTACATGCAACGATGTTGTGTACATTGTTTATTACTTACCATTCATTTAAACCAACTTAATTGTAATGTTCATGTTTGATATAACATTAAAGAGTTATTAGTACCGATTATTCTTGTATTTTATCATTTTGTCACGTAAATTACACATAAACTGTTGCAAAAGTGTATTTTTTAAAGCGCAGCTAATGTATACAGTTCCTTTATTTATAATGTTTATTCCTTTTCAACTAAAACATAAATTTGCTGATATTTTGACGGTAGTACAAATGTTATATGGAGTTATAGTCCGTATTTATTTGTTAAAATCGCCATTTCAAAGGCCATCTTTAACCCCAAATAAAAAAAGTTCCCCATTGATGACAGAGTGTCATCAAACGGTTTTGAGACCTTCAATACCTTGACAACACAGAAAATCAATAAAAAAAACTTAATACTATATAGCAAGGTTAAGCGAAAAATCCCCAATCCTCGTCCGGACTAATATTAACGCAAGGCAGGCTGATAATATTGTGACTATTGGAATTTTGCAAGGAAGTTGTTTGCTTTGTGATATTTATTGCTTAATGCACAAAAGATATTTTGAAAATCTAGCCAAACATGTATTAGAGCTTCATTGTAAAAAAGATGCAGCACTTAACCCAACCAGCCGATCACAGAAATCAGTAACACCACAACACAACTCACATTAGCCATGTTGCGATAATTTTAACATGAACAATCACTTGAAAACGTTTAATCGTTTAGAATAAGTTGAAACTATGGTCCAATCAACACTATCGACACTTTTTTATTTGACAGTAAATTAAACACACTAACATATTTTGAAATAATTTCATGATTTTAATAATTGACTGAAATAGTCATGTACAATTAACCTATTGCCTCATTGCATACTTTAAACAAACATCTGGTCAAATAAGTTTACACAATTGTTTTACTACTACTTTAAAAGTAAGTTCCATTAGGCTATTCATTATTATACCACAATCCCCATATTGTATGCCGTCGTAACGTATGTTTCATATCAATTTAATTCGTGCTTAACTGTTCACGAAACACAAAAAACATTGACCGATCTGACAAAATCAAACGGCTATTATTTTTTGTAATAAGTGTATGTTTATGACTGTAGAACACTAATTGTTTCTGACATTTACTGTAAATGGGTACATGTTGTTTTGTCTTTGTCATGTTTGACATGTTACAGATCTATTTACATAAACATGGCCTTGTTTCCATTGGTTTTCCAAAAGGTTTTCACTTATGCTCTTTTCATGTTCTTTGGTCAGATCACCAAATCAGCTTTCTACTGCGTTAATCAGTCAGGACAATTTAAGTACTAGTAACTTATTAAATACTATGTAACTATATCACATTATTCAACCAGTCATCGGACCTAATTCCTCCAACATACGACTCGCTCATGATAATATCAAAATGAGTATCGCAGGGTTTTCATTTTTAAATTTCCCAGTTACGTTAAGAATTGTATATATAATTCCCTGACCTAATTAAACTGAAGCTTCAAGATTATGTCTGTAAAATTATGATAAGTCTCCGTTGGATGTGGTTTACAAATTATTGTGTTCATACATCAATCAACAAACCATAACTTTCATAAAAAATTATGTTTTGAGAAACAATACTTTTTTCAATTTATTTACCAACGAAGTTATTATTTTCAGCCCGCACTCATGGGGTGAAAATCCTAAAATCCTATCGACGGCTATAAAAACTCTTTTACGCATATGATATTTGCCTTATTCTTGAATATTAAACTTACTGTTTCAGATCACGCAAATGTATAAGAATATTCCCCCAAAAAATGTACTCGTTAAGATGTTTGGAATTGTCTACCAAGTGTCTCACTAGACCGTCTGTTGTTACTATCAAAAGTGACACTAATATCACAGGATTTCTAAGATTGTGTATAGTAAAAGTGATTAACATATCAGAAGATTCTGCAACCTTCCAATCTATGTAAAATGTTTTCAAACGTTTTTAACACAATTTAACTTGTTGTTAATGATCAGCAATAAAGGTCATCTCCATACCGTTCCCGAATAGGGAACTGGTTTTTGTTTCACGTGTTATTTACCTGAAGAAAAAAGAATTATCTTCGATTAGCTTGGGGTTTACCAGTTGGCATTCTCGACTCTGGTAGCTTATGTTCAGCCAACTACAAATGGATTGGCGTTTTACATATCTGATTGAAATGGGGTAAATTTCATACTTTGAAAGGTTGTAAGTTGTTTGTTGAAGTAGTATTCAACTGTTTTACGTATAAACCTAAAGGGGTATTGAAAAAATGTTTTTTTGAAACCCAAATCACCGATTAAACAATTAACGTCATTGTCTTACGTATTTACATAGTGAACAGTATGTTTCCATTTATCGCAATACTATCGTAGTTATTGTCACTGGATAAAATTGGTCTGCTTTTTCTATCGCCACAAGGACTGGCGAGATGTTCGGCAGTGTTTATTGAATTATAACACACGGTGACACTATGTTCATGATAATATATCTCACTGAGATTGGTTGAAATTTCATTCTTTTGCCTGTATAATGACATTATCATTTATGTTGAGAACATCTGGCACATATTGTATATCCCATTAAAACTTTGTACTTACCATGTATGTTAATGGGTGTACGCCAAAAAGACAATTTCCAAATGGCGTCATGGACATATATCGGTTTTATGTATGTTTCATGAATGAGACGGTCGTAAGTGCCACTAACGACCTTATAAGACTAATGCAAATTCGGCATCTACAACATAATGCGCTTCTTATGAACCTACTTTTATTAAACAAGGAACTTGTCAAGGTGACCAAACTGAAATTGAAAAACAGTTTTTACCAAAAGTAAAGAGTGATTGTCAGAAGGATTTTCTTGTTTTCTAAAATAACAAATGATTTTGTAGTTACGACTTTCTCATTCTTAGTCAGCGATTGTATACTGTAAAATCATTACTTTTTGTGGGGGATTAAATTTCGTGGATTTCGTTGTTCACCTCAAACACGAACTTTAATCCCAACGAACATTAATTTTGACCCTTGTTTTATTACCTGAAATGCAAAATCCACGAATTCAGGTCCCAACGGTCTTTTTTACCAAAACCACGAAATTTCGTCCCAACGAAATTAAACGATTTTACAGTATTCTATTTCAACAACTATAACGATATAGAAAAACGCGACGTAGAAATCCTTGGTATAGAAAACCATTCAGTAAGCCAATTGAATGGCGTTCTCATTTTTCAATTTCAAAACACGATTACAATTCGAACTTATTTTGGATTTGCTTTTTTGGCGTGTAGAAGAGTATGTTGTGCTTTATCAGCAAATTAGCCACTAGTCTGTGGAAACCCATTACTGTTGTAGTACAGACTTTACATTAATTTTGACAATCTATACTTTTATCATTTTCATATTTTCGGATAATGCCATATCCCAGACAAAATCATAATACTTTGACAGCTACAAATATCACGTCGGATATAATTTATCGACACTACAGTTGATGTTAATGTATGTCTTTGTAAAGGCATTGTCTGTACTTCTATGGTTGTATTTGTCTAGTCTTTACAGTTTGGCTAATGTGACACTATCCGAAGAAGTGTATTTCCTTTAGGTTTTTGCCTGGTCTACCAAGATGAATCTTACGTTATAAGACTGATATCGTCGTTAATGGCAAAAATGAAAGTTCAAGACATCATCCATTGACCAATTAGTGAAAAACTATATCGATGGCTTAGAATTAGAAGGTCGTAACTACCAAATCGATATTTTGAGAAAACACGGAAAACTATCTGACATTTACTCTTTATTTCTGGTAAAACAAACGTTTACAACTTCATTTTGGTCAACATGACAAGTTAATTTTTTATGAAAATTGGGCTCATAAGAAGCGCCTTGTGGTGCTTATTATCAATATGTATGAATCTTAAAAGGTCGTAAGTGACCTTCTTATTCTAAGCCATCGATATATCTGGAAAGTTTATAGCCTATAAAATCATTTGGGTTTTAAGAGTTAAACTCTTGTGTCCCCAGCCGTATGTAAAAGCTATTGTATTTCATAGTGATTTAGTTGTCTACAAGTGTATAGAACCTAAGTGACTGATGCCTTTAGTCAACTCGGTGTTCTTAGTTGTTGGTTGATTCTGTATGTCTTACAACTTACAAAGTGGGGAAATATTCCTCATGTTTACACACTCCAACTAGAAGACATCAATATACATATATACATACATATACAGCAATATTTAAGAATACAATTCATGGTTTATCTTTGCCTGACAATGACAATAAAATGTAATGAAGGTTATTACATCTTCAATATTTCCAGCTTATATATAATTTTCTTTTATGGCAACAGTCTTCTTACAATAAAGTGGCGAACCTTGCGTGCGTACTAAACACTGTTGAATTTAGACACCCGCGAATTTGATATTTTGTACGAGGGTCACTTGCAAAGTGTTAATCAATGAGCAATAACTAAACATGTAAAAATTAAATAGTGTTGATGGTATGCCGCGCGAATATACGTTTTATAATAAAGTAAGATTATAGACGCACCGCAGATATTCTCGTAAGCTAATGTCGACAGAGTGCTCACAGAAACATTGTATCAGTATACTCAGTATGTGACAGTTATATGTGCATGACTTGGGTTGTAAATGGAATAAATCTAATACGTATTATGCAAATAGTGTCTGGGTTCATATAGCAATCCGATATGTACAGAATTAAGTGTGTCTCTATGGTTATAAGTGACGCCAGTATCAATGTACTACATACGTACCATGAACAAAACAAGTCTTTATGCGCCAGTGTCTGCACAATGTGCATTTTAGGCACCGCCATTTCTTGATAAACATTGGTCGAATTTCACCGAAACTTTGAATAAATCATCAATATCAAGTTTAGTCGTCGGGACAAACAAGTCGACCAAATCGTCAGAGAGTTGTTGGTTCTTTGTGTCGTTCACTCCAAGAGAAATAAATGACATAAATAAAATTAACTGCCCGGAAAGCCAACGAAGTGAGGAATACATGCATAAGTTTGTATACTGCTGTCGCCAGCCCGTATGTGCTGTCCATATCCGGGATATATATAATATATATAACGAAGTTATAGACTTTTTAAACTAACCACTCCCGCAAAGATTTTGAGTGACGTCGCAAACGTCAATTGAGCGTTATTTGACGCAACGTTAACCATCATTTTATAAACCCAGTATTTGATGAATTATTGACGTAAACTTTTCAAATTTTTGTCACATTTTAGAATAATATTTTGATTTTAATAAAACACGAAAAATTGTGATTGTTTGCTTAAAGGGAAAAGTAGCTGCTATTTTTAACCACTAACCGATTGTTTTTCTAAATTCGGGTGGTTTTCGAAATTTTGTCTCCATAGCAACGACGGAAGTTATTTTATCATTATTTGCCTGAAAATGTAAATCTTTAAGAAAGTACTATGATTGACAACTACTTACAAATGTACGATTAAATCGGTGAACTTGACTTTTTTCTCATTTAGAGCTTAAACATTATTAAATAATTACCATTGTTATGTCTATAAGCCAAGTTTTCCTGGAGAACGTATCAACTATAAGTGGAATATACACTTTTTATAAAAGTACATACGCACGTACATGTAATGGGTGAAAGCCTCTTAAAAGTACACGTTTAATATACCTGTTATAAATGTTAGATATAGGATACAGCATAGATTCTCTATACCAGACATCCTTTGTGTGTAATTTATACAGATAATGTACATATTACAAAGCCTACACGTTTATATTCTATGAATTCCAAGTTCCATGAGAGTTTAATTTAAATTAAGCGTTTAATTCCGACACAAAACGTTTAACTGTCTCACAAATATGATGCGCGCATCGATTTATGTAATGGCAGACAACTCTCTTGAGCTTTATTATGATTATAATTTCTCGCCCTAATCACCGAATTGTTTGATGTTTGGAGAAGATATGGAACACAACTGATAATTTCTCAAAACAACAGACGTCATTTATGTGTCATTTTTATTTGTATTGAAGACTTTAACTAATGAATACAAAACCTAAACAAACCACAAGAGACAGACCTGACGTTGTAATTAAACAATGACGAGGAATATCAGTTTAACCATAACATAATGGAATAATTCCAATTTCATATACTTAAGTTACATCCATTTTAAATTTTTCATAATGTTGTTATCACAAAATTACGATTGCTCTTTTAATAACACTTGATTCAATTATTGGATAACAACATTATGAAAAATCTAAAATGGATGTAACTTAAGTATATGAAATTGAAATATATCCTGATGAAGGGCATGGGCCTGAAAATTCGATTTACGAGTCAGTTATTTGTTATACAACGAACATTTCTTTCCTATGAGAGACAATTAATATAATATACATAATGGAATAGTTCATTCAGTAAACCTTATCCTTTTACGGTACGATAATAGTTCTTTGGTTCAAACCCTCAATACTGCAACTTTATGGATATCACTAAGTAGCTATAAACAATGTACTGATTCAACCAGTTTTGAAATCAACTATATACTTTATGCGCCAAACAAACTTATAAGTACCGTTTTAACAATTCTCATGAATATATCGAAATCATGGCTTTGGCTCGAAAATACACTACAGTTGTCCAAGACGAACAAAAAAGACACGATACAAGTAATATCAGATTTGCGATTAGTGAATGCATCTAAGAATCCTTCATTGCATTCATCTGTATGCTCTGATACATTTACATTGTAATATGCCACAAACTACTTCATCTTTGTCTTTGCCCATTACGTTTGTGTTTGGAGTATGTGTTTTCTTCGTTAAATTTTCCTGGTCTGATGAAGCATTATCCTTCGCCAAAGCATTAACCTAACTGAAGTATGTTCATTATTATAACCATGCAGAGATATCTAACACTAGTTCATTATTGTTTATTCAGACACCTTTAATATAATAGTGGACAAATGTAAAGGTTTGTCATTTGGAAAACTAGGTCTTGGTTTATGACAGTACTTGCCATTTTTGTGGACTGTTATTAACATCCGAAACCAATCATGGTGTCCTTCGTCGGCCTCTCATTCTTCCCTTATCGCCGTCATTATTATACTATTACCTGCCTTCTTGTCCAGTGGATAATACTTTTTAACAAATTTAACAAATTTCTTTTCTCATTTCTGAGGTACATAAAGGGGTTTAATAATCAATGGAACAGAAGACAAACAATTATTGTAATCTATATTGGTCTTATTCGTACTTATCACTGTCATTATTATATTACCGAAATTGACCACTGAAGATTGGTTTGATTTTCTATCCAATGTAACTGATGCTCACTACTGGGACAGCTAGGAACGTAACATGTAAACACTTGGTTTAATGATCAGAGAATAATAGGAGCAATGCAAAACAATTTTTTTATGGACATTGGTACTTTGTGCTGATTTGGATTGGGACATTATTATAGTATGAGTTTCGCCATGCATATGATTAAATGTGGGAAGATTATAGGTATTTCAGATATATGAGTTATTAAAGATCCTTATCAGTAATTTTAAGAAAACACCTAAAACTATGTAAATATCATCTACGAACTCGTTCATGTAAGCAATCACTACGTCTAAAATACACTAATACAGTCAAATACTATTTATTAGAGTCATCACAATAGCCCCAATTTTACAAACAGTCCAGTTTTTAATTTGTACACGTTGATAATAATAAGCATGTAGTTTGACTACTAGTGATCCAGTTGACAGGACGTCATAATAAAACATGCTTCCTTTTCTGAATTATATCTACAGTATGTGTTCCGCTTGCTAAAGCTATACTTCATAACGTTATACTAGTATTACTATTTACTGTAGTAAGGAGCACATCATGTATTCTATATCAATAAAACTTGTATTGTAGTTACGTATTTATCTGAAATAAAAACTGTTTTCGAAAACATCTGCACGAGAAATTTACCCAAGATTGAAATATATTTGATGTTCAGGTAAATACGCTTTGAGTGCACTTTCCTATATAACTAGATCTAGTTATTTTCCTTCTAAAACAAATTTATTGTTTTTGTCAGTACCACACAAAGTGTTCAGACAGAATCTGACGATTTACAACATTTGAAATATGTGTATTTACTTACGTATTTATGTAAGTAGACAACCCAACTGCGAGAAAACGTGTTCTTCTTTAATCCCCTGAAAATAAACAATGATCAATTATTAACTGATACTCAAAAATAATATGCACAGACAGTTAATGCATACAATGTATTAGTATCACATAATATATTGTCGATTAATCCAGCCTCTTCAAAAATGCAATGTATTTGTAATAGTTCTTTATCATTAGCGCCGGGAAGTCTAACATTAATTTACAAACCCTACATTGCACCGAGTAAATAAATTACTAAATATTTACCAATTACTTTACACAGCTTAATAGTGCAGCAAGCTCTGTCATGTAGCAAACATCCGTTAAAGATGTTAAGAGTTAGATAGATACAAACGTTGATGTATCTTACCACTATCATTGTTTACTAGCGATTGAATGAGCTAATCTAGGAACGTATTTAGGATGAATACTTGAAATGTTGTGCATCTGGTATTATATATTTAATACATATTCACTGGTAACATTAATTTTCTATTTATAGCCATCATGTACATTATTTATGTTATCTATCGTTAAACTGTGTAGAAACATATCACTAAAGGGCCATACACATGTTCGTACTTGTCTGTGTATATTGTTCACCCCAAACAAAACAAGCGACATTCTTTATCGTGTTTGCAAATGAATGAATCGTAATCCTTTACACAGAGTTGAGTACATTTATTATTCACAGTAGAAGTATACAGGGTGTTGTCAGCAGGTCGGAGACGATAATGACGGCATTAATATGTCACTTCTAACCTCCGTCATTGTGTCAGTATCAACTAGAGCGAGAACATCAACAGTAAGGATAATACGGTTTCCTTTCTCGTAAGACGCGAGTGTGTTAAGATGACGAGACAATAAACACGCTATAAACCTTCTGAAGTCCTGTTGTCATACGTAGATTAATATTGAACCTTGCCTTGAGTATTGTCTCGTAATGTCTTCGTTGCGACAAATATTGTTTTCGTGTCTATACTGTATGTTTGCCGTGTCTTGTCTGGTCATTAATGGTCCAATTAAAGTCGTTAGAATGAAACATTCTCTACCTCAGGCACATTGGAACATCGTTAGTATTGCTGTGATCTGTATTTGGTACTCTTGCTTTATATGATGTAATTATGACCACAACAAGATGTAGATGCATGAATCCTCGAATTTTGTACACTGCATAAATTGCAGAATATTTAAAATATGTTTTATCAAGTTTGATTTAAACTCATACAAAAATGATGTTGAAACAGCAGTTTATTTTCATAATTTTATTTTTTTTGTTTGTCTAGTGATATCTAAACTGTTAATGAATGTATTTTGTATCACTTTCTACATATCATAACGAACGGTACTATATAAAAACGATGATATGACAAGGGACGAAGCAAAGCAACATTTCAATTTTTATTTTGTGAGCGACAGAAGGGAATGATTGCGTCTCGTTTAATCAACAAACGATTGCCTGTTTGTAAATTTTTGGTGAATTGCAGAGGGAGCATTGCTGAATAGCAGTACTAAAGCTTCGCACAAATGCAGCCATAACAATACAGTTTATAACAATGACGCCTATCGGACTGAATAAAAAATAGATGTAAATCTCGTCCAGTGTATGCACATATCTATGCACAATAGTAATCTTAACAAATATCTGAGGAATGACACATGCAACGACATCGATAGATTTCAGAAAGTAATCAAATGTCAGAAATCTGATTAATAGGGATAGACAACTGGAACCTTCATTTACACGATGGATGCATATTCCTTATGACTAACGACTAGAAGATGACAACTTTTACCAACTTTACTTTACTTGGATAATATAACATATATCGTACAGCTTTGGAACAACATTGTAAATATACAATCATCCGGCAGGAGTTTAATGAATGTTTGGTTAACAGATAATGTATTTGTATGCTCATGCCTATTGTTCCATTGTCTACATATTATCCTATCTTTTACCATTCTGTAGAGCTTAAACACAATGGTCAGTTTTAGTGGCAATGGCGCGTATATTGGCTACGATTGATTAATAGACTTGTTAGGAGAATTAGCACAATAGACAATAGACAAGATGTTGTAACAAATTGACGTCAGGATAAATGTGACTTCCATTTTGAATTTGTTTAAAGTTGACGTTGTGCAATATTTCCTCTTAGATTTAAAAGGAAATTACATTTTGAGATGCATTCGGTAAAAATTTCCGTCATATGTCTGATTGCATTAATGCCGGCTATTTAACAATATTAGAAGATTGGGAAAGATACCAAATATTATACAAGATAAAAACCGATGTGTCAAGAATTGGAGAAAGATATCTGTTTGTTCTTTATTTCTTTGTATTGTCAATTAAATATAATATCGTAATTTGTAATGACTATCGCAAACGGAAGCTGTTTTTTATTTCTGAGTAGCTATTGGGGAAGTGGCTGATGGCGATAGATGTGCAATTATGTGACACTGTGGGGGTAACAAACATCCATTTAAAACACTCGTTCCGCATGCTTTAGCTACATGGAATAATTGGCCGAGGATTAAAAGCAGATCGCATCAGGCGGGCTTTTAACAACATTATGATTTATACAAATCCTTAAAATATCTCCATTAGCCATGACGCAAATGTTTAGAATATATGCAATGCCTTCGACCGAACAAACGTCAGTACTTTTAGTAAGCCAAACTCATTTGACAATTTCCTTATATTGCTCCGTGTCATTGGTTTTATGTTTTATATTGATGAAATGTCGAGTGCGATTTTATTGCTTCCGTTTTTCTGCAAGGTATACATAATTAGAAAACCTTAGTGCTGAGCACGTCTGAAATATTAGAAAGTTAGACGCAGCAATATGTGAGCATCGAATCGCTTGTCTGAGTTGAAAGGAACATAGTGAACACATGCAACGTTACAGTGCATAATACTGATTACATGAAAATAGGAAATCATTTTTAAATCCAGATCAACTATTTGTCATTAATCTCGTCGAACATTCATCATTTTCTAAATTTCATTTGGCAAGCTTTATGTGCAACTTTTTTCTGGTAGAAATGATGTGTTGATAAAGAGCCCATCTATAGACAGTTTGTGTATTAGAACTAAGATATTACACCCATGATACTATCAACAATGTGACTGTGCGAGGAAAAACATGATACTTTAATCAACAATAAGTTTTACAACGCAGGTGTCGCTAGGTTCATTTGGTTTAAACTTATTAGAAACATGCCTCTTGTCAAATCAATAATTGTTTAACATCATTAACATGAAACGAGTGTTTTGCTTCGTAAATATTAAGACCCTTTATGTATTGCTTATATCGTCTTGGTTTGATTCGGTTATTACAAAACTTTTATGAGTATTGAGTGATTCAACACGTTTTCGAGGGAATTGGCAACCATTACGTATGAACTCGAAAGAAAATGGCAACTTTTCAAAAATGAAAGGAGACATTCAAATTAATTTACATAATTATGTAATACTCGGTTGACCTTTCTCTCTTTTGACTTGGCAGATTATTCGTGTTCTCGTTAAGTTAGTGCTACCCATTGGCAGAAACGTCTGCATGTAACCAAATTAAGCACACAATACTCTAATTCCAATTTAAAATTAACCAATATTGTTCTAGGATATAATAACCAGCTTCACCAAAGAAAGTTGAAACTACAGAATATGAACAAACTATAGTACCAACATCATAACGCGTGAAATATTGATAAAGTAAATAACAAACAGCCATATAATGGGGATAGTGAATCAGCAAAGAATAATTTTATTTATCATGGCTCTAATTTCCTTGGTACACTGCGGTAGATCAAACGTGTAACGATGGCATAGAATATTTAGTTGAAAGGCTTTTAACGTTTAAACGGTTAGCTTAAGTTTGGAATCATACAGTGGGATTTACCTGTTTAAAGGATTGAATTAATCAAGTTAACGAAGAGACCGTTTGTAAGCACACATATCAACAAGGTTGTCAAACCAAGATATACGCAATTCTGATTGCGAGTAAAAACAAGCAAAACATGTCAGGACATACTTAAAGACGCAAAGCAAACATTATCGCACATTTGTCACAATTCGTCTGTCTACAAAACGTACTTACACAAATATATATAACACCAAAAGCCAACCATAAATTGCTAATAGAGATGTGCACACCCAAACCTATATGTATATCTATAAATTATAAACGTTAAATCCGAGAGATTGTCTCAATGAATTTTGATATGATATAAAGCCGACGAATTTAATCATGTGTATTGATGGTAAATCGATCCATTGTACGAGTAGAAGTGATACATACCTTTGATTAAACCCCTTGTATATCTCATCTGTGTGTACATTGCTAATAAAGCATCATTATAGGGTTTATCCAGATTAAGTAATATTAGTGCGTTTGTTGTTTGTTTGTTATAAAGAATAAATTCGTAATAAGCTACAATAATTTTGCTTGCAAGAGTTGTTATGTGTTTCTGTGATATATTAATATATACTTTATACTATGCTTAAGAGTACTTGGTAAGGTTTTACTTTTAACATTATTCCAGATATACGAGTATACTACTTATTGCCGTCTAATCACAACGTGCACATTAAAGCATGTTATAAAATTGTGTGGCGTCGTAAGTCTAATAGTTTCGTTATTTTTTATGTTACAAAACATGTAATAGGTTACCTTCTTTTTGTAGCACTAAATGCATACCCGTCTGCATTTTCTCCATTTTATTATCACACCTTTGCAAAATGAAGTGATAATGATAGTAAAGACGACAACTTTTGCTAAAATTTCATTTCACGCATATATTATGATTTATTTATATATGAGCCGTTCTCTAGGAAAACCGGGCTTATAGACACATAACTATAGTAATTATGTAATAACATTTAGAAATAGGTCTAAAATGAGAAAAAAGTCATGTTCACCTATTTAATCGTAAGTAGTTGGATAACATAGTACTATCTTAAAGATTTAAATTTTCAGATAAATTATGATAAAATTACTTCTGTCGTTGCTATGGTGATCAATTTCCGTAAACTACCTGAATTGAGAAAAACAATGGGTTCTTGGTTGAAAGTAGCAGCTACTTTTCCCTTTAAGCAAAAACTCACAATTTTATCGAGTTTTATTATAATCAGAATATTATTCTAAAATGTGACAAAAATTTGAAAAGTTTACGTCAATAATTCAATAAATACTTGGTTTATGAAATGATTGTTAACGTTACGTCAAATAACGTTCGAATGACGTTCGCGACGTCACTCAAAAACTTGGCGGGAGTGGTTAGTTAAAAAAGTCTATAACTTCGTTATTACATGTAATAATGCGTTCAAATTTTCAGAAATTGTTCGTAAGAGTCTCGTCCTTCTAACGATTTATTATCATGATTTTCGTAATTTTGTCAATAAGCCCGGTTTTCCTGGAGAACGGCTCATATATATATGAACCGACACCGATGGTGATGGAGTACACCATTTGGCATTGGCCGGTTCAATGATAAAGTACATAATGTGTTTCTAAAAGACCGACTCTTTAGCGCAAGACTAATTATAAAGGGAACGTGGATTTCTCTTATCCTCTAAATCATTAAATTATAACAGAATTTGAAATGACAATTATATTTTGTGGTAAATGATTTCTTTAAAATAGTTATATTTTTATAAATGTGAAGTGTGTTGATTGTGTACTACAAGAGTCAACGGTTTTATACCTTGTCTATCTTAATAAATGTTCAGATGTTACAAAGATAGTCTATGGAACAAATGTCAGGAGAATGTTCCATGCCGAGATATTTCTCAAGCTGTGTCATTATGTTTTTGTTTTTCAACCCTCTTAATATAATACTGTAAACAACGAACTTTAATTTTGACCCTTGTTTTATTACTTGGCATGCAAAATCCACGAATTCAAGTCCCAACGAAATTGTCTTTGTTCCAAAACCACGAAATTTCGTCCCATCGAAATTAAATGATTTTATAGTAGTAGATACATACATAGGTTGGGTCTTTAGAAAACTAGGTCCTGGCAATGATGGTAATTGAGATTTTATGAACAGTTATTACTTTCCGTAACCAATAAAGGTATGTCGTTAGTCGACTACCCATTAATTCCATATCCCGTTTTTATAACATTACCAAAATTGTCCAGTGGACATCGGGATGTTTTTGAAACGCATTTCATTGGCTCAGAGAAATTAACCAGATATCCAGACAGGGGTAGAACCCGGGGTCACTCGATCCCGACGAGAGCGCCCTACCTTTAGGCCACTGCTCCCCATGCAAAATGTTCTCAGAATCCCATCCTAACAGTTTATATCAGAATCTGATGTCAAAACCTAAACGCCGATACAAAAAATTGAGCGTATTTGTAACTCACTACAACAGTACACAGAACGTTGATACAATAACGACGGCATTAGTCTGTCAAACCTAAACTCTGTCATTATGTCAGTATTAACTGGAGTGGATTCATCATCAAAGGATAATACGGTTTACTTTCTCGTAAGACGAGTGAAAATTAAGCGGATTTACAGTTAACACTGCACGGAGTAGTGTCTACGTTGTGACAAATATAGTTCTCGATCTTAAAACTGTATGCTGTTTATTTTTTGTTTGATCATTAAAGGTTGCATAGCACAATGTTTGATTTTGTAGAAAGTTGGCATTACTATTGTGCAATATATATTTCCTCTCCGAGAAGAAATGGAATTACATTTGAGATGCATTCAGTAGGACTGCCGTCGAATGTCTGTTTGAATAACTGCCGGCTTTTTGGCAATATTGGAAGATAAAAAATCAGTATCGCCAACGGAAGCAGGTTTCTACTCCGGCGGAGCAATTGGGTAAATGGCTATTGGGCGATAGATGAGCAGTAGTATGAGGCTCTCAGAGGATATTTTTTCATTTGAATCACACTCGTTCAGCATGCGTTAGTATCATGTAATTGTTGCACGACTAAAAGCCAATGACACCAGGGGGGATTTTATATACATAGCAATTCATACAATTCCGGTAAATTTATCCGTTTGCCATTACGCAAAATAGGAAAAATATGCTATTTCTTGGAAAACATTGACCCGGCGAACGTCAGTATTATGTCATAAACCAAACTCATTTAATAGTTTAACTATTTTGCTCCGGGTCTCAGGCCCTACTTTTTATATTGATATATATCAAATGCGACTTTATCGCTTCCGGTTGTTGTGCAAGGTACACATAATTAGAAAACCTTTGTACTGAGCACGGCTGAAATATTAGACAGCTGGATACAGCAGCATGTGGGCATTGAATTGCTTGCCTGTGTCTGAAAGGAACATAGTGAATACATGGAACGTATCAATGCATGATTCTGATTAAATGCAAATACCGAAATTTCTTTAAATTTAGGTCATTCAAATCGAATTAATGTCGTCGACCATTCATCGTTTCTACATATTTCATTTGGCAAGCTGTTGAAATACCATCCATTCTTCCATAAATGGTATGTGCTCATCAAGAATATCACTCATTGCATCGATGTAGCATACATTGAATAAAACATTACAACCACCAGCAAACATATAAGAATATATTACGTAGCAATTAGTTCTATTATGTTAGTATAAGCACAAATTATTAATTATTGGAAATGGGTGCACAAACATCATTATTCTAGAATTGAGTGCCTCTTTGGTCACATTGATAGAGTATTACATGACTACACAAAATGTTCCTCTTTTACATAAAACAACCCTGTTCACACAGGAACAGCTCATGTTACATTTAATGATTGCACAACTTAAAGATTACACCCGTGATACAATAAACAATTTGCCGTCGCGCGGCAAAAACATGAGGATCTAATTAACAACATATTTTATAACGACAGTGTCGGTAGGTTGATGTGGGTTTAATTAATCGAAAACGCGAGTCTTGTCAATTCAGTAATTGTTAAATGTTTAACCTTAACATAAATAAGGTGTTTTGCATCGTCAATACCCAAAACCAGTTGTTCCGCGGGTTATCGTTTTAAGCACAAATTTGCATTTTGACCAAATACATCATTTTCTTTCCTCTCCTTCTTCAAAATTCTTTGTTTAGCACAGAGAGAATGCCGTTGCCAGCATAGAGAGTGTGCTGATATAACGTTTTGTGTCGGTACGGGTATACACCGTGATAATCCAAGGCATGTGATTTTGTTGAACTATCCTGGGATGTTTCAACAAAAGGAAATTGATTAATACAGTATGACTATATAGAAAATACACATAGTAATTAAATTGTAGTGTTTCACTCACATTGCATAATATTGTTAAGAAGTTATACACTTATACTCTCTAGAAGAGAATATGTTTTGCACTATTACCATAGGTAATGTAATTAAAACGTCAGTCTGAGACACCGTCGAGCGACTACAATATTAACAAACAGACCAACTGTTACTTCATTATATACAAAATGTGCGCACTATTACACCCTTCATGGAATTACATCTGAATAATGGCGCAGCGCCAAGCTGTATAGTAAATGGATATTTTAAATAATTGGTTGCATGCTACTGAAGTCATAGATGTAGGGAATTTAATAATATCATTCAAACAACTGGAGAACGTTTATATAGGCGAGCGCTGGGTAAAATTTGACACAGGAATACGTATATTTGTTTTGTAATGCCTAAGCTGTAATATTATTTAATTGTTCTTAACTGATTGATTTAAACATGCCACAATGACGAAGTTCTCCCATACTAAGTATTCTAAATCACATTAACGTCTACACTTGGTTTCACTATTCTAGAGCATTGATATTTTATGCTGCTTTGCATCTAGCCCATTTGCTACGTCACGGATCTGACACACATATTGTTCTATACAACAAGATATCTTATAACACACAATGCCAAAATGAGTGACAACTGTTACGTCAATTAGTCTCCGTTACACTAACTATATTATCATCATATCAATCTTAGTTAATTTCTATAACGGATATTAAGCTACACCAATAGCAACATGATGATTCCATGACAATTAAGACAAATCGTAATCGAGCGTGGGATTAACTAGTCTCATCCTTTGATTATTAAATTGTAGCAGAATTTGAAATTAAATTTGTTTTAAAGTGAGGTTTTCCTTTCCAAGCAAATGTAAATTGTGTTGAGTGTATGTCACAAGCGCCAATGTCTATCTTGATATAGTGATTATTTAATTATTAATTAGTGATTATTAAATGGTAGCAGAATTTGTTTTAAAGTGAGGTTTTCCTTTCCAACCAAATGCCGATTATGTTGATTGTAAGTCACAAGCGCCAATGTCTATTCCCTGTCTATCTTGATATAGTGACAGTACATACGTGTCATAGCTATTCACAGGAACAAATGTCAACAGTGTGTTCATATAACATGGCACCACATGTCAACTAATCCATATATGACAGCGAAGGTGCATGACTTGAATTGTAAATGGAATAAATCTAATATTATGCAAATCGTTGTCTGGAATTATATAGTAGTCGTATATCTACATAATGTGTTTCCGTAGTACTGGATTATGTGACGCCAGTCTCAATGTACATTGTACAACACTTATACCATGAAGAAACTCAAGTCATTATACGTCAATGTCTGTGCATTGTGCAGTACATTTTATTTTAACCATTGATCGGATTTCATGGATCAGTATCATGTTTAGTTGTCGGGACAAAACACGTCGACCAAATTTCAAGGAAGTTTTTGTTTACCGATTGTCTATTGTTTCAAAGAAAATAAATGACATGAATTAACTTAAATGCATGGAAACCCCATGTATTTCAGAATACGTATAGCAGTCGTTTGTACAATATTGGTCTAAACAACACCTTACACATCGCAGTGAATTGGATATGATTGTTGGTTTATTCTAAGCACACATCATCGTTCTATGGGCGGTATTCACACAGAAGCCAAAATGGTAAATGAGTGAATGACTCTTAAAAGTAAGAGTTTTACAATTAAGTTATCCATATGATACTAGATATAGGATACAACCTATATTGTTTTTACCAAACATCGTTTGTGTGTCATTTGTACATATAAAGTACATATTACAAAGCCTACAACTTTACATTATTTGAATTCCAAGTTCCATGAGAGTTGAATTTAAATTAAGCGTTTTATTCCGACACAAACGTTTAACTGTCTCACAAATATGATGTGCGCTTCGATACACGTAATGGCAGACAGCTCCCTTGAGCTTTAATATGATTATAATTTCTCGCCCTAATCATCGAATTGTTCGATGTTTGGAGAAGTTATGGAACACAACTGATAATTTCTCCAAACAACAGACGTCCTTTGTGTGTCATTTCGATTTGTATTGAAGACTTTAACTAATGTATACAAAACCTAAAAGAACCACTGGGGACAGATATGACGTTGTAATTAAACCTTGACGAGGAATATCAGCTTAACATAGCATACAGGAAACCGTTTCCGTATGCTCAGCGAATAGAGTTCTTTAGTTCAAACTCTCTATGGGCCTATGTCAGCCAAATGGATATCAAAAATTAATTATAAACAATGTGCTGAATCAACCAATACTGGAACAAACAAAATACTGTATGTGCCCAGCAAAACTACACACACTATTTATATCAAATTTATCACGGCTTGCGCTCTATTTCACAGACGACGGAAGAACCAACCACTAGTCAGGGCTTGTATCCCGCGCATTTCTGATGCAGAACGTTTAGCCATAATGGTATAATGAGCAGGTTTACAGCTCTTGGATATTGTAAGAGACAAAAACAACATTTATTCAATAAGTTCGCTTTTAATTTCAAAAGTATAGTAACTTTTCATAACATACATATTATTTCATATCTCCGGGTGTTATCACATAAACACTTCACAGCAACTTGTTCATTTGTGTGAGTTATTATTGTGGTTTGTGTTTGTACATGTCACATGAGTTTTTTTCTTTTAGCCTGCCCTGACCGATGTGTTATTTAACTTATTATCATTTTGCCAAAGTGACTGACCGGCTGCAGTATGTCAATTTCTTTACCATGTCAAGATGTTTCTAAAGCTACTAGTATTTAATGTTTTTTATGTCGATCATCTGAAAATTATAGTGGAAAAATATAGGTTTGGTATTTTGGACACTAGGTATGTGTAATGGGCAGTAATTTCCAATTTTGTGGACAGTTATAAGGTTACGAAACCAATCATGGTATGTCGTTCGTCGGCTACCCATTTATCCCATTTTCCGTCATTATTATATTACAGAAATGGTCCAGTGGAGATTGGTTTGTTTAAAAAAAAGCCATTTTCACTGATTTATGTGCTCAATCATGGGGCAATAAGAAACGTGATATACGTACGAGGTGATTAATTATCAGTGAACAAGATGGGAATAATTACTCTACTTAACATTGGTCCATTGTGCTTATTGTAATATGGAACCGAATTAGTGCAGGTGATTTTCGACTAACATCTCATATGGTTCAAATCACCGGCCTCAAATACACTAATACGGGGAAGAACTATTTCATAGTTTTACCCTAAATACCTCCAAGTTTGAAAACAGTCTAGTATATTTAATAGTATGAAGATAATGATATAGATTTGATTCTTATCATTAATGTTCAAGGCATAGCAGTAGTAAGCATTGCATATACGTAAATATCGGCCATACAAGTACGTTCGTATATCCAATTTTAGTCCAGATGACAGGACGCCATAAAAGGGCTTAACATACGGAAGTATGGCTTCCATAAAACTGCGATTGTCAGTACCACACAAAACACACAAAAGGGCACGTACGGTTTCTACACATGTCACCACAAATATATGTCGTTGCATAATTTTTCATGTTCTGTGCATAGGATCAGTTTGAGGATTGATTGCCTAGCATTAGGTTAATGTAATCGGGTATTCTTAATGACTGAAATCTAACAGAAAAAACCATCTTAACCCTTAGGCACATACATATCCGCACATACCAAGCATAAGTTATTTGCATAGTAAACTAGAAAACTATATCATAATCTTAAACATTATACCACAAAACAACACACATATTTGTAATGTGTGTATTTACTTACGATTTATTTTAGTAGACAACGCCACCAGGAGAAGCCGTGCACATCTATAATTCCATTACAGTAAGTAATGATCAATTATTAACTCAAAATTGTAAACTATGAGTGCAGATACTTAATGCATACTATATAAAAATATCGTCGATTAATCTAGCTTCTTTCAATATTGCTTTGTATTCTTATTAAATGAATCATTATTTGCTCCGGGAAGTCTAGCGTTAATTTACAAAACACCACCGAGCAAATTAATTACTCCATATTAATCAATTACTTTACACAGCTTAATACTGCAGCAAGCTCTGCCATGCATCAAACATCCGCTAAAGATGTTGAGAGTTTAATAGATGCTTACGTTAATGAAGTTTAAAAACACTAATATTGTTTACTAGAGAGTACAGTATACGGGAACGTATCTAGGAGGAACATTTACACATATGTTGGTAATTATTTAATATATATTTACTGGTTACATCGAACTTCTATTTATGGCCGACATGTATCCATCGTTAAACTGTGTAGAAACATATCACTAACGGGTCAAACACCTGTTCGTGCTTGTATGTTTGTATTGTTAAACCAAACAAAACAAACGTCCCTTTAACCTCATTCATTTACGTGTTTGCAAATGGAATAATCGTAATCCTTTACACAGCCGATGTCAACGACGACAAGTCGATACAAAGTTGATTTAATTTATAATTCACAGTAGATGTTTACAGGGTATTGCTAGAAGGTCGGAGACAATAATGAGGGCATTAGTCTGTCAAATTTAATCCGTGGCATAATGTCCGTGTCAACTGGAGCGGGAACTTCAACAGTAAGGATAATATGGTTTCTTTTCTCGTCAGGGGCGAGAGATTTAAGCTTATGAAACAAGGAATCTCACGCTTTGGGCCTTCTGAAAGTCCTGTTGTCATACTTGGTTTTATAGAAATTTTATAATATTATAAGCTCTGCCTGTAGAAATGTCTCATAATGTCTACGTTTTAAATAAGGCAAGTATTTGTTTCATCACAGCATATCAACTGTTTATCGATGGCAGAGGATGCAACTGAGTGCAGTTCTAAAGCTTCCCACAAATGCAGAAATAATAATACAGTCCATACCGAAGACGTCCAAGTGGACTGTATATAATATAGATGTAAATCTCGTCAAATATATTCACAAGAGTACATCAAACAAATATCTGGATAATGCCAGAAACAACGACATGGATAAACAGTGCATCGATCGTAAGCGATAGAATACTGGAAAGTTATAACTCATCACAAACCTAATGAAACAATACAGATAGTTTGAACTTTTATTTATACAAATGATTTTTCTCCTGTGTAATGACCGAATGGATGAAGTCTTATTCGTACCAAATTTATTTGGAAAGCATAACATAACCGTAAGGTTTTGTAACAACATTGTAATACTTAGTAATACACTTATTAAGTAATTCACTGAATGCTTTGCTAAGATATAAACGTGATTGCCAGTTTCTGTCCATTATCAATGTGCCAATCTGCCTAACTCATAACCATTCTAAAGATTTATTATACAGCACATCCAGAAACATAAGCGTTTAAGTTTTTTGTGCTAGCCTCCCATCGATTTAGTAACTTCGTTAGGAGAATTTGCACAATTGACACAGTTTGAGGTGTTGTAACAAACTGGCGGCAGGTCAAATGTGACACCGGGTTTGATTTTCTTTAAAATTGACATTAATATTGTGCAATATATATTAGCTATCCGAGAAGAAATGGAATTACATTTTGAGATGCATTCAGTAGGACTGTCGTCGGATGTATGTTTGAATTACTGCCGGCTATTTGACAATATTGGAAGATGACAAATGAAGTATGATCAGAACCAATGTGTCTAGAATAGCAGAATGATATCCATAACAACGGCAAACATCTGTTTGACCAATCTATGTATATTGCCAATAACAGGAATTCTTATTTGTAATCACTATAGCCAACGGAAGCAGGTTTCCACTTCGTCGTAGCAAATGGGTAAATGACTAATGAGCGATAGATGTACAATAATATGAGGCTGCCAGATGATATGTTTAAATGTGAATCACACTCGTTCCGGCGTAGCATTGGGTAAATTGCATATAGGCGAATCTGTGCAATAGTATGAGGCTGTCAGATGATATGTTTTCATTTTAATCACACTCTTTCAGCCATTACCTGATGCTCGGTTTTTCCGCGGAGTTTTCGGCAGGTGACACACTTGTAAAGAAGACTGGAAACGAGTCTCTTGGCGCCTACAATCCAGTATCCATGGTAACGCAGTGAACCTTCTGTAAGGTGTCTTCCTTGATGGTTGCATGATTCATGGAAATGACGAACTAACAACGTTGAAGTGTGACATTTACTGGACAAAACAATAGGGTTGGACAATTCTACGGTAAGTGAACCCTGGTTGAGACGACCTCCAACGCGCATAATTCCTTCTTCGTCTAAATAGGGATTCAACGAACTGATTGGGCTATCACGCTTAACTGGTTTTGACTCTCCAAGACATTTAATCTCTTCACAGAAGGACATTTGCTGAGAAAGTTTCAGTATGAATCGCTCGGTTTCCTTTAGAAGATTCACAGTAGGTGTACCGATGTCCGCACTATCAGTGAAACACCTGGTTTTGAAGTTACGCATAGCTCTTTTAAGAAGCATAAATGTTTTCACTAATCTCTTCCAATTTGAGAAATATTCAAACTTCTCGGATAGAATTCTCGTAACTGTCGTCTTGTGCACCGTGACATCATGTCGAACTTCTTTGTCGTCGTCAGGTGAGATTAATTGATAATCTTCATTTGTCTCTTCGTGTATACTCTTCAGTATCGTCGGTCCATCTAACCAATTTTTAAGTTTATCAGGTGACGAGCAACCTCTACTACCGATATCAGCTGGATTGTCCTTTGTATATATGTAACTCCACTGCTCGGCCCTTGTAAGGTGCAATATTCTCTGAACTCTATTTGCCACATAATTGTAAAAACGCCGTGTCGAATTGGTTATGTAACCAAGTGTAATTCGGCTATCGGAATAGAATTTCACTACTTGGAAATTGATTTTCAGTGCAGCGGTGATTGTATTTCCAATTTCTGACGCGAGGACAGCGGCGCACAATTCTAGTCTTGGAATTGTGTGTCCATGAGTGGGAGCTAGTTTGCTTTTACCCATCACAAACCCAACGGAGCTCACCGAATTCCCGTCCAACGTCCTGATATAGGCCACAGCACTTATAGCCTTCTCTGAAGCGTCGGAGAAGATGTGAAGTTCTGGACTAACGGCAGTGCTTAATGACTGAGCCGCATACATACGTGGTATGGTAACGTCCTGCAGCAAAAGTAGAGATGCTTGCCAAGATTTCCATTGTTCCTCAAACCTTGTATCTAGGGGTTCGTCCCAATCATAACCAGTGGCGATCTCTCGTAACAGCATCTTGCCACATAAGACTACCGGAGAGGCGAATCCAAGAGGGTCGTAAACACTATTCAAGGTTGACAAAAGACCGCGACGAGTATAAGGTTTTGGTTCTAACTTAATGTCGAACCGGAAGCAATCTGTGTTGAGGTCCCATGACACACCAAGAGTTTGATTCATTGGCAAATCTTCTGTTTCTAAATTCAGAGTCTTCAAATTATTTTGAAGATCGTCTTCAGGAAAGGCTTTCATCACATCTTTGCAGTTCGAAGCTATCTTGTGAAGTCTTAAGTTTGCTGTTTGAAGACTTGCCTGTGTTCTTCTCATGAGACTTATAGCTTTATCTGGATCAAGTAATGACGTTAGCCCATCATCCACATAGAAATTATTGTTCACGAACTCTTGAACGTCATCTTCAGCCTCTTCTACTGTTCTTCTAAGGCCATATGTTGCTACTGCTGGCGAAGGGCTGTTCCCAAAGACGTGTGCGCACATTCGATACTCTATTAACTGCTCGCTGGGATTGTTGTTTTTATACCAGAAGAACCTCAAAAAATCTCGATGATCTTGGCGTACCAGAAATGAGTAAAACATTTGCTCTATGTCTGCCATTATGGCGTATCTGTCTTGTCGAAACCTGAGTAGTACAGCTAACAAACGATTCACAAGGTTAGGTCCTAATAATAATACTTTGTTCAGTGAGACTCCCTTACAAACGGCTGAAGAATCAAACACACCACGTATTTTGTCTGGTTTCCTCGGATGATACACTCCAAAGATTGGTAGATACCATACATTCTCAGTTGTCAGTGGAGGGGCTACTTCGGCCGCATTTGATTGCAGAACCTTATCCATGAATTCCACAAAGTGTCTAGCTTTAGTTGGGTTCTTCTTAAGACTTGAATCCAAGTACATTGCCCTTTTGAAGACAATTTCCCTGTTGTTCGGTAGATTCTCCTCAGCACGTTCCACAAACGGTAGGGGTGCTGTCCAATTCCCCTTTTCATCCTTCGCCATGTTTTTGTCCATTATTTTAAGAAACTTTCTATCGTCTAGGGACAGGCCTTTCTCGTTATCATCCTGTCTTCTTAAGAAAATCTCATCGTAATTGTCCTTCACATTTCTATAGCTCTCACAAGGTGGAAATATCGATAAGTGACCATCTCTTATAAATGTCTTTTTCACGCGTACCACTGGCGGGGTATGACTACTTCCAAGACAGGTCTCGCCGACCAAAACCCAGCCAAGGTGCAATCTCTGTGCATAGGGTCCCTCTGTTCCAACGATCTGGTCTAAGACATGGTGAGCCTCGGGGAGGTCCCTTCCTATTAACAGCGCTAGTGGTGCATCACTGAGAGGAGGAATTTCATCTGCTATGCTTCGAAGATGGTTAAACCTCAGCGCGATATCTGGTGTTGGAATCTCTTCCCTGTTGTCTGGGATATCTGGACATTCTGTGACAGACGGGATATGGAACTCATTACCATTTGCTCCTATAACAAGGTCTCTACTTAACCTACCACAGGTCTTCATTTTTCCATTACATGATGAAAGTGTGTACTCATGTTGTTCAAACGAGAAATTATCAAACCTATCGAATAATTCTGACGTCCCTAACGATCTGTTTGCTTGATCGTCTATGATCGCATACACTCTCATTTTGTCACTTGGGTTGTCCTTGTGACAGACAGTCACGCTAACTATCTTAGCACATGATGTGCTCGCTGTTTCACAGCCACACAGTTGCAAACACTTAGCTGTAACGTTGTTATTTGGTGTGTAACGGTTGTCATGCATCGCTGTACTGTGTTTGATACTGGAACATACATCGCACTTCACTGTAACAGTACAATCTTTAATTAAATGTTTATCGGACCTGCAGCACCGAAAACAAATACGCTTCTCTTTTAAATACTTCTTCTTGTCTTCTATGGTCATCTTCAGGAAACCGCGACACGTGTCTAGGGTATGTGTATGTGCCCAGTGATGAATGGGGCAAAAGGATTGATCTTTGGTGTCGACATCAGTTTTCCTGGCGGTCAAGTATGTGTTTCTATCCTGTTTCCGAGGATGTGACTCTTCTGTGCTGACCCTCTGCAATGAAGAATCTACAACAAAACTTGGATCATTTAACAATGAACACATTTCTTTTATAAAGATTACAAAATATCTAAAAGGTGGATATGACATATTATGTGACACTTTGTACTTTCTAGCTCTTTCAAACCATTTGTTCTGCATGAAAACTGGTAGTTTAGCAAGAATTGTGTTTACACCCAAGGAAGAGTCATAACAAGCTAGCAAAGTTGAATACTGAACATTGTCTTTCATACTTTCAATTTCAGAAAGGATATCACTTAAATCATATAACTTTTTATAGTCTTTCGCTGTAACCTTTGGAAAGTTAACTATCTTGCTTTGTAGTTTGCTTTCAATGAGCTCAGGAGCCCCATAGCGTTCATCTAGTCTTTCCCAAATCTTTCTCTTTCCTCCTTCTGGGTCATGTGAATTTGCAGCTCTTAGGTTCATTGCCTGCTTTGATGATTCTGGACCAAGCCATTTTATCAACAGATCAAGTTCTTCATTAGTTGTCACACCAAGTTCCTGAGTTAAAATCTGAAAGGTATTTTTCCAGACAGTGTACATAACGGGATCGTCTTGGAATTTTGTAAATCTTGTCATCAGTAAATCTTTCTTTACTAGAAATCTACTAAATTCTGCCCCTAACACAGCTGACTGATTCACAATATGATTAATTGGCACATCAACATTGTTATTAAGACTGTTTTGCACCGTAATATCATTCACAACATTTTTATGTTCTTCCCTAGTGACATCTGGTGAAGCTGAGATTAAATGTTCTTTTACATACTGCTCTGTTCTATCTCTAGAATTTTGTTCGAAATTGTCGCGATTGTTATCTAACGAATTTCTCAAAATGTCCGTATGACACTCAGTTATTGTCTCATATACCTCGTTTTCAGCAGCTGCTTCAGCCATTATTTTTTCATCGTTCAACAAACACAAATCAGCTTCAATTTCTTTCTCTTCACGTTCTGCTTTAGCTAATGTTACAGTTTTCTTCTCTTGTAGCATTGCCTGCTTCCTTTTCAGATCTAATTCCATCCTAGAAACAACCATGCGTGCTTGGGCCGCAGCATATTTCGCTTTGGCAGCAACTGAACTAGAAGTGCTTGACACACTTCGTCTTGATCTAACAGAATGCGATCTAACAGAATGCGATCTAACAGAACGTTTATCGTCCTTGTCTAACTTCAACTTACAACGACTAATTCGGTTTAACACTGTTGCTACTACATCCTCACATTCCTTATCATATAAATCTAAACCTTTTGCTAGTTCAGTACTGGCTTCTGTTCGCGTTTCTAGTAAATAGCTTCTGTACTCTAGAAGAATTTTCCTGAAATTCTCGTACTTCATATGAATGTCACTATCATAATTAGAAAGGTCGGCTGTATAATCAACCTCCTTTAGTAATAATTGAACAATTGACCAGTGTCGTTCTAATTTTGCCACAAACATTGTTCTTCTATGTTCAAACATTTCAAAACCCTTCTCTGTCAGAGTTCGTTCCCTTGTTTCAGCAATATCGGAATCGCTAAAACTCGATTCTGCCATGTTGACCCTGGTAGTTTTCTCGTAGGATGGCCTGGCTTGATGGTTCTCACTGTAGTCTGTAGTGACATTGGCGTCCAACTTCTTACTATTCTGCCCTTAGCCGACAGATAGATAACGACTCAAACTGCTTTGTAAATTTAATGCCGTAAGAACTGAAACGATACAATACACATTCTTATAATCAAGCGATAACCAGTTTACAATAAGTTGTAGCTTCAAAATGCACAAAGTTCTAAATTACACAAAGACCATCACAAACATTCATAAATGTATCAAAATCTACTAATACCAACACACTTAGGATGTACAGTTTACTTGACAACTAAACGAGAATGTATCAGTTAACACAAACACATATTTCAAACTATAATCAAATATGGCTGTAATTCGAATCTAATAATACACACGGTTCAACTTTATTACAGAAATCAACACAGTATTAAGCAATACAAAACAAAATTAGAACTAATTCAAAGCTTGTTAAGTTTGACAGAGTAAACCTACGTTATGCGCTAACTAGCCACTTCAGTAACTCATACGTCGTACAAACTGCTTCCTGTATTAAGCATCACACCACAGATTGCTTCCTGTGTAATGGATTGGCTCATACCAGACTACAAATAAACAATATGGTGAAATTACACCTTCAACAAATACGTACACACAATACAGTGTTATATGACTAGAACAAATCTTAATACTGATTATTTAAAGAAAACGTTAACAAATGTAAATACTCAAACACATCGAGTAACACAAGTAAAAATAATCATGTCTAACATAAGTACCAAAGGCATTCATTTCTATACACAAAATTCACATCAAAGGGAGATCACCGCGTATGAGTTTTACAAACATTTAGCACCCTCTGACCTAACATGGAATGAACCGGCATGGCACGGCATTTAGCCTGACCTTACATTTCAATCAAAATGAATGGGCCGTACATGTACATAATTTACTCAAATAATTTATAATGCAGCAAAAGGTTGAAATATAGTATTATACATACATCGAAAACAAACAATTGGCAAAACTTACACAGAAACTGGTAGAAATACGAAGGAAAAGACACCCTTTCTTTGGCGCGATTTGCGTAGTGTGCGTAATTTTTATACACTCGTGAGAAACGGTAACAGGCATAACAACACTAAATTTACCGTTCCAGCACACTCCCGCCTGTGAGGAATCTCACCTTTGAATTTAAATTTCCAAGAATAAAATTAATATAAAACATCATGTGCAATTTATCTTTCACAAAAATGACTAAACAAGTATTATTCCCTTAAGATACAGAAATAACAATCTATGTCAAAAATGGTCGAATTATACATTGCATACACAACTGTAATTATCATCTAAACTAAAATGGCATATCATTCAATGTATTTCAAACACACACTGGTCAAAATAAACAGCACATATACCCATGTAACAAAACGGGTTATAATGAACAGCAAACATATTTTACAAAGTACCCATGAACAGACTATACAACACCTCCTTAGACATGAAACAACCAAATATTTAGTCCACAAGAACAATCATGTCAGTAATTGGGCGAGTCAAAGTGTTACAACTTCCTTTCTTACAGATGCGAACTTCCGCCTTCCTAACCAGTTTATCGCTGTCACTGGGAATGACATTCATGACCACTCCAACAGGCCATTCATTTCTAGGAAGACATTTATCTTTCAGAAGCACAACCATGCCATTCTCGATACATTGCTGAACAGTCTTCCATTTTCTCCGTGACTGTAATGTTTGGAGATAACAATCTCTCCATTGTTTCCAGAATTTGTCTGATAACACCTGCACCATTTTCCAGTGTTTCGTGTACATATCGCGTTGATTCAGGTCGAAAGATACACTTGGGTCACCATCTATTTTCTGGTTCAGCAAGGTCGCAGGCGTCAAAATCACGGGGCTTTCGGCGTCACTTGTTATTGGAGCTATTGGCCTGGAGTTCATTATAGCAACCACCTCTGCCATTAACGTCACAAGAACTTCATGTGTTAGATGACTTGCAGTTGCTTTCAACAACAACCCATCCAAGATTCTGCGAGACATTCCAATCATACGCTCCCACACACCCCCCATGTGGGAGGAATGTGGAGCATTGAACCGCCATATAACACGCGAGTCACTCAGGTAGTGGGTAACTGGTTCATCCTCGACGTTGATTGCATTGATCTTCAGATCCTCAATGGCTCCTACAAAGTTGGTCCCTCTGTCAGATCTGAATTCTTTCACGTTTCCCCTGAGGGACACAAAGCGTCGCAAGGCGTTGATGAACGATGAACTAGACATTTCCTCTATGACCTCGATATGAACTGCACGTGTTGTTAAACACGTGAAGAGCACAGCCCAACGTTTAGACTGAGCCATACCACCCCTTGTTCGGCGCGACACTATTGTCCAAGGTCCGAATACATCAACTCCCACGTATGAGAAAGGTGGGCCTGGTGTAAGTCGATCTTCGGGTAGATCAGCCATTACCTGATGCTCGGTTTTTCCGCGGAGTTTTCGGCAGGTGACACACTTGTAAAGAAGACTGGAAACGAGTCTCTTGGCGCCTACAATCCAGTATCCATGGTAACGCAGTGAACCTTCTGTAAGGTGTCTTCCTTGATGGTTGCATGATTCATGGAAATGACGAACTAACAACGTTGAAGTGTGACATTTACTGGACAAAACAATAGGGTTGGACAATTCTACGGTAAGTGAACCCTGGTTGAGACGACCTCCAACGCGCATAATTCCTTCTTCGTCTAAATAGGGATTCAACGAACTGATTGGGCTATCACGCTTAACTGGTTTTGACTCTCCAAGACATTTAATCTCTTCACAGAAGGACATTTGCTGAGAAAGTTTCAGTATGAATCGCTCGGTTTCCTTTAGAAGATTCACAGTAGGTGTACCGATGTCCGCACTATCAGTGAAACACCTGGTTTTGAAGTTACGCATAGCTCTTTTAAGAAGCATAAATGTTTTCACTAATCTCTTCCAATTTGAGAAATATTCAAACTTCTCGGATAGAATTCTCGTAACTGTCGTCTTGTGCACCGTGACATCATGTCGAACTTCTTTGTCGTCGTCAGGTGAGATTAATTGATAATCTTCATTTGTCTCTTCGTGTATACTCTTCAGTATCGTCGGTCCATCTAACCAATTTTTAAGTTTATCAGGTGACGAGCAACCTCTACTACCGATATCAGCTGGATTGTCCTTTGTATATATGTAACTCCACTGCTCGGCCCTTGTAAGGTGCAATATTCTCTGAACTCTATTTGCCACATAATTGTAAAAACGCCGTGTCGAATTGGTTATGTAACCAAGTGTAATTCGGCTATCGGAATAGAATTTCACTACTTGGAAATTGATTTTCAGTGCAGCGGTGATTGTATTTCCAATTTCTGACGCGAGGACAGCGGCGCACAATTCTAGTCTTGGAATTGTGTGTCCATGAGTGGGAGCTAGTTTGCTTTTACCCATCACAAACCCAACGGAGCTCACCGAATTCCCGTCCAACGTCCTGATATAGGCCACAGCACTTATAGCCTTCTCTGAAGCGTCGGAGAAGATGTGAAGTTCTGGACTAACGGCAGTGCTTAATGACTGAGCCGCATACATACGTGGTATGGTAACGTCCTGCAGCAAAAGTAGAGATGCTTGCCAAGATTTCCATTGTTCCTCAAACCTTGTATCTAGGGGTTCGTCCCAATCATAACCAGTGGCGATCTCTCGTAACAGCATCTTGCCACATAAGACTACCGGAGAGGCGAATCCAAGAGGGTCGTAAACACTATTCAAGGTTGACAAAAGACCGCGACGAGTATAAGGTTTTGGTTCTAACTTAATGTCGAACCGGAAGCAATCTGTGTTGAGGTCCCATGACACACCAAGAGTTTGATTCATTGGCAAATCTTCTGTTTCTAAATTCAGAGTCTTCAAATTATTTTGAAGATCGTCTTCAGGAAAGGCTTTCATCACATCTTTGCAGTTCGAAGCTATCTTGTGAAGTCTTAAGTTTGCTGTTTGAAGACTTGCCTGTGTTCTTCTCATGAGACTTATAGCTTTATCTGGATCAAGTAATGACGTTAGCCCATCATCCACATAGAAATTATTGTTCACGAACTCTTGAACGTCATCTTCAGCCTCTTCTACTGTTCTTCTAAGGCCATATGTTGCTACTGCTGGCGAAGGGCTGTTCCCAAAGACGTGTGCGCACATTCGATACTCTATTAACTGCTCGCTGGGATTGTTGTTTTTATACCAGAAGAACCTCAAAAAATCTCGATGATCTTGGCGTACCAGAAATGAGTAAAACATTTGCTCTATGTCTGCCATTATGGCGTATCTGTCTTGTCGAAACCTGAGTAGTACAGCTAACAAACGATTCACAAGGTTAGGTCCTAATAATAATACTTTGTTCAGTGAGACTCCCTTACAAACGGCTGAAGAATCAAACACACCACGTATTTTGTCTGGTTTCCTCGGATGATACACTCCAAAGATTGGTAGATACCATACATTCTCAGTTGTCAGTGGAGGGGCTACTTCGGCCGCATTTGATTGCAGAACCTTATCCATGAATTCCACAAAGTGTCTAGCTTTAGTTGGGTTCTTCTTAAGACTTGAATCCAAGTACATTGCCCTTTTGAAGACAATTTCCCTGTTGTTCGGTAGATTCTCCTCAGCACGTTCCACAAACGGTAGGGGTGCTGTCCAATTCCCCTTTTCATCCTTCGCCATGTTTTTGTCCATTATTTTAAGAAACTTTCTATCGTCTAGGGACAGGCCTTTCTCGTTATCATCCTGTCTTCTTAAGAAAATCTCATCGTAATTGTCCTTCACATTTCTATAGCTCTCACAAGGTGGAAATATCGATAAGTGACCATCTCTTATAAATGTCTTTTTCACGCGTACCACTGGCGGGGTATGACTACTTCCAAGACAGGTCTCGCCGACCAAAACCCAGCCAAGGTGCAATCTCTGTGCATAGGGTCCCTCTGTTCCAACGATCTGGTCTAAGACATGGTGAGCCTCGGGGAGGTCCCTTCCTATTAACAGCGCTAGTGGTGCATCACTGAGAGGAGGAATTTCATCTGCTATGCTTCGAAGATGGTTAAACCTCAGCGCGATATCTGGTGTTGGAATCTCTTCCCTGTTGTCTGGGATATCTGGACATTCTGTGACAGACGGGATATGGAACTCATTACCATTTGCTCCTATAACAAGGTCTCTACTTAACCTACCACAGGTCTTCATTTTTCCATTACATGATGAAAGTGTGTACTCATGTTGTTCAAACGAGAAATTATCAAACCTATCGAATAATTCTGACGTCCCTAACGATCTGTTTGCTTGATCGTCTATGATCGCATACACTCTCATTTTGTCACTTGGGTTGTCCTTGTGACAGACAGTCACGCTAACTATCTTAGCACATGATGTGCTCGCTGTTTCACAGCCACACAGTTGCAAACACTTAGCTGTAACGTTGTTATTTGGTGTGTAACGGTTGTCATGCATCGCTGTACTGTGTTTGATACTGGAACATACATCGCACTTCACTGTAACAGTACAATCTTTAATTAAATGTTTATCGGACCTGCAGCACCGAAAACAAATACGCTTCTCTTTTAAATACTTCTTCTTGTCTTCTATGGTCATCTTCAGGAAACCGCGACACGTGTCTAGGGTATGTGTATGTGCCCAGTGATGAATGGGGCAAAAGGATTGATCTTTGGTGTCGACATCAGTTTTCCTGGCGGTCAAGTATGTGTTTCTATCCTGTTTCCGAGGATGTGACTCTTCTGTGCTGACCCTCTGCAATGAAGAATCTACAACAAAACTTGGATCATTTAACAATGAACACATTTCTTTTATAAAGATTACAAAATATCTAAAAGGTGGATATGACATATTATGTGACACTTTGTACTTTCTAGCTCTTTCAAACCATTTGTTCTGCATGAAAACTGGTAGTTTAGCAAGAATTGTGTTTACACCCAAGGAAGAGTCATAACAAGCTAGCAAAGTTGAATACTGAACATTGTCTTTCATACTTTCAATTTCAGAAAGGATATCACTTAAATCATATAACTTTTTATAGTCTTTCGCTGTAACCTTTGGAAAGTTAACTATCTTGCTTTGTAGTTTGCTTTCAATGAGCTCAGGAGCCCCATAGCGTTCATCTAGTCTTTCCCAAATCTTTCTCTTTCCTCCTTCTGGGTCATGTGAATTTGCAGCTCTTAGGTTCATTGCCTGCTTTGATGATTCTGGACCAAGCCATTTTATCAACAGATCAAGTTCTTCATTAGTTGTCACACCAAGTTCCTGAGTTAAAATCTGAAAGGTATTTTTCCAGACAGTGTACATAACGGGATCGTCTTGGAATTTTGTAAATCTTGTCATCAGTAAATCTTTCTTTACTAGAAATCTACTAAATTCTGCCCCTAACACAGCTGACTGATTCACAATATGATTAATTGGCACATCAACATTGTTATTAAGACTGTTTTGCACCGTAATATCATTCACAACATTTTTATGTTCTTCCCTAGTGACATCTGGTGAAGCTGAGATTAAATGTTCTTTTACATACTGCTCTGTTCTATCTCTAGAATTTTGTTCGAAATTGTCGCGATTGTTATCTAACGAATTTCTCAAAATGTCCGTATGACACTCAGTTATTGTCTCATATACCTCGTTTTCAGCAGCTGCTTCAGCCATTTTTTTTTCATCGTTCAACAAACACAAATCAGCTTCAATTTCTTTCTCTTCACGTTCTGCTTTAGCTAATGTTACAGTTTTCTTCTCTTGTAGCATTGCCTGCTTCCTTTTCAGATCTAATTCCATCCTAGAAACAACCATGCGTGCTTGGGCCGCAGCATATTTCGCTTTGGCAGCAACTGAACTAGAAGTGCTTGACACACTTCGTCTTGATCTAACAGAATGCGATCTAACAGAATGCGATCTAACAGAACGTTTATCGTCCTTGTCTAACTTCAACTTACAACGACTAATTCGGTTTAACACTGTTGCTACTACATCCTCACATTCCTTATCATATAAATCTAAACCTTTTGCTAGTTCAGTACTGGCTTCTGTTCGCGTTTCTAGTAAATAGCTTCTGTACTCTAGAAGAATTTTCCTGAAATTCTCGTACTTCATATGAATGTCACTATCATAATTAGAAAGGTCGGCTGTATAATCAACCTCCTTTAGTAATAATTGAACAATTGACCAGTGTCGTTCTAATTTTGCCACAAACATTGTTCTTCTATGTTCAAACATTTCAAAACCCTTCTCTGTCAGAGTTCGTTCCCTTGTTTCAGCAATATCGGAATCGCTAAAACTCGATTCTGCCATGTTGACCCTGGTAGTTTTCTCGTAGGATGGCCTGGCTTGATGGTTCTCACTGTAGTCTGTAGTGACATTGGCGTCCAACTTCTTACTATTCTGCCCTTAGCCGACAGATAGATAACGACTCAAACTGCTTTGTAAATTTAATGCCGTAAGAACTGAAACGATACAATACACATTCTTATAATCAAGCGATAACCAGTTTACAATAAGTTGTAGCTTCAAAATGCACAAAGTTCTAAATTACACAAAGACCATCACAAACATTCATAAATGTATCAAAATCTACTAATACCAACACACTTAGGATGTACAGTTTACTTGACAACTAAACGAGAATGTATCAGTTAACACAAACACATATTTCAAACTATAATCAAATATGGCTGTAATTCGAATCTAATAATACACACGGTTCAACTTTATTACAGAAATCAACACAGTATTAAGCAATACAAAACAAAATTAGAACTAATTCAAAGCTTGTTAAGTTTGACAGAGTAAACCTACGTTATGCGCTAACTAGCCACTTCAGTAACTCATACGTCGTACAAACTGCTTCCTGTATTAAGCATCACACCACAGATTGCTTCCTGTGTAATGGATTGGCTCATACCAGACTACAAATAAACAATATGGTGAAATTACACCTTCAACAAATACGTACACACAATACAGTGTTATATGACTAGAACAAATCTTAATACTGATTATTTAAAGAAAACGTTAACAAATGTAAATACTCAAACACATCGAGTAACACAAGTAAAAATAATCATGTCTAACATAAGTACCAAAGGCATTCATTTCTATACACAAAATTCACATCAAAGGGAGATCACCGCGTATGAGTTTTACAAACATTTAGCACCCTCTGACCTAACATGGAATGAACCGGCATGGCACGGCATTTAGCCTGACCTTACATTTCAATCAAAATGAATGGGCCGTACATGTACATAATTTACTCAAATAATTTATAATGCAGCAAAAGGTTGAAATATAGTATTATACATACATCGAAAACAAACAATTGGCAAAACTTACACAGAAACTGGTAGAAATACGAAGGAAAAGACACCCTTTCTTTGGCGCGATTTGCGTAGTGTGCGTAATTTTTATACACTCGTGAGAAACGGTAACAGGCATAACAACACTAAATTTACCGTTCCAGCACACAATGCATCAATGCATAATTCTGATTAAATGCAAATAGCGAAATATCTTTAAATCCAGGTCATTCAAATCGAATTAATTTCGTCGACCATTCATCGTTTCTACATATTTCATTTGGCAAGCTATTGAAATACAATCCAGTCTTCCATAAGTGGTGTGTGTTCATCAAGAGCCCACCGTCATTTGTGATGTATATACACTCAAAATATCAAAATTCGTTCATGACGTTCTGGTCTTATTACTAATATGAATTTATTTAATCAGTAAAATAACTCCTTTATTATAACAATTGAATATCACTCATTACATTGATGTACACGTAGCATAATTTGAATAAAACAATACAACTACCGGCAAACATATAAGAATAATTATGTTACGTAGTAATTTGTTCTTATTATGTAAGTGTAAGCACAAGATACTAACTTTTGAAAATGGGCGCATAAACATCATTATACTAGAACTAAGAGCCATTTTTTCTAACTTTGATAGAGCGTTGCATGACTACACTAAATATTCCTTCTTTGTACAAAACTCTCATGGCAACACAAGAGTGTTTTGCATCGTAAATACAAGGGCGCTTTATGTATTGCTAATATTGTCTAAGTGTTATATCAGTATTGTTATCATCTTGTTCGAAAGTTATATGAAACATCAAAATTTCCTTGGAATTATCAACTATCACTCACATGCTTGCTAGTTACAATCAAATATTGAAGCGGATGGCTAATTTTTTTAAATTCAATCAGTGTCTCGTTCAATCAACCGGTTTGATTTGGTGTATTAAAGATGAAAGTTTGTGTTCTTGTTGTGTTTGGGGAGAGTCACTGAGTCATTTTAAAAATTTTGAAAGTCACACCCTTATAAATCCCATTGAATTTATCTGGTCGGATAGTACTAATGACAAGCATGCACGCACTTGGTTTCGAACTAGCATTAACACGTTTGAAGAGTATGACAAGTTGAATGTTTTGTCATCCTAATAATTATGTAAAAGTACTTTTTTATTATATTTATATGAAGGATTGTTGATAAATGCAAAGCAGTTCTCCCGGAACGAACTTGTTATTCCGCATTAAACTAAACAGGCCAAACCCTCAGTAATAAGTATTCGTTAAATTAAAAAATGTGAAATCGATGTACTATCCTTGAATAGGTCAACAAAAAAGTAATATAAAATACAATCGGTAAATACAGTCAAGTCTATATAAAGAAAACGCAAACTAATTGGAATGAATTACTCGAATTGAGTAATATTGTTAATAAGTTTGACCTTTACACTCTAGCACTTTCCAAGAACATGCTTTGCTCTACTACGAGACGCAATTTAATTAAACCGTCAGTCTGAGAAACCGTCGACCGTCTACCATATTAACTAATAGACCAACTGTTACTTCATTACATACAAAACTTGCGCACTATTAAACCCTTCATGGAATTACATCTAAATAATGGCGCAGCGCCAAGCTGTATAGTAAATGGCTATTTTGATAATTGGTTGCATGCTACTGAAGTCATAGATGTTGGGAATATAGTATTTTATTCAAACAACTGAGTGACGATACCAACAAAACTATTGCCATAACAAATAAAATACATATAGTTACTTCGTTGATTGCTATAACACGTATTAACCGACTCCAATAGGAACATAATGATTCAATGGCAATTAAGACAAATTATAAATCGTACGTTAGTTAACCATCATTTTTATTTTTGAATAATAGCATCATTTGGCATTAAAATAAAATATTTTTGAAGTGAGGTTTTCTTTCAAAGCAAACGACGGTTGTTTTTATTGTATGTGAAAAGCGCGAATGTCTATCCCATGTCTATCTTGATATAGTGACAGTACATACGTGCCATAGATATTAATAGAATCAAATGTCAAGAGAGTGTTCACATAACATGGCACCACATGTCAACTAATCCATATATGACAGCGGAGGTGCATGACTTGGATTGTAAATGGAATAAATCTAATATTATGCAAATAGTTGTCTGGAATTATATAGTAGTCGTATATCTACATAATGTGTTTCCGTAGTACTGAAGTATGTGACGCCAGTCTCAATGTACTACACTTATACCATGAAGAAAAGCAACTTTTTATGCGTAAGAGTCTATGCATTGTGCACTGTTTTTCATTTTAACCATTGTCGGATTTCCACGATCATCAGTATCAGGTTTAGTTGTCGGGACAAAACTAGTCGACCGAATTTCTACGAAGTTATTGTTTACCGATTGTCTATTGTTTCAGTGGAAATTAATGTCATAAATTTACTTAACTGCGAGGGCAGCCCATTTATTGAAGATTACTTACAGTCGTTTGTATATTATAGGTGTCACCAGCATCTTTTAAGATTACATACACATGCATATGTACATGTCGCAGTGAATTGGATATGACCGTTGCTTTATATTAAGCACAAATCATCGTCCTGTATTTACGAAAAAGCTTGAACAAACCAAAATGGTTAATGAGTAAAAGCCTCAAGTTTCACGATTAACTAATTTTAATGTAACTTGATATAGGATACAACCTTTATTTTCTTCACCAGACATCCTTGGTGTGTCATTTGTACATTAAATGTACATATTACATAGCCTACAAATATATATGATTGAATTCCAAGCTCCATGAGAATTGAAGTTAAATTAAGTTTTTAATTCCGACATAAATCGTTTAACTGTCTCACAAATATGACGTGGGCTTCTATTTATTTAATGGCAGACATTTATTATGATTATAATTTCTTGCCCTAATCACCGAATTGTTTGATGTTTGGAGAAGATTTGAAACATATCTGATAATTTCTCCAAACAACAGACGTCCTTTGTGTGTCATTTCTATTTGTATTGAAGACTTGAACTAATGAATACAAAACCTAAAAGAACCACTGGGGACAGACATGACGTTGTAATTACACCTTGACGAGGAATATCAGCTTAACATAACCTACAGGAAATCGTATCCGTATGCTCCACGAATATAGTTTTTTGGTTCAAACTCTCATCAGCCAAATGGATACCAAAAATTAACTATAACACAATGTACTGAATCAACCAATACTGGAACCAACAAAATACATTATGCGCCTAGCAAAAGTACACATACTAGTTTATCAAATTTACCACAGCTTGGGCTCTACTTCACAGACGACGAAAGCATCAACCACTAGTCCGAGCTTGTATCCCGGTAATTGCTGAGGCAGACCGTTTATCCATTATAACATAGTGATCAGGTTTGCAGATCTTAGATATTGCAGGGGATAAAAACCAACATCTTGCTGGCTTAGAATGAGAAATTCGTAGGTGTCACTAACGACCTTATAAGACTATTGCATATTTGAAATATACATCATAAACTTGTCGGATCTTGTCATGTAGACCAACTAAAGTTGAAAAAAGCTTGTTTTCCATAAGTAAAGAGTGATTGTTAGACAGTTTTTCTTGTTTCCCAAAATATTGCTTTTGTAGTTACGACCTTCTTAATCTAAGCCAGCGATTTATTCAATACGTTCGCTTTTAATTTCAAAAGTATACCAATTTTTCATAGCAAACTTACCCATCATATCTCCGGGTGTTATCACATAAACACTTCACAGAAACTTGTTTATTTGTGTGGTTGTTACATTGTATTGGGGTTTGTGTTTGTACATGTCATATATGTTTTTTCTTATAGCCTTTCCTGTCCGGGTGTTATTAACTTACTTTCATTTTGCTAAAGCGACTGTCCGACTGTAGTATGCCAATTATCTTATAAAGCTACTACAGCATTTTTTGTATTTCATTATTTTTATGTCGATCCTCTTTACATAATAGGCGACAAATATGAAGGTTATGTCTTTAGAAAAACTAGGTCTGTGTAATTGACAGTAATTGCCAATTTTGTGGACAGTTATTATTTCCGTAACCAATCGAAGTATGTCGTTCGTCGGCTTCCCATTAATCGCATTTCCCGTCATTATAATATTACAGAAATTGTCCAGTAGAGATTGGTTTGGTTTTCAAACCGCTTTCACTCATTTATGTGCTCTATCCTGGGCAATAAGGAACGTGATATACGTACGGAATGTGTAATTTTCAGTGAACAAGAGCGGAACAATTACTCATATCAACATAATTCCTTTGTTCTTATTGTAATATGGAACCGAATTGATTGGTGCGGGTGATTTTCACCTGACATCTCATATGGATAAATTCACCGGCCTCAAAAAAAATAATACGGGGAAGAACTATTTCATAGTTCTACCCTAAATACCTCCAAAAAGGTATGAGAAAATCCGAAAGGAAAGGTAGCACCTAACTAAACCAGCCAAACACAGAAATCAGAAACACCACGACACAGCTATCCTGAGCTATGCCCACAGAAACCCATGCCAAAAACGGCGACCAAATGAGGCACGACAACCCTGGGGCGTGACCTAGTTTAAAACACAAGGACATTGACCTCACGATATGCGACCTAAAGAGGCACAACTACGACTTGACCTAGTTAAAATAATGAGTAAGGTAGGAATGGGATTGTAAATAATATTACGCATTCCTAACTACTACAATGCCCACACATAAGCGGCGGAAACAATTAAATATCCAAGTCCCCCCGATAAAATGCGGGAAGACCCATGTTAACAAAGAAATTATATAATAGCGGTTGTTGCCGCATGAAACGCAGCTAATACTCGACCAAGTTCCCAAAGATCCCACTGCACGGCAAACCAACCACACAAACCCATGCCAAAACGGCAACTAAATGAGGCACAACTATCCCCTGACATAGTAAAACAAACACCAAGGACAGTGACATAACTTTAATACGTCTTAAGGAGGCATTTTGGGACTTGGTCTAGTTTACAATAATGGGCAAAAACCCAAGTTTGAAAACAGTCTAGCATATTAAATAGTATGATGACAATGATATAGGTTTGTTTCTTATCATTATTGTTCAAGGCATAACAAGTCGTAAGAATCAAATGTCCATTGCAGATACGTAAATATCGGTCAAACAAGTACGTAGGTATATCCAATTTTAGTCCAGAAGACAGAACGTCATATACGGGCTTACCCTACTGAAGCATGGCTTCAGTTTATAATGTACCCAATATTATTAAACCTGATAAATTAAGGACTTTATATAAAAGCCGTTGTCCATGATAATAAATCGTTAGAAGGAAGAGACTCTTATGAGGTAGTTTTCGGAAATTGGTCACCATAGCAACGACGGAAGTAGTTTCATCATAATCTATCAGAAAATTTAAATCATAGTACTATGTTGTCCAACTACTTACGATCAAATCGGTGAACATGACCGTTTTCTCATTTTAGACTTATTTCTAAATAGTATTTCATAATTACTATTGTTATGTCAATAAGCCCGGTTTTCCTGGAGAACGGCGCAAATATAATTGCGTCAGATTGGCTTTTTTATTCTAACTTCCATCTGAACGGATTTACTTGTCTCATAAAACAGCGATTGACAGTACCACACAAAACACCCAAAAGGGCGCTGACGGTGTCTAAAAAGATCGCGACAAATATATGTCTTCGCATATTTTCCTGATGTTATGTGCATAAGATTATTTTCAGGATTGGCTCAGGTTAATGTAATCGGGTATTCTTAATAACTTTGCCCTCTCAGAAGAAAAAAGATATCGAAACATTAAGCCACATACATATCCGCACATACCAAAACTTTTTCGATTGGAAGATCACAAATCTATGTCAAAATAACCAACATTACACCATAAAACAACATTGTATTCGTAATGTTTGTATATACTCACGTTTTATGTTAGTAAACAACGCCTCTGGGAGAAGTCGTACGCATCTATAATTCCCTGAAAGTAAGTAATGGCCAATTAATAACTCGAAATCGTAAAATATAAGTGCTGATAGTTTATGCATATCACATAAAAATATCGCCGATTAATCTAGCCTCTTTCAATATTGCCTTCTATTCTTATTAATTACTAATTATTAGCTGCAGGGAAGTCTAGCATTAATTTACAAACCACATCATTGCACCGAGGAAATTATTTACCCCGGATCAATCAATTACTTTGCGCAGCTTAATACTGCAGCATGCTCTGTCATGCATCAAGCATCCGTTAAAGATGTTGAGAGTTTAATAGATGCTAACATTAGTAAGTAAGTAAGTAAGAAAAGTATTTATTTTACGAGGCTAACATATTTACAATAATGCAATCTTCCATATGGGCCTCAACGTTGATGAATTTAAACACTAACATTGTTTACTAGAGAGTAAAGTGTATATGGGAACTTATTACGGATGAACATTTACACATATGTTGGTAATTATTTAATATATATTTACTGGTTACATTAATGTTCTATTTATGGCAATCATGTACATTATTTATTTTATTAAGCATCAAACTGTATAGAAACATTTCACTAAAGGTTCAAACACCTGTTTGTGTTTGTCTGTGTATATTGCTCACCCCAAACAAAACGAGCGTCATTCTTTGTCGTGTTTGCAAATGAATGACTCATAATCCTTTACACAGTCAATGTCAACGACGACAAGTCAATGCTAGAGTCGAGTACATTTATTATTCACAGTAGAAGTATACAGAGTGTTGTCAGCAGGTCGGAGACGATAATGACGGCATTAATCTGTCACTTCTAATCTCCGTCATTGTGTCAGTATGAACTAGAGCGAGAACATCAACATTAAGGATAGTACGGTTTCCTTTCTCGTAAGATGCGAGTAAATTAAACGAGCGAGACAATGCATCACACGCTATAAGCCTTCTGAAAGTCATGTGGTCATACGCAGATTTATATTAAACCCTGCCTGGAGTAATGTATCGTGATGTCTTCTTTGCGACAAATATAGTTATCGATCCTATACTGTACGTTCGTCGTTAATTAAATGTCCAATTAAAGTAGAAAGAATGAAACACGATCTACCCCAGGCACATTTGAAACCCGTACCGTTGCTGTGATCTGTATTTGGTACAATTGCTCCACATGATATGATCTCGACCAAAACAATACGTTTATATACCCGAATGTTGTACGCTTCATGAATTGTAGATTACTTCAAATGTAATATGTTTTATCAAGTCTTGTTAAACTCCTAGGTAGGTCAGCAGTTGATTTTCATTTTTTTAATATTTTGTTTGCCGAGTGAAACTGATTATGTAACGTAGTGTATTTTAGTCTCTTTTTCACATCATAACGAACGGTCCACTATAAAAGCGATGATATGACAAGAAAAGCAGCAAGCAACATTTTCATTGTATTTTTGTGAGCAAAAGAAGGAAAGGATTGCGTCTCGTTTCATTAACAAACGAGTGTATGTATCTTTATGAATGATTGGTGCAATCAACACTGCGGGGAATGCATCGCTAAAAGTAGGAGAAATACAACGGTTTGCAGTTCTAAAGGTTTGCACAAATACAGTCACAACAATACCGATCATACAAATGACGCCAATCGGACTGGATTCAATATGGATGCAATCTCGTCCAATGTATGCACACATATATACACACGACTACACTAAACAAATATCTAACGAAGTCAAGATGCAACGGCATCGATATAATTTTGAAAGTAATCAAATGTCAGAAGTCTGGTAAATAGGGATAGACAACTGGAACCTTCATTTACACAATGGATGCATAACCCATATGACTTACGACTAAAAGAAGTCTAACTTGTACCAACTTTACTTTACTTGGATAGTATAACATACATCGTACAGTTTTGGAACAACATTGTAAATATACAATCATCCGGCAGGAGTTCACTGAATGTTTGGTTAACAGATAAAGTGTTTGCATGTGTATGTCTATTGTTCAATTGTCTGCATAGCCTACCTTTTACCTTTCTGTAGAGGAGCAATAGCACAATGGCCAGTTTTAGTTTAAAGCGGCATTGGTGCGTATATGGGCTACGATTGATTCATAAACTTATTAAGGAGAATTAGAACAATGGCTAGAATTGAGATGTTGAAACAAATGTGCGGCAGGTCAAATATAACATTCAGTTAGACTTTGTTTAAAGTTGACGTTGTTATTGTACAATATTTCCCCTCAGATAAAAAAGGAAATTACATTGTGAGATGCATTCGGTAGGAATTTCGACGAATGTCTGTTTGTATTAATGCCGGCTATTTAACAACATTGGAAGAATAGAAACGAAACCAAATATTATGCAAGATAAAAACCGATGTGTCAAGAATTGGAGAAAGATATCCGCGACAACGGTAAAAACGAGGTGGTTCTATATGTCTGTGTATTGTCAACAAAGAATAATATCGCAATTTGTAATGACTTTCGCAAACGGAAGCTGTTTTTTTTTATTTCTGAGTAGCTATTGGCGAAGTGACTGGTGGGCGATAGATGTGCAATTGCATGACGCTGTTGTGTAACACACATCCATTTAAAACACTTGTTTCGCATGCTTTAGCTACAGAGGATTATTGGTCTAGGCTTTAAAGCAGATCGCACCAGGTGGGCTTTTAACTACATTACGATTGATACAAATCCTTAAAATATCTCCATTGGCCATGACGCATATGCTGGTAAATATGCAATGCCTTGGACCGGGCAAACGTCAGTACTTTTATTGAGCCAAACTCATTTGAAAACTTAATTATTTTGCTCAAGGTTTGCTTTTTGTATTGATGAAATGTCAAGTGTGCTTTTACTGCTTCCTTTTTTCAGCATTAGTCAATTTATATGTTAGTGTAACACTATGCAATTGCGAAATGTGCACACAGACACACATATAGAGAAAGGAAACGAGTACTTATTTGATCACATTGAAAATCCTTCACATGACTCCACCAAATATCCCACTTCCAAAAAATGAGCTCCTGTCGACAAACAAACAACTCGCGTATCATTATGGTTGTAGAACTAAGACAGAACACGCGATAACAACTTGACTATGCGAAGCAAAACTAATAGATCAGCAACAAATTTTACAACGCCAGTGTCGTAAGGTTGATTTGGTGTTAACTAATCAGAAACATGCCTCTTGTCAAATCAATAATTGTTTAACATCCTTAACATGAAAGGAGTGTTCTGCATCGTTAATATTTGGACGCTTCATGTATTGGTTTTGATTTTATTCGTTAATTACCAAATGTGTATGGTTGTTTGGTGATTCAATACGTTTTCGAGAAAATTGGCAACCATTACGCCCGTGCTCGATAGCAAATGGCAAATTTTCAACAATGAAAGGAGGCTTTCAAATTAATTGACATAATTATGTACAGGGTGTTTCATGATATCTGTCCCCATTACAACTAATGCCACGAGAACATGCTTGATCTCATCTGAAATATTTATACACCAATGGAAAGCCAACACTTCACAATTTCATTCAGTATATAACATTACAATGTTACTATCAATACAAGATAGGAATTAAGATTCCCCAAAGAGTATTTTTTTCGATAAATGTCAGAATGACGTCCATGTTTAATTTTCCTAAGTTTTCGAAGTTGAATTATATGGGTTTTTTTAAGTATTGTATGATATAACCAGTTTAAAAATATAAATACTATATCTATGTGACAGTTCCATTCATTTGTGATAATAATCTTAACACTTATGAGTGATGTAGTTGTTTCGGTTACCAGTTGCTATGCGATGAAAGAATCTAACACAAAACGCTACGTTCTCGATTTGATTAATACAAAGTACCGGTAACTAACTTACTGATCTTTGGTTGTTTCCCTTTCAAAATTATGTTTTTAAAGCAATTGCTTTTAATGGTAGTATTGTAGTAAAATACATTCACAAAGTTCGATATGATTCTGGAAAGTTATAACACGACGGAAACCTGGTGAAACGATCCAGATTTTTGCCAATCTACCAAACTCATCACCATTCTAAATAGTTATTATACATTACGTCCAGAAAAATAAGCATTTAACTTTCTTTTTGTTTGGGTTAGCCTTCCATCGATTTATAAACTTCGTTAGGAGAATTCGCACAAATGACACAGTTTGAGGTGTTGTAACAAATTGGCGGCAGGTCAAATGTGATATCGGGTTTGATTTTGTTTAAAATTGACAGTAATATTGTTCAATATATATTTGCTCTCCGAGAAGAAATGGAATTACAATTCAGATGCATTCAGTAGGACTGCCGTCGAATGTCTGTTTGAATAATTTATGTCTATTTGACGATATTGGAAGACGACAAATATGAAGTATGACCAGAACCAATGTGTCTAGAATAGAAGAATGATATCCATAACAACGGCAACCATCTGTATGACCCATTTCTGTATATTGAAAATAATGGCAAAATCTTAATTTGTAATGACTATCGCCATCGGTAGCAGGTTTCTATTTTGATGTTGCAATTGGGTAAATGACTAATGGGCGATAGGAGTGCGATAGTACGAGACTGGCAGAAATATTTTTCATTTGAAATACACTCGTTCCCATGCGTTAGTAGCATGTCGCTTGAGGACTTAAAGCCGACGACACCTCGGGGGCATTTAAATACATAACGATTCGTATAATTCCGGTAAATATCTCCACTTGCCACGACGCAAATGTAGGTAAATATGCGATGTCTTAGAAAGCATTGACCGGGCAAACGTCAGTATTATTTAATAACTTAAGCCAAACTCATTCCACAATTTAATTATTTTGTTCCGGGTCTTTGGTTCTGCGTTTTATTGTTATGGAATATTCCACGCGAATTTTATTGCTTCCTTTTTTGTGCAAGGTATACATAATTAGAAAATCTTTGTAAAGACGCGTCTGAAATCTTATAAAATTGGATACAGCAATATGTGCACATTGAATTTCTTGCCTGTGTTTGAGAGGAACATTATGAAAACGACATGCAACGTATCGATGCGCAATTCCGAATAAATGCAAATAGCGAGACATATTTAAATCCAGGTCCTTGAAATCGAAATAATATCGTCGAACATTCATCATTTCTTAAAAGTCCATTTGGCAAGCGATATAAGTAACATATTGTCTGATAAAAATGATAAAACTGTATGCGCGGATAAAGAGCCAAAGCCATATATGTACAATGTATATACGTTTGAATATTCAAAATATCAAAATTGTATGACATTCAGGTCTTATAACTAATATGAATTTATTTAATCAGTGAAATAAATCATATATAATAATTGAATATCACTCATTACATCGATGTAGCACAATGGAATAAAAACAATACTAACCCCAGCATACAAATAATCATGTAGTACTAAGTAACTTGTATTATGATGTTAGTGTAAGCACTAAATACTAATGGATATGGGCGCAAAAACAACATTTGATTGAATTGAAACGAGTACTTCTTTGCTCACAATGATAGAGCGTTACATGACTACACCAAAGATTCCTTCTTCGTATAAAACTCGCCTGGCGACACAGGAACAGCTCGTGTAACATTTTATGATTGCACAACTAACATATTACACCCGCGATACAATAAACAGTTTGACTTCGCGCGGCAAAACATTAGAATTTAATCAACAACATATTTTATAACGACAGTGTCGCTATGTTGATTGGGTTTAACTAATCAGAAAGGCGGGTCTTGTCAATTCAATAATTGTTAAATGTTCAACCTTAACATAAACTAGGTGTTTTGCATCGTTAATACCCATAATCATTGGGTTGCTCTGTGGGCTATCATTTTTAAGCACAAATCTGCATTTTGACCAAATAAATCATTTTCTTCCCTCTCCTTCCTCAAAATGTTTTGTTTAGCACAGAGAGGATGCCATTGACAGCACAGATAATGTGTCGATATAGCGTTTGTACAGAGCGGGTGCCGATACGAGTATACACTGTGATAATCCAAGGCATGTGCTTTCGTTGTGACTATCCTAGATATTTCAACAAAAGGTAATATAAAATACAATTGATTAATACAGTTATGACTATGTAGAAAATACACATAGTAATTAAGTTGTAGTGTTTCACTCACATTGCCTAATATTGTCACAAAGTTTCACTCATACACTCTAGGAGGTAATTTAATTAAAACGTCAGTCTGAGACACCGTCGACCGACAACAATATTAACAAACAGACCAACTGTTACTTCATTATATACAAAATATTCGCACTATTACACCCTTCATGGAAATACATCTGAAAAATGGCGCAGCGCCAAGCTGAATATTAAATGGATATTTAAATAATTGGTTGCATAATACTGAAGTCATAGATGTAGGGAATATAATAATATTATTCAAACAACTGTAGAATGTTTAATATATAGGCGAGCGCTGTATAAAATTTTACACGGGAATTCGTGTATTTGATTTGTAATGCCTAAGCTGTAATATTAATGCATTTTCCTTAACTGACTGATTTAAACATGCCATAATGTCGAAGTTCTCCTATCCTAAGTATTCTAAACGACGTTAACGTCTACACCTGATGGCACTCTTCTAGAGTATTGATGTTTTATGCTGAAATGTATCTAGCCCATTTGCTACGTCACGGATCTGACAAACATATTGTTTTATAAAACAAGATAACTTATCACAGACACTGCCAAAATGAGTGACACTGACTAAATTATTATCATATCAATCTTAGTTAATTGACATAACGGATATTAAGCTACACCAATAGCAACATGATGATCCAATAACAATTAAGGCGACTTATAAATTAAACATTGGTATATATTATCGTTATATAGTTTGGAATTAAATTTGTTTTAAAGTGAGGTTTTCCTTTCCAAGCAAATGTCGGTTGTATTTATTGTATGTGGAAAGCGCGAATGTCTATCCCATGTCTATCTTGACATAGTGACAGTACATACGTGCCATAGATATTAATAGAATCAAATGTCAAGAGAGTGTTCACATAACATGGCACCTCATGTCAACTAATCCATATATGACAGCGGAGGTGCATGACTCGGGTTGTAAATGGAATAAATCTAATATTATGCAAATAGTTGTCTGGATTTATATAGTAGTCGTATATCTACAAAATGTGTTTCCGTAGAACTTAATTATGTGACGCCAGTCTCAATGTACTACACTTATACCATGAAGAAAAGCAAGTTATTATTCGTAAGAGTCTATGCATTGTGCACTGTTTTTCATTTTAACCATTGGTCGGATTTCCACGATCATCAGTATCAGGTTTAATAGTCGGGACAAAACACGTCGACCGAATTTCAAGGAAGTAATTATTTACCGATTGTCTATTGTTTCAATGAAAATAAATGGCATGAATTAACTCAACTGCGTGGAAAACCCATTTATTGAAGAGTACTTACAGTCGTTTGTATATTATTGGTGTCACCAGCACCTTATTAGATTGCATACACATGTATATGTACACGTCGCAGTGAATTAATTGGGTGTGGTCGTTGATTTAGATTAAGCACACATGTTCGTCCCATGGGGGCGATATTCAAAATGAAGCTTTAACAAATCAAAAAGCTTATTGAGTGAAAGCCTCATAAAAGTACGAGTTTCACGATTAAGTTATTCAATGTCACTAGATATAGGATACAACCTATATTATCTTCACCAGACATCCTTTGTGTGTCATTTGTACATATAATGTACACATTTCTAAGCCAACGAATTTATATTCTTTGAATTCCAGCTTCCAAGAGAGTTGAAGTTAAATTAAGCATTTAATTCCGAAACAAATCGTTTAACTGTCTCACAAATATGATGTGGGGTTCGATTAACGTAATGGCAGACAGCTCTCTCGAGCTTTATTATGATTATAATTTCTCGCCCTAATCACTGAATTGTTTGATGTTTGGAGAAGATATGGAACACAACTGATAATTTCTCCGAACAACAGACGTCCTTTGTGTGTCATGTCTTTTTGTATTAAAGACTTTAACTAATGAATAGAAAACGTAAACAAACCACAAGAGACAGACACGCCGTTGTAATTAAATAATGACAAGGAAAATATCGGTTTAACCATAACATAAAGGAAATCGTATCCGTATGCTCTACGGGCCTATATCAGCCAAATAGATACCAACAATTAACTATAAACAATGTACTGAATCAACCAATACTTGAACCAACAAAATACATTATGCGCCTAGTAAAACTACAAATACTATTTTATCGTATTTATCACGGCTTGCGCCGACGCAATCATCAACCACTAGTCAGAGCTTGTATTCCGGTTATTTCTGAGGCAGACCGTTTATCCATAATACCATAGTTAGCAGGTTTGAAGCTCTTAAATATTGTAGGGGATAATAACCAAAATTTCGCTGGCTTAGAATGAGAAGGTCGTAAGTGCCACCTACGACCTTATAATACTAATGAATATTTAAAATATGCATTATAAACTTGTCGGAACTTGTCATGTTGACCAAATTGAAGTTAAAAAAAAGCTTGTTTTCCATAAGTATAGAGTGATTTTCAGACAGTTTTTCTTATTTTCCCAAAATATTGATTTTGTAGTTACGACCTTCTTATTCTAAGCCAGCGATTTATTTAATAAGTTCGCTTTTAAAAGTATACCAACTTTTCATTTAATACATATTCTTTCATATCTCCGGGTGTTATCACATAAACACTTCACAGAAACTTGTTCATTTGTGTGAGTTGTTATTGTGGTTTGTGTTTGTACATGTCGGATGTGTTTTTTTTAGCCTTCACAGTCCAATGTGTTAATTAACTTATTGTAGAATCATTAATTTTCGTGGGGGATTAAATTTCGTGGATTTCGTGGTTAACCTCGACCACGATCTTTAATCCCAACGAAGATTAGTTTTGACCCTTGTTTTATTACCTTAAATTCAAAATCCACGAAATTGTCTTTTTCACCAAAACCACGAAATTTCATCCCAACGAAAATAAATGATTTTACAGTATTATCATTTTGCCAAAGTGACTGGCCGACTGTAGTATGTCAATTTCTTTACCATGTCAAGGTACATCTAAAGCTACTTGTATTTCATAATTTTAATGTCGATCTTTTCTAGTGGAAAAATATAGGTTTAGTATTTGGAAACTTGGACCGGGTAATTGATAGTAATTGCCAATTTTGTAGACAGTTATTAGTTTCCGTAACTAATCAGTGTATGTCGTTCGTCGGCTTCCCATTAATTCCATATCCCGTCATTATAATATTACAGAAATTGTCCAATAGAGATTGGTTTGATTTTCAAACCACTTCTACTAATGTTTGCCCTCTTTTATGAGACAATTAGGAACGAGATGTACATTCACAGGGTTTAATTATCAATGTGCAAGAGGGGAAACCAACATTTTTACCGAAATTGGTCCTTAGTTTTATTGTGATTGTGATATATTTATTCAGAAATATGAGTTTTTAAGTATCAAAATTAGTAGGTTTAAGAAAATGCTTAACGTCTTCGAGTCACCGGTCAATACTACACTATTACAGGGAAGTATGCTTCAGTAGACCCCAATATCGTTAAATTAACAAACAGCCCATTGTCCATAACTAAATGATGATAATCACATAGTTTGGGTCACATTCGTTTGTCTTCCTGGCGCCTCAAATGACCAGTGCAAATGGGTAAAGATCGGCAATTCTGGTACGTACACATACAAAAGTCCGGTCCAATGGATAGAACGTCATATACCGGCGTACTGTGCTGACGTATAACTATGTGCATTATGTGCTTGAATAATACATTATGTCATATGTACTGCTGTTATAAGCGTGTCAAATATTTGATATAAATCTATGATTTTGCAGTGATTGGGTGAAATTAAACCCGTCTTAGACATGCATAGGAAAGACTACTTTTTGCAGTCACATGGGCTCAATCGAATTTCCCTTTTTGACTGTTTTATTTGTCATCTAAAACATGTAAGTACCACATAAAGCTTCTAGATGCGATACAGAAGGTCGCGACAAACATATACCATTATAAGGTTTTCATTGAAGCACAACGTACAAGGCTTGTTCAAGGACACGTTGCCTATAATACGATTATCAAACTATTGAACTTGGGAGCCTGAATGACTTTAAACAAGCTTTAGGAATATACTTCAAACCCATAGGCCACAATATTGACACATGCCAAAAACAATGATATGTTTGTTATACCACAGAACTATGTTTTAAAATAAATCATTTTCCCACGACCAAACAAAATTATTTTACTTACGTGTGCATGTTAGTAGATAACGCTTCAGTCAGAGGCCGTGTTCTTCTATTATTCCCTGAAAATAAACATGACCAATTATTAACTCTTAATTAGCGTCAATAAGTGTCAATAGTTCATTCATTTTACATCAAATAATGTCTATCAATTCAGCTACTTGTATCAATTTATTCTTGTAACATTGCCCGATAGTTTAGTCATTTTAAAATTTGTTCCGTTATCTGCAAAATACTAGCTTGCGCCGAGCAAATTCATTGCCCCGATTTAACCATTTACGTATCGCAGCTTAATGCTGCAGCAAGCTCTGTCACATATCCAACGTGCGTTTATGATGTGGGGAGTTTAAACTATGATATAGTTGATGCATTAAGACATAAGTATTGTTTTCTAGCGAGGGAATGAGCTAATCCAGAAACTTATTTAGAATGAACATTAAACATAATTATCGTGCACCTGTCTGTAGTTATATAATTGTTTTATTATGTTGCATATAATTATGATTTATGATCATCTTGTATATTATTAATGTTATCCTACTGCAAACCGTTAAGAAGAATCACTCGCATATATGATAATCGTTATAAAATTACTCTCGTATGAATGTTGTGATTACGTAACGTCTTTTAACAAATTTAGGAGCAGCGTGGTAGTTAGGCGGCGTGGCGGCGTTCACAACCATATAATAGCTATAAATGATAACCAAATGAAAATCGTAATAAATGCATAATACATTATACTTGTCAAACCAAGTTCGGCAATCAGTGTTGGTGTAATAATTGATGCACGTAAATATGGAATCGAACAAAATAAAATATCTTAAGTTCTTATGTCTGCCAGTAACAACACAAGTTATAAATTTTAAACTATTGATGCATGCATTTCCAAACAAGTGTAAGCATCGCAATGGTATATCAAAGCATTGATGAACCGTACCGGTACGAATGTAGGTATAATCATGAATTTTACAGAGCCATAAAACGTCAATATTATTACGAACATGATATACACTGTCCTAATTGTAAAACTGTACTAGACAGACCGAAGAAATATTTATATATTCAGTCTTTATAAATTTGTTAAACGAGCTCAATACATGTATTACATGTACTTTGTATATTTAAGCAATTTAAATAATGTACGGCTTTACATACTAATTTGTTTGATCGAATAGTCGGTTGAATTTTATAATAGAGGTTTAGGGGATGTGGATGGCTTGTACTTAGTCTGGCTCTTGCGTATGTGGCTAGGCGATAACGTCGTAGCTGTGTGGCTGTGGTTTGTGTCCTACTATTTAATTATATACAACAGTTGGTAAAACAGTGTTCTGATATTGTTTACTTAATTCGGATCGAACCAGAAAGAACTGCATGACAGTTTGATTACAGAACCATACAATGACGATGGATGATAAAGAATAGCCCCTTCCAAATCCGGTAATAGACCTCTTTGCTCCAAAAGAGGCATTGCGCCTGAACAATAATAACGTTATTACGTTTTGAAAATACTGTTTCTTGTAATATCTGTCGACAAATACAGCCAAAATGATTGAACAGTTGTATTACTATGACCTGATCCTTGATTGGACTCGGTGCGAATTTCGACTACCTCAAAAATATTGTTATTTGGGAAATATCCATTTTAGTTTAGAGTATTATATTGTTTAGAAAAATGTGTAAACAATTTTGTTGGATGATGTCACAGTACGGGTGTTTTGCAACATACTAAAAGTTTGTACAACATAAACTGCGTTAATTATTTGGCAAACATTAATAAAGTTCCCACAAAGTATCAACTTCTCCATTGTTATTTCTGTAATAACGTCTGAGAAATTAGAAAATAGAGCGTAAACACTAGAATATATTAGATAAATACACCATGTTACAACATTAAAACATAATAACGATATACGCAATAAGTACAAATATTCAACTTATACGCTGTTGACAATAAACCACAATCAACATTTGCTGGAAAAGATTATAAAAGTAATAACAGTTAACGAGTATTGTTCAGAATGTTTGTGTTACATAGTCATTGTAGGTTAAATATCATTGAAGCATGTGCTGTGTGACGACAGTTGTTCATCTGTACAAATACTGAAACATAATTATATTCAGTAGGTTAGGGGATAACAAATTACATTATTGTCGAATATATCGATGGCTTAGAACCAGAAGGTCGTAACTACCTCTTACGACCTTATAAGACTAATACATATTTGAAATCTGTCTCACAAGGCGCTTCTTGTGAGCATATTTTCATGAAAACCTGAAATTGTCATGTTGACCAAAATGAAGTTTTAGAAACGTGTTTTCCCATAGGTAAAGAGTAAATTACAGACAGTTTTCTCTTGTTTTCTCAATATATCGATTTGGTAGTTACGACCGTCTTGTTCTAAGCCAGCGAGTTGTTCATCTGTACAAATACTGCAACATAATTATGTTCAGTTGGTTTGGGAATAACAAACTGCATTATTGTCGAATATATGTGATACCAAACGTTATTAACATTACTTGTTCAAATAAAGAACGTTACGTATTTATCATCCTTTGTTTACGCGTGACTGTAAAAGTATGATGCAAAAAAAAGAAGATGCAGCAAATTTACTGAGGATATAAAAATAATAACCAATCGGATGTTTACAATCACTTTACAGAAACAACAGAACACGGAAACCACAAACAGAACATACAAACAGACCATAGCATTTTTTTGGACAATAGGTCACTACTTGGGTCCTTCTTCATATCACTTGAATGTGCCAGTTCGGTCGAGTTTCGTACAAAATTTACACATCTTGGTAAATTTCAATTTTACTTGACAGGCAAATGGTTTTCGTTTGGTTACCAAACAACTACCTATTTGTATTTCTTAGCTTTTAAGCAACGTGTATGCATTGCGCAATTTTGTTACAATTATTAGGTAAAGTTGTCCGTATCTACAACATGAGCAAGATTATGAAATTGAGTGCTAGATGACGTGTAAGGGGTGGTTATATTTTGTATAATTGCGGTGCTTTTACAAATTTCTAGAGGATGAATATTTAGGAATATATCGTTCGGATGGCATCGACACTCTTTAAATTACCAGTGAAAGATAAATAACGATCCAATCCTTATTCAATGAATTCAATTAGCTATAAACATGGCGCTAAACAAATGTGGAATATAATGAGGAAGCATTTTTGATAGCGTCAGCGAAAGCAATCGAGCACTGGATCCTTCTGTTGATTGGTGAGGTATAAGCTGACCTTGCAGTATAGAAGAAGGAGATACGACGCGCATTTAATCAAAAACATAAAAGACGTTGGTGAGAATTTAATTTTAAATCTGGTGATTGCTTCCTCGGGTATATAAAATTATAATTTGGAGTCTTTTACAAAGATATAGATTACCAAAGGAGAACGTTTGCCAAATGTTCTTACAAAAAGTATCTAAAGGTTTTTATGTCCGGTCGGATCAGTTCTGTAATACACCCTTAATAATTCAACATCTTCATGTATTTACAAACTCAAGTCGGTGGTTGGTGGCAAAACCAATTGTGGATAACAAATGAGAATTGGATAACGATGTTCACAAAACCCATTACGATCAATAATATTTGATTACTTCCAAAGTTTGCAACCGCAGCAAATGGATATGGCTAAATATTAGTTTTCGTGAAAGCAATTTAAACTTTGGGTTCTAATACCTACGTTATGGGACGTCTTGTTGAATATAAAAGTGATAGTGTGATTCAAAGTTTGTGATGCATGAAAGAATAATGTGATCCACGAGGTCCTTGGTGGTGCATCTTTCCCGTATTGAATATGTTGGTTCCATGATTTAAAAGTGTTTTTTTCGGATAGTGGGTTGCCATTAATAACCTCTTTAAATAATGCTGACAATACCAAACAAATGGCATTTTAGGCCCCTTCAAAAGCTGGATGTAGGTGTTTCAAGAAAGGTACCAAGGTATTATGGTAAAACTATTTATATTGCTTGATACTGGGCAACGTCAATGAAAATACTTCTCTCCATTTCGCTCGCGAAACTGTTCAGCATTAAGAATCATATTCGAAGTACTTTGTATAACCAAAGTCATGCAAATATTCAAAAATGTCATGATAGTCATACCAACCCAATGCAAGAACTAATTTAGTAACCCTATAATCGATATGTTAAATCCCGACATCCTCACACCTCTGGCGATATTGTTTACTCCAGCAAATCTTAAAACATGTCCAATATTACGCCCAATGTTGATTTTGCAGCACAAAGCAGACGATAAAAGATATCAGACAATACGACAAGAGAGATAATTGCATAATTTCAAATTGTAGGCATTGTTATTTTTTATTTAGAAAAAATATTGGATAACAGTTTTCCGGAGACTTCTGGAAAAGTATAAAATTTACAGATTTTATACACGAAGAACTATTCTAATAATTCATGTAACGTAAAATAATGGGAACTGTCCGTGTTTTATTTATCTGGAACGTTATAAAGCATACCGATTTCTCTGTTGTTAAAGTTTATGAATTTACACCATTGTCATTGGCATTCAACAGTTTCACCATCAAGCAAACTATAAGAAATCACGATATATTTCGTACTTGATTATATCTTTTCTGAAGTAATAATGTGATTAAACTATGCCTTTAAAAAATCATTCCAGCTCAGTGACAGCATTCATTAGAAATTGAATACTATATATCATACGAGAAGCTTTCAACTCCATGTATCCAACTATTCGTGGAAAAACACAGTATTAAATATCACATTCTCTCGTGAATTTGATTTACTCAGGTTTGGATAAAATATATTGGAAGTGTGTTTTCAATTCCATCAAGCATTTAACATTACTTTGTACATATAACATTTCAACAAAATAATTGTTCCAGTAATTAATAGCTTAATGCACTTAAAGTATTGAACACATTAAGTAACCGTAATTTTATCATGGATATCAATCAACGTTTCAATTTACTAAAATAACAAGGGAATGGTTAAGCTTGGGTTTAAATTCTGTCCAACACTAAATAAAGGTACGTTTTTTTTTCATTTTGATTCGGTAGTTTTGGATAAAAATGATGCTCTATTCACCATATCCCTGAACTGACATGGTCAGACTTTTATTCAATGTACCTCTTCATTTCACTTTAACGCTTTACACCATAATATGAAAGTCCATTCACGCCTGTATCACATGCGCAGAACATTTACTTTTTCTAATAATGTGTACAGAGTGGATTCTATACAATACCAGAAATGAATTAAATAGCATTACCAAGACTGCAATAGCATTGCCAACCAGTTGTGATACACGTATAAACCTTTTAAACAAAACAATGACTACACATATCCATTGAACGAACAAAACACTCGCGGAATCATAAAATGCAAAACAATGCCTACCATTTACACTATAATTAACTAATATGTCGGTTCCTCATAACCATTTGTCTGCTAAAAAAATAGTTTAAGATAATGTTAAGAGAGAGCGTGTTAAGTGAATGGGCGGGGTTATAACATAATTTCCATCAGTCAGAGACATACGCATCACTTACCGAATTATGTATAACATAAAGTCACATGGAATTGTAAAGTGAAACAGCTTTAAGGTTTACTTTGCCATGTTTGATGAATACAGGCCCCAATCTCCCGAAGCATCTCAAGTAGAAATCTCAACTCAAATTGAGATTTTCTTAAAATCAGAGTCGCAATTAGAGATAAATCTGAAGTTTAAGCTGAATAATTTTTACTGTAAATAATGCAGAACACCATTTCTGTTTAGTAATGCTAATTCTGAGTCCAGTGTTGCATGGAAATTAACATTTAGACGAATGCTTATATTTGAGATGAGATTTTTCTCACATTGAGATGCTTCAAGAGATCGGGGCCAGAGTTCAGTGAAATATCAACTTCAATCGTGTCTCATTTTAACATGTCCAGGGATAGTATTCAAACTATCATATGCCTGAAATGGACATACTTAGAACAATATTATCTTTTTCGTTAGTGTATTGTGTTGTTTTATATTGTTTTACAATAATTTCAATAAAATTGACAGGGTTACCATTACATCATTTCCGTATACAAAACCATGGCTTATATAGCTTAAATAATCTATACCCCAATCATATAATAATGAGTTCACAAGAAGAAGAATACATTCAATAATTTACTGTCTGACGAAATTATCCTCTTATTAAAACTCAACGACATTATTGTAAGCTCACGAAACAGTATTGATTTAACAGCAACATGTGTGTATATAATATGATCCTTAGAATGACAAAGTAAAACTATATGTAGTAGTTAAATACATGTGTCATAGCTGTATTGTCTTACATAATTAATTATCTTCTCGATTAGTCTTTGTTTGAATGTGTGTAAACTGATCAAAAACACATTTGTGTGTACTCTATGTGTTGGCATTGTGCTTGGCGTTTAGCAATTGGCATTCGTACAATACTTGTATGTCATGCGTTGTTGTATTCACTGGTTTCGTACAATTAATACATTAATGGCTTATACGGTAGCTAGATCATCCAATATTAACAAATAGATTGTTTGTGTATGAGACCCTCACTTTAACATAATAAAGGACGGTAGAAATCTACTTGAGACATGAATAAGTTATATATAGCAGGTAAGACAAAAATACATATATTTCATTACTCAATATATCATAAGGTACCCAACGGAATTGTATTACAAACTACTTTTCACCATATCTGCTCATAGAGCTTGGTAATGACGTATGCTTAACGTCCTTACATTTGAAAAAAAACATTAGATTATAACTACACGTCCAAACAGTCAGAATGTCTTCAGGTATAATGGAAATATCCCTTGAAGTAATGACCAGGACGTCCTGATTCACCCAGGTTCTTCAGTCCATCAATCACAAATGTATACCACATGCCCGAGCAATAATGACCGCTCACGTTTATAACATATCAATCTATTGTATACAACAAGAACAATATAATCAACGGAGGTGATATACAAGATGGCAGCTATTAACCTGTGGTCATAGTTTAACACACTCTGGCAATTCCTGGAAGAAAATCTCCGCTATACGATAGCTGCTCGCATTGTGATGTACATTCAATAGCTTATTTCTGCGGGATAATGTTTCCTCAAACGGCGTAGAGTTATAACAGAGTTATACGTAGACTATGAAATTAAGCAACATATTCAGACATTAAAAGGAACGTTCGCAATGGCAATACTATGTCAAAGCAAAATATTTTTAATATTGTTTAATCAGACCAACGTACCGGTACACTATTCGTAAAATAAATATGATTGGTAGTGCAACATAGCTGGTACGTTAGATGAGATTATTAATATGACAACTACCATTGTTATGATGGGCTGAATATCCGGAAAGCAGTGTCGCTCAAATGAAGACTACTCAGCCACACACTTGTTACACATGGCAAACTAGTCAAATAATTACATTGAGCGCCAAGCACGAAACTTTGGAGAAAAACTAAAATTGCATGTCCTACGTATAGTATATTGCTACTAGTTTAATTACTCGTGTCGGCTGAGCACACACAACTATCGCAACTGTCAACGGAACACATGAGACAATGAATGATGTGTTATGAACATTTTTAAATGACGTGAACTGTGAATCAATAACAATAATTCTCATAGTTTTTAATTGTTTTAACGCAAAAAAATTAATTTCGTCTTCATACATATTGGATAGCTGGTTCCTAATGTCAGCAATTATCAACAAATCAACTAGTTCTAACTATTGGTTAATAGTGTGCAGAGTGTTCTATGGTAATGAATGCATTGTAGTTCAGTCAAACAATACATATATTCAAACACACTGTTACATGGATTAAATGGCACCCAACAAGTAATATTAAACAGGCCCTGCGATTATACATGTACTCCGTAATCAAATTGGAGCATTTCTCAGTTACAAAAAACTGCTGTAACTTCTTTAATTCCGCACGAAAACATAGGAATCGGGGTTCATTTCCTTAATAAGACCATTTGCTACAACAAATGTGTGTTGGTTTTGGTGCGAATTTTGAAAAAGTCTGTTTTAAAGTTGGAGCATGGAGTTCGAGAATGAGAAAGAGAAATGTTTATAATCACTAGGCCAGGCCAGGTGTACCATCGATAAACTATAAATTAAACATCATTTCAATAACAAATACAAAGGTGACACTTGTTATTAAATAATTGATAATATTTACAAATTTAGTTAATACCCATACCAACCTTGAAACCAAAAGTGTAGGCTTATCGAGAAAAACAAAGAGCATGCAATCATATATCCAAATTATTGCCCAAAATTCACGTGCAATTGGCATATGAAAACAATGTGATAACTAAATACAATGCACATTGTACAGCTTTTATAAGAATTTAAAACAAATAATATGCAACAAACACACACCTCAAACCGAAGTTGCCACGCGTGCACAAGAAACATACAAACTGTTTTTCAATTAAAGCATGTAATCTAATTATCCAACATAATTTGCAAACTAAAACAATTACCGCAGGTGTAACGCCGCGAACATGATTGAATGCATGCACAGTATCTAATAAAATCTATACACCGAGTCAATTTCGGACGCAATAAAACGCAGATCAATTCTAGATAATGTTTGTAAGAGTGTTATAAACACACTCTAAGAGAGAGTTATAAAATGTTAAAAATGTGTGAAATAACATCAATGGACTTCTGAAAATGAAGTCAAAAGAATAACCGCATATGGTGTATAATATGACAAAGAGCATCAAACAGAAAACTATATATTAATGACAAGGCTTTATAGTTAAAACTAAAATAAAAGAGACCAAAGGGATTAAGAAATCAAATGTTTAGAACGCATCACACACGCAGTGCGTTAGAACGTTAAACTAACAAATAAAACGAATTTTATTACTTCTGGTGTGGTAATAATTACTTTAATTGCTTACATCTTGCCACTTCGTGTGGGTTGAATGATAGACACAAACGCTTCAGGATAGAGTACACCCTTTAACACATATTTCACATGTATTTGATGCATATGAGTTTATAATACAATACGATTTTCAATAATCAAGAGTTGTTTGAAAATAATATTTAATGCAATGGGTCTTACGAAAGAAGGTTTTCATCATCTTATAGCTGTTTTGCAGCCGGTTTTCAGCTATATACAAAACCTTTCACTTAACCAGTTCACGTCAATTATAACCAACATAATTTACGTAGGCAATATGCGCCCTATATCCTTATTCATTATTACGTTCCAGGAAGCCTGAGCTTAATTTCTAAAACACAACGTTGCACCGATCAAATTAATTGCCCCGGAATAATTTATGTAGCTTAATACTGCAGCATGCTCTTCACTTATCCAGAATTCACAAGTGCTATTGAGAGTTTAATAGATTATGCAGTTGGTGCACAAATATTTTATTTTGTTAGCGATGCAATGAACTAATCTGGGAACTTATTTAGGATGAACATTTATAGTACCATTCACCTGTTGGTAATAATTTAAGATTAATGAATTGTTGGTTGCATAAAATATTGATTCATTGCCATCATGTGTATTATCATATTATGGTAATCATACGGTATTACGTGTAGAATATAAGCGGTTTGACTGGTTTTAGAACTTGGCTTTCCTGATATTAAATGCGACATGTTATTGACAGTTCCAACTGTCAACATCATGAGGAAAGACCGCGCTCGTACATTTGTAAACGGTGATAAATATGAATATCTTCAAAATTCGGTGATAAGTCCGTCTCTCTTGGACGAGTTTAGTACTCGTAACAATTAAGCTAACAATAATAACTATGTTACCTTTCGCAAATAGTGTTTTGTTTTCAATATCTGCCTACCTACACAATATAAATGCTATAACGATTGTATAAATACTGTAGAGCCATAATTGCAGTTTAATTGTTCAACAATCTGCAATCCAAGTGCTACTGTAATAAATATAATAATACACTGTAACACAATGCTTTAGTATGAAATTATGTACATGCTTAAACTACGTTTATTACTTGGAAAGCAGGCATGTTATACCTAAATCGTACCACCTTCTTAACAGTAATAACTTTTAAATAATTACAAAATTGAGTGTAAAAGCCAAGAATATATTTGACAAACACACCACGTTACAACGTTAAAACACAATAACAGTGCACGTAAAAGGTACAATTTCAACTATTACACTGTTAATAATGGACCCAATCATCATTTCCAGAGAAACGTACAAATTAAAGTAATAAAATATTTTCATTAGTTTCTTTTTACAAGACGTATTGTTCAGAATGTTGCATTGTATTGCTACGTAAATTGTTAGAAATGTTGTAATATAGGTTTAGTCTAAGCTTGGCATTTTTGGTATTACATGTATTGTATATTTTACTAAGATTTTAACGGATTACGAGAAACCATGCATAAGTGTGGTCTTCTTTTTTGAATGGTATCTACCACCAAGTAAATTAAGTAAGGCATAAACACGGCGCTAAGCAAAACGGAACGGAATTATCAAGCAATTTCCATAGTGCTGGTAAATGCAATCGAGCGTTGGATCTTTGTGTTGATTTGTGAGGTGTTAGCTAATCTTGCGGTATTGAAGGAGATACAAATCGCATTTAATCAAACTCATAAAAATTCAATTTGAAATCTGGTTATTGTGCCATCAAATTAAATTATCTTTTGGATCTTTACTATGGAGAACGATAGCCGAATAATAGAACAGAAATGTGTATAATGCTTAATAAGTCTAGTTGGTTCAGCATATCATTTTTGTAATATTAGTAAACTTTTAATAATTTAACATCTCCATTTACCCTGAGGTCAATGATTAGCTTTGTTCTAACATTACACGGTTCAGTGTTTAATTGCTTGATGCTCGGCATTTAAAATAAACAATCTCCTCCACATCTTCCTCGTAAAAATAATGTTGCATTAAGAATTACTTCAGACCTACAATCAAAGTGACATCAATATGTAAAGGATGTAATGCTAAACAGACCAACCGAATGCAAGAACTAATTTAGTAACCCTATAGTCGTTTTGTTGAATCATGACACCCTCCATTAGACTATCTGACAATATTCTTACTCCAGCAAATCTAAATACAAGTCCAATAATACGCCCAATGTTGATTTAGCATCACAAAGCAGACAAGAAAAAATATCAGACAACACGTCAAGAGCGATAATTGCATAATTTTAAATTGAAGACATTGCTATTTTGTTTTTAGAAAAAATATAACAGTTTGCCGGAGACTTCTAAAAATATGAATGATTTACAGGCTGGATACACGAAGCATAAACAAGGCATATATATTCTAATACTTCGTGTTGGTTTCATCGTCCATGTGATAAAGGATCTCAATTTCATTGCAGTTAATGTTTATAAATTTACAGCATTGCTATTATGTGGAATTCGGTCGCATAACAGTTTCATAATCAAGCAAAATAAAAGACATAACAAGCATCGCAGAATCGTACTTCACTATCTCTTTTTCCGAAGTAATTATGTGATTTAACTTGGTGGTGAAAAAAACTTCAAGTTCAGTGACAAAATGCATTAGAAATTTAATACGATAAATCATACTAGAAGCTTTTAACTCCATATATCAAACTATTCTGGGAAATAAACACCGTATTAAATATCACATTTTGTCATAAATTTGTTTAACTCACATTTTGTTCAAATCTATTGGATGTGAGTTTACTATTCCTCCAAACATTTAAATTACCGTGTACATTTCAGCAACAAATTGTTCAAGTAATTAATAGCTTAATGCACTTAAACCATTGAACACATTAAGTAACCGTTATTGTTTAATCACGCATATCAATCAACGTTTACATTTACTAAACCAACAAAAAGGCAAAATTAGAGTTAAATGTATCTCAGGTTTGACATAATATAGATATCTGATTCCTGAAATAATAATCCTTAATGAGAACATTTGCTTATAGTTTGTGTAGGTTTTGATGCAAATGGTGAAAAAGCCAGTTTTAAAGTTCTACAACTCTAAAACATAGTGTATGGAGTTTGAGTATGAGAAAAATAAAGGTTTATAATCACCAGGTCAGGTCAGTTGTACCATTGATAAGCCGTAAATTAAACATTATTTAAATCACAAATACAAAGGTGACACTTGTTATTTAATAATTGATAATATTTACAAATTTAGTAAATAACCACACCAACCTTGAAACCAAAAGTATGGCTTATCGTGTAAGACAAAGAACATGTAACCTTATAACCAAAATATTGTCCAAAATTCACGTGCAATTGGAATATAAAAATACTTTGATACCTAAATACAATACGCATTGAAAAGCTGTTATTGGAATTGAAAACAAACACAAACCATGCAACATACACAAGCCTCCTGCATCAAACCTAAGTTACCAAGCGTGCACAAGAAACATTCAAATCTGTTTTCCAATTGAAGCATGTAATCTAATTATCCAAAATAATTTGTTAACTCATACAATTATCGCAGGTGTAACTGTATGAACTTGATTGAATGCATGCACAGTATCTGATGGTTTAGTATTCTTAAATACAAATTCCAAATAATAATGTTAATACAAAACACATGCCACTTTAAATGGATTATCAAAAGATTACTGCTCTGGTTATGAAAATGTTATTATGGAGGCGCGTGACATGTATTTATAAGCCCCCATCGTACTGATGATGGAAGTTAACGATTGGTGAGAGATTATCGAATCCTGCAATATTTGCAGTATAAACTACATGTTCGTGAAAGATTAAAACTACAAATAAAGTATCTATCTCCAGAGATGGTATCAAATTGCAATTTATCACAAGTTTGGTGCCTCATGGTGTCATAAAGCATTCTTATAAACAAACTAATTTGCAAGTGTATTACAATCGTCGAAGTTGTTAAAGTATAGGAAATATTATCGTTGTGTTTTTTTAAAAAAAGGCACCGAAAGGCTAAATAAAGAGTAAAACCACTCAAATAATGTTCAAAGTTAGTAAAGACACAAGCATACCTGCTGTTTTACCAAAAAAGCTATATTGTATGTAAATATAGGTATTAAAACCGTGATGTCATTGTCCAACGTAGTTACTTACGTAATGTATTTGATTACATTCTATAATAACAACATTGATAATAAGTGGCATAAACTGTGTAATACTTTTTAACTGTTATAGGGCTCCGGAAGAGCAATGAAAAATATATACGAGAGCTGTGATGGAAGCACTTGCACCGTCTGATGCTTTCCCTAGAATAGTTGTTCACTTTAATTGTTGATGAATGTCCTTCCAATACAAAGTACCCATGCTATTGACATGAATTGCGTCAAAGTACTTGACACCTCTTTACGTGTAATGTTTGATTTAGCACCACCTCACAGACAAATATATTCCAGACAAGAAAACGGCGAAGTAAATTAAATAATGACGAAGGCATTGTCAGTGTTATGAAAGGAAAATATTAGATATCAGTTTAGCAAAACTGTTTTCGGTCACACAAATTACCGTCACTTTTGTGTGGAAAGTTGTACGTGGCAGAATCAGTTTTTTGGTAGTTCTTCGAGTATATATATTTTTATGTAGTCGTATGTCCTACCAGTAGAAATAACAAGGCTGATCTAATTCTAAAGAAATTATATGAAGGTAATATGTGTACAGTGTAGTTGCAATACATGTCACATTTATATACGGGACAAAATCCATTGAATATCATAATACGTTGATATCGTCAGTTAAGAAGTGATTAATAACTACACCGAATTAGTTAGGTCATTAACGGCCTCGCATAGCTTTGTCACGAATGACACATCTGTGGGTCGATTTTCTTAATGAATTGTACCTATAGTATGCGAACGATGATCAAGGGTTTTACCTAAGTATTCAATAGTTTGAAGTATAAATTAACCATAGCAAGATCAACTCTCCAACTGAATATTTTGTTACAATTAAATAATGGTCGGTCAATCATTTGATGTGTATTTCCACGATTCCATAATGCAGTTTACATTATCCGATGGGATTGCATGTCACCAAAATGGTTTAAAAGTCATTAGTGCAGACATTGAGAACGAATATTTAAAACCCATTCATTTGTGGTTTTCTATTGGAATTTTATTATTGTTTAATGTGACAAATACTTAAAAATGACAGTAAGAGGACTCTCTAGTATTTTCAAGATGTAACGTAAATTTGGCGAACGTTAAAATGAAATGGGGAATGACAGTTTGAATCAGTTGAAATACAATAAATCAAACGGACAGGATTTACTAAATTTCTCTTATCAGACGCATTGTTTCACTTCAAATTGTGTTTGCAACCATTAGTTGAGACAGACAGACAGACAGACATCATATGCCGTTATATACCATCATATTCGATACACAGGAGGCATGTCGTTGCAATAAAATAAAATGCATGAGGCAAGTAAATTATCCTGGAACCACATGCCGCAACTGTTTTGAGCTTGACAACCGCAACTTTATTAAGAACACTTCAGTGCACAGTTTACATAATTGGCTATAACCATAACTCAATAGTTCAAGACAAATGTAACGCATGTTTAGATTAGTTTATTCAATGCCGAAGTGTATCATTTGAAAAAGGGGTATGTGAGGTATAGGACAATGTATATATGAGTGTTACAAACCAAGTTACTTGGCAAATCCGAAACATAAGAACAAATCCGAATTTCCGGTAAACAAAAAAGACTAACGTCAAAAATAAAAACAAATGACAAATCAAACATGCTGTACCAATAAAATAAAATTCAATATATAAAACATACAACTGATGGTTTGTCGTCACCTCGATAGCCTAGTGGTAGAGGGTCTTTTCGAGTGCAAGAAGTCCTGTGTTCGACCCTCCTTGTTGTGTAATACCAAAGACGAAATAAATTTGGTTCCAGAAATGTCCTTGAAAGACGCTCGTTCTATTAGGGAAACTAGCTTCTCTTCTCTCATACACTGGTGTCGATGCATAACATCAGAAATGAGGTGTGAGGTATATAAGTTGGAAAATCGTGTGCCACATTAGACCTTATATAAATTAGTATGAACTGAAGTTTATCTCAAATATGCACTAATTGTACTAGGCAATGGAATAAACCACACGAGTGATTGTTTCCACACAAGTGTCAAGCATCTTTAATTACTTTGCCTGTGGATTGAAACATTTCTACACAATTTTTGTCTTTAAAAGTAGACGATATTGATATAAGTTAAACATCAATATATTTGGTTCCCATTTTAATACAATATCTTCGTTAAAATGTGCAATATAAAATCCGCTTCTAGGCACTGCACGAACGTACAACTTTCATATCGCTTTCATTATGTTGCAACACAAGAATGTCGTTCGTTTGCCCTCAGCATCCAAGTGTATTTCAACAAATCGTACACTGATATAAATAATCCCTAGACGTCACCAGGCACTAGGCAAATACTTGTGGAGTAAATCTAATTTAATTTACAAACCCGGTAATTGTACTGTGTATCTCATCTGTTAAACAAGTTATCAGTTATTTAATACTTTCAGGGATATTGTTCTTCGCATATATGCTAAAACAGAAGTTTTCTTTTCTAAAGGTATCGCGCGTATAGCATTCAAATGGAACTCGTTTATTGTATCGTACAAACTTTGTGCGTGACCATTAATTCGTTAAATCTATGTTCAATACTGGCACGGATTATTGTTTAGAAGTCAGTAGACGGATAATTGCGATATACAACAAGTCAATTTCGGTAGCAATTAAACGCAGATCAATTCTAGATAATGTTTTAAGGTGGCAATAAACAGTTTCTCGTGAAATTCCCCCGGCGGACTCACACCGACAACTTAAACCAGTCTGTCAAGGAAACACACAATCGGACCTGAAATAAATATATATTTCACACTATTAACCCAAATCCTGAAGTTATAAAAATGCAAGCATTATTAAACAATGTAGGAACCTTAAGATGTATGGTACTCACATCAGTGCATGTCTCATACACAATTCTGACCACTATTTTATGCAAAAACGCAAGTATTTGCGTGTTCAAAATTATTTACCTGCGGGCAAATTAACTGTAATTATGCTGCACCTGGATAGCAAAATATAAACGCTTTCCACAAATTACTAGCAAATAGGTGCTATCCATGGACTTTTTTTCACTATCAGAAATAGTCTGTACCCTACCCGTCAAAATCTAATGAAAATAGCATGCCGAGCTAGTCGACCCCCAGTTTCGCATTTCTGTTGCTATATTTTACATACAGGTCAGAGGTCGTTTCCGCAAGAAAACTGTTAAGTGCTACCTCAACAGTTGTATATACACACATTCTCCGGGAAAGTCCGAATGTGTTACGAAATGTGAGGAATAATACCAATCGACTTCTGAAAATGAGGTCAAAAGAATAACTGCAAATGGTGTATTATATGACATGGAGCTTCAAACAGATAACTATATATTAATGACAAGTCTTTTTAGTTAAAACTGAAATAATAGAGACGAAAGGGATTAAGAAATCACATATTTAGAACGCATCACACACACACAATACGTTCGAACGTTAAACTAACAAAACGAATTATATTACGTATGGCGTGGTAATAATTACCTTAATTGCTTACATCTAGCCACTATGTGTGGGTTGAATGATAAACACAAACGCTCCAGGATAGAGAACGCTCTTTAACACACATTTCATCTGCATTGATGAAAATGCGTTTATAATACAATAAGATGTTCAAGTAAGTATAATAATGAAGAGTTGTTTGAAAATAATATTAAATGCAATGGGTCTTACGAAAGATGGTTTTCATCATCTTATAGCTGTTTTGAAGCCGGTATTCAGCTATATACACAACCTTTCACCTAACCAGTTCACGTAATTTATAATCAACATAATTGACATTATTACGTTCCAGGTAGTCTTAGCTTAATTTCTAAAACACTACGTTGCACCGATCAAATAAAAAGCCCAGATTAATTTATATAGCTTAATACTGCAGCAAGCTCTTCACTTATCCAAAATTCATTATTGCTATGGAGAGTTTAATAGACTATGCAGTTGGTGAACAAATATATTGTTTTTATTAGCGATGCAATGAACTAATCTGGGAACTTACTTAGGATGAACATTTATAATTTCGTTCACCTGTCGGTAATCAACTCAGATTAATGATTTGTTAGTTGCATCAAATATTGATTAATGCCCATCATGTATATTATTATATTAATGTAATCATACGGTATTAGGTGTAGAAGAAATACGGTTTGCTGTTTTTAGAACTTGGCTTTCCTGATATTAAATGCGACATGTTATTGACAGTTCCAACTGTCAATATTATGAGGAAAGACCGCACTCGTACATTTGTAAACGGTGTTCAATATGAATATCTTCAAAATTCGGTAATAAGTCCATCTCTCTTGGACGAGTCTAGTTCTCGTAACAATTAAGCTAACAATAATTACTATGTTACCTTTCGCAAATATTGTTTTGTTTTCAATATCTGCCGATCTATACAATATAAATGCTATTACGATTGTATAAATACTGTATAGCCATAATGGCATTTTAATTGTTCAACAATCTGCAAAAGAAGTGCTACTGTAATAAAAAGAATATAAGCTTTAGTATGAAATTGTGCACATTCTTAAACTGCGTTTATTACTTGGAAAGCAGGCATGTTATACCTAAATCGTACCACCTTCTGAACAATTATTACAGTAATAACATCTAAATAATTACAAAATGAAGTGTAAAAACTAGAATATATTAGAAGAACACAACACGTTACAACGTTAAAATGTAATAACAATGCACATAATAGGTACCAATGCAACTATTACACTGTTAAAATGAACCTTAATCAACATTTGCAGAGGTACGTACAAATTAAAGTAATGAAACAATTTTATTAGTATTCCTTTTTTCATTATTGTTCCGAATGTTACATTGTATTTCTATATTGTTGGCAATGATGATATTATTGAAAAACGTACAATTTGATGAAGGTAGTTCATCTAAACTAATATAACTGATATGCAGAATGATACGTATTTATCAACCTTTGTGTACGCGTAATTTAACAATGTTATATGTTCTAGGAAATTATGAAACGACTATATAAAATTTAGCGAGTATTTTACACATAATGAAAGAAAAAAGAAAATGTCAATTTTGATAGACCCAAGACCTTAACATATCAAAACACACAAACACACCTTAGGTAGCTCTTCAAGTATTATTTTTGGCAACAGATCATCCCTCGATAACTACGTCTGACTTAAGAGTAGAGTCTGCTGCAAATTTAATACATTCACGGTGAATTTCAAACCGCACAATTGACTGGCAATTGGTTTTCATTAGATGACCAAATAACTATTGGTTTATTTTACTAAGCCTTTTAATAGTTACTGGAAATAATGCATGAGTGAGGTCTACTACAGTAGAAGAGGGTTATTAGAGACATATTTGCTTGGGTGGCATCGGTAAACATTCAGTTACGTGGGTACCATCAAATGAAAAAAGTAAGGCATACATACGGCGCTCAGCAAAAACGGAAACGAATTATCAAGCATTTATGTAGATTTGGTAAAGGCATACGAGCGAGGGATCCATGTGTTGATTGGTGAGACATTAACTGACCTTGCAGTTTTAAAAATGAGACAAATTGCATTTAATCAAAATCATAAAAACTCGTTGATGAGAATTCAATTTGAAATCTGGTTATTGTATCTACAAGTAAGAAATTATGATTTAGATCTTTACGGTGGAAAACGATTGCCGAATATTTTAACAGAAATGTCTATACTGCTTTTTATCTCTAGTTGGATCAGCATATCATTTTTGTTATATTAGTAAAGGCCTAATAATTCAACATCTCCATTTACTCTGAGGTACGTGATTAGCTTTGTGGCTGAATCATGTCGATGACAAAACTAACATTATACGGTTCAGTGTTAAATGGCTTGATGCTCGGCATTGAAAATGAAAATCTCCTCTATCTGCTTCGTGACAATTAGTAGAATTGCTTTCGACCTATAATCAAAATGACATCAATATGTAAAGGATGTCGTGCTAATCATACCAACCGAATGCAAGAACTAATTTAGTAACCCATTGTCGATTTGTTGAATCATGACACCCGCTAACAGACTTTCTGACAATATTCTTTACTCCAGCAAATCTAAATACAAGTCCAATAATACGCCCAATATTGTTTTTGCATCACAAAGCAGACGAGATAAATATCAGACCACGACAAGAGAGATAATTGCATAATTTCAAATTGAAGGTATTGTCATTTTTTATTTAGATAAAAATATTGGATAACAGTTTGTCGGAGACTTCTGGAAAAATAATAAATTATTTACAGATTGGATACACGAAGCATAAACAAGACATATTCTAATAATTCATTCATGCAATGTAAAATGATGAAAACTGTTCGTGTTATTTCATCGACTACGTGATAAAGGGTATTCATTGCAATAATGTAGTAGTTAAAGTCTTAGCATTTACATCACTAGTATTGTGTTGAAATATGCGGTTGCATTACTGATTCAAACAATCTAGCATTACAACATATTAAAAACATCACAATATCGTACTTCGCTATATGTTTTCTAAAGTGATAATGTGATTAAACTTTGTGTCGAAAAAAGCTTCAAGCCAAGTGACAAAAATGCATTAGACATTGAATACTATAAATCATACCAGAAGCTTTTAACTTCATGCATCCAACATTTCCGGGAAATAAACACAGTATTAAATATCACATTTTCTCATGAAGTTGATTTACTCGATTTTGGTGGAAATATATTGGATATGTGTTTACAATTCCATCAAACAGTTAACATTAATGTTAACATCTAAAATTTCAGCAAAATAATTGTTTCAGTAATTAATATCTTAATGCACTTATATTATTTGACACATTAACCGTAATTTTATAACGGATATCAATCGACGTTTTAATTTACTAAAATAGCATGAAGAAATCGTAAAACTTGAGTTTAATTCCTGACCAACAAAACAGTACGGTCCGTTTTTTCTGATTGATTCTGCAGTTTGGGATAACAAATTGTGTTCATTTTCAACGTTTCGTTACACTGACAATAACAGACTTATATTACATTGTATTTTATGAACCTTCTAAATTAACTTTAACACTTTACACCATAATATGTATGTCCATTCACGCCTGTTTCACATGATAATACTATTTACTTGTCAAATAATGTGTATAGAGCGGACACAATCCAATATCAGAAATGAATTAAATATGACTACCTTACAAAGGCAATCAATCTTGATAAACGCCTAAACCTTTTAAACAAAACAATAACTACAACTATTCATTGAAGAAACCAAACACTTGCGGAATCATAAATGCAATAAAATGCATACAAATGCCAATGTAATTAACAAATATTTTGGTTCTTGGTAATTTTCTGTCTGAAAAGTATGTAAAGAGAATGTCTAGAAACAAAATGTTAAGTGAATAGGCGGGTTCGTTACAATATTTGCATCAGTAAAACATACCCTTCACTTACCTAAATTATGTATAACATAAAGACACATTTACCTGTACTGTCTTACATAATTAATTATCTTTTCAACAAGTATTTTACTTGAATGTTTGTTAACTGATCAAAACTGCCTTTTGTAGGTATTGTACTATGTGTTAATATTGTATTTGACGTTTAGCAATGACATTCGTACAATACTGGTATGAAATAAGTTTTATATACACTAGTTTCGTACGTACAATTAAAATATTTATGACATTTACGGTAGCAAGATATTCCAACATTAACGAATAGTTTGATTTATGTGGGAATCTAACTTTAACATATTACCTGACTTTAGAAATCGTTTTGAGACAAGTAATGTATATCAGGTTTGACGAAATATAAATATCTAATTTCTCAATATATCGTGATTTATTCCCAAGCAACATATTTAAAACTAATAATTTCGTCATACAAGCTCATAGAGCATGTCAAAGCCGTATGCTGTGCGTCATTAATTTTGATGATCATTAAATTATAAATACAAGTCCCAACCAACGTACCAAAGACAGACACAAACAGTCAGAATATATTCAAGCATAATGGAAATAACCCTTGAAGTAATGAGCGATACTTTCTAATTCACCCACGTTCTTCAGTCTATCAATCGCTAATGGACACCACATGCCCGAGCAATAATAACCGTTCACATTGATAGCAAACCAATCTATCGTATACAACAAGAACAATATAATCAACAGAGGTGATAAACAAGATAGCAGATAAAACAATGTACAAGCTATTAGTTTAACATATCGTGGCAAATTCTGGAGAAAACTGACGGGTTGTTACTAACAACTAATATTCGGTCAATTATTTGATCGGTATTTTCACGATCCCTTTATGCATTTTACATTACCAGATGAAGTTGCATGTCACCAAAACGATTTAAAAGCCATAAGTGCAGACATCGAGAATGAATTCAATACGTTTAAAATATGGCTTTCTGTTACAACTTTATCATGGTATAATGTGACGAATACTTAAAAATGACAGTAAAATTAATCTTTAGTATCTTTAAAATGTAACGTAAATTACGCGAACTTTATACGGTAATGGGGAATGACAGTTCGAATTACTTAAAACACAATGAATCAAACGGACAAGATATACTAAATTTCTCTTATCAGACGCATTGTTTTACTTCACATTGTGTTTGGAACCATTAGTTGAGACAGAAAAAGACAGACATCATCTGTCGTCAAAGTTAACTCGTTACACGAGCATGTCGTTCCGATAAAATGCATTAGGCAAGTAAATTATCCTAGAACCACATGCCGAATCTTTTTTTAGCTTGACAACCGCAACTTTATAGAACACTTCAGTGCACGGTTTACATAATTGGCTATAGCCACAACTGAATAGTTCAAGACAAATGCAAGGCACATTTTAGGTTATGGCATGCCGAAGTGTATCATTTTAAATAGGGATAGGCGAGGTATAGAACAATGTCTATATGAATGTTACAAATCAAGTGACTCGGCAAAGCCGACGCATAAGAACAATCATTTATCCGAATTCCCGGTAAACAAAAAAGACACATGTCAAAAAGAAAATCAAATGACAAAGCAAACATGATGTACCAAAAAACTGAAATAAAATTCACAAAACATACAAACATGGTTTGTCGTCTCCTAGATAACGTAATAAACCACAAGAGTAATTGTTTCCACACAAGTGTCAAGCATCCTGGATTACTGTGCCTGTGGATTCAAACAATGCTATATGAGATGCTATTGATACAGGTAAAACCTCAATATATTTCGTTTACATTTTAATACAATATCTTTATTATAGTATGCACTTAAAAAGCGCTTCTGGGTACTGCATGAACTTACAACTTACAGTTTGATTGAATTATGTTGCAACACAAGAATTTCGTCCGTTTGCCCTCAGTATCCAAGTAATCAACAAATCGCAAACTGATATAAATATTTCCCTAGACGTCACCAGGCACTGGTTGCACTATGCAAAAATTGTGGAGTAAATCTGATTTAATTTTACAAACCCGGTGATTGCAATGTGTATGTCATCTGTTAAACAAGTTTGTTTTTGTCGCCATTTGCTCATAAAAAGTAGTTTGATATTCTAGTTCAAGCAGCTTAGTTATTTCTCATAATGTTTTATTTATTTATTTTGATTTGATATTCATGGAGCTGTTGAATCAGATTAAACTGTCAGGATCTTACAGATAGCATAATACGTCTAACACAGTAGTATTCTTTAGAGCAATCGCTCGAAGCCATCAAATGGAACTCGTTTTATTTTATTGTACATAATTCGTGCGTGACCATTAATTCGTTCAATCTTCGTTCAATGAATACTGGCACGGCTTATTGTTTAGAATCCAGTAGACGAATAATTTCGCTATATACCGAGTCAATTCCGGACGCAATAAAACGCAGATCAATTCTAAACAATGCGTGTAAGAGTTTAATGAACACACTCTTAGAGAGAGAGTGTTATAATTTGTTAAAAGATGTGAAAACTAGCATCAATGGACTTCTGAAAATGAGGTCAAAAGAATAACTGCATATTACAAAGAGCTTCAAACAAATAACTATATATTAATGACAAGGCTTTATAGTTAAAACTGAAATAATAGAGACGAAGGGATTAAGAAGTCAAATGTTTAGAACACATCACTCACGCAGTGTGTTAGAACGTTAAACTAACAAATAAAACGAGTTTTATTACGTATGGTATGGTAATAATTACCTTAATTGCTTACATCTTGCCACTTCGTGTGGGTTGAATGATAAACACAATCGCTTCAGGATAGAGAACGCTCTTTATCACATATTTTATCTGTGTATGATGCAAATGCGTTTATAATACAATACGAATTTCAAGTAAGTATAATACTTAGGAGTTGTTTGAAAATAATATTAAATGCAATAGATCTTACGAAAGATGTTGTCATCATCTTATAGCTGTTTTGCAGCCGGTTTTCAGCTATATACACAACCTTTCAGTTAACCAGTTCACGTAATTTATAACCAACATAATTTACGCAAGCAATATACACCCTATATCCTTATTCATTATTACGTTCAAGGTAGTCGTTCCTTAATTTCTAAAACACTACGTTGCACAGATCTAATTAATTGCCCCGGAGTAATCTATGTAGCTTAATACTGCAGCAAGCTCTTCATTTATCCAGAATTCATAAGTGCTCTCGAGAGTTTAATAGATTATGCAGTTGGTGCACAAAGACATTAATTAATAGTGTTTTTTAGCGATGTAATGAACTAATCCGGGACTTATTTAGTATGAACATGTATAATATCATTCACCTGTTGGTAATAATTTAAGATTAATGATAATTGCATCAAATATTGATTGATGACCACAATATATATTATCATATAAATGTAATCTAACGGTAATACGTGGAAACGAATAAGTGTTTGACTATTTTGTTAACTGAACTTTTCTGATTTTAAAATTTTGTTTGGATCGAGCCAATAACAATGAAGTGTGTCAACAAAATGAGAAAATGCCTAACTTGTACATTTGTACGTGGTTTTAAATATGTCTTCCGAATCCGGTAATAAGACCGTCTCTATTAGATAATTCTAGTACTCTTAACAAATGAACTGAACAATAATAACAATATAACATTTCGAAAATAGTGTTTTGTTTTCAATATCATTCGACCTGTGCAATATAAATGGTATAACAATTGTATAAACAGAGTCATAATTGCATTTTTATTTGTTCAACTATCTGCACATCAAACCAAGTGCTACTGTTATAAATATAATAATACCACAAAACGAAAGTGTGTACATGCTTAAACTGGGCTAATTATTTGGCAAGCAGGCATGCACTATCAAAATCGTATCAACTTCTCAACAATTATTACAGCAATAACTTCTAAATAATTACAAAATAGAGTGTAAAAACTAGAATACATTAGACAAACGCATCTCGTTACAACGTTAAAACATAATAACAATACACATAATAGGTACCAATGCAACTATTACACTGTTAAAATGAACCTTAATCAACATTTGTAGAGGCACGTACAAATTAAAGTAATAAAACATTTTCATTATTTTCTTTCTGCAAGTATTTTGAGAATGTTACATTGCACGTATTGTTATATTGTCAGAAATATCTTATCATAAAATTATGTTCATAACATTTGTATATGTTTGGCAATTATGATATTATTAAAACACGTACTTTATCTTGAAGGTAGTTCGTCTAAACTAATATAACTGATATGCAGAGTAATACATATTTATCAACCTTTGTCTACGCGTAGTTTATTTAACAATGTAATATGTTTTAGGAAATTATGAAATTACTCAGTAATATTTAGCGAGTCTTATACACATCGGAGAGATAAAACAGATAATGTCAATTCTGATAGATGCAAGCACACAACATATCAGCTGAACACTAAGAAATACACATTAAGTAGCTCTTTAAGTATTATCTTGGCAACAGGTCATCCCTTGATTACTACGTCTGACTCAATGGTAGATAGAAAGTTTCCTGCACAATTAATACATTCCCGGTAATTTCAAACCGCGCAATTGACTAGCAATTGGTTTTCATTAGACGACCAAATAACTATTGGTTTATTTTACTAAGCCTGTTTCTAGTTACGGGAAATAATGCATGAGTGAGGGCTATTAGAAGAGGGTTATAAGAGAAATATCGGTTTGGATGGCATCGGTAAACATTTAGTTATGTGGGTACCACCAAATGTATTAAGAAGGCATACATACGGCGTTCAGCAAAAAAAAGAATGGAATTAGCAATCACTTGTCATAACGTAGGCAAAGTCTATCGAGTGGGGATCTTTGTGTTGATTGGTGAGACATTAACTGACTTTGCAGTATTAAAAATGAGACAAATTGCATTTAATCAAAATCATAAAAACGCGTCGATGACAATTCAATTTGAAATCTGGTTATTGTGTCTACAAGTAAGAAATTATGATTTAGATCTTTACAGTGGAGAACGATTGCCGAATATTATAACAAAAATGTCCATACTGCTTTATATCTCTAGTTGGATCAGCATATCATTTTGTAATATTAGTAAACTTCTTATAATTCAACATCTCCATTTACTCTGAGGTCCGTGATTAGCTTTGTAGCTGAATCATGCCGATGACAAAACTAACATTACACGGTTCAGTGTTTAATTGCTTGATGCTCGGCATTGAAAATGAAAATCTTCTCTATCTCCGTCGTTAAAATACGTAGCATTAAGAATTACGTTCGACCTATTATCTAAGTGACATCAATATGTAAAGTGTGTCATGCTAATCATACCAACCCAATGCAAGAACTAATTTAGTAACTCTATAGTCGATTTGTTGAATCATGACACCCTCCAACAGACTATCTGACAATATTCTTTACTCCAGCAAATCTAAATACAAGTCCAATAATACGCCTAATGTTGATTTAGCATCACAAAACAGACGAGAAAAATATCAGACAACACGTCAAGAGCGATAATTGCACAACTTCAAATTGAAGACATTTTGTATTTAAAAAAAAATTGGATAACAGTTTACCGGAGACTTCTGGAAAATATGAATGATTTACAGGCTGGATACACGAAGCATAAACAAGACATATATATTCTAATAGTTCTTTCATGCCATGTACAATTATGAAAACTGTTCGTGTTGTTTTCATCGTCCATGTGATAAAGGATCTCAATTTCACTGTTGCTAATGTTTATAAGTTTACATCATTGCTATTATGTTGAATTCGGTCGCATAGCAGTTTCATTATCAAGCAAAATAAAAGATATAACAAGCATCACAGAATCGTACTTCATTATTTGTTTTTCTGAAGTAATTATGTGATTGAACTTCGTGGTGAAAAAAACTTCAAGTTCAGTGACAAAATGCATTAGAAATTTAATACGATAAATCATACTAGAAGCATTTAACTCCATATATCAAACTATTCTGGGAAGTAAACACAGTATTAAATATCACATTTTCTCATGAAGTTGATTTACTCAGTTTGGTGGAAATTTATTGGATATGTGTTTACAAATACATCAAATATTTAACATTACTTTGTACATATAACATTTTAACAAAATATTTGTTCCAGTAATTAATAGCTTAAGACTAGGGTCCGTTTGACGGTTTGATAATGCAGGTTTGGAAAAAAAGTATAGTCTTTTCACCGTATCCCTGCACTGATATGGTCAGGCTTTTATTAATAATTTGTACCTATCATTGAACTTTACACCATATTATGTAAGCCATTGCATGCCCGTGTTTATTTTGAAATGATATATATATAAAGGAGACAATCTTATATCATAAATAAAATAAATAGGGCTATTTTACAAAGGCAACCAGTCTTGGTGTACGCATAAACCTTTTAAACAGAACAATAGCTACAACTCTTCATTGAACAAGCCAATCACCCGCGGTGTCATAAATGCAAAACAATGCGTACTTATTACAATACAATGAACAAATATTTCGGTTCCTGATAACTTTCTGTCTGCTGAAAAACAGTTTTAAGAGAATGTCTAGAGGGAACATGATAAGTGAATGGGCGGGTTCATTACATAATTTCCATCAGTCAAACATAAGCATCACTTACCTAATTATGTATAACATAAGGTGCTTAGTGAAATATCAACTTGAATCGTTTCTCATCTCAACATGTCGAGTGGTAGTATTAAAACTTTCGTATGCCAGGACAATAAGTGAGATGAGCAGACTTTGATAACATAACTGATCATTTTAGTGCATTGTGTTTTTGTTTATTATTATGTGATTTCAATAAATATTGACATGATAAACATTACTTTATTTCCGTAGCCAAAAACCATCTACATTATGGCCCGCCTTACTAGTATATCGCCTAATAAATCAACAACCTAATGATTTATTTACTTATGGGTTCACACGCAAAGTAAAACAGTCTGAAAAATTATCGTTTTACTTAAATCAACGACATTATTAAATACTCGCGAAATCGAATGATTTCAACGAGAAACGTGTTTGCGTAAATGCTCCTTAAAATGACAATGTAATTTGACTCGAATATCTAGGTAATTGTTGTATTGTCTCACATAATTATTATCTTCTCTACCAGTCTTTGTTTGCAGGATTGTAAACTGGTCAAATACGCTTCTATAGGTAATATTATATATGTTGATACTGTGTTTGACATTCGTACAATACTGCTATGAAATGTGTTGTTATATAAAAAAATATATATATATACTAGTTCCGTACGTACAAGTCATATATCTATGACATTTACGGTAGCTAGCCCTAGATCATCCAACATCAACCAATAGTTTGATTTATATGGGAAACTGACTTTAACATAATACATGACCATAGAAATCAACTTGGGGTGTGAATAAGTAATATATATCGGGTTAGCAGTTTCCTCAATGTATCATATTAAGATATTCCAAAGCAAGATATTTAAAATCACAGTTTCGTCATACTAGCTCATAGAGCATGTCAATGCCGTATGCTGCGCGTCATTACTTTTGATGATCATTAAATTATAAATACAAGTCCCAACCAACGTACCAAAGACAGACACAAACAGTCAGAATATATTCAAGTATAATGGACATAACGCTTGAAGTAATGACCGAGACGTCCTAATTCACACAGGTTCTTCAGTCCATCAATCGCTGATGGACACCACATGCCCGAGCAATAATAGCCGCTCACATTTAAAGCAAACCAATCTATTGTATACAACAAGAACAATCTAATCAACAAACGTGATAAACAAGATAGCAGATAAAACAATGTACAAGCTACTAACTTGTCCTCATAGTTTAACCGTGGCAAATTCTCGAGAAAACTGACGGCTATACGAGAGCCGCTCGTAGTGTGATATACATTTAACAGCACATTTTGCTTTGGTATATTTCCTGATACATTGGAATACGTAAACTAGGAAAACGCGAACGTTATATTGAAAAAAGAAAGACAGCGAGCAATATGGTACTACTAGTAAAAGGAACTACAGCATTCAATGTGGTATTTTGATCAAGGTGAACGAGATTCATATCGTTATTATGTGTCGAATATCCGAGTAGTATTGTCGGTCAAATAACACAATTATTACACATGACAATCTAGTCAATTACTGAGGGTAAATATATTCGTGATATCTTTGTATATTTTGTGACTTATGACAACTTACGCATATGGTCAAATGGATATGGTCACATGTCCGTTCAGAACTAATATCGGTCTAAGATCTAAAGTGGACCTCACAAAAGACAACAAATGATGTGGTATGAAAGTTTCAAAATGACATGAACTATGAATCAATGAACAATAATTCTCATAGCTGTTAATTATTTTAACGCAACACAATTAATTTTATGATATCAGCAATTATCAAGAAATCAAGATGTTGAAGCAATTATATTCCTTGGTTAATACTGCGCAGACTTTTGTATGGCATTGAAGATCAGTCAAACAATAAATCTATTCAAAAGTATTGTTACATGGATTAAATGGCACCAACAAGTAACATTAATCAGGTGCACTACCGATAAACTGTGAATTAAACATCAAATACAAACGTGACAACTTGTTATTTACCTATTAAAAATGTTAACAAATTTACAAAATAGACTCTTAGGTTTGGCGTGGCTGTGTTTATCGAGTAACGAAAAGAACACGGAACCTTGTATTCAGATTATTGTCCAAAATGCACGAGAAATCGGATAATAAAAATAAAGTTTTATAACAATACACAAACGCAGATGCTTAATTTTAAGCTGAGTTGTATCTATGTATACTTAAGCTATGTTCACTTGATAATATTTGCATACATATTATAAAAGTTATCGGAATAGGAAAAATACCATACAGCATACACACACCTCCTGTATCAAACCGAAGTTTCCACGCGTGCGCAAGAAACATACAAACTGTTTTCCAATTTAAGATTGTAATTAAATTATCCAAAATAACTTGCTAACTCAAGCAATTACAACAGGTGTAACATCGCGAACATGATTCAATTCCAGCACAGTATCTGATCGTTAAATATGTTTAAATGTCTATTCCAAATGTAAACACAAAACACAAGCAATTGCAAAGAATTATTGGAAGAATAATTCTCTGATTATGAACATGTCGTTATGGAGGCAACAGGGCGCGTGGCCTGTATATATATACTCACATCATATTGAGGATGGAATTTTATGATTGATCAGGGATTACATGTATAGAATCCTGTAATACTTACATATCATGTATAAATTACATTTTCTTGAAAGGTTAAAACTACAAATCAAGTATTTGTCTCAAAAGATGATATCTTATTGTAATTTATAGCATGTCTGATGACACGGGATGTCTTATAGCCTGTGTTTGATCACAATTTTTTACAAGTTTATTAAAAGCTGTGACGTATACGTCATTTAAATTTTAGGAGATACTTATCATATTGCCGTTTTTAAGTCCGGCAGGCTAAATAAAGAGTAAAGCACTTAAAAAGTGTTTATAATTCGTAAAGACACTAGCATATCTGATGTTTCTCTCAGAAAAGCTATGTTGAATGTAAATATACGCATGGGAAAAACGCTGCTAATGCTTTTGTAACTTGACCCTTAGTTATTATACTAGCGTAAGATTTGACTAGTTTGATTAAAATATCGACATAAACTATGTTATATTGAATGCAGACAAACGGCCAACTATCGGTATATACACGGTGTGTAGACACCGGCTACACGTGTAAGTACAATGTATGTCCAAAATTGTGCGATTTGTGATCTGGGCGTTGTTATCATTTTTGTGTTTGATCAGGACATCTGATAAGGTCCACGTATGTGAAGTTGAAAAGTTTAGTATTAGTTGTGTTTACTTGTGCCATAGTTGATCTAACGTGCATGTCTTCCTATGTGTTCCATCCTTCCATCAATATCTTTAGTTTAGAAGTTAATGTTACCCATAGTACTCGATCAATGATCAGAACATGACATTGATTTACCTAGATATTCAATTTACACTTAAACCAAAGTGTAAACTGTCAGCAGGAAAAATGAAACTTTTCGGACATTGTGCGGGCGATTTTTGAAATTGTATTGCCAACTATTTCATTCAAAAATAAGTCACGTTACACTATTAGATCGAATATTCTATTACGTGTTTATCCAGGCGTGGCGTGTAGTGTTCTTTCTGTTAGTGAGGTCATGAACCCAGTATATCAAATTTGGTCGGCATATTTCAATCGTTTTGGCAGTTCATACCAAATTATAAAACATAAAACATTGCTCACATGTCTATTGAAGAAAGAGGGAGAGCCGTCGGAATGCGATCAGGTTTTCCTTTGAGATAGGTACGTTCCTTAAAATTTCGATAGCGACTTTCGGAAAATAGTTGTCAAAAATAACATGCCTTATTTATCGTTACAAACATGCAATAACATTTCAATATCATTTGAGGTTGCACGTGACGTGGGGAGATACCATAAAAGAAGAACGTTGTGACTTGTATTTGAGGGATGGCATGTTAACTCTTCTAGTTTTTTTAATTAAATCGCTTTGGAATTTAATGAAATTACACATGCTGATTGTCAGAAGATTAAATGTAAAGGAAACCAAACGATTGTTTTATTTATTGTATTAATAATACCAGGTGGCGTTTTACTGTATAATTTGGTTTGAGTGTAGTAGCGTAAACTATCATTTAACCTTTGCAATGTCAATTCTCCAAAATGTAGGCCTGTTACTAACAACTAATGTTCGGTCAATCATTTGATCGGTATTTTCACGATCCCATAATGCATTTTGCATTACCAGATGAAGTTTCAAGTCACCAAAACAATTTAAAAGTCATAAGTGCAGACATCGAGAATACGTTTAAAATATGGCTTTATGTTACAATTTTATCATGGTATAATGTGACGAATACTTAAAAATGACAGTAAAATGAATCTTTAGTATCTTTAAAATGTAACGTAAATTACGCGAACTTTATACGGTAATGGGGAATGACAGTTCGAATAACTTAATACACAATAAATCAAACGGACAGGATATACTAAATTTCTCTTATCAGACGCATTGTTTTACTTCATATTGTGTTTGGAACCATTAGTTGAGACAGTAAAAGACAGACATCATCTGTCGTCAACGTAAACTCGTTACATGAGCATGTCGTTCCGATAAAATGCATTAGGCAAGTAAATTATCCTGGAACCACATGCCTAAACTGTTTTGAGCTTGACTACCGCAACGTTATTTAGAACACGTCAGTGCACAGTTTACATAATTGGCTATAACAATAACTCAATAGTTCAAGGCATATACAAGGCAGGTTTATGTAATGGCATGCCGAAGTGTATCATTTGAAATAAGGATAGGAGAGGTACATGTATAGTACATCGCTATATGAAAGTTTCAAACCATGTGTCTTGGTAAAGCCGAAAAATCAGAACAATTATTCCTCCCAATTTCCGGTAAACAAAAATAAGACACATGGCACGAAGAAAATCAAATGATAAAGCAAACATGATGTACCAATAAAATGAAATAAAACTCTCAAAAGATACAACTGATGATGTGTCGTCTCCAAGATAACGTAGTAAACCACAAGAGTGATTGTTTCCACTCAAGTGTCAATCATCTTGAATTACTTAACTACGGAATCAGCTATATACCATTTTCTCTTCGAAATGAGACGATATTTGTACAGGTTAAACCTCACTATATTTCGATTCCATTTTAATTCAATATCTTCATTAAAATGTGCATTTAAAATGCGCTAATGTGTACTGCATGAACTTCCAACTTACAGTTTGGTTGAATTATGTTGCAACACAAGAATGGCGTTCGTTTGTCCTCAGTATCCATGTAATCAACAAATCGCAAACTGATATAAATATTTCCCTAGACGTCACCAGGCACTGGTTGCACTGTGCAAAAATTTGTGGAGTAAATCTGATTTAATTTTACAAACCTGGTAATTGCAAGGTGTAAATGTTTCGCTTTTAGAATTCAAGCAGCGTTAAAGTTAGTTATTACTCATAGTGATTTTTTTTATTTATTTTGATTTGATATTTATGGAGCTGTTTTTTTTATCATCTCAAACTGTCAGGATCTTACAGATAGAATTATACGTCGCAAGTAGGCATATGTTAATTGGTGTAACATGATGGACGTGGTATGGTGCATAGTCAAGAAAAGGAACTACATGTGCTTTGGTTTTTTTAGGTAAATAGAGCGCAAATGTAACCTGACTCAGAGTAATATTTATTTAATACTTTCAGAGACATTGTTCTTCGCATATATACTAACACAGAAGTATTCTTTTCTAGAGGTATCACGCTTAGCCATCAAATGGAACTCATTTTATTTTAGTGTACATAATTCGTGCGTGACCATTAATTCGTTCAATCTTTCTTCAATAAACACTGGCACGGCTTATTGTTTAGGAGTCAGTAGACGGATTATTTCGCTATAAACTGAGTCAATTTCGGAAGCAATAAAATGCAGATCAATTCTAGATAATGCTTGTAACAGTTTTATAAACACACAATCTCGGAGAGAGTTCAAACATGTTAAGAAATGTGTGAAATAATATCAATCGACATCTAAAGATAAGGTCAAAATAATACATACAGCTGGTGTATAACATGAAAAAAGAGCTTTCAACAGACAAAAATATATTAACGACAAGGCGTAATAGTTAAAACTGAAATAATATAATCGAAAGGAATTACGACATCAAATAAGTAGCAAGCATAACACACGCAGTGCGTTAGAACGTTGAAATAACAAAGAATAATAATGCGTTTGGTGTGGTAATAATTACTTTTATTGCTAAATTTTTTTCATTATGTGCCGAAGGTTTCTTTGATATTTCACATCAGTTAAATGTTAAGCACACACGCTTCATATATAGAGATCGTAAGTTAACACATAGTTCATCTGTAGATGTTGCAAAGGCGTTGTTATACAATACGGTATTCAAACAACTAATAATCAAAACTTATTTGAAAATACGAATCCATATAATGGGTCTTACGAAAGAAGGTTTTCGCAATGTTAAAGCAGTATTGCAGCCTAACTAGTTCACGAAATAACCAACACTATTTCCGCAAGTAATTTAAAATTATCCACATGTTGAATACATAACACTTGTCTCTGTTACAGCACGAGCAATTTTTCAATATCGCCCTATATAATTATTCATTATAAAATTCCAAGTAGTCTTATCTAAATTTCTAAAACACTTCGTTGCACCGATCAAATTAATTTCCCCGGTGAATCAATAACTTTATGTAGATTAATACTGCAGCAAAATATGTCACTTATCAAAATTCCATTAATGATATTTAGAGTTTAATAGATGATGCTGTTGTTGCACAAATATATTATGTGTTATTGTTTATTAGCGATGTAATGAACTAATCTTAGACTTATGTAGGATGAACATTCATAATATCGTTCACTTGTCGGAAATAATTTAAGATTAATGATTTGTTGGTTGCATCATATATTGATTAATAGCCATCGTGTATATTATTATATTAATGAAATCATACAGTATTATGAGAAGAAGAAATATGGTTTGGCTGTTTTTAGAACTCTTTCCTGACAGTTATTGCTACATGTAATTGCCAGTTCCAACTTTGTTTGGATCAAGCCAATAACAATGTACATTTGTAATGCGTCAACATTATGAGGAACGACACCACTCGTACATTTGTCAACGGCGTTAGATATGAGTATCTTCCAAATCCAGTAATAAGACCGCCTCTCTTGCATGAGTCTAATACTCTTAACAATTAAGCTAACTATAACAACTATGTTACCCTTCGCAAATTGTGTTTTGTTTTCGATATTTTTCGACCTAAAGAATATAATTGCTATAACACTTGTATAAACATAGCCATAATTGCAGTTTTATTTGTTCAACAATCTGCACGGCAAACCAAGTGCTACAGTAATAAACATAATGATAACACAAAACAAAATTGTGTACATGCTTAACCTGGTTTGATTACTTGGCAAACAGGCATGCACTTTCCAAATCGTATCATCTTCTCAAAAATCATTACAGTAATAACATCAAAATAATTACAAAATGAAGTGTAAAAACTAGAATATATTGGAAGAACACATCACGTTACGACGTTAAAACATAATAATAATACACATAATAGGTACCAATGCAACTATTTCACTGTTAAAATGAACCTTAATCAACATTTGTAAAGGCACGTACAAATTAAAGTAATAAAACATTTTCATTATTATTCCTTTGTTTCATTATTGTTCCGAATGTTACATGGCATTTCTATATTGTTGGCAACGTTGATATTATTGAAACACGTACAATGTGATGAAAGTAGTTCATCTAAACTAATATAACTGATATGAAGAGTTATACGTATCCATCAAGCTTCGTGTACGCGTTATTAAACAATGTAATATGTTCTAGGCAATTATGACACGACTATATAATATTTAGCAAGTATTTTACACATTATGAAAGAAAAAAAGTCAATTCTGATAGACCCAAGAAATCAACATATCAAAACACTCAAACAAACCTTCGGTTGCTCTTCAAGTATAATTTTGGGCAACAGGTCACCCGTCGATAACTACGTCTGACTTAAGAGTAGAGTTTCCTGCACAATTAATACATTCACGGTGAATTTAAAACCGCACAATTGACTGGCAATTGGTTTTCATTAGACGACCAAATAGCTATTGGTTTATTTTACTAAGCCTTTTACTGGTTACTGGAAATAATGTATGAGTGAGATCTACTAAAGAAGGGTTATTAGAGACATATTTGTTTGGATGGCATCGGTAAACATTCAGTTACGGGGATACCGTCGAATGAAAACAGTAAGGCATACATACGGCGCTCAGCAAACATGGAAAGGAATTAAAAGAAGCATTTTTTATACCTTTGGAAAGGCAAACGAGCGAGGGATCCTTGTGTTGATTGTTGAGGCATTAGCTTACCATGGTGCATTAAAGAAGGAGAAACAAATCGCATTTAATCAAAATAAAAAAGTCGTTGATGAGAATTCAATTTGAAATCTGGTTATTGCGTCTACGATTATTAAATAATGATTTGGATCTTTACAATGGAGAGCTATTGCGTAATATTATTACAGAAATGTGTATTAGGCTTTTTATGTCTAGTTGGATCAGCATATCATTTTTGTAATATTAGTAAACTCTTAATAATTCAACATCTCCATTTACTCTGAGGTACGTGATTAGCGTTATACTAACATTACACGGTTCAGTATTTAATTGCTTGATGCTTGGCATTAAAAATGGAAATCTCCTCCATCTCCCTCGTGACAATTTGTAGCATTAAGAATTACTTTCGACCTATAATCAAAGTGACATCATATATAAAGTATGTCATGATTATCATACCAAACCAACGCAAGAACTAAGCAACACTATAATCGATTTGTTGAATCCTGACACCGTCACACAGACTATCTGACAATATTTTTTACTCCAGAAAATCTAAAAAAAAAAAGTCCAATAATACGCCCAATGTTGCTTTTGCATCACAAAGCAGACGAGAAAAAACATGAGACCACGACAAGAGAGATAATTGCATAATTTTAAATGGAAGGCAATGTCATTTTTGTATTTAGAAAAGAACAATTAGACGGAGACTTCTGGAAAATAATGAAATGATTTACAGACTTTATACACGAAGCAAACACACTTTATATAATAATTATGTATGCACATAATGTAAAATGATGAAAACTGTTCGTATTTTTTCATCGACAACGCAAAGGGTATCTATTGCAATAATTCAATAGTTATAGTCTAAGAATTTACATCACTGGTATTTTGTTGAATTATGTGGTCGCATTACTGATTCACACAATCTAGCATTACAACATATTAACAAACATCACAATATCGTACTTCGTTCTATGTTTTCTAAAGTAATAATGTGATTAAACTATGTGTCTAAAAAACTTAAAGCCGAGTGACAAAATGCGTTAGAAATTGAATACTATAAATCATACCAGAAGCTTTTAACTTCCAACATCAAACATTTCCGGGAAATAAACACAGCATTTTAAATATCACATTTTCTCATGAAGTTGATTTACTAGGGTTTGTTGGAAATACATTGGTTATTTGTTAACAATTCCATCAAACATTTAACATTAATGTGTACGTATAACATTTCAACAAAATAATTGTTTCAGTAATTCATATCTTAATGCACTAATATCTTTGGACACATTACCCGTATTTTTATAACGGATATCAATCAAAGTTTTAATTTACTAAAATAACATAGAGGAAAACGTAAAACTTTAGTTTAATTCCTGACCAACAAAACAGTAGGGTCCATTTTTTCTGATTGATTCTGCAGTTTGGGATAACAAAGTGTGTTCCTTTTCAACATACCGTAGCACTGACAATGACAAACTTGCATTGCATTGTTTTCTATGAACCTCCTTATTTCACTTTAACACTTTACACCATGATACATGTAGGTATGTCCTTTAACGCCTGCGTCACATGATAATATTAATTACTTGTCAAATAATATGTATTAAGCGGAAACAGTTAATATTTTCGTTGTATATACTTGTTAATATATGTTGCTGTTGTTGACCATAATGAAAATTGGATTACCAATTATATTATTATTATTATTAATCAAAGATCAGAAATATATCACACAAGACTACCTTAAAAAGGCAACCAGCCCTGAAGTACGCCTAAACCTTTTAAACAAAACAATAACTACAACTATTCATTGAACAAACCAAATGCAAAACACTCGCGCAATATATAAATGCAATACAATGCGTACAAATTTCAATGTAATTAACAAATAGGTCGGTTTCTGATAATGTTCCGTCGGCTGCAAACTATTTAAGAGAATGTCTAGAAACAACATGTTAAGTGAATTCCGCTGAAAAGTAATTTAAGAGAATGTCTAGAGACAGCATGTTAAGTGAATGGGCGGGTTCGTTACAATATTTGCATCAGTAAAACGTACTCTTCACTTACCTAAATAATGTATAACATAACATTAACCTATATTTAGTGAAACAATTTTAAAGTTGACTTTGCCGTATTTAGTTGGGGAGCGGTTGCCTAGAAGTAGGACGCGCGCGTCGGGATTGAGAGGTCCCAGGTTCGCCCCCTCTGGACTACTAGTTAATTTCTGTGCATGACCCACATGCTCCACTCCACCATGGTGTAAAATGGTACCTGTGAAGGCAGTGTCTATTCCTGGGCGCCGCAGATCGATGTTGGCTGTCACACCCACAGGAGCGAAAAAGTCTACCCAAGGAGACACGAGTGTAGGTTTCCATATGTAGCCAAATCACCAGGGGAAGTTTAAACACCAAAGGGTGCTTGAACGGCCTAACAGCTGAAAAGAGCCTTAGGCATTTGGTAACTCAACTTAACTTTTTTATTTGATACATTAGGTGCTTAGTGAAAAACTTGAATCATATCTTATTTCAATGGCTAGGAAAATAAGTGAAATAGGCAGAATTACAAAAGAAATACCAATTATGTTAGTGTATTATGTTGTTGTTTATTAGTATACAATAATTTCAGTAAACATTGACAGTGTTAACATTACATTATTTCCGTAGACAAAACCATCTTCAATACGGCCCTGACAACGCCTAATAAGTCAACATCCTAATCATTAAATAATGACTTCGCAAGCAAAGAAATAAATACACAAATTTATGGTTTGACCAAATTATCATTTTACTTCAATCAACTACAGTATTAAAAACTCGCGGTAACGAATTAATTGTACGGCAACATGTGGGCGTGGCTGTTCCTAAGAATGACAAAGAAAGCTATTTCTATCAGTCAACTACTCGTGTTATTAATTTACTGTCTTACATAATTAATTATCTTCTCAACAAGTATTTGTTTGAATGTTTGTTAACTGATCAAAACTGCTTTTGTAGATATTCTACTATGTGTTAATATTGTATTTGTCGTTCAACAATGGACATTCGTACAATACTGTTATGAAATAAGTTCTATATACACTAGTTTCGTACGTACAATTAATATATTTATGGCATTTACGGTAGCAAGATCATCCAACATTAACAAATAGTCTGAATTATATGGGAATCTAACTTTAACATAATACCTGACTTGAGATATATTTTTGAGAAAAGTTATGCATATCAGGTATTACAAAATATAGATATTTGATTTCTCAATATATCGTGATATATTCCCAAGCAACATATTTAAAACTAACAATTTCGTCATATTAGCTCATAGAGCATGGCAATGCCGTATGCTGTGCGTCATTACTTTTGATGATCATCAAATTATAAATACAAATCCCAACAAACGTACCAAAGATAGAAACAAACAGTCAGAATATATTTAAGTGTAACGGAAATAAACCTTGAAGAAATGACCGATACTTCCTAAATCATCCACTTTCTTCAGTCCATCAATCGCTAATGGACACCACATGCCCGAGCAATACTGACCGCTCACTTTTATAGCATATCAATCTATCGTATACAACAAGAACAATATAATCAACAGAGGTGATAAACAAGACTGCAGATAAACATTGTAAAAGCTATTAACATGTGTTCATAGTTTAACATACGCAATTCCTTGAAAAAACATACGGTTATACGAGAGCTGCTGACAATGTGATGTACATTCAATAGCCTATTTCTTTGGGATAATATTTCCTCATACAGCGTAACAGTGATATACGTCGACAACGAACTAACGCAACATATCCAGACATTAGAAAGACTGCTGGCAATGGTACTAATATATCACATCAAAATATTTTCAATTTTGTTTAATCAGACCAACGTACACAATTTTCGTAAAATAAATGATTGGTAGCGCAGCATAGCTTGTACTTTAGAAGATATTCTTAATATGTTGTGATGGGCTGAATATTTGGACAGCAGTGTCGGTCAAATGAAGTCTACTCAGCCACACAACAACTGTTACACATGTCAAACATGCCAAATAATAACTTGTGCCCATTGAGCGCTAAGAACGAAACTAAAATTGCATGTACATTTTGTACTACGTACGAGTATAGTGTATTGCTACTAAATTAATAACTTGTGTCGGCTGAGCATGCACAATTATCCCAAATAACTACGGGATACACGAGACAATGACTGATGTGGTATGAACGTAAATCAATAAACAATAACTCTCATAGCTGTTAATTGTTTAACGCAGCGCATTTAATTATGTCTTCTTAAATATCTGATAGCTGGTACCTAATATAAGCAATTATCAACAAATCATGATGTTGAAGCAATTATATGTATTGGTTAATAATGCACAGAGTCTTGTATGACAATGAATGCATTGAAGTTAAGTCAAACAATAAATATACACGAAAGTAATAGGATTTCCAAATACTTATTTTATTTTGATGATTGAACACAAACGCAGATGTAGCATTCGTAACTGAGTTGTATTTATGTATTTTATAGATATGTTTATTTCTCACATTCTTTTCACACATACCATAAAACGTTACGATTAAATACAACATGTATTACGAAGCGTTTTATTAAAATTAGAAACAGAAACAACTACCATGTCACAAACACACGCCTCTTGTTTGACACCGAAGATGCCACGCGTGCACAAAAAACATACAAACTGTATCCAATTGTTGCATGAGATCTTATTAACCAAAATAAAACAATTACCACAGGTGTAACACCGCGAACGTGATTGAATTCCTGCACAGTATCTAATCGTTAAATAAGTTTCAATGTCCATTCCAAATATGTGAATACGAGAGGTGTTCAACTTATTTATGAACAGAACATGAACATCGATATTTTTTTACTTTAACAATGAAATTGAATAAAAACTTTTATATTGTGTAAAATAGTGTTTCAAGAAGTATATATAATAATTGTAAATTGCCAATACGTTACAGTTAAATCATAATCAGCATTAGGATAGAGGGTGTTGTTATTTGCGTTTTGAAGGTCCAAAACTCGTAATAATTACGTTTACATTTTCATTCTTTAATCGTTGTTTTAGTATCAACCAGATAGAAAATTTAATTGTTAAAGCATATGAAGACTTCGACATCCACTATTTGGTTATAATATATATCAAAGTTATATTCTTAATATTTTATTTGGCGTTGTATATGGTGACTTGAAGCTGAATCTGGATGAAACACTATGTTCTTGGAACAGTCACTAGGAACGATATGTAACACTGTTTTGTTGAAAACCTGATTTGAAACAGTTTGTACATAGACCACAGCCTTCAATTTCGTCAGTTTGATATTGATTTTGATGTGCGTATTCCATAATAACAAATCCAATGCATTTCCATGAAAACGGCCGCGAACACCCAAAGCTGGACAAACAAGAACTTCTCCCTATCCGTGTGACCTTTTCTAAAATAGCATACCATAATCTAGCATAACATTCTTTAAGATTTCAGCATTGCTTCGCCTTAATGAAACAATTTTTCCACATAATGTTGTTTATTTCTCATTTCTAGATTCCATGACTTTTGACTGCGAGGCATGTTTTTCTTGATTTTCAGCGTAGGAACTTCGCATTTTCCAAATACTATGGATTCAACTGATTCGAAATAATGTCACTGATAGTTTCTGTGGACACTCCCATCTGTGGAACTATTCCACGTTGTGCTAATGGACTCATCATATATATCATAAAACCAGTTTTAGGTTTAAGTGTAGGTTTTGGCAATGTTGGGCAATTTTCAATTTTTGGTGCCATTTCACAATTACTGGAAACAGAACTTTAATAAGACTTCTAACGAGAAATATTACTGATGTTCTCATTAAAAATGCAAAATGAAAGTTGACTAACACTTTCTTGATGCTTATAAAAGGACCATTTTGCCTTCAAAACAGGAAAAACAACATCATCTACTAAATTGTTGTTTTAAGCTTTAACCAAAGGAAATATACAATGTATGATGATCATATGTTCAACTTAAAATATTTTCTCACATGGTTTAAAAAATATATTTCAATTGTTTTTATTCAATATTGCAAAATCGGTGTTCATGTTTTGTTCATAAATAATTTGAACACCTCTCGTACAAAACACATGCCATTGCAAAGGTATTATTGGAAGAATAATTCTCTGATGATGAACATGACGTTATAGAGGCAACAGGGCGCTTGGCCTGTATTTATATACTCACATCATATTGAGGAAGGAATTTTACGATTGATAAGGGATTATATGTATAGAATCCTGTAATACTTACATGTCATGTATAAATTACATATTCTTGAAAGGTTAAAACTACAAATCAAGTATTTGTCTCAAAAGATGATATCATATTGTAATTTATAGCCTGTTTGATGTAACGGGATGTCTTATAGCCTGTGTATGAACACAACTTTTTACAAGTTCATTAAAAGCTTTGACGTATACGTCATTTAAATTTTAGGAGATACTTATCACACTGCAGTTTTTAAGTCCGGCAGGTTAAATGAAGAGTAAAGCACTAAAACAGCGTTTATAGTTGGTGGTAAAGACACTAGCATATCTGATGTTTCTCTCTGAAAAGCTATTATTAAATGTAACTATACGTATGGGAATAACGCTGCTAATGTTTTTGTAACTTGACCCTTGGTTATTATACTAGCGTTAGATTTGACTAGTTTGATTAAAATATCGACATAAACAATGTTATATTGAGTACAAACAAACGGCCAACTATCGGTATATACACGGTGTGTAGACACCGGCTATATATGTAAGTACAATGTATGCCCAAAATTGTGCGATTTGTGATCCAGGCGTTGCAATCATTTTTGTGTTTGATCAGGACATCTGATAAGGTCTACGTATGTGAAGTTGCAAAGTTTAATGAAGGTTGGGTTTACTTGAGCCATATTTGATCTGAAATGCATGCTATCCTCTGTGTTCCATCGTTTACAGACACAAATGTCTTTAGTTTAGAAGTGAATGTTACCTATAGTATTCGAACAATGATCAGACCGTGACATTACATCACAAAATATCAAAGTATTTGCCTAAATATTCAATATACACTCAAACCAATGTGTAAACCGCCAGCAGGAAGTATAGAACTTTTCGGAAATTGTGCGGGCAATTTTTAAAATTTGTATTGCCATCTATTTCATTCAAAAATAAGCCACTTTACACTATTAGATCGAATATTCTATGACGTGTTTATCCAGGCGTGGCTTGTAGTGTTCTTTCTGTTAGTGTTAGTGAGGTCATGAACCCAGTATATCAAATTTGGTCGGCATATTTTAATCGTTTTGGCAGGTCATACTAATCATAAAACACAAAACATTCCTCACATGTCTATTGAAGAAAGAAGGAGAGCCGTCGGAATGTTGCGATCAGGTGTTCCTTTGAGATAGGTACGTTCCTTAAAATTTTGATAGTGACTTTCGGAACATATTTGTCAAAAATAACATGCCTTATTAATCATTACAAACATTCAATAACATTTCAATATCATTTCAGGTACACGTGACGTCGGGAGACACCATAAAAAGAACGTTGTGACCTGTATTTGAGGGGTGGGATGTTAACTCTTCTAGTTATGTAATTAAGTCGTTTTAAAAATTTAGTGAAATTACACATGCTGATTGTCAGAGGATTAAATGTAAAGGAAACTGAACGATTGTTTTATTTATTGTTTGAACAATGATATTATATCAATAATACCAGGTGGCGTTTTATAACTTGGTTTGAGTGTAGTAGCGTAAACTATCATCATACCTTTGCAAGATCATTCTCCAAATACGTAGGCCTGTTACTAGCAACTAATGTTCGGTCAATCATTTGATCTGTATTTTCACGATCGCATAAGGCATTTTACATTACCAGGTGAAGTTGCATGTCACCAAAACGATTTAAGTGCAGACATCGAGAATGAATAAAATACGTTTGAAATTATGGCTTTCTGTTACAATTTTATTATGGTATAATGTGATGAATACTTAAAAACGACAGTAAAATGAATCTTTAATATCTTTAAAATGCAACGTAAATTACGCGAACTTTATACGGTAATGCGGAATGACAGTTCGAATTACTTGAAACACAATAAATCAAACGGACAGGATATACTAAATTTCTCTTATCAGACAAATTGTTCTACTTCATATTGTGTTTGGAACCATTACTTGAGACAGAAAAAGACAGATATCAGCTGCCGTCAAAGTAAACTCATTACATGAGCATGTCGTTTCGATAAAATGCATTAGCCAAGTAAGGTATCTCGAACATGGCAGCAGCAACGGTATTAACAACAATGTAGCGCGCATTGTACATAATAGGACATAACGATAACTCAATATTTCAAGACAAATGTAAGGTGTATTTAGTAGGTATTTTGCAAGCCGAAGTGTATCATTTGAAAGGGGTATGCAAGTAACAGCACAATGTATATATGAATGTTACAAACCAAGTTACTTGGAAAAGCCGAAACATAAGAACAACCATTTATCCGAATTCCCTGTAAACAATAAAGACGCACGTCAAAAATAAAACAAATGACAAAGCAAACATGCTGTACCAATAAAATAAAATTCACAGAACATACAACTGATGATTTGTCGTCTCCAAGATAACGTAATAAACCACAAGAGTGATTGTTTCCACTCAAGTGTCAATCATCTTGAATTACTTAACTACGGAATCAGCTATATACCATTTTCTCTTCGAAATGAGACGATATTTGTACAGGTTAAACCTCACTATATTTCGATTCCATTTTAATTCAATATCCTCATTAAAATGTGCATTTAAAATGCGCTTATGTGTACTGCATGAACTTCCAACTTACAGTTTGGTTGAATTATGTTGCAACACAAGAATGGCGTTCGTTTGCCCTCAGTATCCAAGTAATCAACACATCGCAAACTGATATAAATATTTCCCTAGACGTCACCAGGCACTGGTTGAACTTTGCAAAAATTGTTGAGTAAATCTGATTTAATTTTACAAACCCGGTAATTGCAAGGTGTATCTCATCTGTTAAACAAGTTAATTTTTGATAAATAATTTGATTTTCTAATGCAAGCAGCTTAGTTATTACTCATAGTGAGTTTTATTTGTTTTTATTTGATATGTATATAGAGCTGTTGAATCAGCTTATACTGTCAGGATCTTACAGATAGCATTACACGTCGCAAGTCAGCATACGTTAATTGGTGTAACACAATGATGGTCGTGATATGCAAAGTCAAGAAAAGGAACTACCTTTACTGCGGTGATAACGGGTGGGTAGAGCGCAAATGTAACCTGACTCAGAGTATCATTTATTTAATACTTTCATAGATATTGTTCTTCGCATATTTACTAACACAGAGGTATTCTTTTCTCGAGGTATCGCGCGTATCATCAAATGGAACTCGTTTTATTTCATTATACATAATTCGTGCGTGACCATTAATTCGTTCAATCTTTGTTCAATAAATACTGGCACGGCTTATTGTTTGAAGCCAGTAGACGGATAATTTCGCTATACACAGAGTCAATTTCGGAAGCAATAAAACGCAGATCAATTCTAGATAATGCTTGTAAGAGTTATATAAACACACACTCTCGGAGAAATACCGAATATATTAAGAAATGCGTCAAATAATATCAACTGACTTCCGAAAATAAGGTCAAAAGATACATGAAGATGATGTAATATATAACAAAAAAGATCTTTAAACAGACAAATATATATTAACGACAAGACTTAATAGTTAAAACTAAAATCATACAGTTTACAGTTTTATTAAAATAATATAGACGAAAGGAATTCAGAAATGAAATAAATATAACGCATCACTTACGCAGTGCACAAGAACGTTAAGATAACAAACGAATAATAATACCGTACGTATGTTGTGTTAATCATAACCTTAATTGAATAAACATTCCCAGTTTGTGCGGTGGTTCCTTTATTTCACACCAATCAAAGGATTAGCACAAAAGCTGGATAATATCATTACGAAATATGGTTTTCATCATGTTAAAGCTGTTTAGCAGCCAATTGTAAGCAATGTACACAAACCTTCACCTAACTAGTTCACGGAATTTATAACTAGCATAATTATCACACGAAACTTAAAATTCTCCTCATGGTGAATAATCACAATTGTCACTGTTACAGCATGAGCAATATCTCAATATGACCCTGTATCCTTATTCATTATTAAATTCCAGGTAGTCGTATCTTAATTATTAAAACACTACGTTGCACCGTTATAGTGCTCTTAACAATTAAGCTAAAATAATAACAGACAGACAGGCAGACATATATTTTATTCAGACTTGTACAAGGTACATCATCTACATACATTAATACAAACATAAACTGTCAACGTAATTTGCAATTAAACAATAAAATGAACTAAATTGAACATAACTTTTTTAAACAAAGAATCATACACATATTGCACAAATATAAGTAATAACAATATTACCTTTCGAAGTGTTGTTTTGTTTTCAATATCTGTCGACCTTTACAATTTTAATGCTATAAAAATTGTTTAAGAAGAGCCATAATTGCAATTTTATTTGTTCAACTATTTGCACTGCAAACCAAGTGCTACTGTAATAAAAATAATAATACCACAAAACGAAATTGTGTACATGCTTAAACTGTGCTCATTATTTGGCAAATCATCTTCTCAACAATCATTTAAGTAATAACTTCTAAATGGTTACAAAATAGAGTGTAAAAACTAGAATATATTAGACAAACACACCACGTTAAAATATAATAACAATACATGTAATAGGTACAAATGCAACTACTACACTGTTCAAATTAACCTTAACCAACATTTGCAGAAGCACGTACAAATTAAAGTAATAAAACACTTTCATTTTTTCCTTTTAGCAAGTAGTGTTCAGAATACCACATTGTATTTCTTTGTTGCCAGAAATATGAATACTTATTGTCTTCATTCATATTCGATAGCTGGTTTCAAGTACCAGTAATTATTAACAAATCAATCCATCATTTATATTGGTGGGGTATGCGTTGTGTGTTTTATGACAGTGCATGCATTAAAGCTCAGTCAAACAATGAACCTGTTCATTTCTGCTGTTTCAATGATACCCAACAAGTACATTGATACGATGCTGGATAGATATGTAAACTGTTATTTAAACATCATTCAATATCGAATACAATAAGCCATTTGTTTATATTACGATTGGAAATGTTTACACATTTACAAAAAAGCCACATCAAGCTTCCAAAGAAATGGGTAGTTTTTATGTGTGATATTATATGCATAATATCCTTCCTTGTTTTAAGTATTCGTTATACACTCCCGACATATTCAGATACAATGTACATGACAATATGAAGGTTTATCGCACGAATAATAAACTGGTTTGGAAAATGCCGTAAATAGAGCCATCAGGACGCGCGCCTTGTATTTATATGCCCACATCACACCAGGGATGAGATGTCTAGGTTTAGGATTGGTAGGATATTATCAAATATTGTAATATTTACAGATCATGTATAAAATACAATTTGCTGAAAACTAAAAATTACATATCACGTTTTTGTCAAAGATGATGAAACCATACTGTAATTAAATATGTGCCTCCGTACTAGCTCAGTGGTTAGTGCGCTTGCCGTCTAATCTGGCGACCCGGGTTCAAAATCGGGTGGAAGTTCACATATATGCCTGCAAGGTTTCAGTACAAATAAAGCAAATAAAGGCTATGCTCGGCATTTATCATATGTTTGATGTCACAGGAATGTCTTAAAGACTTCATATTGATATGATGATGCTCTTGGATAGTGTCATCAAGTTTCGATGTTCTAGTATGAGTGACGTTCGTAAAGTTAACGTGTTTATAACTGTTAAAGGATAAAGGAAGTATTCCGTGTTTGTTGAACTAGACGGAACGGACATACTACAAAACGTTACATGAATTCAACATTGAATAAATTCAAATGCTGAATAAGATAAAAGAAGGTTGTATATGTAAATAATATGACCACTCATTATTTTTTGTGATATTCCAATTATTTGCCACTGATTAAAACTTTCCAAATGGCACACGTATATGGTTATTTCTATAGTGACGCTTTCTTATTCTTATAAGTCCTTGTCATAAACTAGCTTGAGAGATCCAATGTGCGAGTGCATTTTGTCACACAGCACACAAATCAGAAGATATGTCAGTACAACACTGGTATTCAGTGGTGAAAACTGTTTGACACGTTCTAAATGAAATAGCGCTACTAGCGAAAAATGGCAAATCTACACTTGCACAGTGATGGAATCACTTATATCATCTTGAAGTTAAACGATATTTTCCCTAGAATAGTCGTACACGGCACTTGGTTTGGAGTTTTACCAATACAACGTACTTATACTATTGGCATTAACGGCGACTAAATACTTGATACCTCTTTGCATGTAATGCTTCATTTAGTACAACCTCACATACAAATACATTTCAGACAAAACGCCGATGAAATTGGAAAGGAAAACATTAGATAACGGTATAGCAAATACTGGTGTCTGGTACACAAATTATCGTCACTTCTGTGGAGAAATTGGCACGAAACAAAATTAGATTTCTATTTATCAAGTTATAAACGTCCTACAAGAAGAAAATAGTTATATTGATATAACTAGTACGTGTATAAGCATGCTGTTAAGAAACAGAATGTGGTTACAAGTTTTTTATAAGTCAAATGTATATCTACATGTAGGGCTCCTCGTTATCGGCCGTTATATTTTTAGGATACCTATGTCGGATGATTGATGCATATTGGTTGGTGTTCGGATATTGTTGGACAAATCCACAAACCGCTTAGCTTAGATGAAATGTTATTTACCTTGGAACATCTTTAGAACTGCTGATTACAATGCTAGTCCGGCAAGTAAGCCGTATAAAGTCAAATCTACCAATTTATGAATTGTAATCATATTTCAATGGCGAACAAAACTAATAGTTGAGTGTAATGTACCTATTTGACACCAACATTAATCAGAAACCTTATATTTAATCGCAATGTTTTATCTTGTTATTCAATAGCTGGGACATTTCAATACAATACCTTTGATCGATCAACTATCCAAACGAATTATCAGGTTTGCTTTCAAGTAATTTTCTGTCCATATTGTTTTTATCGTTTTATGACCCCTTAATGCATTTACATTACCCTTTGGTATTGCATGTCAGCAAAAGATTTTAAAAGTAATTATTACAAATATCGATAATAAATACAATACTTTTAAAATATTAAAAAATCAATGCATTTGTGAATTTATATTGCAATACAATTATGGTGTAATGTGACGAATACTAAATTTTGTCAGTAAGAGGACTCCCAAGTACTTTCAAAATGTAAATTGCGGGAACGTTATACGGTAATGGGGAATGGCAGTATGTTTCACTTGAATTACAATAAATCAAACAGGCAAGTACCAAATTTCTTTTATCAGAGGCATTGTTTTACTTCAAATTGTGTTTGCAACCATTAGTTGAGACGGACATGCACAATTTACTATCAATGTTAGATCGTTACTTAAGCATGCTGTTGCGTTAAAAATGTATTAGGCACGTAGATTATGGTGGAGCCATATGCTCAAACTAGCATGTATTTAGAGTATCTACATACTTGACCATAACAATAACTCAATGTGTAAGAAATAATGTATGGCACAATTAGGCTAGAAGAGTAGGAATTGACATAAGGATATGGGAGTGAGAATGATGTAGTGCAAGTGAGGATAGAGTGCACACATAAGCACAATAACATTGTAATTTCCAGAACAAAACAAAACAAAAACACTAGACAAAAAGCAAATGAGAACAAAACCAATGCTGTAAGAATATAACAAAACCCAATAAACAAATCAAACAGCTGATGATAGCGCTCTTAAGGTTTGTAACAGAAAAGCACCATTTGCCCTCGACAATGTAATATACCACAAAGAGTAATTGTTTTCGCACGAGAGTCAAGCATATTGAATTACTTTGCCTGCGGATTGAAACAATCGTTTATATTGTTTTATTCTTTCAAAATAAAATGCATTTTAAATGGGTTAAACAGCACTTGAAATCTTTTTCAATTGACTGGGACTTAATACAATCCAGTTGATGGATTCCTGTCCTGTAGAAGGAAGAAGAAGAAGAAGAAGAATCAATATCCCCTTTATATTTACAATATTTACAATCCGCTTCTTGGTTTAACATGAACTCTGCCTACAAATTGCTTACATCGTGCTGATTGAATTATACTGCAGTCTCGGTATATCAATCCTTTGCCCACAGCATCAAAGTAATCAACAGATCGTATACTGCTATAAATAGTGTCCCTAGACGCCACCAGGTACTGTGTTAACTTTACAAACCCTGATCAATGTAATTGTACTGGTGTATCTCATCGGTAAAACAGGTTCGCTTTTTGTAGCCACAAATTTGACCAAGAAAGGATTGTGATATTTAAATTCAAAATTCTTTGATATTAATTATTGCCAAACATATGTAGATTTGAAATAGGTGTTTATACAAATGTATAAACAACATGTACATGTATAGCTATTGTATTCTTTTTAACAGACAGTATATTATATAATATATTATGACACGCCCAACTAAAGTCAACAAAAATTGATTGATGTGACAGATTGATGGTCGTGATATGGCGCACTGTAAAGAAAATGGACTAATTCCACTGTGGTGTTGAAGAGCAAATTGTGCAAAACAATAGCCAAACTTTATAAAATACTAACAAGGATATTGTTTAGCACAAAGATGCTAACGCAGGACTTCTCCTTTCACACATTCGAGAGGTATAGTGAATAGCCACTGAATTGAACTCATTTTATTTCAGTGTGCAAGACTCGTGTGTGATCGCTTATTCTGTCAATTTTTTGCTCAATAATTACCGACAAGGTTTATTGCTTAGCAGACAGAAGACGGATAATTTTGCAGTTAACGAAGTCAATTTCAGAAGCAATAAAGCGAAGGTCAATTCTAGATAATGTTGGTTACTGTTCTATAAAAACAATCACAAAGAAAGAGCGATCGACTATAATATAACTGTGTGAAATACTATCGAACCTCTTCTAAAATGTATCATATAGCATTCATGTAGATGGTATATTATATGAGAAAACCCTTTCAACAGTATATTCACAATAATTTATGACCAGTCTTAATGGTTTAAACTGAAATAATACAGCAGACGAAAGAAATTAAGAAATCAAATGTACGGAACACATAACCCACACTTTGTTTAAGAACGTTAAAATAACAAACGAATAATAATACGTATGGTATGGTAATAATTACCTGAAATCGCCTTAATCTTGCCAGTTCGTACAGGCGGTTTCTTTACATCACCCCAGTTAATTGATAAGCAGAAACGCAACTGGACAGTCGAATGCTATTTAACACTATGTTCTTATGTATTCATGGAAATATATTTATAATGAAACAACGTCTTTAGATCATGTGTACATAGTATAAAAAATTGTTAAACTGGCTATTTAATGCAACGGATCATTCCAAGACTGGTGTCAATCGGGTTAAAATATAAAATCATGCAGTTTGGCAAACGATTCTCGGAAATAAACAGTAACATAACTGCTCACCTAAACTGTTCGAATATATATCCGCAAGTAACTGACAATCGACTTCTCGCCGATTTGAGGACATGACCTTTGTCTCTGTTACGAACATAGGCTACTTGAAGGTTATGACCAATCAGACAGGAATGTATCATTAATCAGAAACAACATAGCAAGTAATGCACACAAATCAATGTTACTACAAATGACGTAAGTGTGGGCGGATTAACTGTATCGTTTTTACCAATGTATCAACAACAATTTGATATGTTAGTTTAGACGGGTCACATAAAATGTTGTGTCTTTCATCTTTAAAGTGTACATAGCTATATTCTTACAGTCATTCAATGTTGAAATAATTACTTGCATCGTTTTTAGTATGATACTAGACTACATTAATTGCAAACTAAAACTTTGGATGGGATATGTGTACTTTGATTCAATCGTCGAACAATAGATGATTCTAATACTTTCATAGGGTGTTCTAGAACACTTTCGTACGAAAACGGACAGTTTGCATGTCCAATAAATCACCGAGAGAGTTTCTGTTAAAACTGAAGCGAAAAATGATCTAATGGATATGAAAGCATAATTGTTTTTTTAGTTTTTGAAACTTTAAAAAAAAATATCTTCCAATATAGCTCTATACACTTTAACTGATTTATAACGGTATATTAACGATAATGGAAACTGTTGCACTAAGTATTCATATAGAGAATGTTTGATATATGATTACATGCGAACAACAACGGTAACATAATCGACATAAGCAACATTTTGTAGTCAATTGCTTACACATATTTCTTCTGCTACGGTACCTGGTTCTTTCAGCACACTAATTAAATCAATTATCAACGTCGACAGATTTACATCAGGTATTTACCTGAATGCTGTTAGAATAGTGTATGGGTAAATTAGTTCATGAACTTAACCTCAAATATGTAAAAAAAACATTGTAAGTGTACATGTAACTGCATACTGTGCATGGGAAGTAACATATTACACAAATAGTAATAGACACATTGCATACACAATATACCACAAGCGATTGCCAACTTTGACAGGTTACAATTGGCATATTGTTGTTACATGATCGTCGAGGAAAAACACCTACACATGTATTTTACATGGTTTCCCACCTTGGGGATTTTCTATTTTATGTAAAGATAACATACATTTTAATTGATATAATTGACGATTCTCATACAGCCAAGTTGTTATAATATTCAGATTCGTGTCCCCTAAATTGTTTCATGCTTAATGAACAAAACAGCGGATTGTACTCATTACATATTAACTTCTCATTAAAATTACACAATGGTAATATGTTTGACAACTTCTCCAAAGAAGGTATAAAAAAATATTAAAACCACATTTTTTTGTCATTTAATCGGACGCTTAATCTAAGTTTCCGTTCCATGTGACATTAACTTCGGGAGAAATTTCTTTTACCAATCCCTGAATGCAAAGTTAGATTACATTGTAGCATGGACTAGAAAGACATAACATATATGTATCTAAAGGAACAATTGCAGAAAATGACCACACTCATTATACAGCCAGTTTCCTGATTTCCTTAAACAGCATAATATTATGGTATTAAATTCCAAACTGACATTTCTATTTCTCAGTTTTGTGGAATGCAGACATGCTCGGTAAGTGTACAACGGCTAACGTCGAAGAATACAGGGCACTTGCTGTGTTTTGGAAGTTTCTGTTTCCGATACGATGTTTTTCAACACTCTCACCCAAGGGTTATATTCCAGACTGATCTTACTTGCCTTAAGAACAAATACAGCCAACCAGATCGCACCATATTATACCCTTGATCAGTGACATGCGATATGATGTGCTTTCTTTATTCTCCAATTACATGTTACAAGTGCCGTTGATCATTCCGGTTTGTTCTTACATGTTTTAGGGTCCGATACTATAATCTTTTTAATATATTTCGGCGATTACAAAGCGGGCCGGGAAACACAATAATAATGCTTTATATAAATGACATAGTGATGTCATATTTATGGGATGTAATGAAACGACAATAATTGCTTAAAAGTGTGGCATTTTGCAGACAAATAGATTGGCCGCCGAGTTAATATCCCACCACCGCTCATTTTATTACGGGCGAATGTTGTTGATTTTTTCGTGATATATTTGCGTGCCAAGATGTATTTCATCTTGTTTGTCTTGATGAAAGAAAAACACGATTTTAAATCCTGACTCGGATTTTTATTTTGCCTGTTCTATATTGACATTGACAACCCAGAATCACTATATGTACAATGGGAATATTTTGGTTGTGGTGCAATATTGATTTTTATTTCACCAAGTGTTCCCATAACATAACATTTTTTCAGATTGTTGGAATCAAGCGGAGGCGCCAAATCACCATTGGAGTTAGTTATAACGAACCACACCGAAGTAACCATAAATCAATTGCTTATATTAACAATGGCGTGGCTTAAGGTGTTTCGATTGCCGGGGAGGGGGTAGTTCGATCTTATATCACGACATGCCCATTGGGAACTTTCGTCTAACTCGACGCTCGGTGTTGCCATTAGACATATCAGGACTGGTTGATCAGGTGAGAGGTGAATCAACAGGATAATAATAATTATGAATAAATGGCAATGAACCTCCAAAATGAAAAAGAACCCATCAATAGTGAGATTAGTATTCGAACTAACGTTCAGATGTATGAGACTTATTTCGTCAATATTACAATCTTTCGGTACTATACATTGCAGAAAACGAATAAATTTTCTCTACGTAAGACATTTATATTGATGTGAGTTTGTACCTATACAAATTGCCTCGATAAACTATAACCATATACGAGGAACAAACTTAATACTATTAATATGTCCATCCCAAATAACACAATAGCGTGCTGCACAATGGAATATTTAGCCGATTGTCTTAACAAATCTTAATATATACGTCTTTGTATAATGATTATCAAAATTCGATATATATCACGTTTTGATCTTATACGAGAACCAATACAACAATATGGTGATGTTTTTATTAACCTTACTCTGTGATGTTTATTTTCATGTTTTTATTGTATTCCTCATGTTCATATTAACTCGTTTAATTAACCAACCTCTTATTTTAAGGACGGACCAACAAATAGAGATGGCATTGAATTAGAGAGGTTTTTATGTGTAATTTCCTTATACCAATTTCTGTCTTCATCTTCAAAACATAATTCAATTACACGAGGATTATTTATGATATTTCATGTAGACTCACTTAAAAGATATCCATACTATGCACCTGAATCACCAGTAGCAGTAGTTGAAAATCAAATCATTAACAGGAAGCTCGGCGTGTTTATTTTATCTTTCTAAATTTTGCATATTTTTGGTGAATGCTTAGTGTTTGCTTGCCAGCTCATTTAATTTAACAATTTCCAGGCCTCAGAACAGAGAACATTGTTTGTTGAATCATAAGAAGAATGTTTTTATACGTTAAACATTCGTGCCTGCACGTGTGAAAACAACCATGTTTTAGTGTAGTTCATACACAGATCGGTTTATTAATCTATGTTAATAACTCATTTTATTTAACAGGAACACAGTCTCTAATTGGTAAAGCATGGATATGTAAACAGCCATCCCCAGCAAATGTTTATCAAACTGAACGTACACATGTATTCTTCTTCATAACCCTTAACACAAATTTGAGAAAATATCATTGTGGTCTAGGGTAAGCTTCGGGTTGCGAATTCCCTATTGCTGATTCATTTACTCACTTATGAACATCGGGGGATACATCGTCAAGGCAAACACATGCTCAGGAGGGGACATAGGCTTAACATTACAAATCAGAAAATCAAGAACAGGAAAACAGAATCTGTCTTTAAGACGTTCTTGACAAATTGATTACAATTTTTGTTTTAAGTTTTATGTTTATTGTAGCGTTTTATTCCATTTTGATTTCTGGAACGCGATAATAACCTAAACATAGATGTTCTGTCACCCGTGCGCGTCTCGCTAGATCATCAATTACCATGTATGGTTAATACCTTCCTCATTTCCGGTGAAACCTTCTATCCGTTCCGTTCTAAATATATTAACCGGAAACCGCTCATCGGTAGCATGAACTTATGACACTGCTTTCAATGATGTGCTATAAAACAATTCGACCACGGTTCATTGATATGGCAGCAATAATGAATACAAATGACATGTTTTGTTAGGGAAAGCTGGCGTTATGTTGAGTTGAATATCAATGCGTTCAAAAACAATCATGTTCATATGACTTGTAACAAAAAAAGTGATCTTATTTTTACATGTTGAGTACAAAAACAAACTTTAGGTGAAGAATTACCATTTTGACCATCAAGCAGTGTGTAACGATTAACATGCAAATATAGTCCAGTGATAAAAGAACACATGCCTAAAATAAAAATAATCCGTATTACATATACGTGCTTTAAGAGCTACTTAAAGTATTTATACTGACAGCCTGGCTCTATGATGTGTTAAATAAGCAGTATGCTCTTATAAGTGAAAGGAAGTGAAGTTCAATAAGAAAAGAATGGTTTCATCTAACAATAATTGTGTAGATAACTAGATCGATAATCATAAAGGCTGTTAGGCAAAACACATACATGAACATGTCCGTATAGCTGGTATTCACATGGGAAAAATCAAAGCAACGATTAGACAGTTTTAGCTTAATTAAGAACTGATTTAAAGTAATTAGAAGCTTTTAGAATACTGTCAGAACATTAAAGATCACAGTAATAACTAAGGAATCAGATAACATACTGATCCTATGATTGAACATGACAGCATAAGTATAGCTTGGCCAATTCGACACGAGCCTGACCTTTTGATTCGCATAATTTAACAGTCGATATATTGCCTACCGTTTACAACACCGATTGTATGTTTTCATAATCGGGGAGTATCACGAAGACGCTAGAGGTGTAATACAACACAAATTAGAAATACCGATATCGCACGATTTGCTTGCGGAAATTGATATATTCAAAGCAAGAACATTGTAATATATTCTTGCATAAAATTCAGACTCAGGTCATAATATACGAATAGTTAACTGACTGTAAAATTGTTGTTATACGTGAGGGTTACATTTTGTAACAACATTCGTGATTTCGTGCGAGTAACATATTTCTAAGTAACGGAATATGATGTCTCTCGTTCATGTGTTTTTAATTCATAACCACCATCAATTACTTATACGTGTATCAAAAAAACACAAGAGAAGCAATATTCTTTTATACGGAGATCAAGTATTTTTCAACACAAGACGATCATAACATGCAGGAAGACGTCTTTGCATTCCAACGCTAATCACATTGGGTGAGTAACCAACTTTTAATTAATGAGAGACCAACAGTTTTGTAAAATTTGCACAGCTAGCTTCCAGTTCTCCAACTTACTGTAAAATAGCGCTGCTCCTGCGATGTTTTTGTATCACTTGTTTAATATTTCTTCTTATCGAAAATGCAAATAACAACCAGTTCTGATCAACATGCTATACTGTTATAAACATGTCATATCATCCGAAACACCAAGCAAGGACTTATTACCAAAAGTACTTACTTTTAGTTACCTAGGTAAATGCATTGGGTGACTGAAGCATAATAGTTCTAACGAGTGAGTGAAATAGATCAGTATCGCTTTCACTGCTGTTGCAATCTAGCTTGTTGAATACTAGACCGATGTTTAAAGAAAATATTTATATAACGCAAAGATTATATTCCAGCAACACTACGATTGATGTGATCCCCATTTGTAAATATTGCATGTTGTATACCAATCATCGAAATATATACTTTGGCGATATGCAGTTTGTGTATAAGTATATAATTGCGTAACTGAATGAACCTGTTTCTACGAAACACGTGCCCCATTACTTAGAGTGTAATTTTATTAAGTGACATCACCACTTGCGTGGTTAGTGCATTATTTCATAGATTGTCAGCTTGTAAGCCGATAAAATCGCAGCACTCAATTTAACCAGCCGAATCATTATTATTACAACACAACTACACTGAGCACTACCCACACATACGCCAAACAAATGATTAATAGTCCAAGTCATCGCCGCAAAATATTACAGGGTGACCCAATTTTACATAGAAATTACAACATAGCGGTGTTCCCAAGAAACCGAGACCCGAGCGAGTTCCCCGAATCCTCGCTGTAGAACGACATAGTTTCACAAAAAAATATGCCAATACGGTGACCTAAGTGACTATGACAAGACCTAGTTTGAAACACCAAGGACAACGACCTAACGTTAATAATTCGAACAACATGCACAGCGACCTAACTTTAAAATCTTCTTCCCTAGTAACCTCGGCAAGGGAGGAAGTGAAGGATTGGGCAGGAAATAACATAACATATTATTAAATGCATACAATTCCAAAGTAAGCCAATACAGTGATCCTAGCGACAAAACGAGGCATAACCGTACACTGACCAGATTTAACAGACTTTCTTAGTATTTGAACCATCAGAACAAGACGGCTGAAAATATATACTTAAATGAATGAACGATGATTACTAAATGTGACTATTAAAATGTAGTGCAAACAGTTGCTGCTATTTCTTTGAACTGCCAAGTGTGCGTATTTAAGTTTGTCTTACTTTCCGAAATGAAGGTACATTGAACGATGTTTTGTCTGTTACAATAAACCCTGAATCAAACCTTGCAACAAAAATGCACTTATTTTCGGGAGTTTATAATTACTTGCTTCTAAATTAACTTCTAATGGTAGAGTTCATAATGAGAGAAACGGTTACGTTGATTTTGGATTAAAACAAAATCAGGGCACTTGGATGTGCGCGGATCATTACTTTAAAGGAATTGATTAATTTGAAATTGGTGATACAGGCATTGGTATGATGTAATCAACCTCGCAGAATGTACTGATAGAATGAAAATGTCATCGCCTAACGCTTAATATCGTGTAAACCATTAACAAGTTTCATCTCTTCTTAATTGTTTATTTACTTGCATACTAAAATATATCTGTTGAAACTAAATAAATATTGCTCATCAGTCAATGTCCGATTTGTTTTTGAGGCATGCAAAAATATTCACCAATTAATTGCAGCAGCATTCTATTGTGATGTCAACGCATTTGTCATCTTATCAAAACTTAAAATCAATTTCAAATTCAATAGTTTGAAGTGTGACTAGATATATATCGACCAAAGTAAAAATATGATGAAATATAAATTTAATCAAATGCTAAAATATGAAGTATTGCTTACCTGTGTTCAAATGAGAATGTTTCCATTAATCCAATATTTTTATATAATTCTTATCACATTGATATGAAGGTGAAGTCATGAACAATAGTTATATTGCCCAATATGTTAAAGTAACGGACACAGTTCGTCTTCGTTCGCTGCTATATATTCAATTCCATGCACCTAAAATATAAAATAGTCGTGTGTTATATTTAATTGATTGACACAGTGATGAAGATTTAGATACAAAATAACTGTATCTTCACAACAAAGAACCAAACTCAAATGTTCTAATGGATGCCCTCCGACATATCTCCAGTATACGATAAACCAATCGTGATATACCACAAGGATATTGTGTTTGTGGCGCATATCTTGATGACAACAAATTATTCACTGTTAAATTTTTATTTAACATAAATAACAACGAAATGTTTCACAAGTTCAGATATGACCATAAGAGTATTCCCTAATACAAATGTAACGTACATTATTTGAACGTTATATCTTAATGGATTCTGACAGTCTAAATTACTTGAAATACAATAAATCAATCGGACAGGATGTACCAAATTTCACTTTTCAGACGCATTGTTTTACTTCAAATTCTGTATGCATCCATTAATTGAGACAGGCGGGAAGCATCTTCTATCAGAGTGAGATCGTTACTTGAGCATGCTGTTGTGATACAAATGCATTAGGTAAGTGCATTATAGTAGAACCACATGCCCACAACTGTCATGCATATGGTAGCGGTAACTTTATTTACAATCGTAACATAATTGACCATATCCATAACTCAATATATCAAGAAAAAATATAATGCAAAATTAGGTTAGAAGAGTATGATTTTACATGAGAGTAATAGTAAACAAGAACGTTGTAGTCCAAGTGAGGATAGCAACAATAAAAATTGTCTAATTTCAAGTAGAAATAACAGAAACATACTAGATAAAAGAATGAAATGAGAAAATAACCGCTGCTGTATGAATATGTCAAAACCCAACAAACAAAACAAACAGCAGATGTTAGCTCTCTATAGGTTTGTAATACATACGCGCCCTTTGCACTAGAAAATTTAATACACCACACTCAGTAATTGATTTAGCACAGGAGTCAAATTTTTACAATTACTTTGCCAAACGGATTATTGTTTTTTCTCTTTTAAAATGAAAAGATATTCAAAGCAAACCTGTAAGCAATTTAATACTATACCCTTTTGATATTGATAATTTTAAATGAATGCTTAAGGTTGCTTCGTGAACTTGGCTAAGAGATTGACACCATGCCACGGAATGTCAATCGTTTGCACTCAGCATTCAAATACGAGCGTAATCAACAAACTGGTATAACTATTTCCCTAGACGTCAACAGGCACTGGTTGCCCTATTAAAATTGAGTTAATATGATATTTTCACAAGCCCTGATTACCGGCACTGTTGTATTTCATCGGTAAAACAGGCTCGTTTTTGTCCCAACTCAATTTGACTTTCATTGTGAATAATCAAACCAATAAAATTGATTGGTTTTGGTTTGGCAACTGTACCAAAACTATATCTTCCTTTGTTGTTTTGCAATGCGATCACATATCATTTCAGTAAAAATGGAATGGAATTAGGAAGCAATTTTTAAGCGTCCGGAAAAGAAATATTGCGAAGGATTCTTGGCGAGGCATAATGACCTTATCTGACATCGCAGTATTGATGTTGTTAATTTGTTTTACAAATCGTATTTAATCTAACTTAGAACAAAATCGTTGATGATAATTCAATTTTCAATCTGGTTATTACTTCTACGAGTATAAAATTATGATTCAGAGTCTTTTACAAGGATGTATATTACTAAAAGGAGAGCAATTTTCAAATGATCTTAAAAAATTGGCTAATGCTTTTTATTCTAGTTGGATCATGTCTAATTGAAAAATATTGTAATAAATCCTTAATATTTTTTGCATCCCCGTTTACAAACACAAATATGTGGTTAGTGGCAAAACATATCCTAAATGGATAGCGATGTATACAAACACTTTAAGGTGTATCACATTTGATTGATTCCAAATTTTGCAATCACAGCAAATGTATATGTTTAGGCATTAGCTTTCATGCAATTGTAAGCTTTCGTTCAGACCACTAACCATATCGGACGTTCGAGTTGTAGAATATAAAAGCGATATTGTGAGCCACCATTTGGACAATATATAAATATAAGGTGTCACATGAAGTCCTTTATGGACTCTTATGTGTATGTCCTGTATTGGATAAGACAACTCCGTGATTCGCAAATGCCAATACTTTTTACTCTAACAATTCTAAAAACAAGTCCGATTATACGCCCAATTTGCAGCATCGAGCAGACAGGAACAAATTTCAAACACCAATACAAGAGAGACAATAGCACAATTTCAAATTGAAGGCATTGATATTTTCATTTAGAAAAAATGTTGGTAACAGTTTACCGGAGACGTCTGAAAAGTATAAATGATTAACAGACTGTATACACGAATGCTAAACAAAATATATTCCAATAATTTTGTATTTATGAAAAGTAAAATCAGGAAAACTCTTCGTGTTTTTGTCATTAACAGCGTGATAAACGATCTCAATTTCACTATTATAAAAGTTGATGAATTTACGAGTAAATACTTGTAAATAGCTAGCATTTGGTGGCAAAACAGTTTCACCATCAAACAAAATACTCGTATACGAAAAAACAAGCATCCCAATATTTTTTCTGAAGTTATAATGTGATTAAACATCGTGTTTAAAAAAACTTTAAGCTCAGTGACAAAATGCATTAGAAATTGAAAACTATAATTCATACAAGAAGCTTTTAATTCTTTGGATCAACAAATTTAGAGAGATAAACACAGTATTAAATATCACATTATCTCATGAAGTTGATTGACTCAGGTTTGGTTATATTATATGTGAGTTTAAATTTCCACCACACGTTTAACGTTATTGTTATATGTTAACACAATAATTGTTCCGGTAATTAATATCTTAATGCATTTAAACCATTGAACACATAAAGTAATCGTTATTCTATCACGAATAAATATCAAAGCTTCAATCTACTAATATTACAAGGCAAATGATAAACTAGAGTTTAATGAAGATCACTACATCTGGCCCACTGTTTGATGGTGTCCCCACATTAACTTTACTATGCTTTTGTTTAAAGATATATTTCTAATACATGGTTTTTTGAATAAATGCAAAAGTGCACGAATTTTTGGATAACCAAACGCATGTAAACAGTATTTGCAAGAGAAGGCCTAGATCCTTGAGATCAACGTACATTTATCGTATTTATATAAGTCGTATAAAAATACTATAAGATAAGGAAAATATAACAATATTGTCCTCGTGTGTTGCTTTGCCCTCATCCTTTCCTAATATCAATGCCATTTAAAACAAGCATCGTATCATCGTATATCGTATTTGCCCATCAAACATGAAGAATGAAACTCATTTTCGATAAACAAAGCAACACAATACAAATCCAAATCAATGTATTATTGAGACGGAACAAAAAAGTAAGTGCATATTCAAGTATGATGGTCTTGAACCCTTGATTTATAGACAAAGGATTCGTAATTCATCCAGTTTCTTTAGCACTTCAATCGCTAATGGACACCACATGCCCGAGCAATAATGACCGCTTACTTTTATAGTAAATCAATCTATCGTAAACTACAAGAACAATAAAATCAACAGAGGTGATAAACAAGATATCAGATAAACATTGTACAAGCTATTAACCTGTGGTATTGTTTAATATACTGTAGCAATTTCTTGAGAAAAAAGACAGTTATACCAGAGATCTTCATAATGTGATAAACACTCAACTGCATATTTACATTCTCTCATAGAAGGTATCAGTTAACTAATGAATGGTACTGAATGTGCAACGAAGGAGTTGCTACATTGGGTTGAATGTCCAGTCAGTGGTGTCGGTCATATGGAAAGTACTCAGCCATATATTTCTGACACCTGGCCAATTAGTCTTGTAACTTTGTGCACCCAACACACAGTAGCAAGCAATGAAGCTCGTATTTTAACATTGTTGCCATTTGTTACCACATTTGTAAGTTTAGAACGCAAAATGATTTACCAAGAAGCGGGCGAAGTATCTGACCGTCTAACTACTTGTCTAATACAATCCACACGAGCTAATGGTGTATTTGAACGTTTCATAATGACATGAACCGTAAATCAATGAAATCAAATTCGTTAACGCAACAAAATTAATTCAGTCTTAATAAATATTCGAAAGCTGATTCCAAATATCAGCAATTATCAACGAATCAACTTGTTGAAGCAATTATTTCAATTGGCGACAGTGAGCTGTGTGTTTTATGGCATTGCTTGCATCAAAGAAAACCAATAACTCTATTATACAGCATGTAGATGATACTCAACAAGTAAATTAATCGGATGGTGATATGTAAACTATTAATTTAACAGCATTCAGTTACAAATACAAAAAGGCCTTTGATTATATAACAGTAAATGTTTACATATTTACAAAAAGCCAGTATTAATAACGGGAATATCACTGCATCTTTACAAATTAGTTACCTGTTTCAAATGTTTAGTATTATTCTTATGTCACAATTACAGTTACAACTTCCATAAAACAGATACTATCTTTGATGTAGCATCGCATTGTATGACATAACATGCCTCATTGCATTTCGTAGGTCCTAAGTATTTTTAATTTTGGCATTCCGAAATCATGCATGTTCCAGATTCTTGACATTTTAGCGTTTATGTAAATCGGAAAACTGTCTGTATAATACGTGATGTCATATTCTGCAATTGTACCTTTAGATATGGTATGTCTTTCTAGTCCATGCTACAATGTAATCTTATTTTTCCTTCAGGGATTGTCAGACGAAATGCTTCTTTGCGTTTCTATGGCAACGATAATGTCACATGAAATGGAAACTAAGATTAATCGTCCCATTAAATGACAAAACACAAAATAAAAACGTTGTTCTTCCTTCTATGGAGAAGTTGTCAAACATATTATCATTGTGTTATGTTAATGAGAAGTTAATAGCATTATGTAATGAAGCCATTAGCTCTTTTGTTCATATGTACTTATGTAATCAAGCATAAAGCATTTAAGCAGACAATTTAGAGCTATTGAAAAACACAAGATATATACGGTGCCTATTTGAAAGCAGATGAAGATGATATTATTTATAACGTCAGGAAGTTAAACGATAGATACTGTAGAATAGTCGTACACGTCACGTGGTTTTGTGTTTTACCAATACAACATACTTAAACTATTGGCATTAACTGTGTCTAAATACATAACACTTCTTTGCATGTAATACTTGATTTAGTACCACCTCATAGACAAATCAATTACAGATAAGGACGGAGAACTAGATTGAATCATAACGAAGGCCTTGTCATTTTAGGAAAGGAAAATATTACATAACGGTTTAGCAAATACTAGTGTCTGGCACACAAATTATCGTCACTTCTGAGAGGAAATTGGACCGAGGCGAAATCAGGTTTTTATTTGTTGAGTTATATACGTCTTACCAGAAGAAATAACAATATTGATATAACTAGTACGTGTATAATTATGCTGTGAAGAAACAGAATGTGGTAATGAGATTGTTACCAGTCACATGTAAATCTAGGGCTCATGGCATCGGATTACCATATGTTATCGACCGTTTTACTTTTTGGATAATAAGTTACTAAGATGATTGGCGGATATTGGTTGGTCTTTAGACATTGTTTGACAAAACCACAAAAGGCATGACTTGTAAGATGAAACGTGATTTATCGGAGATTTAACGGTTGATTACCGTCTGACCAATGTTAGTCTGGCAAGTAAGCTGCACAATTTCAAGTTTACCAAACATGAATTGTATTCATGTTGCAATGGCAAACAAATTTAAAAGTTGAATGATTTGTACCTAGTATTTTTATACCAACAGTTATAAGAGACATTATAATATTGAATCACAATGTGATGTGTTCTACCTCGTTTTTCAATAGCTTAAACATTTCAATAAAGCCATTGCTGGATCAACTATCAATCTAAAATATCAGGTGTGCTTTCACGTAATGTTATGTCCATGTTTTTATCTGTTAAACGACTACATAATGCATTTAAATTACCCGTTGGTATTGTACGCCAGTAAAGCAGTTCAAGCGTAGTAATTACAAACAACAAGAATAAATAAATACGTTTGAAATATTTAAAAACAAATGCATTCATGTTTTTATTGTAGTTTAATTGTTGTGTAATGTGACGCATATTTAACTTTGATAGCATGTGGACTAGCATTTTTCAAGTTGTAGAGTAAATTACGCGAACGTTATACGGTAATGGGGAATGGCAGTTTGGATCACTTGAAATACAATAAATCAAACGGACAGAAAAAACTAAGTTTCTCTTATCAGACGCATTGTTTTACTACAAATTGTGTTTGCTGCCATTAGTTGAGAGAGTCAGGAATCAGCTACCATCAAAGTAAAATCGTTACGTCGTTGCAATAAAAAATACATTAGGCAAATGGATTATGTTTGAATCACATGCCAAAACTGCCATGTTCATGACAGATGAAACTGTATTTACAACATATCGGTAGTAGCTCACAGTTTACATACTTTGCCTTATTCGGAACTCAATTATTCAAGAAAAGTGAGAATTTAGGTTAGGAGATGGTATGCCGAAATTATTGAGCGTAGCATTTGATATAAGGGTAGTATATAGAATAGCGGCAATAAATTGCAGACAAAGTAACGTGGTAGAGCCAAATATAAGAACAATAATGACTAACTTATAAACATATTACTAATTGATAAAGAATTAGCAACAATAAACCACACCAAAAAAGCAAAAGAAAAAGTTCTTGAAACGTTTTTAATTTAAATACAATATCTCCTATGAATTTGAAATCCACTTCTGGGTACTGCATGCACTTAAAGCTTACAGATTGATTGAAAAATGTTGAAAAAACCCTGATAACTGTAACTGTACTGTTGTATCTTATTGGTAAATTAGGTTACGTTTTTGTTGCCCCAAATTTGATCAAGAACATAGTTTATATTCAAATTCAATCAGTTTTGATATTACACTTTGGGAAGATTATGGTTTTAAAATGGTGTTCATGTAGCTGTTTTACCATTTCCAATCGTATATAGTTTACAGATATTATGGTACGACGCAAAGTAACCTCACATTAATTGATCCAATATGTTTGGCGCAAAGATGCTAACGTAGGACTTTTCCTTTCATAAAATTCTAGAGATATTACGCGTCGCCACTTAATGGAACTCATTCTGTTTTATTGTGCACCGTTCGTGTGAACCCAGTAATTCTGTCAATCTTTGTTCAATGATTACCGACAAGGTTTATTGTTTAACAGTCAGTACACGGGTAATTTTGCAGTTAACCAAGTCAATTTCGGAAGCAATAAAGCGAAGATCAATTCAAGATAATTCCGGTAACTGTTTTATAAACACAATCGCAGAGAGAGTTCGAATATGTTAAGAAATGTATGAATACTCTTAATAGACACCTGAAAATGGGTTCTTACTAGCATGCATATTTTATATTATGTGAAAACAACCTTTAAACGTTTATACCGACGAATTTGTATTCGTGATAATTAATGTCCAGGATTGATGGTTTAAATCGACATAATACAGATGGAACGAATTGCGAACTCAAAAGTATGGAAGGCATAACATACGCAGTGCGTAAAAACGTTAAAATAACAAACAAATAGTATTACCTATGGTGTGGTAATAATTACCTGAAATTGCTTAAAACATTACTAGCCTGTGTGGGTAGTTTCAAATGTATTTATAATGTACGTAATAACGTCTTTAAATCATGTATCTATAATCAGGAAAGTTTTAATGGGATGGCTATTTCGTAATATGTGTCTTACGAAATATGTGACCATTGGGTTGAAACAATACGGACTTTGGCAACCGATTTTCTGCAATAGTAAAGAATTGTAAACCTAAAGTGTTCACGATATATGTAATAAACAGTATTTTGCAAGAAACTGACAATCACCCTCTCCAAATGGGGAGGTCATTATCCTTGTCACTGTTATAGTACGAACACAACATTGTTAAAGACAATAACGATTCGGGCAGGAAATTTATTATTCAATAGAAATAGGAGATCATGAAAGGCACACACAATGAAAATGACACAGTCTAGTCCGAGGTATTCAACTTACATTTGGACAAAAAATGAACATTAATATTGTATGCTTTTCAAAATGAAATCGAATAATAATACTTTATTATTTACTTTTAATCGATTAATGTGATTTTCGGTGAAAATAACAGTGACAAATAACAGTAAAATTATAATTTTGTTATTTTCACTGTTTTGAAGCTGGTTCTAGTATCTTTCAGAAATAGAAACGCAACGTGAATATCTACGTGAAGTTCGAATTTCAACGTAAATTTTCCAATTTAGCCAATTAATGTACCATTCAACGAGAAAATAAAGTAAATAATAGACAGAACGTTTGTTGATTTTTGGAAAAAATATATGATTTTATTTCACTCGTGGTCAAAGAAAATTATATATTCTGAAAATATTGATTTCTGTGATCACTCGGTGAAATAAAATTCGATTTTACACGAAATTCAACAAATATCCTCTATATTTTGCGTAAATTATTGCAATAAGAAGTATATAGACTTATTGTAAATTATAGTTAAATCCTCATTTAAATAGATGTCGGTGTTATTTGCATTCTAAGGTCCGAAATTTGAAATGATGAATATGCTGTACATTTCTTTTTATTATTCGACGTTTTTATGTACGGACCACATAACATATTGTTGTCTCATGCATCTTAAGATTAAGCTTGTGAAACGGTAAATTAACGATAATTTGCTTTAGAGAATGTTTGCTGTATGCTATCATTCGCATAACAAGGTAGACCAAGATTATCGACATAAGCAACATTGCATTGTCTCTTGCTTCACAAATCTCTTCTGTTACAGCCTATGGGTCTTTCAAGATACTAATTAAAACAATTATCGTCTTAGACAGTATCACACCATGTATTAATCTGTTTGCTCTTTCATAGAGCTAATGAGAATAATGTAAGGGGCAATTTGTGTTTATAATAACCTTGCCCTACAGCAGGTTAAACCTTTAAGTGAAGTTGCAGTCTATACACATGAATAAGAAAGTAACAAACAGTATTTAAACTATTGATAAAACATGCATACATAAAATACCACAGTGCATTTAGTTGAGCACCAGCAAAATAATTTAGACAGCTATCAGAGTAACAATTTGTATATTGTTGTCACACAGTTTGTACTTGATGTTAAAATAATTGATCTATCTTGAAAACAACATACTATAGTTTATATTTATTATCCCATCTTGGTTTACCAGGATAAGCTAATAAAAGAATAGCACATGTTTTTACATATTCGGTCTTTAGTGTTATTTCGACATTTAGTCGAGTAATAATGCTTCCTTCGTGAGAAAAACCGCTGATTTCCTATTACATAATACAATAAGTTACTAATTCACAAACACAATGAAAGAATTTTTGGCAACTTATCAACAGGAGGTGCACAAACGTAAAACTACATTTGAATTGTGAGTTTTTTATTGTTATTTAATTGGATGCTTAATCATACATTTCGGTTTCATAATTATGCCGTTATTTTTACTAGAGTAACACAAAGATACAAATGTATATTACGTTTCACAATCCTCGGAATAAAGTAGGATTGAATGTAATTTTCACAAGGCAGTCGGTCATAACATAAAACTACAAGTGGACGATAACAAGACAGTTTTAATACAACCTTTCCAACACAAGTTTACCATAAGCAACAAAATGGTATAAAATCCCGATTCTCCATTTATATAAAGTACTCGGGACATCAAACAAAGAAAGTCCGACATCATTGTTGCACCCAATTGGCGATTGGTAGCCCATTTCATAGGAGTACATATCACGCCAAATCCCGAACAACGGACCAAAATCGGTCAACAACAGAACACCACGTGTTCTACTTAGTAAACAGGTCGAAGAGTCTATTACAGTGCGTTTGGTAGCTAATGCTGCTTAATATTTCCCGGGTGGGCAAGGAATTCTACGATCATTTACAAACGCCAAGTGAATATTATCATTACATACCACTATAATGAGCAAATCGATGGTGCCAAACCAAAACCCCGTAACCCAATTTTGGCACGAAAACTTTGTTTGCAGCATCCGCATCTGCTAGACGTCCCGCGCATTTCTGCCTTGTCGCCATTTAAAAAGCAAATCGCTTTACGTATATTGCGAAAAGACCGAAATGCACAGGACGTCTAGCAGATGCGGATGCCGCACAACTATTTTACGCGCCAAAATTGAGTTACGGTTTTTTTGTTTGGCACCGTCGAAATGTACTCACACTGAGGTTAACAAATACCAAATCATAACCTTATTTTTATTTATTTATTATAGTTGTTTTCATAAGTCATGGCATCTAGCCACAAAGCATCCATGCATTGTTCATTGCCTTGCCCTTTAGTTGTACAAAACGCCCGTGTATTCTATATATTGTTTACAAGTATGCAAGTTAGACCGTGTGGCATCAACTTTTCGAAACCAAACTGTCTTCAAGAAACCTGAAATAAGTAATAATGTATTCGCTCATATTCCAGTTCACTAATTACATTGTCACTATCTGTTAGTTGCGCGTCTTAATATTCTGACATATTTACATATTTAGAACACAGCAAATGAATGCATCCCCTGTACAGCAACACACACGCGAATGTCAGCAATGTTTAATATTTAAAGAAGTGCGTTCAAAATTAAAATGATATGAATGAGTCAAAATAAATATTTATATAATATTTTATATTAATAACTTGATCTACACAGCGCACAACTTTAAAATGCTTTGATGCACCATTCCACCAAGCGCAAATTAATGCAAAAACAACATACAACATATGTGCAAACAATTATCTGAAATACAGATACGAGTAATTTTCCTCAAAGCTTAAAATTGCGCAAATAAAATATTTCAGTAAATTGCTTTTCAATGTTCTTGCATTAATGTATTCAAGATATTCTGCAGTATTTTATAGAAGGCATCTGTGTTTTATCTTTACCTACTAGTATTTCATTGTATTCAGTATATCGGAGTATTTCTAATTGCTTTAAGTGCTTTAAACATGCTGCTTACTAATATGTTAAATGTGTACTTTTCAGGAAATAGTGCTTGAACAAATGAATCAGATGTTGTAGTGTTGCCTTCCCTTTCCAATTATTTACATTTTGTGGTAAATACACTAATGATATTAGTGATTTCGCTAATCACACAACTGCAAACTGTTCAAAATGGAACGCATTCCATGTGAAATACCCCTTAGAGGTCACAAACCACTAAATAAATTTGTTCTTTAGCTCAATGTAAAGTTACAATAGTCAGTCCCAGGTTGATACATGTTAAAGTCTATGGCCAGGTGGCAGACATATATCAATGAAAAGAAGGGGCTACCAGCTTTAAGAAAATACAAAAAAAACAGGGGGTCACGTATCATATAAGAAAAATTTTGTCCGTCCAACGCGGTGAACATATTTTTACAGGCGCGCGGACCGACCAAATCCGGGTTTTACCCTACCCTACTTTCGCTTTGGTATTTTGGCCAAAATCTCAAAATATGTAAAATAAAACAGTTTCAATACATCACATACATGTATACAATGCCTGTAAACCCAATTAGATGATTCCAGTTCCACCTAATAAAAGCATACTACCATTTAAACACAATCACAAGTTTATTTAGGGACTATTTGAGTGTATCCTATTTTGGTTCGCGGAGGCATTTAGTGGTTTGTAACCTTAAGACAACCCTTTTCCCCCATTTTGATTGATTTAAACACTTATTTGACAACTACTATGTATATACAACTCCAAATGATGACTTTCCAGACTGAAATGACATGATTTCTCAAAATTTTGACAAAAGAGAGTAAGCGCCTTTAACGCAATTTCTTGGATTCTGCTGGCCATATTGTATGAATACTGGCAAATTAAACAGTTGCAGTTTTGTATAAACCTTACATTGGGAAATTATTTTATGTTGGGTGCTTAATTATGTGACTATTCCTCATATATACACACAATAACCCAGGTCTGATACCTAAATAAGGTCAAAATTGGTATGAAAATGTCATTTTGTGGAGGAAAAATCTTCATTTTTTTCTTAAATTTTCACCCCAAAACACAATTTTTTCGCATTTTCAGACAAATTTCACTGAAAAATGGAATGAAACCCACAGAAAAATGTATTTCTAAACATTTAAAGTCAAAATATTGAAAATATACATTTTAATTTTTTGGGTCATTTCTTAAGGTCACAAACCACTAAATAAATTTGTTCTTTAGCTCAATGTAAAGTTACAATAGTCAGTCCCAGGTTGATACATGTTAAAGTCTATGGCCAGGTGGCTGACATATATCAATGAAAAGAAGGGGCTACCAGCTTTAAGAAAATACAAAAAAAACAGGGGGTCACGTATCATATAAGAGAAATTTTGTCCGTCCAACGCGGTGAACATATTTTTACAGGCGCGCGGACCGACCAAATCCGGGTTTTACCCTACCCTTCTTTCGCTTTGGTATTTTGGCCAAAATCTCAAAATATGTAAAATAAAACAGTTTCAATACATCACATACATGTATACAATGCCTGTAAACCCAATTAGATGATTCCAGTTCCACCTAATAAAAGCATACTACCATTTAAACACAATCACAAGTTTATTTAGGGACTATTTGAGTGTATCCTATTTTGGTTCGCGGAGGCATTTAGTGGTTTGTAACCTTAGATAAATAGCTGACGTCAAAAAATATTTAAATGATGTAGAATGTCTGTCTGTCTTATAACTTTTTAACATTTACCATTATTGGTTTCCGTTCTATTTTAATCTTATGCTCCTTTATTACTAAATACTCCCTAATTTATTTTTAAACCCATAACGGAATTAAGAAAGGTCATGTCAATGACATGATCTTGCGATAGTTATTTGAGGTAATGAAATGACAATAATTGCAAAAGACAACTATAACTGAATCACAAACGGTGCCTTAAATGTGTTGTTTATAGCTTTTAAACAAACAGTACTCTAAATTAAACGGCTCATTCATAAACAAAAAGGTAAACCCTTTCCACAAAGCCTGGTAAATAGGTTCATATCAACAACGACCACCAAATTATCAAAGAAAACTAAAATGGAAATCAGCAGAAACAAGGGACTTAGTGGACGCCAATGTCTGCGTCAAGACATTGTTCACAATATTGGAGCATGTTAACAGCATAACCAAAGGGTTTCCATGGAAATTAAGCGATGAGTCATACTTAGACGCTGTTTAGATTGTATGATGTTGTGGACCAACAAGTTTCGTCACAAACATGTATAAATAAAATTACAATTTGCCTATTAAGATTGTTTTAAGACTCATAGCATAATTATGTAAAAATTGAATCAAAATAAGCAGGTGTCATTTCCAGTAAAACCAGTATCGTATTGATCAATAGCTTTTGTATATTCACGCCTTCTTATCGCAAGCCAACTGCTTTCTTCAAAGGTCAACATGCTTAGGACATAATAATAACAACTTGGGATAAATTATGCATGTATGTACAATAGAAACTCCCTTATCTGAAAAACTCTTCGGACTGACCGACACTTTCGGATTAGAGAACATTTTGGATATATGACGTTGTCTATTTAATGTTTTTGTGAATTTCTATTGCAATTTTATGACGGTGTAATGTGACGAATACTTAAGTTTGTCGGTAAGAAGACTCCCCAGTTCTTTCAAAGCGTAAATTAAATTACGCGAACTTTATATGGAATGGGGAATGACAGTTAAGATTACTTGAAATACAATAAATCTAACGGACATGATATGCCAAGTTTCTTTTATCAGACGTATTATTTTACTTCATATTGTATTTGCAGCCATAAGTTGAGACACGCAGGAATCGTCTACCATCATAGTGAGATCGTTACATGAGCATGATGCTGTTATACAAATGCAATAGGCAAGTGGAATATGCTGAAAACACATGCCCAAAATGGCATGCATATGACAGCGATAACTTTATCTACAGTATTTAAAGAATAGACCATGACCATAAATCAATATATCCAGAAAAAATGTTTGGCACAATTAAGTTAGAAGCGTAGGATTTGACATACGAGAAGGGTAGGAGAGTTAGAGTAAATAAGAATGCTGCAATACAAGACACAGGATTGAAGACAAACATAAGAACCATAAAATATTTCGCTTTTCTGGTAAGCAAATAACAAACAACACTAGACAATAGAAACGCAAATGAAAAAAAACAAGCAGCTTATGATAGACATCTGAAGGTTTGTAACAAATATACTACAGTTGCACTAAACAACGTGATAAACAACGACGAGTAATTGTTTACACACAAGTACCAATAATATTGAATTACTTAGCCTGCGGATTAAAACGCGTCTATATTTTATTTCTCTTTCAAATGAGACGATATTAATACAGGCTCAATAGCAATAAATTTCGTTCAATGCAATATCTGCAATTTAAAATGCACTTTTGGGCACTGCATGAACTTACAGCGCGCAGATTTAATGAATTATGTTGCAGCCCCAGAATGTCGTTCCTTTGCCCTCAGCATAAAGGTAATCACCAACAAACTGTAAACTGGTATAAATGTTATCCCCAGAAGACACCAGACACTGATTGTCCTTTGAAAATAACGGAGGAGTTAATTTTCTATAATATAACACACCCTGATACCGGTAATTGGTAAAACACGTTCGTTTGTGTCACCACTTATTTTATCAAGAACAGATTTTGATATTCAAATTGAAACTGCCTTGATATAACACATACGGACAAATATTATGATTTTGATGGTGTTTATGTACACATGTAGCAGTTAAAACAGTTTTAACCTTCGGCATTTTACAGAAAACTTAGTACCCTGCAAAAGTATTTTATTTAACGACCACGTATCCATCTTCGTAAAACAGCGAAAACTAAAGTAAAGTGAATAATTCGACAGTAAATGCTTAAGAGCAAATGTTTGAAAATGTAGCCAGAATCAGTGTATACTTAATTTAATACTTACAGAAATATTGTTCGGCGCGAAAATATGCACACAAAAGGTATTCACAATATTCTGTAGGTATTGCTCGCAACCACTAAATGGAATTCGCTTTATTTTATTGTGGAAGGTTCGTGTGTTGCCATTAATTCTGCCAATCTTCGTTCAATAATTACTGACAAAGTTTATTGTTTAGAAGTCGGTAGACGGGTAATTTCTCAGTTAAGGAAGTCGATTTCGGAAGCAATAAAACGCTGATCAATTCTAGATGATGTTGGTAACTGTTTTATAAATACAATCAAAGAGAACCAGAACGAAAGAGATGTTCATGTTAAGAAACGGGTAAAATGCTTTCTGTAAAATGTGTTCATGTGTACATGCTGGTTGTTTAGCATATGAAAATGCGATTTAAACTCACGTGAATATATATACTGGAAAATTAATATCCAAATTATATGAGTTAAACTGAAATAATACAAAACAAGGAATTATGAATTGAAACACATAACACACTGCGTGTGTAAGAACGTTGAAATAACAAACAAGTATTATAATACATTTGGTGTTGTAATAATTACCCGGAGTTTCTTAAACCTTGTCAGTTCGTTGCAAAATGTTTAAAATAAAAAAAACTTATGCCCAAACGGTTTATATAATTAGGATATGCTAATTGCATTGACTGTATTTAATTCAATTGGTTTACGACGCAGTTTTGCAACCGACTTTCTCCTAACCAGCTCATAAAATGTAAAATCAACTTTGTTACGCAAACAATATCGTTCTACTACTTCCATATGTTGAGGACACGACCCTTGGCACTGTTACAAGACAAACATCACAAGGTTGTTATAGGCAATAATGAATCATTCAGGAAATATAACGTTCAACAGTAATAGCAGAAGACGATAGGCACACAAAAGAACAGAAGTACAAAACCCTAAAGCCACAAATGAATTTTGTTATTTAATGGGATGCTTGATTTTAGCTTCCGTTCCATGTGACATTAAGGTTTCCATTGGAAAGCAAATAAACATTTTGTTTCACAACACTTGAACATAAGAAATGTTAGCATGTAATGTTAACAAATGCGGCGTCACAGCATATATAAATATACACTTGCACGATACAACTACATGTATTGAACAGTCATGATGCAGTCGATAATTTGAAATTAGCAGTTATCTGACCTAACCAGTACTAACTTTTTCCAGCACCACATGTCAACTGGTGCATGTACATATGCGAAGATCATAATCGTAGACCAATTCATTGGAGACGATAATTTATCACATGTGATCCCGGAGACCCGGCCAAGTGTTCTAATCATCAACATGTCCAGCAGCGCTTTTTACAAAGCCATTTCTAGTTAACTCTTAAATTTAGTTAGTTAGCTAATTCCACGATCATTCACGAATGCCAAGTAATTATTATCATTGCATGCCGCTATAATGAGCAAGTCTGCTCATAGGAAGGTTAACGAATACAAAATCACAACCGTGTGTTTATTTATTCATTTTAGTTGTTTTTCTATGCCATGGCATCTAGCCATTAAGCGGCCATACAATATACACATTTTCCGTAAGGCAATGCAATTAACGGGTATGTTCTAAAAATGCTGTTTCGAATTTGTTAGCAGTAGGAAATTATCAACAATATTTACTATCATGAAACGTGTATGTATCAAAAACGTCTCTTGCACTTGATGTTATTGATTTTTCAGGTTTTGTATTGTCTAGGTGAGTGTAGTGATGGACAATGTGTAGGTTAACTTTTGAGACTTCGTACGAAACAAATTTGTTTTTTTACGTGCAATTTTCATAATTTGAAAATTCACGGTTCACTGCTTGCAGCGGGCAAATTACAATTATAAGCATCAATTAATAGGCGTCAAAGATGTTTCACTGACATGACATATGACGACAGCGACATATACCAAGTAGTGACGATGGTAGTGTAGTTTTCAACGATGAGTAGTAATACTGTCTTTATGTTCAGAATGATCATTTTGTAAGCAACAAATCTTGCCACAATTAAATAAAATACTATAATAATGAAGGTAAATCACTAAACGTATTGAGGATAAAAAGAAAATATCTTTCATTTACTGGTATACATGTACCAAAACTATGGCTTTTGTGGCTATGTGTATTCTCTTACTACAGAGTGAGCCCATTTAGCGCTATATATTAGTACACTTGGGTAATTAATACACATGCATGTATAAAGGAAACTACCTAATCTCAGCAGCCCTCGAACTCGTACAACTTTGGATGAGAGAGGATATCTGATCAGATATGGTTACTATGTGCAGTGGTACCTAAACAATATAATATACGTTCGTGTATATAAACTTATCTCTTTCTTCATGTTCAAAGATTATACACGAGTAATAAATGATTATTATACTGACACATTTGAAAGATATCCATAATATACACGTTAATCATAGTACCTGTAATTGGAATTCAAATTATTAACATAAAGCTTGGCGTGTTTATCTTATCTTTCCATGTTGTGTATATTTTTGGTTATATGTTTAATGTTTGCTTGCCAGTTCATTAAATTTAACAATTTCCAGATTTCAGTACAGAGAACATTGTTTGTTGAATCATGACCAAGAATAAATCGTATATATTAAACATTCATGTCTGCACGTGTGAAAACAGGCAATTATTTAATGTGATTTATATACAGATCGGTTCATTAGTCCACCTAGATAACACATCTTAATAAACAGGAAGAATACGTCTAAAATAGCTAAAGCCTGGATATTAAGCCACCACCAGCAAATATAATACATACCATGCACAATTATTCAGAAGGATAAGAATTCGAATACAACAGACATGATGGAAAGTACTACGCGTACTTTATTTGAGAAAGCAATGTTTCTTTCAAATTAAAATATTTACAGCAAACAATAATAATTTTCACAGGTTATAATGTTGCAATATTTCATAGTCAACCATTTCATTTGACGTTTTAAATGAACTAACATTTCATGATCTTCCTTTTATAGGGTTTTGGTGATTGTTTTCGGAAAATATAGTTGTGTCTGGTCTCGCCATGATCTTTTATGGTATTTGCTACAGACATATAGTTGCTTGTGAGAAAGTAAGCTAATTTTGTTTCAGTAATTTTCCACGTACTGGTAATATTGCCAGCAGACGTGCGTATACTCGACTGTAAAATGTATAAACAAAATGGTGGAATTCGTGATTAAAACAAATAATTCAATATTATGTAATTATCTTACATAATTATCATGACACTCCGTGTGCAAAGTGCACAGTTAGTGTATATCCATGTATTTTACGTATTGTAAATTAATATATTCAAGTATGTAACATCTAGACAGAATTTTTGTACTTTCTTGGATGGTTTTGTCAATATCAGACAATAGAGTTTGGTTTGTGGCTGGTTATTGACTTGACACTGGGTAACATGTTTAGTGCATTATATGTGTACGTACTAGCCAAATCCGCCTGTATTATACTTTATTACAATGAACTAATCTGGTATTTTCAAAAACAAATTAAAGAATAGATCCATGTAAATTATTGAAATTCCTATGGAAATACTGCCATCACAATTTGTAATTGAAGCCTCCGTCGCGATGAGAAAACAGTGCATATAGTGTCCAAACCTAAGGCCAGCGATACTTTCAACTTTTCAGCAACATCAATTTGTAAAAATGGCCAATTTCACTAAGTCAGTGTTTAATAAAAGCGATCTCTTCATTTATTAAATCTTAAAGGAACTTATTCCATTGTATAACAGGTTTAATCAAGGAACGTATGCATATAAGTAAACACGATACAATGAACAACATTATAGCTGATGCAACTCCATCATAGATGAATGTGTTTTATTGTTAAAATGTCATTGTTATAATAATTGCTGAAATAGCCTTACAATGCACAATTGGTGGAATTCTCCATCCTTACAACTGTAAACGTCTCTCCGATGTCCTAATTGGGTATCTGTCATAACATCATTGTTATGTTCACGTTGGTCTGCTTTTAATGTATTTCACACTAATTCGTATAAATACACATTGAGTGTAATTGAATAATTAAACCCATTATAATTAACTACCAAACTCAATTAAACCCCAATTATCATTTGCGACGGCATGTAAACAGTAAAGCAATTTACTATAACAAACACAAAATATCCTCTTGAAGTTTAATTAAATGAAGCCATAAGAAGGACAGCTTAATATTCAAACATAATCAAACAATCACAGCCGGTAAACAATTGACGCTAAAAGACATCTGTATATCGCAAGTTATGATTTCAATCGGTTTGTTTTATATGTGTTTATCTGGCCTATCTAAGCTTATCTAAACATACAAGTGTTTTGTTGTACTTTTGTTGTCTTGGAAGAACGACAGAAACAGTTATGTCTAGAGTAACGTTTTGTTTCTACCAGTGTGGCTTTGACACAAGAAGCCGTATGCATGTCTCATTAGATGCAATATTTGGATGCCAATGTGAAATAATTTTGGAAGGCAGGCGGATATCGAATCAGTGACCAGTGGAAACAAATACACCGTTGCGCACGCCGATTTGAAACAGACAAACTCACTAACCTATTACTGATTACCATACACTGCGGCTATCCTACATACGCATTGTTGCTTCTTTTGTGTCATATAGGGGTCGAAAAATAATATTATTTTCGCAAACATGAGGGTCGAAGACGTACAATTAACTTGCAGCAATATTCAACATGACGGTGCATTGGTAATCTGAGTGACCATTAATAGTAAGATCCTCAAATTACAATGAACAATGCAACGTCTAAACAGTGCACTCACACCTTTGTTCTTAATATCAATAATGTGATCTGTGTCGTCTGAAAATAATTACTGAATATGCTTGATTGTTTATTAGGTGAATTATAGTTGACGAATGTCATTCTTGTCAACATCAATTGACATTGCTCGCAGCATGTACAAGTATCAGCAAGACAATGATTTTGTCAGAAACCCAAATATTAATGCAATACAATTTTCTGGACCATTTTATTCTGATTCCTGAATACACACATGTACATGGACTCAAGAGCATACGCAGACATCATAATCTGTTTGGGAACGTTTACAATACTAAATCCGATCTAATCTATTTGTACCACATTCACGAACTATATGACCGCTCGTCTTGAATACAAAATCTAATTTTCGGTCTGACTAGACTCGAGTAGTGGTATAAGAATAAAAATTGTGATGACTTAACATCATGTCGACCCGACAATATATTTGTATATACCATTAATTTGGGTGATATCAGGAAATTCGTAATGTTACTATTATCATTGTAAAGATGGACAATTTTGAAGGAATAGTAGAGGATCTTTTGAAACGGCTCGCTTGTGATATATGAACAGTTTTCTGTATTTCTGTTATGTATCAATCGGAACAGTATAAATTCATTTTTATTGCCAAGCATAAATTTGACTGGATTAGCACAGAAACAGATATTACATAGACCCTACTTGTATAATGCCCACAACATATCTGAACGAGAAAAAAATGAAAGTCTACGTTTCAGCTGTCAATAAGATACTAGTCCTTGTTTCAGCCGTCAAAAAAGATGAAAGTCTAACGTTCGGTGATTAAACTAAGAATGTCGAGTAAGACATTATTCAATCATCGAGGAGAATTCATTATAAATTAAGAAATGCTAACTGAGTAGTTAGAATAATTTGTTATCCCTGTAATAAATTATTGGAAATCGGACAGGAAATGAAGCACTTTACAGACACAGTAGAGCACGAAGCACACAACAGTCTAAAGGACCAGCACAAACAACATAGAAGCGAAACTGAACACACACGGCGCACGATGGAAAATTAGTACCGCAATGTTGCAACCGTTTATTTAATGCTCGGAGTCATCACACAAAAATCACATAACCAACACATGATGATGCAATACAAGCATCAATTAAATCATCTGCAGCTTACCGACAAATGCAGTTAGATAAAAAACTAAAATGTGAAATATAATTTTATTACCTGTGTTCAGAGGAGAAAACTCCGTTTTAATCCTTTTCACATTGATATATACATGTAGTCACTAACAAAATTGTATTATACAGTATCTTTTTTGGAACACCCACATTTCGTCTTTGTTTTCCGCTATAGATTCAATCCCACACACCTATAAAACAATGAAAACATTCATATTTAATCTATAAATACAATGTGAATAAACTAAATTAATATTTATTGACTAATGCAGTAGTAATAATGATCGAAATAAGAATAAACTATCTTAATCAAACGAAAGAAAACACAATACCTTTCAAAATTGACTAATTTATTTACGTGTTCTACAAGATGATCTTAGTCATATTTCAAGTTAACAAGAATCACATGTTAATATACTACAGGATAAATGATTTTGGCGTACATAATAATGAATATAAAAAGAAATAATTTCTACGTTATTATATAACATAAATAACGAGTGAAATGCCGAGAGAAATGCCTAACGAAAGCTAGGTAGAGTAGCTAGTTTGTTTGTGTATTTCCCAACTTCGTCACCAGCTTCATTTCCGGTTAAACCCGTGTGTGCAGGACTGCGTTGAAACACTACTTTCTGTGATCAATTCAGATTATCGCATGGGAAAACGAAGGACAATTAAATAGTTGATTGCAAAGTACCTATTTGATGCCTACAATTATCAGAAACCTTATATTGAATCACAATGTAATGACTTTTACCTTGTTATTCAATAGCTTAAAACATTTCAATATAATATTTTTGGTCGAGCGACTATCTAAATCAATTATCAGGTATACTTTCCGATAATGTTCTGTACATGTTTTTATCTGTTTTAAGACCCAACAATGCAGTTGTATTACCTGTTGGAATTGATGTCAGTAAAACATTAAAAGTGTAATTAGTGCAAATATCAAGAATGAATACAATACGTTTGAAATATTTAAAACCCATGCATTTGTGAATTTTTTTGCAATTTTATGATGATGTATTGTGACGAATACTTAAGTTTGACAGTAAGGAGACTCCCTAGTTCTTTCAAAACGTAAATTCAATTACACGAACGTTGTACGATAATGGATAATGACATTCAAGATTACTTGAAATGCAATAAATCAAACAGACAGGATTTACTGCATTTCTCTGATCAGGCGCATTGTTTTACTTCAAATTGTGTTCCAACCATTAGTTGAGAAATACAGACACTATCTACCATCAAAGTTAGATCGTAAGTTGAGTAAGATGTTTGCGATACTTATACATTAGGCAAGTGGAATATGCTGCAACCACATGCCGAAAATGTCACGAATATTTCAGCGTTAACTTTATTTACAACGCACAGTTTACATAATTGACCATAACCATAACTCAATTATTTGAAAATATGTAGGCCACTTGTAGGTACGAAGATTGTGTGCAGGAAATATAAGCATAGCATTTGATATAAAGGCAGAAGGGCAATGGCAAAAATGTTGAAAACCCAAATGAATTGGTAGAACCGAAAAACCAGAACAATAATTAATCCGAATTCCCAGTAAACAATTTACAACAGAAAATGAAAAAAAACTCGTTGTTACGATATACCAAAACTCAGCAAACGAAAGAAACAATAACAGATATGACAAATATGCACCAGGTTACACAAGAAATGGTAATTAACCACATTGAATAACTGTTTCCACGCAAGAGAGATCACTCTTAATTACTTTGCCTGAGGGTTGAACTATCATATACCTTTTTCTATCAGAAAGAAAGTTATTGTAGCTGGTTACACGGCAATCCATTGCATTTTCATTCTAATACAATATACATTTTCTATTTACAATTTAAAATCTGCTTAAGGATACTACATGAACTTTGCTTACAGATTTACTTCGTGCTGATTGAATTATGTTGCAGAAATAGAATGTCAATCCTATGCCATCAGCATCGAAATAATCAACAAATCGTAAACTGGTATAAATATTGTCACCAGACAACACCAGGCACTGGTTGCACTTTGGAATTAATGGCGGAGTTAATCTTATATAAATTTTCAAACCCAGATATCGGTAATTGAACTTTCGTATCTCATCGGAAAATCAGGTTCGTATTAGTCACCGTTAATTTGATCAAGAAAACTGTTTTTGATGTATTACAAGTTAGTTATAATAGAATGCTTTTATTTTTTTGTCGCTGTTGAATCATTACAAATTTTGTACCAACCGACAGTTTGTACTGAACATATGGTATGGCGCAAAGTCGCTACATGTTATTTGATGCAAAACATTGATGATTGTGATGCGGTACATAGTCAAGAAAACGAGCTGATGTTACAGTGGGTATTTATGGGAATATGTGCGAAAATGCAGCCAGAGTAAGAGTTTAATTTATCTAATACTCACAATCACTCTGATATTGTGCGGTGCAAAGATGCTAACGGGGATTTTTCCCGATAATATTCTGGAGGTATTGCGCGTAGCCACTAAATGGAACTCATTTCATTTTATTGTGCACTGTTCTTGTGTGATCATTACTTCTGTCAAAGTTTGTTCAATAATTACTGACAATGTTTATCGTTTAGCAGTCAGTATATTGTAAACTAAGTCAATTTCGGAAGCAATAAAGCTCATATCAATTCTAGATAATGTGGATAACTGTTTTATACACATCAATTAGGAAGGAGAGATTGAATAGGTTAAACAATGTGTGAAATTATCTCAGTCGATGTCTAAAAAGGGGTTGCATACAGTTGGTATGCTATACGAAAACATGTGTTTTAAACAGACGAATTAGTATGTAAAACAAACACCATTGTGTAAAATAAGTTGTTTTGAATAACACTACGAAGCTAGGGACAGAACTAATATCACGACAGGGTACATGCAAACAGAAATGGACCGAAACTAGTAGCAGTGTCGAATTCACTTATAAATAGTTTTATCCAACTGTATTTGAAGACGTTGGTTCAGAAGGTCACATAGCATATTGTGTCTTTCATCAGCAACTGGTGTGCAACGGAACATTAACCATAATGGAAATATTCACACTTGGGTTAAATAATGTTCGCAATATAGGCAAACATTATCGGCATAAGCAACATTTTATTATCAGCTGCTTACACATATTTCTTCTGTTACGGTCCATGGGTCATTCAACACACTAATTAAAGTAATCATCATCTAAGACAGAATAACATCTGGTATGCACCTGTATGTACCCAATACAGCTAGTGAGAATACTGCATGGTGAACTGTACAATGAAAATGCATACTATACTCATGAAAAGATTGATCAACGAATACACGTACAGGTTTGTGGGATAATGTTGTCTACATTACAATTGTCCGGTATTATATATTACAGAAAAGGAATTCAATTAGCGATATAAGACATCTTTATAGATGTGAGTTCGTGCCCAGACCAAATTGCCTAGTCCAATAATACCCATATATTTGAAACAAAACTAGCCCAGTAAATGTAGATGTTCCAAAAAATCCAATAGCGTAATGCTCCATGGAATATTTGACCACTTGTCGAAAGAAATCTTGATATTGTTTTCAATTGAATGCATGATTTTCAGATTAAAGCACGTTTGATCTAGTATGAGAAACGATACCCAAAGAAAATGATGTCTTCATTTAGTAAACTCTGGGATGTTTATGTTCGTGTTTTAAGGTATTCTTCACGTTGATGTTGGCAAAAAACGACCTAATAAGTATTCTTGATGTTTTATTTAGATAAAATCGTACTTTATATGTACTCGTACAAAGTGCCGACACTACCCATGTCCATGACATCTATGTGCGGAGGATATTATCGTAGCCGATTTCATGCAAATCAATAAACCTGTCCTACTAAGTATTATTAAGTATTCGACTGATTACCAGGATCGTTCGAGTGAAAAACGAAAGCGTTAACTGGGCATTCTGCATGCGGAGGGTTCGATCTATAGGTAGGTAAAGTTCAAGTCATATAACTATTGTTTTACAATTAAATCAAAGGATGGATTTTACCGGGGCAAAATCGCATGAATTTTTTATTGAACATTTATGTGTATATTTTTTTTTTTCAAAAATGTTACCAATTCATGAAGCATAATAACCGCTCGGTTGTACATTTGTTAGTACGAACATATTTTTATTAATGTCTATCAACAGTGAGCCGATTGAAGCTCCTCACAACATTAACGTAATCACACAACATTCAAGCGATTGCATTCAGCCTGGTGACTACAGGCATGTCAACGAACCACAAATTATCAAAGAAACAATAAAATGCAAATCAGCTTTATCTAGGGACTTTAAGGACGCCAATGTCTGCATCAAGACATTGTTCACGATTTTTGAGCATGTTAAATGCACGTACATGCACAATGGCTTTCAAGGATATGAAACTCACATTCAAGTACATTTTACACGTATGAAATAGCCACAGACATTTAATATTTATCAGCATTAAATTTTGCACTACGTACGCGAGTAATTGATTGTTTTATCATACGTAAACTACGTTTACGGCTAAGTATTTCTTGTCCGTATTATCAGTATGTGCATTTTAATTATTTTACGCCAAATCAGCAACCTATTTCTAAGAATACATTTTTTTGCGAAAGATCGATACGAGATTCGTGTGGTATTTATTTAGACAAAAATGCACAAATATCTTTCTAAGTCAGCTAGTTCCGTTTCATTTTATAACCGAACAAAAGTCAAACCAGACTTTTCAATGACTTGCAGTTCGAAGACAGCGAGCAATACCAACCAAGCGATTACAAGTGTAGTAAAATTTTCAATCATGAGTAATAATAGAAACATAATGATTTTTGGTAACAATATATTCAATCTGAACATATTTCATTTACTCGTATACTAGTATCATTTTAATTGCCTTGTCGAAGTCATCGGACCGAACTCTAACATGTATCGTTCTCCAGAGATGAGAAGGTTTATGTTATATTACATTCATTTGGATAATAAATACAGGTATACACGTATGTAGAAACTCCCAAATTCAAACACCCTTCGGACAGGCCCACACTTTTAGATTAGATAGAAATTTGGACCACAGGAGGTTTTCTACAGCAATAGTTTGTAACCTAAATTAAGTACACAGATACCTTTTTCTGTCATTATTTTCAAAAACAAAAATAATCAGTAAAACGAGGATAATTTATGATTTTTTATACGTAAAATTTGGAAAGATATCCGTACTACACTGTATGCACCTTAATCACCAGTACCAGTAATTGAAAAACAAATCATTAACAGAATGATTTGCGTGTTTATCTTATCTTTCTATATTTTGCATATTTTTGGTGAATGTTTTATGTTTGCTTGTCAGTTCATTAAATTTAACAACTTCCAGACTTCAGTACAGAGAACATTGTTTGTTGAATCATAACACCAATAAATCGTATATATTAAACATTCGTGTCTGCACGTGTAAAAACAAGCAGGTTTTAATGAGGTTTATACTCATCTCGGTATATTACTAACCCATCTAAATAACATGCCTTAATAAACAGCAACTCTACGTCTCAAATAAAAAAGCATAAATAAACAGCCACCAATACAAACAAAAATAAATTAAGCATACACGTTTATTGCTTTCAATGTATACCTTAACAATACGAACAATGCAAGTTATTGTTAACTGAAAATATGTTAATTTAATAAGTTCTTATGTTTCGATTATTCATTTCTATTCATTCTTATCAAAGGTGTAGAAGTCATACAACTCATATATACTGTATGCATCGTTATCGTTTTGAATATTCTCAGCTTCACTCCGTGTGTATCCTAGCCCCAAAAGTATACCTCTTTCATCCCTGTCAAAATAGAGAATAAACGATGGCAACATGATTTAAATTAACCAATATAAACGCTTTACAGTAACTAGACAACCAGTGACATTTCTTTAAAAACAACCACATCTAGCGATTATCAATGAAGGTAATACATCGACCAAAACAAATAAATTTAATTTCAAAACATTTAATCCTTTTAAGGTACTTGGCAGTAATTTTACCAATTGTTTTCAACACATGGACAGTCCCAAACTCCCAAAAACATCTTATCAATACTCCTTTCCAAAGCTGGATACACGAGTATCAGCAAAAGCTAGACATCATTTCACTAAGTTATTGGAAAACTCTGGGTATTGCATGAAATCATTTGTAATAACGGACTGAGTTGATATAATTGGTATTTTGTCAGTTTGCCAGTCAGGAGAGTAGGCAACTTTGATTACCAATTTTTACAATGTATATAACATATAAATGATACTGGAAGAAAAATGGTCTTTGCATAAAAGGTACATGCCGCAGTGAATAAATCAGACACGTTCTAGTGCTGATGTTGCTTGTTATAACAAAGTTTTGCTGTTTAATCATTGTTCGAATCATTTAAAATGTCGGCCATTTATTCGAGTAACGTTAGTTATGTATAGATAATTTCGATACAACATGTAACAGATTCGCTTATCTATTACAAGACATTTAACCGAACGTTTACAATTTTTTATGACGTCACTATGATTTCTCTTGATACGCAACAGAATAGAATTGACGCTTCGTTAAAATTGAACAGATTTTTAAATTCAGATACAGATTTTTATAGTATAACGTATAATGAGTGTCTATATTGTAGTCCATTTGTAGAACTATTGTAAAATTACAAAATTGAAAATTGAAAATAAATAATAATACACCAGTCGTTGTTTAAATATGATGTTGAAAAAACAACATAGTGTAAGCTAGGCCTTCTGCTTTATGAAATTTTAGCAAAATCCATGTCCTCATGACATAATTGGTGAATTAATAACAATGTTCCATTTTATTTCCTTTTTGAATAAAGACATACTAAATATTCTTATGATCACATACTTACATTTGTTTTTATTGTAGCGTTTTATTCTGGTCCGATGTTTTGAAAGTGATTATTATTCGAACAGAGACGTTCCGTTGTTCGTGCTCGTTTCGCTAGATCATCAATTACCACTTCCATCAAATACTCCCTTCATTTCCGGCGAACGCTACTATCCGTTCCGTTCTAAATATCACAACCGGAAACGGCTTATCGCTAGCATGAACTTATGACGTTGCTTTCAATAATATGCGAGAAACAATTCTACCACGGTTTGTGAACATTGTTAACATGAAAGATGTGGATCATAAATGACATGTTTTTAAGCGAAAGATGACCTATTGTTTAGTTGGATATCAAAGCGCATAATAACAATAATAATGGATATAAGAACCAACGGGAAAAGCAGTGATTGTCATTGTTTTACATGTTGAGTATAAAAAAACAGATTCAGACAACAACGATGATAACAATTTACCCATCTTATTCTGTGTATATCGATTAGTGTGCTTACATAGCACAATGATAAAAACAACTCATGTCAATAAGAAATGTAACACTATTTCTTACACCTCGTGTAATTGAGTTACTTGTTATATCATACATGTATAGCTTGGCCAATTTGATACGATTCTGACCTTTTGATTAGTATAATTTAACAGTCGATATATTACCTACGATACAAAACCGATTGTATGTTTTCATAATCGGGGAGTATCAAGAAGACGCTCGAGATGTAATACAAACACAAATTTGAAATAACGATATCGCACGATTTGCTTGCGGAAATTGATATATTCAAATCAAGAAGCTTGCACTATATTCCCGGACGATCGCCATAGCGCTCGATTTATATTTATACATACGATTGTAGTGAAATTTCGTTTTGTAAGACTTAGTTACCAACTTGATTATGTGACAAAACATGAAATAGTCTTATCCAACCGAACACAAACTATGGTTACTATAGTAACCCTACAAACGACTACCCGGCCAAACCCGATTTTGTATTGATATGTAGAGTGTAAATTTGGTTGGGGTCGTGGTATTATTGCATATTTGAAGCAGAAAACGTCAGCCAACAATATGTAGGCATCTAGGTCGTGTAATATAACATTTGATGTCAATTCCATATAACATTTTACGTTCTAATGACAAAGAGCGTGTTGCTGTGAATATCGCAATAAACTCGGATTTGTTTAGAGAAAACGGGTAGTGAAACAATTTTATGAAACTGTTGGCCGTACTCCTGTAAAACGCAAGTCTCTCGTATAAAAAACCCTTTACACGATTATCGTAAATGCACATCGTTGTTTATATATTAAATAAACCATTCTACGATGACATGGCATCCCCACGTGATGATTAAAGGCCGTGAAACCCTAACGTCATCAACAGAAAAAGACGTAGATTTAAAGTCTGTTGGGCGGTAGACTCGAACAGAATAATAACTGCCGTATAAATTGCAGCTACTTGCGATTTAACCGTAGTTATAACATATTTCATCACTACTGAACTCTTAGCACGGCGAACATATGTGTTGGGGCATTTTCTTGACCCCTAAATAATGACTAAATGATGCAAAAAAGTAGCGTTTTAGATGCGAAAACGGCATAACGTCGCCATTTTTGACGTCGACTTGGGCCGACTAACGTTACATGAACTTATTAAAGCGCTGATATTATGAAAACCCTTTATTGTACCAAGTTGAAATTTTGTATGTGAATAAAGGAATGATGTGGATGTACTTGTGTGCGTTTTTATTAATATCCGTCCAATGGGGTTTTAGCAATATCGGTAGTCCGGGAATTAAATGAAAAACAAACGTATATACAAATATATGATGAATCCTTGCTAAAAGTTTTTTAAGCTCATAGCCCGATCTCTTGTTGACTTAAATATGTTCTTATTACGTCAAAGTAGTCGTATTAAATATGTTTTAATCTAACAATTGTTTAGATAACTAGGTGTATTATCGTACAGGCTGGTCTGAATAACTTGTTACAACAAGTGTTCCGGTGCTTTCTCTTGTAAATCAATTTGGAACAGCACTTACACGTCAGCGGAACAGTTTTACGCAGCTGATATACACCTGGGAAAAATCAAGGTAACGACTATAACTGATTTAAAGTAATTGGAAGCTTTTAGAATCAAGTCAGGACCATTAGATTTCACAGAAATCACTAGGGAATCAAATAACAATGAGGTATGACAACATAATTGACTGACTGTACACATATTGCTATAGAAATCATGGATTGGGTTCCAAGCAACAGTAATATTTCTTTGATATGCAGAATGTTGTTTAACATTCAGTGATATATTATAGTTGTGACGGCATTCTTGACTGTGTATAATAGATATGCCATAATACAACTGATTGAACCTTAAATAAATTTGCCCTAAACACATGACCTCCCGTCGCCTTGTTTGTTATAGTATTAAGTGATTACATCGCATAATAAGCGCTTGTGATCAGTGGATGGCCAAATTCTGATCAGGTTGGATTATATTTGATTGGTAAACATACGAGTGCATGTGTCATATCTGGTCATAATCTTACATGATGATTGCTAGGCTCAGTCAACTTGTTGTGTGAAGTTGTGGACAAGTGCTTGTCAAGGCAATATCAATTGAAGTCATTTATTCCATATTTTATTGTGCTGGGTATATGTCAACGGGCGGGCGAATTGGTAAGTCATAAAAGTTATTGACAAAACGGCGTACATTTTGATGAAAACAAATAATTATTCTTAAGTTATGTTTGAACATAAATGATTAGCTATTCCGAGCGAAAAGTGAGCAGTGGACTGATATACTTATAATGTACGTTATATAAATTAATGTATTCTGTTTGCAGATACGCAATATCTAGACAACATGATGTATTTTCTTGGACTTTTCTTGTCAATATATTCTAAAAAGGATCACAGAGGTAAATTTAATTAATACAAATTAACATATAAATTATATCTGCACCAGACAATAGGGGTTATTTTGTGGATTTTAAGTGATTTGCGTCCAATAAGTAACGTATTAAGTGGACTATATGTTAATGTGTTTGCCAAATCCGCCTGTATTATATAGTATTAGCATTTAACAAACATATATCGGGCATTGGGCCGCATATTCAAATAGAAATTAAATTTCAAACCATTTGCTTCTACGGAGAATATACTCATCGCGATTTCTAATGGAAACCTTCGTGACCAAGAGGTTGCAATATACTTAATACCAGCTGTTCCTCTCTACGTTGCAGTAATAGTGTTTAAGTTGCTTAATCTCGTCAATTTAGCGTTTACCGAAGGCGTTCACGTTGAACATGCACTAATCTCAAAGAAATCTTTAGGAACATGTTCCATTGGACTATTAGTTGAAGCAAGAAATGTAGGGTACTTTTTCTTACACAACGTAATGAATAAAACTACAGTACATGCATATCTGCACCGGATGTTTACTGTTGTAATGATACGTTATAATTACGCTAGATTTATTCAAATAACAGAATAACGGGTATTCGTTCTAACCTTCACATGACATCGTCACCTGAATGTCCTAATTGTTTTTAAATAACATCATTGTTTCGTTTACGTTGTTCTTCTCCGTTTAACTTATTTCACACACGTTCGATTTAATACGCATTTAGTGTAATTTGACAATAGACCTACTCCGGATCTCCGCTAATCTGTAAGTACAAATAAAGTTTTACCGTTATAATCCTTTTGAGTCTTGAATATTCATATCTGGACAATAGAGTGGGGGCAGTTGTGTTTGCATATGAATACAAAACCAGTCTAACTAGGCCAGATTTGTTTGTACCTACATGTAAATTAAGGGGAAAACCACCTTGCACAGAGTTCCGGATATCAACTATTAAAGCCAACTATCAAACTCAATTACAACGATGAGATGAGTTCCCCAACATTTCAACAGTTAAACAATTTTCCCTAACAAAAACAAAATATTCTCTTGAATTTTAATTAAATAATAACCATAAATAGAATCACTTAATTTCCAATCATACTCTAACAATCAAATATTGTAAACAATTACCGATAGGAGGATTTCGTAAATCAAACGTTATGATCTGAATACCTTTGTTTGATATGTATGTCTAGCTTTTCTGAGTAGACAAAATTTCTACTTTACTTTTGTTACATTTGTTTAACATAATAACCTGTTAAGTCCGAAGTGCCACGTTTCTATCAGTGTAACTTTGACACATTCAGTCACGAGAAACCATATAAATTTATCATGAGATGCTACATGTATATGCCACGCAGAATGGACGAAAACAGTCCTTTGAAGTCAAAAAATTATGTCCCTGATTAACACAGGTAGCATGAGCATTCGTGCTTCACATTGCGAACTAGGTAATATAGAAATAATACATGTAATTCCTTTAATTGACATAGTGGTCATTAAGATGTTTTTCATTGCACAGTTTTTTGTCTGGCGGAGCAATCGTCATTTACAAGTTATTTGACGTAACTTTAACAAGTATATAATAATTACACCACTTGGTCAAATATTTACATACTTTGTTAAAATTATCATGAACTATTAGAATTATGATATAATGTTCAAAGTAAGTGTCAAAATAAACAAAATTGTTTGCATTTAGAGAAATGCTTCAATATTGACCTAGTGACATAAATTACGTAATGAGGCAACGTATGAATGTATCTCTCCTCTGTTCACTTTGGAGGTTAATATGAACTTGGATTTGCAACAAGCGTAGGTAACACAGAGCCTTATATTACAATTGCAATCGAAAAGGATAATAACCAGCAAATTAATGCCTCTATTACCGATTTTAAAATAATCAAATTCATTTACAGAATTAATCAACCTACATTCGAGCGCCCTGATACAAATCGTGATTTTGGTTTCCTCAAATGAACATAATTATTTACTCATTATCAACTCGACACTGAGTAGTTTATCTTGTAACAAATAACAAAAATCTGCGCAAACAATGCAACATCACGGCAACATTTCATTCAGGGTTAATTGTTACGTGCAAAACATCCTACAAAGAACCTGCATTTTTTATAGGAAGATAAATAAAAACTTACGCACAACATACAATTGAGATTTCTAACAGCAACTGTTTGTACCAGGTACATTGCACCTAGGCCTTTATATTGCCATTAAGCCAATATCGTTAATTACAATTATATTTGAATTTAGTATAATATGCTGGGAAATCATTTAATTTTTATTGAATAGTGCTGACCTTGTGAATGTTGTATGTTTCGTGCGCTACTGTTTCCATTCAGTGCCGCATTCCCTCTCCGTTTTGTTACAATTATTTACCTGGAAATTGACGATCGAAAAATGGAATTTCAGTTTTTTGACCGCTAAGACGTTGACTTTTAGCTTTTTGACAGCTGAAATTAAATTCATTTTCCCGTTCCATTGTGTATTGGGCAATGTGTCGTGAGATTTTGGTCAATGTAAGATATGATTTCTGTGCTCCGCTGTTAATGTTGATAGCTGCTGCCCCTGGCAAATATTTCACCAACTACCAAATAAACTGTAGTAAAAAGACATGGAAGATAGCTGTAAATAGCAATACAGATATTACAATTACAGACGTATGAAAAGGCAATATAATAGTATGTTTTACCATAATCCAGCAAAATAAAATGGAATGTATTTCAATTCCAAGTGTTAGGCAATCCACATTGGTTTTGATACTACACTGACCGGTATTTAAACGAAATGTTGTTCATATATCACTAGTCAGCCTTCATATAAGAGCCTTTGTTACTTTTATCAGAGCTGTCCATCTTTGCAATGATAATAACAACACTCCAGACTTCGCTAGCATTATCCAAAATGATGTTGTTTTCTTACAAATATAGTGTCGGGTCAATACTATGTAAGGTCATAAAAATGTTTATTCTACGTCTACTGTTTTCAAGTTAGGCCGAAAATTGCATTTTGTATTCAAGACGTGGGTCATATAGTTCGTGAATGTGGTTCAAATAGATTACATCGGATAGTGATTTATATATTCTCATACAGATTATGATGTCAGTCTACATTCTTGGCCAAGCAATCACGAGTCTGAATGAAAGGGTCGGAAGTTTTGATTGTATTGATAGTTATTTCATGGCAAAAGTATTGTGTTGCTCATACTTGCTGTGAGCGATGTAGGTTAATGTATGCATGGAATATAGTTTTGCGTATTATAAACACACATTACAGCTTTTTGTCAAACATTTACAAACTTTGGCCAAATGCTAAAAAAATGTATAAACATAATATAATGTAGTATTTATTACCTTTGTTGAATGAAGAAGTCACAATATTGTTTCTTAACACTGTTTAGGATAGGTAAATATGTGAAATAAATTAATAAAAATATACTATTAAACATCGATTGCAATAATCCACTACACATATGGAACTCAAACTTATTATAGTGTACGAATTTCACTTTGTACTGCGAATCTTTATGTACTGATTCGATAGATTAAAATGATAACCGAAATAACTATAGCCTTACTGTATGAACTAATACTACTTGCGTTTCAGAATAAATCAACCAGAGTAATAAAATGTAATGTATTATCCATATTTAATTCATAAACACACTGTGAATACACAACACATAAATCCGGAACACTACACTATTTCAATAAACATTAATACTGACTTAACTTAAACAAAGAAATAATTATTTCTTCCACAATAAAGCAAACAGTACAATGAAGTGGTCTATATGATGCTCTCCATCATATTCCTAGTATATTAGTCCCATGTAATATACCACAGGTACATAATGGATTTTGGTTCAAGTGTCTGTGTTGTTGTAATTAGTTTCTTTGTATATTGCCTGTTCTACCAATAGGCCTGGTGTTCTATGGGCCAATAGTCATTGTTTGTGCATGTAGGCATACATGTATAGTGCGTTAGCGACTAAGCTGGACCCCCATAAACCTCAAATATCTTTAAAAGTAAGTATGCAATTTTATTGAAATTTGGCATGGTTCATTAAATTGCCTTTACCAACTCTGTGTTTAAATTGCAGAATTTTTTACTGTCTAATTAATATTTTACCCATTGGGTCTAATGTATTAGTTTTGGTATTTTTATCAACAAATAGCCAGGGAGTAAAATAAGCTATTACGATCAGCTAGTTAGAATACTGCTATTGTGTTGTGTAACAACTTTAACGGGATTATTGTATAACTTTGACCTACATTTGTCTGGTCATTAATGTGTATATAGTTGAGGCCCGTCTTCAGATTGTAATGATCATTTGTACAAACATAATATACAATGTTTTTCTTGCAAACATTTCTACAAAGTTCCTCCAGTTATACAGGATAAGATAAACGTTCATGTATGGGCCTTATTATATATTTTCAACATTTACTGGTGTGTGACTTAATGTACAGTTATACTGGACGAAATTGTTGACCTTTGCTGTTCCGGTCACTTCTATCACCCACACGTATTTACCCTGTTTTAGACTTAAAATTTTGCATTAGGTGTCTATGCAAAGTACACCTTTCTGTAGACTAAAAATTCTGTTCAATTTTATGAGAGTTGGTAAGGGTTTTTTACAAAGACATACCCATTTTTGTTCTAATCGGCATTGTACTTTTTAAGATATTTAAGGTTTATGGGGGTCCAGCTTAGTCGCTAACGCACTATAGAACTTTTTTACGGTTATTACGTAGTTTCGTCGTTTTTACACACAGTGATAACTCAACATAAAGGCTTCGAGCGCGTCAATACTTGTATATTTTCGACAGAAAAAAATGTATAAGAAAATGTGTGTAAGTACCTTTTTCTACTTTCGATTGATAGAGTTAAATATATATAAATATTCGATTGTCCCACTAATTACGAATGATATCAACGTGTGGCGCTTTATAATACGAAGGCTTGAATAAACCACTTCTCAGATTGTGTAAACATAATCTAAGTAGTTAATTTATAAACATGAAGAACAGTAGCCCTTAGAGAGTTATGGTGGTTTCCGTAATCGTTGTTATGTAAACTAAGAACACATAGCACGGTGCAATGTTAACATTTCTCAGACCACACTTACTACTACAAACTGTTATGAATAAGTTAACGACGTTCACTTCCTTAATTGTATTGTTAAGGATAATTGGTTTTCATATACTATCATACGATCCATTAGCCGAATCATTGTTCGGAATGTGAAAAATATTAGCCAACGTTTCTTGTCGAGCATACATCGCGCTCACCAATAGTCCAATAATACTAGCATTGGACCGATATCAACTCGCAGGCTAGGATTAGTGAAGTGATTTTGGAACGTTGCTAAACTGGTTGTTTATGATATAACTGAAACCATAATTTGTACGCGTGTAAATCCCGTGAAATAATATGGTGGAATTTTTAGTCATTATTGGTTCATAAACATAACTTGAATGACGATTTACACAAAGATGAATAACTGTTGCCAGAACTATATATGCAACCGATGTCTAATATGTAATGCTCATAGGGGGCAAATATACATGCAAGTTAATTAAAAGTATGTCAATGTCTCATCGTGAATTAGGTACTTTCACAATTACATGTTCTTGTACAGATATGACTCAATTAACTTCCTCAACAATTCCACATCAAAATCAGTGAAGTTGATGCTAGCTTCAATGTGAATACACAACTGTGTTTTGTGGCAGAATAATTGCCCACATGCAGGTTTATACTAGTTCAGTTTGTTATAAGTATAATCATAGTTGGCTGGCGTGCAATCCCTTCAAATGCATACTCAGCATAACCATTGACTAACTTAGCAACACACTGCACATCAAGTTAATGCAAGAACAAGAGAACTGAGTGTATGGCATATGATAACGTCGATGAATGTAATTTACAGTTTCGTATGTAGTTTAAATACTGTCAAGGTTTCAGAAACATGCATGCGTGCACCGATACATCGACCGGTAAACGCGTTTTCTGCTTATAAAAAGGTAATCTAGGAAGCTCAGGTTTATTCAATCATACATTATTTCAAAGCACCAAACGAATAGTATTTTGATATATTGTTATTACAATGAGCATGTCTTGAGTACACTGGAACAACAATCGGTATGATACCTGGTCAGTAAATATCGTACCTGTCGAGGCGAAGTAAGTTATATAATTGTAAACGCACAAGACTTGCAGCTGATATTCCGCCATGTATTTATGGGGTATTACATTATCAATGAGTATTTAAACGATGACACAGTAAGCGAGTATCGAACCATGTTAGATCAAGACAAAGTAACATGTAGATTATCATTACTTTGTTAACGCTGCGACATGTTTATACCTGCATTTTATAAGAGTAGCGTCAACATGCGACATAAGTATTTGCTATTCGCTTTGGAATACATATGTGTGCATACATACTATTTAGATAAAGGTTTGCAATAGTGATTGCCTTTCTGGTATATAATACTAAATATAAAATGGAGGGAATTGTAAGCTCTAAGACAATGTGCGACAGCAACTCTTTATTACACCTCAGGGAAAACCAGAAAATTAGTCTAGTGACTGCAGTCTACTAATATAAATCTTCTCTGTCAATTTAAACATTTCATTAAATAAAAATACAATACATTGTCTTTTAACATACTGATCACCTGAAATTCCGGAGATCTTATGACGGCAATTTGTTATGCCCATGCGAAGGCATATAACGATGCACTTATCCGTTCGCTTCGGTGCAAATGTTAAATATCAAAGTCCATCAATACATTGAGTTATAATTTGGCATACTTGTTTACAATCATTCACAAACTACATTATTAAAGTCATATAACGCTATCAAACATTTGAACAGAGTTATGTCCATTAAATGACTAAGCTTACTTCCATGTGTCCATGCATGCAGCGCTGTCAGTTTTGTTTATATCCAACTCGCAATGAGACAATTCTGACGCTAAATTCTGACGCTAAATTCTGACGCTAAAACTTGACCTTTACTTTAAAGATACAGACTTGGATATAAATACTGAATTGAAAAGCTAAGTAAGTTGTTCATTTATAAAGCATTATATCCTACAATTACATATTAAAGCTCTGACTCTCAGAAAGGTCTTGGTAAATGATTACAGGACAATCCATTCGTTCCTGTAATCAGGTCACATAATCTAGACGGATAGTGTACGTAGAATGACACGGGCCAGTCTTGATATGTATAGCTTTATTGAATCCACTGGGAATACCGACTTCGTCTCATTTGTCATAAACAATCACATTCGATAAGTCTTGATATTGTCTATATGAATTATATAAGGATAGTGTTTTAGAATGATTTCTTGACAAACGCCTTACTGGACATTGTTTATGTGATAAACACTTATTGTTTCGCAAAACATAAATTAGTTTATAACAATAATTAATTGATATGAAGAATGCAAGGTCACAGTATTCGATACAACACTATTTCTTAATGCCAAATAAGGGATTCAAAATAGCGGCATTGTATTTTTAAGTCTTTCTTCATGTGATTCAGTACAAAATATATCTACATCAGACAATACGGGTTGGTTTGTGAATTTTAATTGAATTGCGACCATTAAGTAACGTAGTCAGTGTACAATATTTGTATGCCTTTGTCAAATCCGTCTGTAGTTTATAGTATTGATATTAAACAAACTGCTCAGGCATTTAGCCACACATTCATAATACTGGCCAACTCTGTGTGCAACTCTTCGGTATAATTCATTGGTGATGATGCTGCATTTCGTCAGGTCAGTTTTTAACACAGATCCTACTAACAGCAACAATCGTACGGATGCATGATCAGTTGAAGTAGGAAGTGTAAGGACACAGGAATCAATAAACAAATGCTACAGTACCTGCAACTTTACCGGAGAATAGTTTAAATCATTAGATTGTTATAATATCTTTGTTATAATTAATACTAAGTATTTCATAACCATTTAAAAAACGTAAAATAACGTGCAGGGGCAGTTGTGGTTTTTTTTCCAACAACTTGAAACGACACTTAAGCGCCTTATTTTTGTATCTCACATAACATAATTGTTTTGTTTACGATGGTCTGTTCAGTTTAACGTAAATCACACAAGTTCGAGTTAATGCACATTTAGTGAAATTGGACAATTAAATCCAGTGTAATTAACTGTACAACTTAATTAAAACATCAATTATCATGAGATGGTTTTCCCGAAATATAAACAGTTAAGCAATTTATTAGGATAACAAAAACAAATATCCCCCTAAGTTCCAATTAAATAAAACCATAAGCAGTACAACTTTATATTCAACCACAACATGTAAACATATGCCGTCAAGAGTCACGTGTATACCGCTATTTATGATTGGAATATATTTGTTTTGAGTGTATGTCTGACTTATATAAGCATGCAAGTGTTCTCCTGTACTTTTGTTGTCTTGGTTTAACGAAAGAAACAGTTACGCCCGGTGTGCTGTGTTGTTTCTATCAGTGTGGCTTTCGTACATTGAGTCACAAGAAACCATATGAATGTCTCATCTGATGCTATTTTTTCATGCCAATGTGAAGTATGCAGTATTTGGAAGACAGGCGGATATCGAATCAATTACCGGCGGCAACAGGAGCAGAATCATTGCACATGCCAATATGAAGCATACATGCTGACTAATGTATTACTACCCTACACTGTGGCTATCCTACATATCAATGACTTTTACTTTTTGTCATCTATGTGTCAAGAAAAAGAACCAATTACGAAACAATAAGGAACGTAGGCCTAAAGCGAAAGTGCAACAACATTAAATATGACCGTGCATTGGTAATATGAGTGACCATTTAGATTAATGTTCACAAATGACAATGACAAACGCAGCGTCCAAACAGTATACACGCATATTTGTCGTAGCAACATTCGATCAGATGATCTATGTCGCCAGAAGATGACTGCTACACATACTTGATTGTTTTATCAAGCAAGCAATCTGAATGACCACTTTACTAAGGTAACAACGTGCATAGTAGTGGACGAATGTTTGGTTTGAACATCCACGCCCAGCAACCATTCTTGTTGACCTCAACTGACATTGGTCGCAGCAAGTATATGTATCATCAAGACAGTGTTTTTGTCATGAACCCAAATATCAATGCAATACAATCTCTGGACCTTTTTATTCTTATTCCTGAATGCATGGACACAAGAGAATAGCCAGACATCATAATTTGTATGTGAACGTATACAATACTAAATCCGATCTAACCTATTTGTACCACATTCACGAACTTTATGACTGCTACTCTGGAATAAAAAATGCAATTTTTGGTCTACCTAGAATAGAGTAGTGGAACATTAGAATAAGAATGATGATGACTTTACATAATGTCGACCTCAAACAATATTTGTATACACCATGGCACTGTTTTATCAAAGCATTTACGCTAGCGTAAACCTAAGATTTCCTAAAATATTGCGTACGTCGATAATATTTGCGTAAATGCGTTTTACAAAGATATTTTAGTTCACATTCTGTCGTAAGTTTTTGCTTATTTCTACGCCAAGGCTGGGCAACCCTAAATGGCAAATATGAACGTAAGTGAAGAGTTTTTAACACGCACTGATGATTTTTACCGTCGCACGTTATTTTAGACCGTCATTTGTTGTTTTAGACCGTCACTTGTTGTTTTAGGAGTGATTAATCATCAAATCTTGACGCATATTTATTCATTCTGGTACCCGTTATATTTGTTATATTGGTTATATTATGTCCCGAATTACGTTCAATCTTCAATATTTTTTGCGTAAATATATGCGAGTACTTGCGATCGTTTAGTAAAACACACTTACGAGTTTGCGTAAGGTAGATATATATGCGTAAATATACGCGACATTTACGCATTGTTAGTAAAACAGTGCCCATGAACTCATGTAATATCAGGGAAGTCCGGAATGTAATTATTATCATTGTAAAGATGAACAATTCTGAAAGAGTAATCAAGGTTCTGATGAAAAGGCTCGCGAGTGTTATATGAACAGTTTTCAGTATTTATTTTATGTCTTAGTCAGCATATTATAAAATCGTTTTTATTGCCAAGAATAACTTGACTAGATTAGCAAAGAAACGGATACAACATAGACCATAATCACGTATTGCCAACAACATATCTGATTGAGAAAAAGGTAACTGCTGAAAGTCTTAATTAGGCAGTCGAAAAGCTGAAAGTCTACGTTTCAGCTGTTAATAAGATAAAAAGTCTTGCTTCAGTCGTCACAAAGATGAAAGTCCCACGTTTTGATGTTTCAACGAAGGAAGTCTAAGTAAGACAAGACTCAGACGAGGATTATTCATCATAAATTTAACAATGTCAACTGGGTAATTAGAATCATATGTTATCCGTATAATAATTTGTTTGTAACAGGAGAGCACTAAGCACACAGCAGTCTAAAGGACCAGCACAAATAACATAGAAACGAAACTTAACACTTCGGGAAAACACGGGTGGGCGCACGATGGAAATTTAGTACCGCAATGTTACAACGTTGTATTTCATTCTCAGATTCATCACAAAAGTTAACTAACCAACACATGATCATGAAATGCAATCAAAGTTTAATTATATTATATGACGTTTACCAACAAATGTAATTTGATCAAACAGTAAATTATAAAATATATGTTACCTGTGCTCGTAGGAGAGAACTTCCCTAAGTCCAATAGTTTCTATTTAATCCTTTTCACATTGCTATATAGTCATGAACAACAAATGTGTTATACGGTCTGATTTTGGAACACTCACAATTCGTCTTCGTTTGCTGCTTTAGATTTATCCCACACACCTATAAAGAATATTCATATTTATTCTATAAATACAATGTGAATAAACAATACTAATAACGGCTACTATCAATTCACTGATACAATAGTAATAAAGATCGTAATACGAAATAATTATCTTAATCAAACGACAGAAAACACAATGACTTTCAAAATTGACTAATTTAATAACGTGTTCTACAAGATGATCTAAGTCATATTCCCGGTTTACAAGAATCACATGTTAATATACTACAGGAAAAATGATCTTGGCGCATATCTTAACGAATATAAAAATAAACAATTCCTAGGTTAATATATAACATAAATAACGAGTGAAATGTCGAGAGAAATGCCTAACGAAAGCTAGGTAGAGTAGCTAGTTTGTTTGCATATTTCCCAACTTCGTCAACAGCTTCATTTCCGGTTCAACCCATGTGTGCAGGACTGCATTGAAACATTTCTTTCTGTGATCAACGCAGATTATCGCATGGGATAAGGAAGGACAATTAAATAGTTGATTGCAAGGTACCTATTTGATACCTACAATTATCAGAAACCTTATATTGAATCACAACGTGATGAATTTTACCTTGTTATTCAATAGCTTAAAACATTTCAATATAATACCTTTGGTCGAGCGACTATCTAAATCAATTATCAGGTATACTTTCCAGTAATGTTCTGTACATGTTTAATCTGTTTTAAGACCCCATAATGCATTTGCATTACCCATTGGTATTGCATGCCAGTAAATCATTACACGTGTAATTAGTACAAACATCGAGAATGAATACAATACGTTTGAAATATTTAAAACCCATGCATTTGTGATTTTTTTTTCAATTTTAAGATGGTGTATTGTGGCAAATACTTAACTTTGACAGTAAGGGACTCCCTAGTCCTTCAGAAACGTAAATTAAATTGCATGAACGTTATACGGTAATGGGGAATGACAGTTAAGATTACTTGAAATGCAATAAATCAAACAGAAAGATTTACTGAATTGCTCTTATCAGACGCATTGTTTACTTCAAATTGTGTTCCAACCATTAGTTGAGAGAGACAGACACCATCTACCACCAAAGATAGATTGTAAGTTGAGTAAGATGTTGCGATACAAATACATTAGGCAAGTGGATTATGCCGGAACCACATGCCGAAAATGTCATGCATAATTATGTCAGCGTTAACTTTATTTACAGCGCACAGTTTACATAATTGACCATAACTAGAACTCAATTATTTGAAAATTTGAAGACCACATGTAGGTACGATGATTGTGTGATGGAAGTATTAAGCGTAGCATTTCATATAAAGGTACAAGAGTAATGGCAAAAATGTTGCAAACCTAGTGACCTGTTAATCCGAATCCCCGATAAACAATTATCAACAGAAAAGCAAATTTTAAAAACCTCGTTGTTACGATATAGCAAAACTAAAAAAAAAACGAAACAAACAACAGGAGATATGTCAAATATGCACCGGGTTGCACAATACATCGTAATAGAACACATTGAGTAACTGTTTCCACACAAGAGACGAGCACCCTTAATTACTTTGCCGGAGGGTTGAACTATTCTATACCTTTTTCTATCAGAAAGAAAGTTATTGTAACTGGTTACACGGCACTCCATTGCATTTTCATTTTAATATAATATACCTTTTCTATTTACATGTACAATTTAAAATCTGCTTAAGGGTACTACATGAACTTTGCTTGCAGATTTACTTCGTGCTGATTGAATTATGTAGCAGAAATAGAATATCAATCTTATGCCATCAGCATCGAAATAATCAACAAATCGTAAAATGGTATAAATATTGTCCCCAGACGACACCAGGCACTGGTTGCACTTTGGAATTAATGGTGGAGTTAATCTTATATAAATTTACAAACCCAGATATCGGTAATTGAACTTTCGTATCTCATCGGAAAAACAGGTTCTGATAAGTCACCGTTATTTGATCAAGAAAACGTTTTGATGTATTACAAGTTTGTTATAATGGTATGCTTTAAAAAAATTTGTCGCTGTTGAATCATTAGAAAATTTTGTAACAACAGACAGTTTGTACTGACCATATGGTACGGCGCAAAGTCGCTACATGTTATTTGATGCAACACCATGATGATTGTGATGCGGTACATAGTCAGGAAAACGAGCTGATGTTACAGCGGGTATTTAATGGAATATGCGCGAAAATGCAGCCAGAGTAAGAGTTTAATTTATCTAATACTCACAGTCATATTGTGTGGTGCAAAGATGCTAACGAGGATGTTTTTTCCGATAATATTCTGAAGGTATTGCGCGTAGCAACTAAATGGAACTCATTTCATTTCGTTATGTACTGTTCGTGTGTGAGCATTACTTCTGTCAAAGTTTGTTCAATAATTACTGACAATGTTTATCGTTTAGCTGTCAGTATATTGTAAACCAAGTTATACTCGGAAGCACAGAAATAGATTAGATAGATTTTTGAGCAAAAGAAGTGTTCTACAGCAATAGTTTGTGACCTAAATTAAGTACCCAAATACCTATTTCTGTCATTATTTTCAAAAACAAAAAAAATCACTTAAACGAGGATAATTTATAATTTTTATACATAAAATTTGGAAAGATATTCCTATTATGCACCTTAATCACCATTACCAGTAATTAAAAAACAAATCATTAACAGGAAGCTTTGCGTGTTTATCTTATCTTTCTATATTTTGCGTATTTTTGGTGAATGTTTTATGTTTGCTCGCCAGTTCATTAAATTTAACAACTTCCAGACTTCAGTACAGAGAACATTGTTTGTTGAATCATAACAAGAATAAATCGGATATATTAAACATTCGTGTCTGCACGTGTAAAAACAAGCAAGTTTTAATGAGGTTTATACTCATCTCGGTTTATTACTAACCCATCTAAATAACATGCCTTAATAAACAGCAACGCTACGTCTCAAATAAAAAAGCATGAATAAACAGCCACCAATGCAAACAAAAATAAATTAAGCATGCACAATTATTGCTTCCAATATACTAGTATACCAGAACAATACGAACGATTCAAGTTATTGTTAACTTAAAACAATTTTATTGAATCATTTCTTATGTTTCGATCAGTTAGTTCTACTAATTCGTATCAAAGGTGTTGATCCTATGCTACAATGGCTGTGAATTCATACAACGCAAATATAACGCAGTCATTGTCATCGTTCGGAATATGCTCAGGTACCTTTGCAGATTCACTCAGTCGTGTGAAAACTAACCCTAAACCATCACTTGTACCACTGTCAAATCAAAGAATAAACAATGACAACGTGATTTGAAATAACCAATATAACCGTTTGACAGATAAGTAACAAATGATCCTCATTAATTTATCAAAACTGTTTTACATCTAGTTATAATTAATAATGACAAAACACTAGTTGATGGAATTGCATGATTCAAATCAAATTTGGAGACCATATTGAAAATTGGTATATTACCAAATATGTTATCTACTATAAATAAAGTCGCTACTTACTTACTTACTTACTAAATTAATTTAGAACATTTAAACCTTTCAAAGTTATTGGCTGCAATTTAACCAATTGATTTCAACACGTGGGCAGCCACAGAGTCTACAATAAAACATCTTATTAATAAACCTTACCGAAACTGGTCACACAAATGTCGGCAAACACAAGATATCATTTCACCTAGTTAATGGAATATTCTCGGACACTCTGAGTTTTTATAAGAAAGCATTTGTAATAATAGACTGAGTTGATAGAATTGATATTTTGTCAGTCTTTCAGTCAGGGAAGTAGGCAACTTTGATTACCAATTTTTACAATGTATCTAACGTGTAAATATTACTGGAAGAAAATGGTTTTTGTATTAAAGGGGCATGCCGCAATGTATAAATCGGTCACTGGTATTACTTGAGTTACTTTAGTTACGTAGAGATAATATTTGGTAGCAGATTAGCTTATCTATTATAAGATATTGAACCAAAAGTTTAGAATTTCGTGACGTTTCTATGACTTCGAATAATGCGCATCGGCATACAATTTCGTTATTTGCGTTTGAACTTTACATCTAAAAAAAAGTCGGTGTTTAATTGAGATGTTGAAAAATAACAACTAAGTCGAAGCTAGGACTTTTGCATTCTGAATTGTTTAGTAAATAGTCGACCCTCATGAGTTTATTAGCAAATTATCGACAATGTTCCATTTTATTTTCTTTCTGAATGAAGATAAACATATTCTGATGATCACTCAATTACAATTGTGTTCATCATATAGTTTTATTCTGGTCTGATTTCTTTTGAAATGACAATAACTTGAACAGAAACGTTCCGTTGTTCGTGCTCGTTTCGCTAGATCATCAATTAACACTACAATCTAATACTTCCTTCATTTCCGGTGAACGCTACTATCCGTTCCGTTCTAAATATCACAACCGGAAGCGTCTTATCGCTAGCATTAACTTATAACGTGGCTTCCAATAATATGCGAGAAACAATTCTACCACGGTTTGTTATCATTGTTAACATGAAAGATGTGGATCATAAATGACATGTTTTTCAGAGAAAGTTGACCTATTGTTTAGTTTGATATCAAAGCGCACAATAACAATAATAATGGATATAAGAACCAACGGGAAAAGCAGTCTTTGTTTTACATGTTGAGTATAAAAACAGATTCAGACAACAACGATGATAACAATTTACCCATATTATTCTGTGTATATCGATTAGTGTGCTTATATAGTACAATGATAAAAAAACTCATGTCAATAAGAAATGTAAAACTATTTCTTACGCCTCGTGTAATTTAGTTACTTGTTATATTATACATGTATAATTTGGCCAATTTGACACGATTTTGACATTTTGATTAGTATAATACAACACTGATTGTATGTTTTCATACTCGGGGAGTATCACGAAGACGCTCGAGATGTAATACAAACACAAATTTGAAATAATATTATCGCACGATTTGCTTGCGACAATTGATATATTCAAAGCAAGGAGCTTGCACTATATTCTTGCATAAAGGTCAGGCTCAGGTCAAAATAGCCAAGCTATACATGTATATACAAACATATGATGAATGCTTGCTAAAAGTTTTTTAAACTCATAGCCCGATCTCTTGCTGACTTAAATAATATGTTCTTATTACGTCAAAGTAGTCCAATAAAATATGTTTTAATCTAACAATTGCTTAGATAACCAGGTATATTATCGTATAGGCTGGTCTGAATAACTTGTTACAGCAAGAGTTCTGGTGCTTTCTCTTGTAAATCAATTAGGAACAACACTTACAACAGCGAACAGTTTCACACAGCTGATATTCACCTGGGAAAAATCAAGGTAACGACTATAACTGATTTAAAGTAATTAGAAGCTTTTAGAATAAAGTCAGGATCACAGTAATCACCAGGGAACCAAATAACGTTGAAGTATGACAACATAATTGACTGACTGTACACATATTGCTATAGAAACCGTGGATTAGGGTCTAACAAAATGCAAGAAGATTGACTGACTGTAAAAATATTGCTATAGAAATCATGGATGGGGTTCCAGCAACAGTAATATTTCTTTGATACCTTCTTGTAAATGCAGAATGTTGAGACGATATTCTTGACTGTGTATAATAGATATGCTATAATGTAACTAATTGAACCTACGAGTGTACAAATGTATTTGCCCTAAACACATGACCTCCCATCGCCTAATTTGTTGTTGTATTAAGTGGTTACACCGCATAATAAGCGCTTGTGCTCCGTGGATCGCCAGATTCTGATTCGGTAGAATTATCTTTGATTGGTAAACAACTAAACATACGAGTACATGAGTAATATCTGGTCTTTATCTTCTATGGTGTGTGCTAGGCTTAGTTAACTTCTTGTGTAAAGTTGTTGACAGGTGTTTGTCAAAGCGATTGAAATTATTTTTTTATATTATTTTGTATTGTTCTGGTTATATGTCAACTGACGAGCAAATTCATGAAGATTAACAGTCATTGACAAAATGGTGTACAATTTGTTAAAAACAAATAACCATTTTTAAGTTATAATGTATCATAAATGACATGCTACTCCGAGCGAAAATTGAGTAGTGGACTTATATCCTTATAATGTACGTAATATAAATTAATGTATTATATTTGCATATACGCACTATCTAGACAACATGGTGTATTTTCCTGGACTATTTTTGCCAATATACTCTTAAAAGGGACACAAAGGTAAATTTAACCAATACAAATTATATTTGCATCAATCAATAGGGGTTAATTCGTGGATTTCAATTCAATTGCGTTCAATGCGTAACGTATTAAGTGTACTATATTTGTAATTCTTTGCCAAATTCGCCTGTATTATACCGTATTAACATTTAACAAACATATCTGGCATTGAGCCGCCTATTCAAATTGAAATTAAATGTCAACCCTTTTGCTTCCACGGAGAATATTGTCTTCGCGATTTCTGATAGAAACATCCGTGACCAAGAGGTTACGAATATACACAAAGTCTGAACGACATGCTGATTTGTTCTCTTTACGTTGCAGTAACATTGTTAAGTCAGTTGCTGATTTTCGTCAATGCAGTGTTTAACAAAGGCTATTACTTCATGCAATAATCTCAAATAAATCGTTTAGGAACATGTTCATTATATTATTAGTTGAAATAAGAAATATAGGGTAATTTTTGTAACACGACGTCATGAACAAAACTATAGTACATGCATCTTCACCGAAGATGCGTTTTAGTTGACTGTTAGACTGAATACGTTATATTTAAGCTACAATGTCTTAAATAACATACTATGGGGGTAGGTGGCGCTATTCATCGTACGTCACGTAATATTTCTCCATAAAACCATCAAAATCAGAAAGCCAATACTTGATACTATATTTATCCAAAATATCATCAATATCCGAGTTACAGGCGATATTTAGCGAAAAGGGTCTAAATTACCTTTACTTATACCACACATGTTAAATCGAATAAACATTTACCCAGCTACAAATTCAATTAAAGCAATGAAATGATTTTCGCAACATAAAAACAATTTTAATAACAAAAACAAAATATCCTCTTGAAATGTAATTAATAAAAAAGTAGGATCTATTTTAAAATATTCAAGTATACTCTCACAATCAAAGCTTGTAAACAATTACCGGGAGGAAGATTTCGTATACCAAACGTTATCATGGCTTATCTTATAAATGTCTCACCAGATGCTATACGTATATGGCACGCAGAATTGACAAAGGCAGCCATTTGAAGTCAACACCTTTAAATACCACAGGTAGCATTACAATTCGTGCTTCATATTGCTAGGCAATCTAGAAATGTACGTGTACCACCTTTCAATATTAAAATGGTCAAAAGGCTCAATGTGTTCATATATTTATCAATACATTGATGTATATTGATTTAGCTTACATATTGAACTATTGACCTAAGGTACGTATTGTGGCAATGTATCAATGTATTTATCATCTTTGAACTTTTAAAGTTGATATGAACTAGGATTTGCAAAAGGCGAAAGTCAAACATAACCTTATATTACAAGTACACTCTAAGAGGTTCGTTACACCAAACCAATGCGTCTATTACCAGTTAGTTAGTTACCAATTTTTAGTTAATCAAATGCATTTACAGAATTAATCAACCCACATTCGAGCGCCGTGATACAGATCTTAGCTTTGATTTCCAAAAAATGAACATAATTATTCCGCTCATTATCAATTCGACATTTTTGGTAGTTAATCTAGAAACAAGTAATTAAAAACTGCCGAAAAACGATGTAATAGCACAGCAACATTTTATCCAGGGTTTTGTTACATGTAATACATCATACAAAGTAACTGCATTTTTGAAAGTAAGACAATACAATTTAATGCACACCATAGAGTTGAGATGATCAACAATGTACCTTCATATTGACATTAAGCCAATATCTGTAATTACAAATATTTAAATTGAGTCTGAAATGTTGGAAAAGTATACATTTAATATGATCTGTATTAAGCTGGTCCTTGTGCATGTTGTATGTTTCGTGCTTTACTGTTACCATTGACTGTTGTATTCCCTGGCCGATTTGTTACAAAGTTGACCTCGAAATGACTTTATTCTAATTATCCAGCAATAAAATATGTAATGCATGATCTCCGTTAGTGTATTGCTTTATTTTGACATAAGTCACATAATTACTGAAAACATGTTTGACATGGACTTTCTGCTTTGTGACGACCTAAACTTCGAACTTTGGTTTATTGACAGCTAAAACGTAGACTATTAGCTTCTTGACAGCTGAAATTAAATTCACTTAATCGTTCCATTGTGTATTGGGAAGTGTGTCGTGTGATTGTGGTCTATTTTAACATTTAATTTATATGTTTTCTGAGCTCCACTGTAACAGTTGATAGCCACTGTACCTGTCCAATATTTCATTGACATTTTCAATAGGAACAACCAAATAAACTGTAGTAAAAAGACAAGGAAGATAGCTGTAAATAGCAATACAGATATTACAACTGAAGAGGTATGAAAAGGCAATATAATAAAATGTTTTTCCATATTCTAGTAAAATGAAATGTATTTTAAGTCCAATCGGTGTTAGGCAATCACATTGGTTTTGATACTACACTGACCGATATTTCAACGATATTTTGTTCATATATCACAAGTCATCCTTTATATAAGAGCCTTTATTACTTTTATCAGAGCTGCCCATCTTTGCAATGATAATAATACCACTCCAGACTTCCCTGATATTACCCGAATTAATGTTATTTTTACAAATATAGTGTCAGGTCAATAATATGTAAAGTCATACACATTTTTATTCTTCTTTATACGTCTACTCTATCTTAGTCAGGCCGAAAATTGCATTTTGTATTCAAGACGTGGGGTCATATAGTTGAGTTTGTGGTACAAATAGATCACATCGGGTAGCAATTTATATGTTCTCATACAGATTATGATGTCAGTCTACGTTCTTGGCCAAGTAATCAGGAATCTGAATGTAAGGTCCGGAATGTTTTATTCTATTGGTATTTTGTTTATGGAAAAAGAAGTTGATGTGAGCGAAGTAAGGTAATGTATGCATGGAATATAGTTTTGCGTATTATGAAACACATTACAGCTTTTTAACAAAATACATCTAAAGAATTGAATATTTAATATATATATTGAATACATATTGAATGAAGAAGTCACAATATTGTTTTCTTTAACACTAATTAAATATGCAAAATAAATTAATCAATAATAATTTATACTATTAAACGTCGATTGCAATAATCCACTGCACATATGGAACACAAACTTAATATCGCATTCAAAATTATAGTGAATGAATCAACCCTTGTAATAAAAGGTAATGTATTACGTATCCATATTTAATTCATAAACACACTGTGAATACGCAACACATGACTCCGGAGCACTACACTAATTTAATAAAACATTAATACTGACTTAATTAAAACAAAGAAATAATTGTTTCTTCCACAATAAATCAAACAGTACAATGAAGTGGTCTATATGATGCTCTCCATCATATTCGCAGTATATACACTCAGGGACAAAAGAAACGCAAAACATATGTAATGGTATTTTTCAAAGTTATTATTTTTTCAAATTCACTGAAATTTTACACAATCATTGGTGACATATTAATGAGCCATACTTCAAAATTTCAGTCATTTCTGTCATTGAATTATATTTTTACATAGGTTTTAATCTAACAGTCAAACATTGCAACAGTCACATTTTTTTCACTTTTTTTAACTGACGTAAGCACAACGAACACCTCTGCACTTAAAACATCAACGATATAATATTTATGATGTATGGTTGTGGGATTATGTTTCACTCACGCCTCCCATGTGCTGTAAAGCCAAGAAAATCATAGACGAAGTTTCAAATCATTGTTCATATAAATTGATTGTTTATTACCTACCAATTGCAAACTAAAAACTATACATGCATGTTAATGATTTCGGTTGTTAGAAAAAGCACTAGGAAACACGTGCATTACGTTAATGATAGATTAATTAAGTCAGTGTTTAGGATACTGCTGTTAAAATATTTTTTTAAAGAGATGTGACGTTGATTGGCTAAATGTTAACGACTTTGAAGTGTATCGTTATCGTCTTTAATGTAAATTGAAAAGAAAATGAATCGAAATGAACGTGCGATATTTTCAAAAAGGAACTTTATTTTTTCAAACAAGTTGTCATTTTGCATACCCGTGGGCTCCTATGTATCCTAGCTGTAGAATGCGTATGGTCCCATCTTGTCTTTGAGTGGTTATCATTGGTTTCCCTGTGTGTTTGCGGTCCTTAACCGTTCCAGAGGCCTGGTATTGTTCATGTAGCCTTTCAATGATTGAAGGGTGGTAATGAAATTGTCCGACAACATCAGAAGAACTCGAACCCATTTGGAGCAGTCCGATTGCTCCAGACCGTGTGTGTTCAGGCAAACATGACATGATTAAAGTTATTCTAAATGTTTTTATTTGATGAGTTTTCATAAGTGTTATGTATACACTGTCATTTGGCAATAGAAATGTTCCGCTTTGCGATTTCGCACGTGCTCCATGTGCGAAAAATAGGTTTTACCCTAAACTGGTAATAACCGGTTACAAACACATTTAATTATGTAGAAAAAGTGCTGATATGTCAAGGTTGTAACCCATGTATCATTTACATTAAACGAAAACAATATATCGCACTTATTTAGAAAATTATGACCCGCGAAAAAGTTTTGCGTTTCTTTTGTCCCTGAGTGTAATAATCTCATGTAATATACCACAGGTTTATAATGTATTTGGATTCAAGTGTCTGTGTTGTTGTAATTAGTTTGTTTGTATATTGCCTGATCTGCCAATAAGCCTGGTGTTCTATGGGCCAATAGCCATTGTTTGTGCATGTTGGCATACATGTGGAACTATTTTACGGTTATTACGTATTTTCGTCAAATAAAGTTGTTGTATTGTTTGTTTTTTTAAATTTAATTCGAAGTTTTTTCTCTACGTTTAAAGACAAAGTAGTCTGCGAAAATGTATGTTAAAACTAAAACAAGTAAAATGGTACTTGCAATACTAATTTGCAATTCTAATTTGCAACATGCCGTGTCTTGATAATTTAATTTAAATGAACATATCTTTGAAACACTAAGCATTTGTCATCATAAGCAAATGTGTGTAAGTACCTAATTCTTGTTTCGATTGATATAGTTAAATATATATAAATATTCGATTGTCCCACTAATTACGAATGATATCTACGTGTGGCGCTTTATGATATGAAGACTTTAATAAACCACTTCTCAGATTCTGTAAACATAATCTATTCTAAAGTAATTAATTTATAAACATGAAGAACAGTAGTCCTTAGAGAGTTATTGTGGTTTCCGCAATCGTTGTTAAGGTAAACTAAGAACACATAGCGCGATGCAATGTTAACATCTCCAAGACCACACTTACTACTACAAACTGTTATGAATAAGTTAACGACGTTCACTTCCTAAATTGTAGTGTTAAGGATAATTGGTTTTCATATACTATCATACGATCCATTAGCCGCCTCATTGTTCGGAATGTGAATAGTATTAACCAACGGTGTTTCTTGTCGACCATACATCGCGCGCACTAAGAGTCAAATAATTCTAGCATTGGACCGATATCAACTTGCAGACTAGGATTAGTGAAGTGATCTTGGAACGTTGCTAAACTGGTTGTTTATGACATAACAGAAACCATACTTTGTACGCGTGTAAATCCCGTGAAATAATATGGTGGAATTTTTAGTCATTATTGGTTCATAAACATAACTTGAATGACGATTTACACAAAGATGAATAACTGTAGCCAGAACTATATATGCAACCGATGTCTAATATGTAATGCTCATAGGGGGGCAGATATACATGCAAGTTAATTGAAAATATGTCAATGTCTCATAATGAATTAGGTACTTTCGCAATTACATGTTCTTGTACAGATATGACTCACTTAGCCACAATAACTCCACGACCAAATGAGTGATGTTGATGCTGGCTTCAATGTGAATACACCAATGAAGTTTCCGTCAGAATAGTGACCAACACGTAGTTTGATAGCAGTTCAGTTTAATAGTATAATCATAGTTGGCTGGCATTCATTCCATTCAAATACATTCCCGGCCTAGCCGATGACTATCAAAGCAACAAACTGCACATCAAGTTAATGCAAGAATAAGAGAATTGAGTTTATGGCATACGTTGATGTCGATGAATGTAATTTACTGTTTAGTTAGTAGTTTAAATATTGTCATGGTATCCAAAACATGCGTGCGTGCACTGATACATCAACAGTGGGAGTGTTTTCTGCTTATGAAAAGGTAATCTGAAAAGCTCAAGTTTATTTCAATAATACACGAGTAGTACAGTGATATTACTTATTAAAAATGCATGTCTTTAATAAAATCGAATCAATTTATAAAATATAAGATTGCAAAAACAATAGACGTGCAGCTACTTCATATGCGAAGAAATTCTGCCAAGTATTTATGGGATATTTCATTATTCAATTTTATTTTGACGATGACATAGTTAGCCAGTATCGAACCTTGCCAGATTAAGAAATAGTCGCATGTTGGTTATCATTACTTAGTGAATAGAGCGTCATATTATACTTTCATTTAGTAAGACAAGCGTCAATATAGTTTTTTTTTCTTTTTGAAATACATTATGTAATATACTTTATGATTTGAGATGACGGAGATTTGTCACGTGGTTGCCTTTCTGTGCAATAATACAAAATAAAACGGGGGTTATTTTGAGATATTACCAGAATGCCCAATTTACAAGACAGTGTAGCCGCACATACACTGTGTAGCTAAGACGACGTACGATATCAACTTATATTAATCCACAGGGAAAACCAGACGATAAATATATTTAAACATTCTCTTCTAATTAAAAGATTTGTGAAATAAAAAAGACAAGTCATGTCTTTCGGCTTAGCCTTGAAATTCTTTAGAGTTTATGAATGCAATTATGCAATATTTTGCTATTTCCAATTAAGCAATACTAAGCAAATTTGCCATTTCTTGTAACGTGCAGTCAATGCAGAAATGTTAGATTTAATAATTTCCAATTGATCTAAAGGCAATTCTGATATTTTGATGTTACTATTTGACATTGAGTTATAGCAATGAACACCGATAATTGAATTAGATGGCTAACAGAGTTGTTTATCTACAAAACGTTAAATCCTTCAATGATGAAATTACGTAAAAGCACTCCAAGATAGGTATTGGTAAATGATTACCGGAAAATCCATTTACTCCTCTAATCAAGACGGAAAATAACGCATAATACCAAGTATAATCTAAATGGATATAGTTTGCAGAATGTCACGGACTTATCTTGATATGTATAGCTTTATTGGATCCACTGGGAATACCAGATTCGTCTCATTTGTCAGATGAATTCACATTCGATAAGTCTTGATAATGTCTATATGAATTAAATAAGGATTATATTTCAGAATACTTTCATGACAAAAGACTTACTGAATAAACACCGAATAGTTCCACAAACAATAATTCATTTATATGAAAAATACCTGGTCAAAGTATTCAAACCAGCACTACTGCTTAACGCACCAAACAGGGGAATCAAAATGGCGATGTTGTATTTTAAAGTTTTTCATGATAAAGTCAACTTATCATGGTTAAAGATGTGATTCAATTCAAAATATAATTCCATTAGACAATACGGGCTTTTAATTGGATGACGTCCCTTAAGTAACGTAGTAAGAATAACATATTTGTATTTTTGGCCAAATCCGTCTGTAGTATACAGTATTCACATTTAACAAACAGATCTGGCGTTTATCCGCACATTCAAATAAACATTCCGGTCAAATCTGTTTGCCACTTTTGGTATAATTTATTTGTGTGGATGCTAAATATCGTCAGGTCAGTGTTTATTAGACGTTCCCACTACAAGCAACAATTTTACGGATATGTGATCAGTTGAATTTCACACATACATGAACCAATGAACAAAACTACAGTTCATGCAACTTAACCGAAGACAAGTTTATCATATGTTTAGAATGTATTCGTTATAATGATCGCTTGATAAACCATTTTTAAAAGACCGGTAAAATAACGTCCAGTGACAATTAGGGATATGTTTCTATCCCAACAATTTGAATCGTCACATGAGTGCCCTGTTTGTGCATCTGACATAATATATCTTTTTCGTTTACGATGCCCTGTTCAGTTAAACATCTCATATATTCGATTAAATACACATTAAGAGTAATTGGACAATTAAATTCGATGTAATTTTCCACAAAACTTAATTAAAAACTCAATTATCATGAGACGGGTTTTTCCTTAAATATAAACAGTTAAGCAGTTTAATATAACAAAAACGAAATATGCCCTTGAAATTTAATTAAATAAAAATCTCCTGCAGGACAACTTATTATTCTAGAATAATCCAACAATCGAAGTTTGTAAACAAATGCCGTCAGGAGAAATTTCTTTACCGTAAGTTATGATCAGATTAGCCTTGTTTTATGTGTAGGTCTCACTTGTCGGATATGAGTCCCTGTACAAGCGATATATCGATTAAGCTTAAGAACAGATACATCCTGGGTAGCATGTTACATTTTACCACTGGTGCATTTTGCCATATGTTGATTGTCTCACTAGTTGCAATATGTGCAGTATTGAGCACGCCAAATTGACGCAGTTATATATGTGAAGCCAACCGCATATCGCGTTGGATATAAGCCGTACAACATAGTGAACGCCGGTTTAACACAAACACTCCAAGGATATCAAACGTATGTCTCGCCAAATTCAGCCTGGGCCATTAGCGCACGCAAATTTGACAAATTCAGACATAAGAATTTAAATGAATGGCTCACCAATACCCACCGGTATCATATTATAAAAGCGGATTTGATGAGCATAGGCTGGAGAAATGAAACAAAAGTAATTTGTGTAAACCTTAATGGCCACGATGTCATGAGTTGCTTATTGTAGAGTTTTTAACGAGGGCAATACCCTTGATCAATATTTGGAAATCAAAGTTAGAATTGGTAGCAGCCGACAATTGAATAAAATAGTCTCGTGATTAAAGACGAATGAAAATATGTCATTAAATAAACATTTGATCACTTACCTATCTATGTAAAACTTATATCGTTTACATGTGCAGAAAGTGTTAAATCGCAATCGTTTTTTCCAATATGCGCTACCATGCGTCAATTGCTTTAATCCATAACTTATATTGAACATAAACAGTTTTAAAAATATCTAATTGATAAGCACTATATAGTGAATAAAAATCGTTGTAGATCGTTATAAGCACTGATTTAAAATATAATTTCCAACCGAATAACATTCGTTTCAAAATAAACACTAAGAAATCCTGATCCTTTTAGAATGAACCAAATAGTACAATGAACGGTTCTATATGATACTCTCCATCATCTTACCAGTATATGATAATCCCACGTTAATATACAACAGGTATAATGGGTTTGTGTTCAAGTGTATGTGTTTCGGTAATTAGCCTGCTGTTCAACGGGCCAATAGCCATTGTTATAACATGCAGGTATACATGTGGAACTATTTCACGGTTCTTAGGAATATTTTTCCCGTAAGATACAAGTAATCAGTTAACCCTTAACATAACGACCACCAGCGTGGAAATTCTAATATATCTTATTCAACCCTTAATTCATTTACACGATTCTATTCTGACTAGTTAACTCATCATATAAGATATTCAAATATGTTGTAGTTTTGTTATTTTGTTTTGGTAATAATACAAACGTGTAAAACTCATAAAACGAATCATAAAAAGTAAAAGGATTACAAATATATACGTTCATGGGAAAAATGCATATTTAATGCCTTCGGATGGCATGTCTGAAGCTGACATTGAACTACATTGGCAAATAAGATGTTCTTATATAACATTAAAGACATCGTATTACATGATTTTCTAGTAAGCAAGAACTTGTGTTCCAATGAGCTGATTTTATAGATTATCAAGCTTTGTAAGCATAAGCGTGCGTGTTTACATATTTATTTCTTCTTTCGGCAAGCATTGTTTAAATATATACTTTGTCCTAGTAATGACATGTGATAACGATGTCTGGAGCATTTATTTAATGAACGGTGGATAAACCACTTCTCAAATTATGTAAACATAATCTAAGGAGATCGTTAATAAACCTAATGAACTGTAGTCCCTAGAGAGCTACTGTCATCGCTGTTATGTAAACTACGAACACTTAGTATGGTACAATGTTTACACTTCACAGACCTCGCTTAGTAATACGAACCATTAAGAATATGTTAATGTCGTTTGCTTCCTCAATTGTAATGTTAGGGATAAGTGGTAAAAGACTTTCATCCATTAGCCGTGTCATTGTTCTGAATGTGAATATATAGACGAACAGTGATTCTTTTCGATGAGCTATCGCTTTCGTGACCAAAATGATTAGCATTATTCTGATGATATTAACTAACAAACTAAGTTAAGTAATTTTGAGATTAGTTAAATTGGTTATTAAGCACATTATTTCGCCTTTAACTCATAATAGGTTAACCTTTTAGGATCCCGATGTACATTTAAGTTAAGTATTCAATTTTCTCATCGCGAATAGATATCTTTGGTGTGTATATATTTCTGTGAAGCTATGAATCAAAATTACTTCCACAATATTTCCACGTCAAAACCTGTTACGTTGACGCTATCTTCTATATGAATACACAAATGAGTTTGGTGGCAGAATAGTGGCCCACATGCAGGTTTATAGTCGTTCCATTTGTTAGATTATAGTAATAGTTGGCTGACATGCACTCTCTTCAAATGCATACTCGGCATAATCAATGACTAACTAAGCAACAATCTGCGCATCAAGTTAATGTATTAGCAAGATAACAATGTTTATGGCATATACATGTCGAATTATGAATTTTACAGTTTTGTTTGTAAAATACTAGTAATGCACATCAAGTAAATAGCAACATTCCTGTCTACATTGATCCATCGAAAGACAGAAGAATGAACGAATGTTTACTTACCATGAAACTGGCTGTCTAGTAAGCAGAAATGTTTTCAATAATACGTAGTATGTGTTAGAACATAAGAAAAGTCTTACTAGTTACACTTCCCGGTAATAACTTTTGATTGTTTATGCCTAGAACATGATAATAGTTAATAAATGCAATTAGTGAGAATTCAGATTTCAGGCTCGCTTCTTCATATGCCAAGATACCCCGCCCACATAAAACGTAAGTATCAACCTATTACAAACTCTATTGTCAAATATTTCGTCAAAATTTGACCCAGCAGGAACATTCATTGATGAATACAGGATTGGAGACCAAGCATTGGGATAATTTGGAAGAAAACGTTTAATCAAACATGTATTATACAAGCTTAATGGACTTTTAACTTTGTAGATAATCATGATTTATTTAGTCTAAAACCCCGATACATGCTTGTGCGTTTTCTATCACTCGCAAACTCCACGAAATTAAATTCCGCGCGAAATCTATATTGGTTTACAATAATTAGTCCGTCCTTCAACGTATCTTCCATTTTAAACCCTTTGTAACAGACATTGCGTGAAATCGTTATCTTTTAAAGAAGATAATAAGTACGTTTTAAGATAAATGCTCATATAAAGTGGATGTGTCAGGTATATTCTTTCTGGTATGACCAATAAAGCAAAAATAGGGAAAATAATACAAATAAATCCCATTTATAAGACGAAGCATCATAGATATTATACATATTACATTACAATGAGTCGACTTACGAGGGCAACTCTTTATTACACAACAGGGTAAAGAAGAAAATTAGTCTGGTGATTCTTGTCTACAAATAAAAATCTTCTCACTGAATTTAAACATGTCTTTTAGCTAAAACTTGAATTTCCTAAGAGTGTATGTATGCAGCAATGCCATATTTTATTTTTGAATTGAACAATACTTAGAACTACATTTCTAGCATTACGCCCGTCCATGTAGCAATGTCAGATTTACTAATTTTCAATTCATTATCTGATATAGCTGACATTGATGATAGCCCATGACGACCGCTTATATCAATAAATTTTGGACACCATTACTGAATTGGATGCTAAGTTAGTTGTTTATTTATAAAACGCTTTCTCCTTCAATGTTGATGACAAATACCTAAAAGCTCTCTCACATAAATGATTACCGGGCAATCCATTCGTTCCTGTAATCAAGACGCAGTATAACGCATAATCTCAAGTATAATGGATATTGTACATAGAATGTCACGGACCATTCTTGATATGTAAAGCTTTATTGAATCCACTGGGAATACCGAATTTGTCTCATTTGTCAGATGCTTTCACATTCAATAAGTCTTGATAATGTCTTTATGAATTAAATAAGGATTGTATTTCTGAATGCTTTCTTGACAAAATGCCTTACTGAACATTATTTATTAGATTTACAGTTTACATTCACGCCAACTGTAATTGATCTAAATGAATCTAAATCGGTCACAAGAACCGACACTGCACTACTGCTGAACGTCAAGCAAGGGGTTTGTTGAGTATTTGAGAGTTTGCTGGCGCGGTATCAAACTCTCACGTTCCACGGGTAAGGTGTAATAGTGTTATCTTTTGTAAGCCTGTTGTTATAAAACAAGTTAATAAAAGAATAATTGATGCGGTTCGAAAAAGTTGCTCATATTTTGAAAGTGATGTGAAGAAAGAAAACGAGATGATGCGGATATCATGAACCAACTCTACAACTTACATTAATCATGTATTAAGACATTATGTTATAGAATCACCCCAAACATTTTAGTATGTAAGCCAAAACCAATATTGATGTTCATTTGCACCCATTTCATGACTTGCTTACCAAAACTCATTTTCGAGACGCTTATAATCAGAATAATGAGAATATAATGATTTGAATATGTGTATACAATATAATATATAGTCGTAATGAACCTTTTGAACACATGTGTATTATAGTTAAGGAAAAGGTACCTAATAATATATAATTAAACGGTTAATAACAAAAGCAGGTATGCAATATATATACAAATGTATAATTGAATATGTTACATTAAATGAGTGTATGCTTTGCGTAATACCATTTGCTGTAAGTTGTTTGTAATTCTACGTCACCAGACTAACGACAAAGTTGTACCAATAAAACAAATTAACATTTTGAAAATACGTCTGAAAAGACTGTTAAAGAAATAAAATAAAAAGTATAATTTCACAAACGTCTGAAAGGAAGCAGGAATACAAATAACATCATTTTTTTTCACCAATAGTAAGCTTGAAATAAAAATATTTTCTAAAATAACATCTAAAATTCAAGTTAATATCAAATTGAATTATGTGACTTGTTTTTCATGCCTGCATTTAAGTCATATTATATACCATATTATGTCACTCACCTCGAATAATTTGGCTTGTATTAAGTTTACCCCGATATATCTTTTGATCAGATACTTTGTCAAATTTAATTTAAAGCCCTTTATTGTCTTTCTATTACATTTATTGTCTGGTAATATTACATTTCATTTAGGTATGATCCTCGCTTATGTCGCATTTATTCGAATTAAATCAACTATTGAGAATATAACATTTTCTTCAACATATGGGTCCCGTTATTAAACGACAATTGTACATTTAACACTTGTCGTGTAGATTATCTGTTCCGTATTCGTTTTTTTTTTGCAAGGCTTCTCTGTTTATTTTCCACAACACCATATATTGGTTAAAGTTCACATTCCTCCATTGAACATTATTACACAAACGTTTTGCTAGATACATTCGTAGTTTGGGACGGTGACCCTTGTAGCTCACTTCATCTAAAGGTACTACATTACTTGCATCTGATATGAGTACTTATCTGTTGCCTTATCCCTAATTGATTCAGGTTGAAATACAGCCACTTATCATTAAAATCGAACGTAAAAAGAAACCTTTATCGTCAGAAGACTGGTACCAGTCTTTGCTTCTTTAATGGGTTATAACTATCTATGCTACTACCACTATTCATTTGAAATAAGAAACACCACCATAAGCCGCTATACACAATAGACAAAACCATTAAAGGAAGACAATTTAATGTATTACAAGCACTATACCGAATATCATTTCCGTTTTATAATACGGGTTGAATCCCGAGCACAAATTGAATTATAATCCACTTTATACTAGCATCGCTTTTATAGGGTATTGAAGTACCACTTAGACCGTCTACAACAAATCCTCCGGTATAACAAAATACAAATAAAGATAATAGTCTAATCAAGTATTCTCTTACAAGGTGGCCAAGGTTGTAAATAATAGTCACAAGTGACTAAAGTTGCTACAAAGAGAGAACGTTATCTAGGGCACTAGGTTGTACTCCCATATACATTGGAACACTTTCCTTCTACACTGTATCATTACAATTTGATACACAGGTTGAACAGACTAAAAGCAAATGTAACTGGATAGGCAGCACTCACAAGAAACTGCACAATATGATCGCTCACTTGTCTGATTTCGATATTGATTGTTGATAGTGTTGTTAATATATTAAGTGTTTTGGCCAGAGTTGGAAGATGGTAATATATAGATTTTATTTGCATATATAGTCCTGAAAAGGACTTTTTACAAAACAACATTATTACAACTGATTAAAAAGCATGGTGATAGAATGGCGAGAAAGTATTCAAAATACATGATATCAAACATAGAGAAATCGTTTATGTGTGTAACACGTCAGACAAATTTTGGCCCGGGTTCGGGAGAGACATCTTTATTATAAAATATAACACAACATTATAACATAACATTTAGTTATGTCACTCAGTTATGTTATTATAACTTGACGGATGTGGTATATATGCTCTTCAATTCCACCCCACGGCGATATACAATGTATATCACCATGGAAGTGGAATTGAAGAGCACACATACCATACATATACATTTATAACAGAATTAGTGCGAAAATTCAATGCAAGAAGAACAAACAAGTATACATGCATGAAAAAGACATACGTGCAAAGACAAGACATACATATATATATACAAATGTTCAACAGGGACTATGAAATGGGGGAGATCTACTGATATCATGATAGCTAGAATTATTTCTAACCCGCGTAAATCTTCTTGCCGAAAACGAAACACAAGAAGTTTACAAGGTATAACTAGTGAATGAGAAAAAAGATAACATTTAGTTATGTTATTTTAAAATATACGGGTGTGGTAGTTTTGTAATGGTACTATGATATGTTAGGCACTATCTCTCATATTATTTGAGAGATAGTGCATCACTTATGATATGATTGCACAAAACTACTCTTTATTTAGAGGAATTACAAAATTGGAAAGTATACAAAATATGTAATGTTTCCATTATTAAGCCTACCTTGTAATATAGAGACATAGCGAATAGATTATAGAAACCTAGCCCGCAAAAATGTAGGTCAGTAACCTTATATGCAGACGACGTGTAGATCAAATTACTGGCTGGATTAGACTAATAGTATAGTGTATGTTTAGTTTTCCATATATCAAATATGATGTTTATTGATGCAAACCGTAGAGACTACAGACGAGTAATATGTTTGCCCCGAGTCGCGACCTCATATGTCCGGTTTATTTGTTTCATGTCAGCTGCACATGAACATGTGATCCTAATGTGGCATTTTTAGATATAAGTAATGTATGCATCAATATGTTATCATGACAGCGCATGTTTAGTACTCGGTAGTGGGGGCAAACAAATCTAGTTAATAACATTTAGAGTTTACAAAAGTATTGCTTATAATGATTATATAACAAAACAGACCCAACTGTACATCAAACCACTTTGACGGATGTCAAAAGGTTTGACCGATGCTTTTCTGTAATTGACAACATTTCTTGCTGTAACATAATTATCGTTTGACTTGACGTCAATATTAGCTAGGTAAAACTTAAATGATTTAAATGTTTAGGGGTTTACTTTCTTGATACATGGGTTATCAGAATTAAGGAATACAATGGCCATAACAACATGTACTTTTTACAACAAATAATTTTCAATCCATGTTTGTGAAAATATTGACTAAAACATCCTGATATCACTGAAACATCTCTTAATTATATACTATTAGGTGCAAATTCCCGCTTTTTATTGTAATTGATTCCAGCTGTGACACGTAATAATTCAAGGTCCTTAAATGTTTGTTTTTTAATTTATGTGATAAAACTTTTCTTCAATTCAAGTTATTGTCGAATAAATATTCAATTATTGCATGAAACAATTAAGGTATCAGTAGCTTTCGCAATTGTATATCGGCAGCGAAAGAGCAATTCTCGCAAGAGTGCGTACACATGGCGACTCCTCTACCCTAATTGGCACTACCAATTAGTGGGGAGCGTAATTATATTGTACAAGTGCTAATTATGTATACGTAATCTTAACAGACACGTGTACATATCCCCTTGATTTGCAAGTATACGTTTGTGCATAAATTATTTACGAACTATATGTGATATTGAGATGCGTAATGTAGACCGTAGGTCATATCATAAGACACTCATCTTCGAAACGACGAATTACACATTTGACAACTAGCTCATATTCTATTTGACTAAGCATATACATAGTTTTATCATTTGAACATACGTACGTATCGTAATTTGAGAGTAAGCTGAGGTTTACCTGAAACGTTCATGTACATTCGTCAAGACAATCTTATTTTCCATTTCCGAATACGATTTTAAAACAAAGTGAGCGCTTTTTGAAGATTCTAACGATACTAAGCGCAGACACAAACAATGAAACACCAGCATATAATATACCAGAAGGCTGCCAAAATACGATTTTTGTGTCTTATACATAAATCATACATTACAATTTTATCAAGGCTGTTTAAATACAAAATAATATGGCGAAGTAGCTTATTTTACCGAATTCATTTTTTCTCATACCTGGTGGGTGATACATTAGTAATAAAGTGTCGAGCTGTAAAGAAACGGAAGAAAATACGTATACAGAACAAATTGTTTAGTTGTACAGAGCTGGAATTGAGTACTTATATTCTCAATTTTGTCTTGACGGCTCACAACAGAATATTGCAAATACGAAATAATTACATAACTGTCAGAATTGTTTAACGTAGGAAAGCATACTACATGAAGTACGTTTTGTTATTCTTTGAAACCGATATATTAATGACATAGCCACTTGAATTGCACGAAGACAGTTTATATTAATTAAGTATCTTTGATATATTTCCTTTGAGAATCGGGATGGCACTTAAATATAAGTGTTAGTACTACGATAATACTTCAATAGAACTGTTCAAGCAGTCGGGCAGGTTATTCAGAACTTGTCTCGATGAAAACCTATATTCTAATTATGATTCTTTTACTAATAATTTCATCTTAATTATCATAATTAACTATCTCATATAATCTTCATAGAAGTACTGGAACAACTGGCTAAATACGAAAATACACAGACTATCGGATACTGTTTACTGTCTGATAAACTCGTTATTACTTGTGGGCCAGTTATGCATATACATGTACATGTTTCATCATTTTTGTGAGAGCTTAATTTCGCGCATTATACACAAGACAAAAACACGCGAATTTTATGTATCAAACAGTAAACTGTAATTTTATGCGGACGTTTCCTGACATTGCTCGACGCAACTACCAGCAACATAATGCGTTTGTCTTGAACCAAATATCAATACCATGAAATCTTCCTGACTTTTCATTCAGATTTTTGATTGCGTGGCCAAGATCGTAGACCGACATCATAATCTGTATGATAATATGTAAGTTACAACCCGATTTAATCTATTTGTAGCGTAAGAACAACTATATGACCGCTCGAATTGATTACAAAATGTAATTTTCGGTCTGACTAGAATATAGAAGGCGTATATAGAAGAATAAAAATGTTTATGACTTTACTTATTATTGACCTGACACAATATTCGTAAAACAGCATTTATTCGGATAATCCCAGGAACGTCCGGAATGTTATTATTATCATTGTACAAAAAGACAGTTCTAAAAAAGTAATAAACTGAAGGTTATTAATATGTACATTTATATATGTAGGACATATTATAGTTTGTGATATAATAGGCAGGTGTTCGAACGTTTGTATTGAGCGTGCCTGTATAATATGAAATGAATTACGCATCCTATTTAATGATAAGATGGGATATTTAAGTTTGCATATCCTGGGCTCTGCAGTTCATTTATGTTAACATAAAAACAAACAACCATGTTGGATGGAAGTGTCCAGCCCCAAATGGATGCTGGACGTTTATTTTGTATACATAAACTGAATCCATAAATGAATAAAACAAACAAGATGACAAAAAGTTGGACAACAAAAAGTCCAATAAACAAGTTATATTGAGCAAAAAACAATACAACCGCAAACTGTAATTAAAAGTATAAAGTAAACAATATAAGTAATAAACAATGAATACAACCCAAAAGGTATTGTCGATTCAAAGATGTCTGTCAAAACCGCCAGAATGGTTCATTTCTGAATAGCTAAATGCAATAAGTATAACCACAACGCTATAGGACCATTAGAGCTTTAATCATATAAGTGTATTTATGATGGTAAAAAATAATCCTGATAAACCTGTAATAATCGACTGGGTTGAATGTTTGTTTACGCGGTTGTGACAAAGATCTTTGAATCAACTATAGGTGGAGGGGATGGAGGCGGTTATAAAAATTTAAACGCAGAAATTTTTCGGAAACGATAAAATGGCTGCTTAAAATAGTCTGACCTAAACTATCCCAAAGATACAAAAGTAACAGAAACATAAATAGAAACCCAATCCAACTTAATTACCCAAAACACACAGTGGGCCCCACCATACCTAGTGGGTAACAAAACATATATACAAACACAAATATCTTTATAATGTTTCACTATATAAAGTATAGTTTTATGTTTGCATATCCTGGGCTCTGCAGTCCATTTATGGCAACATGGAAACAAACAACCCTGTTGGATAGAAGTGTCCAGCCCACAATGGATGCTAGACGTTTATTTTATATACATAAACTGAATCCATAAATGGATAAAACAAACAAGATGACATAAAGTTGGACAACAAAAAGTCCACCACTGATATATATGGGAACGGTTGTATAATTTTTCGTGAAATTTTCACTCAGCAGAATTGAATCATTCCACAGCCAGACTACTTGAGTTATTGCAATAAACGATGTAAGCTTAATATCAATATAAAGGTTCATTGTAATTGGTTCATTTAGTTGCTGTTTGTCTTCTCAATTGTCAGTCGTGTGTTCATATAATTGATCGTACTTTCCAACATGCTGGTTAAATTAACACAGATTCCAGTCTTGCTTCTTAATAAGTCAAGATGCCCCGCCTATCTATAACGTTAGTATGAACTTTCGCAACGCCTCGACATATGCATGCGATAGTGTCTTCCAACAGTACAATCAAAATATATGAAACATACGCATTATAGGATGTGTACGCGACAAACCCTGTTTGTTTGATAGAAATCTACAAAACTTTGGCGTTAAAAACACGACGTGGTCGAACATTTAGCCACCATTGGACACAACAAGAACATCCAATGACGAATCTAGGATTGGAGACCAAGCACAGGGATAATTAGAAAGAAAACAATACACTCAAATATTTATTGTACATGTTAAATGGACTTTTAACAGTGTAGATAATCATTATTCATTTAGTCCATAAACCGAATACATGTTTGCGTGTTTTCAATTACTCGCGAACCTCACGAAATAAGATTTCCCGCAAAATATCTCTTGATTTACATTAAATAGTCCAGTTTAAACCCTTTTGTATCAGACAGTTCGTTAACTTATTTGCTTTTGAAAAAAGGAATTTTGTTTTTAGTTAATTACTAATATAAAGTGGATTCGTCACGTACATTATTTATGGTTATGATAAATAATCCTAAAATAAGGCAAATGCCAAGCTATTACAAAGACGCCCCATTTACAAAACAGTGCAGTCTCACAAATGAAGCATCATATTGTTAGGCTAAGCGTATATTACATTACAATAAGTCGACATACGAGGGCATCTCTTTATTACACAACAGGGGAAACAAGCAAATTAGTCTGGCGATTCTTGTCCTCAAATATAAATCTTCTCACACAATTTAAACATGTCATATAGCTAAAACTTGAATTTCCTAGGAGTGTACGAAAATTTGTGTGGCACCCTGAAATTTCTAGCATTTCGACCGTCCATGTTGCAATATTCGATTTGTTAATTTCCAATTCATTAACTGGCGATTGTGACATAGATGATAAAATGTGACGACCACTTTAAACATTAAGTCTTGGATACAACTACTGAATTGAAATGCTAAGTTGGTTGTTTATATATAAACCGCTATATACTTCAATGATGAAATTACCTAAAAGCTCTCTCAGAAAGGTCTTGGTAAATGATTACCGGACAATAAATTCGTTCCTGTAATCAAGACGCAGTATAACGCATGATCTCAACCATAATCTAGATGGATATGGTACACAGAATGTCACGGACAAGTCTTGATATGTATAGCTTTATTAATCCACTGGGAATACCGAATACGTGTTATTTGTCAGATACGTTCACATTCGATAAGTCTTGATAATGTATGTATGAAGTATCTAAGGATTGTCTTTCTGAATGATTTCTTGACAAAAGCCTGACTGAACATGCTTTATTTTATTAAGACTGAAGTATTCAACAAGCAATAATTAATTTATATGAAACATACCTGGTAACATTATAAGTTCCAGCAATACTGCTTATCGCCAAATAAAAGTGAATTAAAAGTTTATCTTAATAATATCAACTACTCGCGGTGGTTCAATACATAATATAAGTCCATCAAACCATACAAGTTTGAGTGTGGATTTTAATTTTATGCTCCCATTAAGTTACGTAGTAAGTGTAAAGCTTGGTTTTTTACTTGAGTCTGGCCTTTATGCAAGAATATATTACCAAGTCATTGTTTTGAATATATCAATTTCCGCAAGTAAATCTGTCAATATCGGCATTTAAGATTTGTGTTTATATTACATTTCGTGCGTCTCTTGATACTCCCCTATTATGAAAACATACCATTGGTGTTGTAAACGTTGGCAATATATCGACTGTTAAATTATGGTAATCAATAGGTCAGGCTCATATCAATGTGGCCAAGCTATACCATATTTGTACTTCTTTACCGAATCCGCATGAATTAAACAGAATTATCATTTAACAAACAAAGCTGTTAACCACTTTTGGAATAATTTATTTGTGGGAATGCTAAACATCGCCAGTCAACTGTTTAACAGAGGCGCCCACTACGAGCAACAATTATACGGATATGTGATTAGTTGAAGTTCACACATTCATGAACCAATGAACAAAACTACAGTTCATGCAACTTTACCGAAGAAAGGTTTATTATATTGTTAGAATGGCTATGTTATTATTACCGCTTGATAAACCATTTTTAAAAGACCGGTAAAATAACGTCCAAGGACAATTAGGGATATGTTTCTATCCCAACAATTTGAATCGTCACATGAGTGCCCTGTTTGTGCATCTGACATAATATATCTTTTTCGTTTACGATGCCCTGTTCAGTTAAACATCTCATATATTCGATTAAATACACATTAAGAGTAATTGAACAATTAAATCTAGTGTAATTTTCCACAAAACTTAATTATAAACTCAATTATCATGACACGGGTTTTTCCTTAAATATAAACAGTTAAGCAATTTAATATAACAAAAACGAAATATGCCCTTGAAATTTAATTAAATAAAAATCTCCTGCAGGACAACTTATTATTCTAGAATAATCCAACAATCGAAGTTTGTAAACAAATGCCGTCAGGAGAAATTTCTTTACCGTAAGTTATGATCGTATTAGCCTTGTTTTATGTACAAAAATGTGTACGTTTGGCTTATCGGATATGAGAACAGTTACATCCCTGGCGGCATGTTATATTGTACCACTTTTGCATTTTGCCATACGTTGAATGTCTCACAAGTTGAAATATCTGCAGTATTGAGCACGCTAATTTACGCAGTTATATATGTGAAGCCATCGTATATCGCGTTGTTTATTAGCGGTTGAACCTAGTGAACGCCAAATCGAAACATGTACTCCTAGGATATTAAACGTATGTCTCGTCAAATTCAGCCTGGGCCATTAGCGCACGCAAATTTGATAAATTCAGACGTAAGAATTTAAATGAATGGCTCACCAATACCCATCGGTATCACATTATTAAAGCAGATTTGATGAGCATAGGCTGGTGAAATAAAACAAATGAAATTTTTGTAAACCTTAATGGCCTAGATGCCATGCGTTGCTAATTGTAGAGTTATTAACGAGGGGAATACCCATGATCAATATTTGGAAATTAAAGAGTTAGAATTGGTAGCAGCCGACAATTGAATAAATAGTCTCGTGATTAAAGACGAATGTAAATGTTATTAAATACATATTTGATCATTTACTTATATATGTAAAACTAATAGTGTTTACCTGTGCAGAACGTGTTATATCGCAATCGTTTGTTTTCCAATAAGCAGGATCATGCGTCAACTGTTTTAATCCATAAATTATATGAAACATAAACTATTTTAAAAATATCTAATTGAAAAGCACTATAAAATGAATGAACATCGATGTAGATCGTTATACGCACTGATTTAAAATATAATTCCAAACCGAATAACATTCGCTTCAAAATAAACATAAAGAAATCCTGATCCTTTCAGAATGAACCAACTAGTACAATGAACGGTTCTATATGATGCTCTTCATCATCTTACCAGTATATAATAATCCCACGTTAATATACAACAGGTATAATGGGTTTGTGTTCAAGTGTATGTGTTTCTGTAATTAGCCTGCTGTTCTACGGGCCAATGACCATTGTTACAGTATTACATGTAGGTATACATGTGGTACTATTTCACGGTTTTTAGGAATATTTTACCGTTAGACACTAGCAATCAGTTAAAAATGCATATTTAATGCCTTTGGTTGGCATGTCTGAAGTTGACATTGAACTTTATTGTCAAATAAGATGTTCTTAGATAACATTAAAGACATCGTATTACATGATTTTCTAGTAAGCAAAAACTTGTGTTCCAATGAGCTGATTTTATAGAATATCAAGCTTTGTAAGCATGAGCGTGCGTGTTTACATATTTATTTCTACTTTCGGCAAGCATTGTTTAAATATATACTATGTCATAGTAATGACATGTGATAACGATGTCTGGGGCATTTATTTTATGAAGGGCGAATAAACCACTTCTCAAATTATGTAAACATAATCTAAGGAGATCGTTAAAAAACCCTAACAACAGTAGTCCTTGGTGAGTTACTGTTATCGCAGTTATGTAAATTAAGAACACTTAGTAAGGTGCAATGTTCTTCCCAGTCCACGTTTATTAATACGAACCATTATGAATATGTTAATGGCGTTTGCTTTCTCAATTGTAATGCTAAGAATAATTGGTAATGGACTTTCATTCATTAGCCATGTCATGAATAGATAACTGTGGCGCGTATATACATGTATTCCTGTAAAGCTATGAATCAACTTACTTCGACAGTATTTCCACGTCAAAACCAGTTATGTTGACGCTACCTTCTATATGAATACACGAATGAGTTCGGCGGAAAAATAGTGGCCCACATGCAGGTTTATAATCATTCCGTTTGTTATAATATAATAGTTGGCTGTCCTTCAAATGCATACTTGGCATATCGAATGATTAACTAAGCAACAAATTGCACATAAGTTAATGCATGAGCAAGAAGTTTATGGGATATAAATGTCGATTTATGAATTTTAAAGTTTTGTTTGTAAAATGCTAGTTATGTCTATCAAGTTACTAGCAATATTCTTGTCTATACTGATCCATCGAAAGACAGAAGAATCAACGAATGTGTACTCACCACGTAAAAGGTAATCTGGTAAGCAGAAATGTTATCTATAATAGTATGTGGTGTTAGATCATCAGAAGAGTCGTACGACTTTGTAGGTGCACTTGTATAATTTGCGCGATACCTTGGGGTTGTTTATTCAAAAAACATACTAATACTTAATAAGCAAGAATCTAAATGAAATGAATGAGATTGCAGACATTTCAGGCTTGCTTCTTCATAAGCCAAGAAATCTCGCCTAACTATAACGTTAGTATTAACATTTTGCAACGCCTTCTCATATTCATTAGACCGTTTCTCCAAACAATGCGATCAAAATATATGGAGCATACGCATTACAGCATGTTTACGCAAAAAACCCTGAGTGTATGATAGAAATCTACAAAACTTTGTCATTAACAACACGACGTGGTCGAACATTTTGCCAAAATTGGACGCAACAGGAACATCCAATGACGAATGTAGGATTGGAGACCAAGTACAGAGTGAATTTAGAAGAAAACATGTAGCCCAAAATGTACTGTACATGATAAATGGTCTTTTACCATTGTAGATACTCATTATTTATTAAGTCGATAAACCGAATTAATGTTTGTGCGTTTTCTATCACTCGCAATCTCCACGAAATTCAATCCCGCGCAAAATATATATTGATTTACAGTAAATAGTCCATTTTCAACCCACTTTTATCAGACAATGAATTAAATTTTATTTGCTTTTGAAAAAATAAATTTGTTGTAAGTTAATTGCTCATATAAAGTGGATTGGTCACGTATATTCTTTCTGGTACTAAAATCAGTGAAATGTCAAGCTATTAAAAACGAGCCCCATTTGCAAGACAGGACAGTCTCACAAATGAAACATCATATCCTAAGGCTAAGCGTACATGAACATTACATTACAATATGACGACTCTTTATTTCACACCATTGGAAACAAGAAAATTAGTCTGGTGAGTCTTGTCTACAAATTTAAATCTTCTCACTGAATTTAAACATTCCTTTAGCTAAACCTTTTTTCTAAAAGTGTATGTATGCAGCAATGATATATTTTGTAATTTTGAATTGAACAATACTTAGAGTTACCTAGCAATTTCTAGCATTAAGTCCGTCCATGTGGCAATGTCAGATTTGTTAATTTCCAATTCATTATCAAGTATAGCTGTCATTGATGATAAGACATGACGACCGCTTATAACAGTTAGTTTTGGATACCAATACTGAATTGGATGCTAAGTTAGTTGTTCATTTATAAAACGTTATATCCTTCAATGATGAAATTACTTAAAAGCTCTCCCAGAAAGGTCTAGGTAAATGATACCGGACAATCTATTCGTTCCCGTAATCAAGACGCAGTATTTAACACATAATCTCAAGTATAATCGAGATGGATATTGTACACAGAATGTCACGGACTAGTCTTGATATGTATAGCTTTATTGAATCCACTGGGAATACAGGCGTCGTCTCATTTGTCAGATACGTTAACATTTGATAATACTTGATAATGTCTATATGAATTATATAGGGATTGTGTTTCTGAATGCTTTCTTGACGAACGCCTTACTGAACATGGTTTATGTGATTTACAGTGTACGTTGACGCAAACTGTAATTAATTTATATTAAAAAATAGCCGTCACCCTAACTGACACTGCACTATTGTTGAACATCAATCAAAGGGTTGTTTACAATGTGTAGTGTGACGACGTAATCAAAATAGAAACATCTCGTTTCATGGATAATGTGTAACAGTGTAACTTAGCATACTGTTGTAAACCAAGTTATTAAAGAACAAACGATGCGGTTTGATAAGGATGCAGATTATTTGAAAAACAGCTAACACGCTGAACAAATTACGCGAATCCTGAAATGAGTATTAAAGTGAAGTGAAGTAAGAAAAGGAGATGATGAAGATATCATGAACTTACTGTACAACGCACATCAATCATATATTAACACATTTTTTATAGACTCACACTTAAACATTTCAGAAGGTTAGCCAAAGCCAAATATTGGTGTTCATTTGCACCTATTTTATAACTTACATACCAAAGCTCATTTTCGATGACGCTTTAATTAAGATTAAGAGAAAATAATGATTCAAATATGTGTATTCACGGTATTATATCGCCGTCATGGACCTTTTGAACACAGGTGTATAACATACTTGACGAAAGGGTACCTTATATATAATTAAATGGTTAATAATTAAAAACAGGTGTGCTCAAGCCGATATGACGTAATATAATATTTCTACACAATGCAATTGAATATGTTACACATTCAGCTAAAACATTAAAAGTACATGCTTGGAATTAATACCATTCGCTGTTAGTTACATGCATGTGTAACTTTACGTCACCAGACAAAAGACAAAGTTCTACCAATAAAAGAAATCAACATTTCGATAATACGTCTGAAAAGACTGTAAAATGAATAAAGTCTAATTTCAGAAACATCTGAAAGCAAGCAGGAATAAAAATAATCTCATTTGTTTTTCATCGATAGTAAAATTGAAATGAAGATATTTTCTTCAATAACTTTTATAATTCAAGTTAATGTTAAATTGAATCATGTGACTTGTGTTCTTAGAATACCGTATCTGCATTAACGATATATTAGCAATACCATATTATGTCACTTACATCGAATAAATTGGCTGGTATTTTAGTTTAACCCGATATCATTTTTAAGCCTTTTATTTTCTTTCTGTTATATTTATGTTCTGGTAATTTCAAATTTCAGTCAGATACGATCCTCGATTATATCGCATTTGTTCGAGTTAAATCAACTATTGAGAATATAAAATTTTCTTTAACATATGGGTCCGGTTGTTAAACGACAATTGTACATTTAACACTTGTCGTGTAGATTATCTGTTCCGTATTCGTTTATTTTTTGCAAGGCTTCTCTGTTTATATTCCACAACACCATATATTGGTAAAAGTTCACATTCCTCCATTAAACATTATTACACAAACGTTTTGCTAGATACATTCGTAGTTTGGGACTGTGACCCTTGTAGCTCACTTCATCTAAAGGTACTACATTACTTGCATCTGATATGAGTACTTATCTATTGCCTTATCCCTTATTGATTCAGGTTGAAATACAGTCACATATCATTAAAATCGAACGTAAAAAGAAACCTTTATCTTCAGAAGACTGGTACCAGTCTTTGCTTCTTTAATGGGTTATAACTATCTATTCTACTACCACTATTCATTTGAAATAAACAACACCACCATAAGCTGATATACACAATAGACAAAAACAATTAAAGAAAGACAATTTAATTCAATACAAACACTATACCAAAGATCATTTCTGTTAACTTATACGGGTTTATTCCGGGCATAAATTGAATTATAATCCACTTAAACTAGCATCACTCTTATAGCGTATTGAAGTAACCACTTAGACCGTCTGCAACAAATTCTCCCGCATAACAAAATTCAAATGAAGATAATAGTATTGTCAAATATTATTTTACAAGGCGGACAAGATTGTAAATAATAGTCACAAGTGACTAAATTGCTGCAAAGGGAGAACATTATCTAGGGCACTAGGCTGTCCTTCCATATGGGTGGCAACATGTTCCTACTACACTGTATCATTATAAGTTGATACACTGGTTGAACAGACGAATAGCAAATAGAACTGGACAGGCAGCACTCACAAGAAACTGCACGATATGAAGGATCACTTGTCTGTTTTCGCTATTGATTGTTGATAGTATTGTAAATATATTTAATGTTTTTTGCGAGAGTTGGAAGATGGTAATATAGAGACATAGCGAATGGATCAAATAACTGGTTTGATTAGACTAATATAGTGTACGTTTAGTTTTCCATATATCAATTATGATGTTTATTGATGCAAACTGTAGAGGCTACAGACGAGTAATATGTTTGCCCCGAGTCGCGACCTCACATGTCCTGTTTATTTGTTTTTTTTGTCAGTTGCACATAAACATGTGCTCCTTACTCGCATGATCGATTGCATAATGTGGCACGTCTAGATATAAGTAATTTGTACATCAATATGTAATCATGACATCAAATGTTTAGTACTCGGTAGTGGGGCAAACAAATCTAGTAAATAACATTAAGAGTTTACAAAAGTATTGCTAATAATGATTATATGACAAAACAGACCCAACTGTACGTCAAACCACTTTGTCGGATGTCAAAAACTTTGACTGATGCTTTATGTAATTGGCAACATTTCTAGCTGTAACATAATTATTGTTTGACTTGACGTCAATATTATCTTGGTAAGGGTTTAGGGTTTCACTTTCTTGATACATGGATTATTAGAATTAAAGACATACCTATGGCCATAACAACATGTACTATTTACAATAAATAATGTTCAATCCTTATTTGTCAAAGTAAGTATTGACTAAAACATCCTGATATCACTGAAACTGAAATTTCCGGCTTTTTATTGTAATTGATTCCAGCTATGACACGTAATAATTCAAGGTTCTTAAAAAGTTTTTTTTTTAAATTTATTTGAAAAAAAAACTTTTTTAAATTTAAGATTATTGTCGAATAGATATTCAATTATTGCATGAAACAATTAAAGTATCAGTAGCTTTCGCAATTGTATATCGGCATCAAAAGAGCAATTCTCGCAAGAGTGCATACACATGGCGACAATTTTTCATGTACCACATCGTCAGTACTAGAGGTGTTCAACTTATTATGACAGAAAATTAACATCGATAATTGTTACTCTAACAATGAAATTGAATAAAAACTTTTATATTGTGTACAGTAGTGTATCAAGAAGTATATATAATAATTGTAAATTGCCAATACGTTACAGTTAAATCATAATCAGCATTAGGGTAGAGGGTGTTGTTATTTGCGTTTTAAAGGTCCAAAACTCGTAATAATTGCGTTAACATTTTCCTTCTTTAATCGTTCTTTAAGTATCAACCAGATAGAAAATTAAATTATTTAAGCATGAGAAAACTGCGACACACACTGTTGGGTTACAATATATATCAAGTTATATTCTTAAGCTTTTTTATTTGGCGTTGTATATGGTGACTTGAAGCTGAATCTGGGTGAAACACTATGTTCTTGGAACAGTCACTAGGAACGGTAAGGTCCATTTTTTTGTTGAACAACTGATTTGAAACGGTTTGTACATAGACCACAGCCTTCAATTTCGTCAATTCTATATAGATTTTGATGTGCGTAGTTTTATAATAACAAACCCAATACCTTTCCAAGAAATCGGCCGCGAACACACAAAGCTGGACAAACATGAACTTCTCCCTATCCTTGTGACCTTTTCTAAAATAGCATACATGTACCATAATCTATCATAACATTATTTAAGATTTCAGCATTGCTTCGCAATAATGTAACAATTTTTCCACATAATGTTGTTTATTCCGCACAAAGACTTTTTGCTGTGAGGCATGTCTTTAATGATTTTCAGCATTGTAACTTCGCATTTTCCCAGAATTATGCATTCAACTGTTTCGAAATAATGTCACTGATAGTTTTTAAAGATACTCCCATCTGTGGTTCTATTCAATGTTTTGCTAATTGATTCATCATAGATACATGTATCATAAAACCAATTTCAGGTTTAATTGCAGGTTTGGCAATGTTGGCAAATATTACTTATTAAAAATGCTAAATGAAAATTTACTAAACTTTCTTAATGCTTACAAAAGGGCCATTTTGCCTTAAAAGCGGGAGACAACATCATCTATTAAATTGTTGTTTAATCTTTAACCAAATGAAATATACAATGTATGGTGATCATATGTTCAACATTTTCTCACATGGTTTAAAAATATGTGTCAATTGTTGTTATTCCATATTGCAAAATCGGTGTTTTGTTCATAAATAAGTTGAACACCTCTCGTATCTACTCTTCTATCCTAATTGGCACTACCAATTAGTGGGGAGTGCAATTATATTGTATAAGTGCTAATCATGTATACGCAATCTTAACACACACGTGTACATATCCCCTTGATTTGCAAGTATACGTTTGTGCATAAATAATATACAAACTATATGTGATATAGAGATGCGTATTGTAGACCGCAGGTCATATCAAATGTCACACACCTTCGAAAAAAAAAACGATTTACACCTTTGACAGCAAGCTAATCTTCTTATTGACGAGGCATACGAGGGCCCATCAATAATTTCGTGAACTAATTTTATGTTGCGAATATAATTAGCCTAACACACCATTAGACTCTAGTCCTTTTTAAAGTAACACCCCGTGCACAGTTTGCATTTATTCCATTGCTCGACCCATAACCGGTTTACGTGCTACATGCCGTCACGTGACATCTCCCGCAAATTTCCGTTTACGACGCACACAGCTCCTCTCGGGGCTTGTATTTCTAACCATGCTGCCTATTTTTGAGTTTTTGGAAATGACAATAGGTTGCTACTGTCCTATTTTAGGCTATATGATTGGTGCGGTAACAGTTATATATCCAGGTCCTAGATTGTGTCCGAAACAATGCTGATGCTGTGAGTTGGCGAATTATCATTTTATTACAGAATCTGATACATTTGAAGTTGTCTGTGCGGTTTTTTTCATAACCGATAGCAACTGAAATTTAATTATTGCTTCAAAAGTTTCTAATAACAGTTGGCTTTCGAAGCAACACATTAATTGCAAGTTATTCCATGTATGCCGCAAAATATTATGGTCAATAGACTTTACCGACCGCCAATTGTAATGAAAAATGGCCGGCGAATATGCTTATCTTCTCTGTATGCTCCTCTATTGCCCTTAAAGGAATTCTTCAACAATGAAAATGCGCTATTCGATTGCCATGACTCCCCATAAGCTGCATGCAAATTTTCTTGAATATAGAAGATATATTTCCTGAGTAATGTATGAATCTTTGACACCAAACGTTACTCGGTCCTACTGACTACGCCATTTTTTATTACAAACGCCCGTGACATGACGCTCGAATGTTGCTATGACTTCATAAATCGTGACGTCAGCAATATTTTTTCATGCTGAATTAATTGGTGAATAAATTATCTTTGACCATGCAAACTTTCAATAGCTATGTCAAAGCGTTATGAAACTGTGGAATTAATTCACGAAATTATTCACGTACATTTTGTATATATAGTTTTGTCATTTGAACATACGTAAGTATTGTAATTAGAGAGTAAGCTAAGCTTTTCGTGAAACGTTCATGTACATTCGTCCAGGCAATCTTATATTCAATTTCCGAATACGATTTTAAATCGAAATGAGGAGCACTTTTTGAAGATTCTAGCGATACTAAGCGCAGAAACAAACAATGAAACACTAGCATATAATATAACAGCAGGCTGCCAAAATACGATTTTTGTGTCAAATAAATAAATCATACATTACAATTTAATCATGGCTGCATAAATAACAAATAATATGGCGGATTAGCTTAATTAACCGAATTCATTGTAACTTGTTTTTTCATACCTTGTGGGTGACAAATTAGTAATAAAAGTGTCGAGCAGTACAGAAGCTAAAGAAAATAAGTGTACAGAACAAATTGTTTAGTTGTACCGAGCTGAAATAGAGTAGTCTTATATTCTCATTTTTGTCTTGACGGCTCTCAACAGAATATTGCAAAAATGAAATAATTACATAACTGTCAGAATTGTTTAACGTAGGAAAGCATAGTACGGGAAATACGTTTTGTTATTCTTTGATACCGATATATTAATGTCATAGCCACTTGAACTGCACGTAGAAATTTTATATTAATAAGGTATCTTTGATAAATTTCCTTTGAGAATCGGGATGATAATACTTCAATAGAACTGTTCAAACCGTCGGGCAGGTTACTCCGAACTTGTCTCGATGAAAACCTATATTCTAATTATTATTTCTTTTCTATTCATTGCATCTTAATTATCATAATTAACTATCTAATATAATCTTCATAGAAGTACTGGAACAACTCGCTAAATACGAAACTACACAGACTAGCGGATACTGTTTACTGTCTGATAGATTCGTTATTACTTGAGGGCCAGTTATGCATGTACATGTTTCATCATTTTCACGAGAGATTAATTTCGCGCATTTTACACAAGACAAAAACACGCGAATTGTATGTATTAAACAGTAAAAAGTTAATTTATGCGGACGTTTCCTCACATTGCTCACCATACAACTACCAGCAAAATAATGGGTGTGTCTTGAACCAAATATCAATACAATGAAAACTTACGGACTTTCTTTTCAGATTCCTGATTGCGTGGCCAACATCGTAGACCGACATCATAATCTGTATGAGAATATATAAAGTACAACCCGATTTAATCTATTTGTAGCGTAACAACAACTATATGACCGCTCGAATTGATTACAAAATGTAATTTTCGGCCTGACTAGAATAAAGTAGACGTATATAGAAGAATAAAAATGTTTATGACTTTACTTATTATTGACCTGACACAATATTCGTAAAACAGCATTAATTCGGGTAATACCAGGAACGTCCGGAATGTTATTACTATCATTGTACAAGAAGACAAGACAGTTCTCAAAAAGTAATAAACTGAAGGTGTAATATGTATATGTAGGACTTTTGGGGAAGTCAAAATTATAGTTTGTGATATAATAGGCAGGTGTTCGAACGTTTGTATTGAAGCATGCCTGTATAATATGAAATGAATTATGCATCCGATTTAATAATAAGATGGGATATAAAAACAACGGTTGTATTATTTTTCGTGGAATTTTCACTCAGCAGAATTGAATAATTTCACAGCCACTTGAGTTATTGAAATTAACGATCTAAGCTTAATGTCAATATAAAGGTACATTGTAATTGGCGCATACATTTGCTGTTTGTCTTTTGTGTGTACATGTGATTGATCGTATTTTCCGAATGCTGGTTAAATTAACACATATTCAAATTGTGTTACGTAACTGCATTGTTTTACTATACTAACAACTTGCTTCTAGTTCAACCTGCTAATTGTAGAGTAATTAACGAGGGGAATACCCATGCTCATTATTTGGAAAACAAAGTTAGGATTGGTATCAGCCGACAATTGAATAAAACAGTCTCGTGATTAAAGACGAATGTAAATACACTTTTGGTCACTTACTTATCTATGTAAAACTAATATTGTTTACCTGTGCAGAAAATGTTGTATCGCAATCGTTTGTTTTCCAATATACACTATCATGCGTCAATTGCTTTAATCCATAACTTATATATAACATAAACTATTTTAAAAATATCTAATTGAAAAGCACTAAATAGTGAATCAAAATCGTTGTAGATCGTTATATGCACTGATTTAAAATATAATTTCAAACCGAATAAAATTCGCTTCAAAATAAACACAAAGAAATCCTGATCCTTTCAGAATGAACCATCTGTTACAATGAACGGTTCTATATGATGCTCTCCATCATCTTACCAGTATATAATAATCCCACGTTAATATACAACAGGTATAATGGGTTTGTGTTAAAGTGTATGTGTTTCGGTAATTACCCTGCTGTTGAACGGGCCAATAGCCATTGTTATAACATGCAGGTATACATGTGGAACTATTTCACGGTTCTTAGGAATATTTTTCCCGTAAGATACAAGCAATCAGTTAACCCTTACCATAACGACCACCAGCGTGCAATTTCTAATATATCTTATTCAACCCTTAATTCATATACACGATTCTATTCTGACTAGTTTTAACTCAACATATAAGATATTCAAATATGTTGTAGTTTTGACATTTTGTTTTGGCAATAATGCAAACTTGTAAAACTGTTAGAACGAATCTGAAAAAGTATCAGTATTACAAATATATACGTACTTGGGAAGAATGCATATTTAATGCCTCTGGTTGTCATGTCTGAAGTTGACATTGAACTTCACTGGCAAGTAAGATGTTCTTAGAAAATATTGTAAGACATTGTTTTACATGTTTTGCTTGTTTACAATTGTGTTCAAATAAGCTGATCTTATAGAATATCAAGCGTTGTTAGTATAAGCGTACGTGTTTACATGTCTTTTTCTACTTTCGGCAAGCATTGTTTAAATATATACTATGTCATAGTAATGACATGTGATAACGATGTCTGGGGCATTTATTTTATGAAGGGCGAATAAACCACTTCTCAAATTATGTAAACATAATCTAAGGAGATCGTTAAAAACCCAAACAACAGTAGTCCTTGGTGAGTTACTGTTATCGCAGTTATGTAAATTAAGAAAACTTAGTATGGTGCAATGTTCTTCCCAGTCCACGTTTATTAATACGAACCATTATGAATATGTTAATGGCGTTTGCTTTCTCAATTGTAATGCTAAGAATAATTGGTAATGGACTTTCATTCATTAGCCATGTCATGAATAGATAACTGTGGCGTGTATATACATGTATTCCTGTGAAGCTATGAATCAACTTACTTCGACAGTATTTCCACGTCAAAACCAGTTATGTTGACGCTACCTTCTATATGAATACACAAATGAGTTCGGCGGCAAAATAGTGGCCCACATGCAGGTTTATAATCATTCCGTTTGTCATACTATAATAGTTGGCTGTCCTTCAAATGCATACTCGGCATATCGAATGATTAACTAAGCAACAAACTGCACATAAGTTAATGCATGAGCAAGAAGTTTATGGCATATAAATGTCGATTTATGAATTTTATAGTTTTGTTTGTAAAATGCTAGTTATGTCTATCAAGTTACTAGCAATATTCTTGTCTATACTGATCCATCGAAAGACAGAAAAATCAACGAATGTGTACTTACCACGTAAAAGGTAATCTGGTAAGCAGAAATGTTATTTATAATAGTATGTGGTGTTAGATCATCAGAAGAGTCGTACGACTTTGTAGGTGCACTTGTATAATTTGTGCGATACCTCGGGGTTGTTTATTTGAAGAACATACTAATACTTAATAAGCAAGAATCTAAATGAAATGAATGAGATTGCAGACATTCCAGGATTGCTTCTTCATAAGCCAAGATATCCCGCCTAACTATAACGTTAGCTTTAACCTATTACAGCACATCCCATATTCATAAGATCGCGTCTCCAAAAGATACGATCAAAAGATGTGAAAGATACGTAATATAGGAAGTTTAAGTGACAAACTATGCATGTGCGATAGAAATCTACATACAGTGTAATTTGGCATTATCAATGTTGTCAAACATTTAACCAAAATGGGACACAGCAGGAACATACAATGATGAATACAGGATTGGCGACCAAGCACAGAGTGGATTTGGAAGATAACATTTGACCCAACATGTATTGTGCATGGTAAATGGGATTTTAACACTATATATATTCAGTATTTATTTAGTCTATAGACCGAATACATGTTTGCGCGTTTTCTCTCACTCACAAACTCCGCGAATTTAAATTCCGCTCGAAATATATCTTGATTTACAGTAAATAGTTTAAAACTTATTGTATAAGACAATGCGTTAAATATTTTGCTTTTGAAACAATAACTTTGTTTTAAGTTAATGGATCATATACAGCTGATTCGTCACGAATATTATTTCTGGTACTAAAATAAGGGAAATGTCACGCTATCAACAAGGAGCCTCATTTGCAAGCCAACGCAGTCTCACAAATGAAACATCATATGCTTAGGCTTAGCGTACATTACATTACAAATAGACTACGAACAAGGGCAACTCTTAATAACACAACATGGGGAAACCAGAAAATTAGTCTGACGATTATGGTCTACAAATATAAATCTTCTCACTGAATTTACACAACCATGTCTTTTATCTAAAACTTGAATTTTCTAAAAGAAGATGTATGCAGCAGTGCAATATTTTGTAATTTTGATTTGAACAATACTTACAGCTACCTTGAAATGTCTAGCAACGCTTCGTCCATATAGCAATGTTAGATGTGTAAGGTACAGTAAAAACTCGATATTAAGACCACCAACGGGACCGGCACAAAGTGGTCTTAATATCGAGTTGGTCTTATTATCGAGTTTGGGTGTATTGAGTTTATCAGTATCACTAAACTTCCATTTGAAACATGTAATGGGTGTTTCTCAACATGTGTGTGGTGTTTTTAATACTCATTACTGTTGTGTGATTTAAATGAGTGACATATCAAAACATAATTAATATAATAATGGAACAAAACTGATTATTAATTACACAATTTTTCTTTATTTTAATTACATGTATATGTATGCAAAAACATTTTTTGGTAAACCATCTTGTTCATGTGAAGCACAGGGGATTTCTTGGTTAGTCGTTTACGTTTACTGCCATGGTTCTGTTCATAGGCTTCAATATGTTCAGCTTTTCTCTTGAGGATTGAGTGAACCTGAAATGTAGTGGTCGCATTACGCAATATCGAGTTGCCCGCATTATCGAGTTTTGCGACCATTGATTTATATAGAGAAAATATCGGGACTGAGAAAAAGTGGTCGTAATATTGAGTTGGTCGTATTTTCGAGTTGGTCGCATCATGAGGTTTTACTGTTGTTTATTTATAAAACGCTATATACTTCAATGATGAAATTACATAAAAGCTCTCTCAAAAAGTTCTTGGTAAATGATTACCAGGACAATCTATTCGTTCCTGTAATCAAGAAGCAGTATAACACTTAATCCCAAGTATAATCTAGATGGATATTGTACGTAGAATGTCACGGACCAGTCTTGATATGTATAGCTTTATTAAATCCACTGGGAATACCGGAGTTGTCTCATTTGTCAGATACATTCTCATACGATAAGTCTTGATAATGTCTTTATGAATTAAATGAAGATTGCGTTTCTGAATGCTTTCTTGACAAAAACCGACACTGCACTACTGCTGAACGTCAAGCAAGGGGTTTGTTGAGAAATTGAAAGTTTGGTGAAACGGAATCAAACTCTCACGTTCCACGGGTTAAGTGTAATATCGTCATCTTATTTAAGCCTATTGTTTTAAACCAAGTTAATAAATTAACATTTTTAAAATGCGGTTCGAGAAGGTTGCAGATTTGTTGAATGTGAAGTGAATAAAACTAGATGATCCTGGTATTATGAACTAACTGTACAACTTACATCAATCATGTATTAAGACATAATGTTTTAGAATCACCCCCAAACATTTTAGTATGTTAGCCAAAACTAATATTCACATTCATTTGCATCCAGTGCATAACTTACTTACCAAAACTCATGAGACGCTTATAATCAGAATAATGAGAATATAATGATTTGAATATGTGTATACAATATAATATATAGTCGTAATGAACTTTTTGAACACAGGTGTATTATAGTTAAGGAAAAGGTACCTAATAATATATAATTAAACAGTTAATAACAAAAGCAGGTTTGTAATATATATAATTGAATATGTTACATTAAATGAGTGTATGCTTTGAATTAATACCATTTGCTGTTAGTTGTTTGTAATTCTACGTCACCAGACTAACGACAAAGTTGTACTAATAAAATAAATAAACATTTGGAAAATACATCTGAAGAGACTGTAAAAGAAATAAAATAAAAAGTATAATTTCACAAACGTCTGAAAGCAAGCAGAAAAACAAAAACATCATTTGTTTTCACCAATAGCAAGCTTTAAATGAAAAAATCTTCTATAATAACATCTAAAATTCAAGTAAATGTAAAATTTAATTATGTGACTTGTTTTTCATGCCTGTATTTAAGTCATATTATATACCATATTATGTCACTCACCTCGAAAAATTTGGCTTGTATTAAGTTTACCCCGATATATCTTTCGATCAGATATTTTTTTCAAATTTAATTTAAAGCCCTTTATTGTCTTTCTATTACCTTTATTGTCTGGTAATATCACATTTACATTAGGTATGATCCTCGCTTATGTCGCATTTATTCGAATTAAATCAACTATTGAGAATATAACATTTTCTTCAACATATGGGTCCCGTTGTTAAACGACAATTGTACATATAACACTTGTTTTGTAGATTATCTGTCCCGTATTCGTTCATTTGTGCAAGGCTTCTTTGTTTATGTTGCACAACACCATATATTTGTTTAAGTTCACATTCCTCCATTGAACAGTACTATTAACCAACATTTTGCTAGATATATTTGTAGTTTGTGACTGTCACCTTTGTAGCTCACAACATCTACAGGTACTACATCGCTTGCATCTGATAGGAGTACTTATTTTTTACCTTACCCTTAATTGATTAAGGTTGAAATACAGGCCCTAATGATGAATACGTCGAAAATAAAACAACCATTTATCTCCATGCGACAAGGTACCAGTCTTTGCTTCTTTAAATGATCATAACTACCTATAAAAATACTACTATTCATTGGAAGTAAGAAACACCACCTTAAGCCGTTATACACAATAGACAAAAACCATCAAAGGAAGACAATTTAATTTAATATTAACACTATACCGAAGATCATTTCCGTTAAATAATACGGATTGATTCCCGGGCACCAATTGAATTATAATCCATTTTATACTAGAACCACTCTTATAGCGTATTGAAGTACCACTTAGACCGTCAACAACAAATCCTCCAGCATAACAAAATACAAACGAATATAATAGCCTTGGCAAATAGTCTCTTACAATGTGTTTAAGATTGTAAATAATAGTCACTAGTGACTAAAGTCGCTGCAAATGGAGAACATTATCTGGGACACTAGGCTGTACTCCCATATAGATCGCACCAATTTTCTACTACATTGCATTATTACAAATTGATTTACACTTTGAACAGAATAATAGCAAATGGTACTGGAAAGGCAGCACTCACAAGATACTGCACAATATGATGGCTCACTTGTCTGATATCGATATTGATTTTTGATAGTACTGTAAATATATTTAGTGTTTTGGCCAGAGTACGGAAAAATGAAAGCTAGCTCACAAAACATGTAGGTCAGCAACCTCATGTGCAGACAACGTGTAGATCAAATTACTGGCTGGATTAGCTTAATATAGTATATGTATAGGTTTCCATGTATCAAATATGATGTTTATTGACGCAAACTGTAGAGGCTACAGACGAGTAATATGTTCGCCCCGAGTCGCGACCTCACATGTCCTGTTTATTTGTTTTTGTCAGTTGCACATGAACATGTGATCCTTACTCGCATGATCGATTGCATAATGTGGCACGTCTAGATATAAGTAATTTGTGCATCAATATGTAATCCTGACAGCACATGTTTAGTACTCGGCAGTGGGGCAAACAAATCTAGTTAATAACATTAAGAGTTTACAAAAGTATTGCTAATAATGATTATATGACAAAACAGACCCAACTGTACGTCAAACCACTTTGTCTGAGTTTGACTGATGCTTTTTTGTAATTGGCAACATTTCTTGCTGTAACATAATTATCGTTTGACTTGACGTCAATATTAGCTAGGTAAAACTTAAATGATTTAAATGTTTAGGGGTTCACTTTCTTGATACACGCAATAACAGAATTAAAGACATACTATGGTCATAAAAACACGTACTATTTATAACAAATAATGTTCAATACTTGTTTGTGAAAATATTGACTAGAACATCCTGATATCACTGAAACATCTCTTAATTTGATACTATTAAGTGCAAATTTCCGGCTTTTAATGGTAATTGATTCCAGCTGTGACACCTAATAATTTAAGGTCCTTAAAATGTATGGTTTTGTTTAATTTATTTGAAAACAAGACTGCGTTCAATAAACGCATATGCCCCCGTGGAAGCCATGTCCATAAAAAGCTAAGTCAATCAGGGGCCATTATTCAGTTAAAATGTTTGATAGTGTTACATGACTTTGAACTATAAGGGGCTTATGATGGTAAACGAATAATGCCACATTTGAAAGCAGTGCCTTGATCGACTTTATGTGTGATCTGGTGATACAGATGTTATGGTTCTTTGTCACTGCACTTCTCCAAGTTGCCATCTATTCATATACCAAGTTTCAAGTCAATATCTTAAACACTTTTGAAGATACACTCCTGTCAAAATTTGATTCTGAAAATACTAAAGGGGAGATATTTCAAAATTTAAGACAGACAGAGTTATGGTTCTTGGTCATTGCACTTCTCCAAGTTGCCATCTATTTATATTCCAAGTTTCAAGTCAATATGTTTAATAGTTTTGAAGATATACTCAGAGCAAAATTTGACTATAAAAAAACACTAAAGGGGAGATAATTCAAACTTTAAGACAGACAGAGTTATGGTTCTTTGTCAATGCACTTCTCCAAGTTGCCATCTATTTATATTTCAAGTTTAAAGTCAATACGTTAAATAGTTTTGAAGATACGCTCCTGTCAAAATTTGATTCTGAAAATACTTAAGGGGAGATAATTCAAAATTTAAGACAGACAGAGTTATGGTTCTTGGTCATTGCACTTCTCCAAGTTGCCATCTATTTATATTCCAAGTTTCAAGTCAATATGTTTAATAGTTTTGAAGATATACTCAGAGCAAAATTTGACTATAAAAAAACACTAAAGGGGAGATAATTCAAACTTTAAGACAGACAGAGTTATGGTTCTTTGTCAATGCACTTTTCCAAGTTGCCATCTATTTATATTTTAAGTTTCAAGTCAATACGTTAAATAGTTTTGAAGATACGCTCCTGTAAAAATTTGATTCTGAAAATACTAAAGGGGAGATATTTCAAAATCTAAGACAGACAGAGTTATGTTTCTCGGTCATTGCACTTCTCCAAGTTGCCATCTATTTATATTCCAAGTTTCAAGTCAATATGTTTACTAGTTTTGAAGATATACTCAGAGCAAAATTTGACTATAAAAAAACACTAAAGGGGAGATAATTCAAAATTTAAGACAGACAGAGTTACGGTTCTTTGTCAATGCACTTCTCCAAGTTGCCATCTATTTATATTTCAAGTTTAAAGTCAATACGTTAAATAGTTTTGAAGATACGCTCCTGTCAAAATTTGATTCTGAAAATACTTAAAGGGAGATAATTCAAAATTTAAGACAGACAGAGTTATGGTTCTTGGTCATTGCACTTCTCCAAGTTGCCATCTATTTATATTCCAAGTTTCAAGTCAATATGTTTAATAGTTTTGAAGATATACTCAGAGCAAAATTTGACTATAAAAAAACACTAAAGGGGAGATAATTCAAACTTTAAGACAGACAGAGTTATGGTTCTTTGTCAATGCACTTTTCCAAGTTGCCATCTATTTATATTTCAAGTTTCAAGTCAATACGTTAAATAGTTTTGAAGATACGCTCCTGTCAAAATTTGATTCTGAAAATACTAAAGGGGAGATATTTCAAAATTTAAGACAGACAGAGTTATGGTTCTTGGTCATTGCACTTCTCCAAGTTGCCATCTATTTATATTCCAAGTTTCAAGTCAATATGTTTAATAGTTTTGAAGATATACTCAGAGCAAAATTTGACTATAAAAAAACACTAAAGGGGAGATAATTCAAAATTTAAGACAGACAGAGTTATGGTTCTTTGTCAATGCACTTCTCCAAGTTGCCATCTATTTATATTTCAAGTTTAAAGTCAATACGTTAAATAGTTTTGAAGATACGCTCCTGTCAAAATTTGATTCTGAAAATACTTAAGGGAAGATAATTCAAAATTTAAGACAGACAGAGTTATGGTTTTTGGTCATTGCACTTCTCCAAGTTGCCATCTATTTATATTCCAAGTTTCAAGTCAATATGTTTAATAATTTTGAAGATATACTCAGAGCAAAATTTGACTATAAAAAACACTAAAGGGGAGATAATTCAAACTTTAAGACAGACAGAGTTATGGTTCTTTGTCAATGCACTTTTCCAAGTTGCCATCTATTTATATTTCAAGTTTCAAGTCAATACGTTAAATAGTTTTGAAGATACGCTCCTGTCAAAATTTGATTCTGAAAATACTAAAGGGGAGATATTTCAAAATTTAAGACAGACAGAGTTATGGTTCTTGGTCATTGCACTTCTCCAAGTTGCCATCTATTTATATTCCAAGTTTCAAGTCAATATGTTTAATAGTTTTGAAGATATACTCAGAGCAAAATTTGACTATAAAAAAACACTAAAGGGGAGATAATTCAAAATTTAAGACAGACAGAGTTATGGTTCTTTGTCAATGCACTTCTCCAAGTTGCCATCTATTTATATTTCAAGTTTCAAGTCAATACGTTAAATAGTTTTGAAGATACGCTCCAGACAAAATTTTATTGTAAAAATACTAAAGGGGAGATAAGTCTAAGTCCAAAATTAGGTCAAGGTGAAGGTCAAAATGGAGTCGGGTGATACAGGCGTGTGGAGAGTGCTCATATACAACATCCATGCAAGTATGAAAGCTTTGTAACAAGCCATTTTAATGCTAGAAGAAACGGTCAATTTGGGTTAACCAAGAATTTTACCTTTCAATAAGTCTAAGTCCAAAATTAGGCCAAGGTGAAGGTCAAAATGGAGTCAGGTGATACAGGCGCGTGGAGAGTGGTCATATACAACATCCATGCAAGTTTGAAAACTTTGTAGCAAGCCATTTTAATGCTAGACGAAACGGTCAATTTGGGTTAACCTGGCCGGACGGACGAACGGACGGACGGACGGACGGACAGGTGAATTACTATATGCCTCCCGATCTATCGATACGGGGGCATAAAAACTTTTCTGAAAGTTAAGTTTACTGTCGAATAAATATTCAATTATTGCATGAAACAATTAAGGTATCAGTAGCTTTCGCAATGGTATATCGGCGGCAAAAGAGCAATTCTCGCAAGAGTGCATGCCTATGTCGATAATTTTTCATGTACCACATCGTCAGTATCTACTCCTCTGTCCTAATTGGCACTACCAATTAGTGGGGAGCGTAATTATAGTGTACAAGTGCTAATTATGTATATGTAATCTAAACAGACACGTGTACATTTCCCCTTGATTTGTAAGTATACGTTTGTGTATAAATAATGTACAAACTATATGTGGTATACGAGAGGTGCCCCACTTATATTTGAACAGTGTTGAACATGACATATTTTCATGGAAATATGGTATAAATAAAATATTTCTTTTGTACTGTGTAAACATATGTGTTAGGTAACATTTACACTAACTTGTTGGTTTGTTTGATAAATAGAATGAACCAAAAACAACACTTTTGTAGAGGGTATGGTGTTTTGCGTTTTGAAGGTCAGCCACTGCCATAAAAGCCCTTAAAAGTTGTTGGTTGAGCATGGATATTCCATTTTTGTGAAGAAAATATGCAATTTTTGTCACAGGAAGGATTTGTGCGCTTTGTTGTTGTTTTTTGCGAAATTACGCAAAATATTAAAAACTGACAAAAAGTGATGATACCTACCAAAATCTTAAACTTTGGTTATTTGATAAGTTAGGCATATCCAAAATCCAAAATATGGACTTCAGCGACGTTAAGAGTACCCAATTGGAACTTTCGATTTGTTCATTTAGAAAATTATACATGCCGGACTCGGGATAATTCGGTGTTTACATGCTCAATACCACAATAACAACATAAGGGAGACCAATGTCTTGAACGCTTTGTATACTTCAACGGAACTGTAAATGCCACAACTTCGTCCCCTCTGTAAAGGCAATGCTTTATCGTTGAGAAATATACCATGAACGGACAGCCTACTATATGATAAATGTTGATAAGGCTATCCATAAGTTTACATTCGTTAAGCTTCACATGTTTCCGAACGTTTGCATAACGTATTTTGTTGTTTGCTATACTGGCTTAATGGAACACATATGTTTTACTAAAAAGTCAAAGGGGAATGCACATTGCTGTGTACATTAGGTTCCAAACCATATTTGGGCAAAATATTTGCAAAAAAACTTTCCTGGAGACCATAAGGGGAGCATAGTGTTTTGTCAATACGGAGCTTCAACTCCCTCCACAAAAACACCATTCTGTACCTAAAGAACACACATTTGAAGTATATTACGCAATACTAGTAAAGGCAAAAGTCTAATAAACATATACCCACAAACCCTTTAGTCTATGGAATATTGCTGCGTTTATTGCAGGCGGGAAATGCAAACAGCATCGATCGGATTATTCGGTCTTCAAAAAGCCAAACACCATACCTCCTACGAAATTGTCGATTTGAGAGCAAACTAAGAAATAAAGTAATAATCAATAGTTGTATGTGATTCATAATACGTTATTTTGCACGATTCTATAGAAATATTTTGATTATATGTAATAAGCATCGAACTATTTGATATTCAATACTGTTCAAATATAAGTGGGGCACCTCTCGTAGAGATGCGTATTGTAGACCGTAGATCATATCAGATGACACACATCTTCGAAAAGACGAATTACACCTTTGACAACAAGCTCACATTCTATTTGACGAAGCATAGATATAGTTTTTTTCATTTGAACATGCGTAAGTATCGTAATTTGAGAGTAAGCTGAGCTTTTCCTGAAACGTTCGAGTACATTCGTCAAGACAATCTTACATTCCATTTCCGAATACGATTTTTAAACGAAATGAGCAGCGCTTTTTGAAGATTCTAGCGATACAAACAATGAAACACCAACATATAATAGAATAGCAGGCTGCAAAATACGATTTTGTGTCAAATAAATAAATCATGCATAACAAATTAATCAAGGCTGTTTGAATACAAAATAATATGGCGGATTAGCTTATTTTACCGAATTCATTGTAATTGTTGTTTTCTCATACCTGGTGGGTGATCAATTAGTAATAAAAAAGTCGAGCTGTACAGAAGCGAGAGAAGATAAGAATACAGAACAAATTGTTTAGTTGTACAGAGCTGAAATAGAGTAGTCTTATATTCTCATTTTTGTCTTGACGGCTCTCAACAGAATATTACAAAAACGAAATAATTACATAACTGTCAGAATTGTTTAACGTAGTAAAACATAGTACATGAAAAACGTTTTGTTTTTCTTTGATACCGATATATTAATGACATAGCTACTTGAATTGCACGCAGACAGTTTATATTAATTAAGTGTCGTTGATATATTTCGTTTGAGAATCGGGATGGCACTCACATATAAGTGTAAGTGCTACGATTATACTTCAATAGAACTGTTCAAACAGTCGGGCAGGTTATTCAAAACTTGTCACGATGAAAACCTATATTCTAATTATTATTTTTTCACTAATAATTTCATCTAAATTATCATAATTAACTATCTCATATAATCTTCATAGAAGTACAGGAACAAATAGCTAAATAGAAAAATACACAGACTAGTGGATACTGTTTATTGTCTGATAGACTCGTTATTACTTGTTGGCCAGTTATGCATATACATGTTTCATCATTTTTGCGAGAGATTAATTTCTCGCATTATATACAAGACGAAAACACGCGAATTTCATGTATCAAACAGTTAAAAGTTATTTTATGCGGACGTTTCCTCACATTGCTCACCACAACTACTAGCAGAATAATGGGTTTGTCTTGAACCAAATATCAATACAATGAAAATTTCGGACTTTTCATTCAGATTCCTGATTGCATGGCCCAGAGCGTAGACAGATATCATAATTTGTTTGAGAATACATAAGTTACATCCAAATCTCATCTGTATATCACAACAATATGACCGGTCATATTGAATACAAAATGCAAGCTTCGGCCTGACTAGAATAGAGAAGACGTATGAGAATAAAAATGTTGAGGACTTCACATAGTGTCGACCTGACACAAATGTCGTGTAAATCATTAAATTCGGGTAATACTGGGAAAGTCCGGAATGTTATTTTTATCATTGTACAACAAGGTAATGCTAAAACAATTATAAATTGAAGGTTCTTACATAGTGCATTTGGGAAAGAGAGCACTGTAGTTTGTGATATAATTTCGTAGGCATCTGATCGAACGTTCGAATGTAGCATGTCTGCTCAAAATTAAATATATTATGTATCCGATTTAATTATTTGAAGGTATATGATACCCATTAGTTGTGTTATGTTTTGTTTAATTTTCATTCAGCTGAATTTAATGATTTTATATCAAGACTAATTTTGAATTATTGTAATTAACCATGTTGACATAATGTCAATATAAAAATACATCGTAGATGGTCAAACAGTTGCTGTTTTTTCTGAATTGTCAGTCCCGCCTTCCTATAATTGATCTTACTTTCCGAAATGCAGGTAACTATTAACAAAGACACAAATGCAGCTGTACAAATAGTTGTTTTGTGGCAGAATTTAATTACTTGTTTCTAGTTCAAGCTGCTTATTGTTGAGTTAATGATATGAGAAATACTTAGGCTCATTATTTGGAAATAAAAATCAGGATCTGTGTCAGATCGATCAAATGTGCACAGATTTCTACTATAATGTATTAGATTAATTTGAAGCTTCTGATAGAGGCTTTAATTCGTTGTAATCAAGAATGTACCTGAGAAATGAACAAAGTTGATTACCCACTGCTTGATACAAATACAAGTACACGTAAAGTGACAAAATGAAACGCATAGAGCAACATTTATACATTGATTCACGTAAAATTTAAAATTCGTCGATTTATAATTAACATGCATATTCATTAATGAGATATAATTATGTGAACAAGCTAATATGCTAACATAGTGAAAGGTATGAACACACAGCGCATGGTTGTGGCCAAACAATAATAAGTTCAATGCAGATGAACATTATTGATCCGTGCAAATATGTCATACTCAAATTTATATATTTTATCAGTCGATAATTGGATGAAATAGTCTCGTGATTAAAGACGAATGTAAACATGTTATTAAATACAAATCTGATAAACTACTAATCTATGTACAACTAATATTGTTTACCTGTGCAGAAAGTATATTATATCGCTATAAGCATATCGTTTTCTTTCCAACATACACTATCAAAAAAATCACTTGCTTTAATCCATAACTTATATGGAACATAGACTATTTTAAAATATCTAATTGAAAAGCACTATATTGTGAATGAAAATCGTTGTAGATCGTTACATGTATGCACTGATTTAGAATATAATTTCAAACCGAATAATATTCGCTTCAAAATAAACACAAAGAAATCCTGATCCTTTCAGAATGAACCAACTGGTACAATGAACGGTTCTACATTATGCTCTCCATCATCTTACCAATATATAATAATCCCACGTTAATATACAACAGGTATAATGGGTTTGTGTTTAAGTGTATGTGTTTCGGTACTTAGCCTGCTGTTGAACGGGCCAGTATCCATTGTTATAACATGCAGGTATACATGTGGAACTTTTTCACGGTTCTTAGGAATATTTTTCCCGTTAGATACAAGCAATCAGTTAACGCTTAATATAACGACCACCGGCGTGCAATTTTTAATATATCTTATTCAAAACTAACTTCATATACACGATTGTAGTCTGACTAGTTAACTCAACATATAAGATATTCAAATATGTTGTTGTTTTGTAATTTTTGTCAGAACGAATCTGAAAAAGTAAAAGTGTTTCAAATATATACGTACATGGGAAGAATGCATATTTAATGCCTTTGGTTGGCATGTCTGAAGTTAACATTGAACTTCATTGGCAAGTAAGATGTTCTAAGATAACATTTCAAGACACTGTATTACATGTTTTGCTTGTTTTACAATTGTGTTCAAATTAGCTGATCTTATAGAATATCAAGTATAAGCGTACGTATTTACATGTCTATTTCTACTTTGGGCTTGCATAGTTTAAATATTTACTTTGTCCTAGTAATGACATGTGATAACGATGTCTGGGGCATTTATTCAATGAACGGTGAATAAACCACTTCTCAAATTATGTAAACATAATCTAAGGAGATCGTTAATAAACCTAAGGAACAGTAGTCCTTGGAGAGTTACTGTTATCTCTGTTATGTAAACTAAAAACATTTAGTATGGTGCAATATTTAAACTTCCCAGGCCCCGCTTATTAATACGGATCATTATGAACATGTTAATGGGGTTTGTTTCCTCAATTGTAATGTTAACGATAATTGGTAATAGACTGTCGTCCATTAGCCGTATCATTGTTCGGAATGTGAATATTATTGACGAACAGTGTTTCTTATTGGTTTCATGACCTTAATGATTAGCATTGTGCTGGTGATATTAATTAACAAACTGAATAAGTTTAGTGATTTTGCAGAGGGATGAATTTGTTATCTAGTTAATTACATACTAAATTCTTGTTAATTGTGTGTGATCACACTTGTGTATGAGCACTTTCGCTCGTATATATTCCTGTGAAGCTATGAATCAAATTACTTCGACAATATTTCCACGTCAAATCCTGTTATGTTGACGCTACCTTTTATATGAATACACAAATGAGTTCGGCGGCAGAATAGTGGCCAACATGCAGGTTTATAGTCGTTCCATTCGTTATACTATAATCATAGTTGGCTGATATGCACTCCTTTCAAATGCATACTCGGCATAACCAATGATTAACTAAGCAAGAAACTGCACATCGAATTAATGCATTTTTAAGATAACAGAGTTTATGGCATAAGAAGTTGTCGATTAATGAATTTTATAGTTTTGTATGAATTACAATTTCCATCATGGTATCAGGCACATTCTTATCTACACTGATCTATCGAAATACAGAAGAATAAACGAATATTTCCTGGTAAGCATAAATGTTTCTATAATAGTATGTGTCAGAGCAAAAGAAGAGTCGTACTATTTATCTTTGCGAGTAATAACTTGCGATAGCTTATACAAAAAACATAATAATGCTTAATACACGATAATCGAAATGAAATGAATGATTTTGCAGACATTCCAGACTTGCTTCTTTATAAACCAAGATATCCCGCCTACCTATAACATTAGTATTTCACTAACGCCTTCTCGTATTAATAAAGCATCATGTCTCCAAACAATACGATGAAAATATATGAAGCATGTGCATTATAGGACATAAGTAGGCAAACCCTGCAAGTCTACAAAAGTTTTGAATTAATAACGTGGTCGAACATTTTGCCATAATGGGACACAGCATTATATCCAAACTGGATACCTTGCACAGGAAGAATTTTTGAAGATGTATTGTACATGGTAAATAGACGTTTAACATTTTAAATAATCATTATTTATTTAGTATATAAACGGAATGCATGTTTGTGCGTTTTCTACTACTCGCAAACTCCACGACCGACATTGAAATCCGCAAAATATATCTTAATTTACAGTAAATAGTCCTTTTTACATCCTTTTGTATCAGACAATGCGTTAATTTATTTGCTTTTGAAAAAAAAATTGTATTAAGTTAATTGCTCATATTAAGTGGATTCATCACGTATATTCTTTCTGGTACAAAAATAAGGGAAATGTGCTTAAATTTACAAGACAGCGCAGTCTCACAAATGAAACAGCACATATATTTTTAGGCTAAGCGCACATTACATTACAATAAGTCGACGTACGAGGGCTACTCTTAATTACACAACAGGGGAAACAAGAAAATTAGTCTGGTGATTCTCGTCTACAAATATAAATCTTCTCACACAATTTTAACATACCATATAGCTAAAGCTTTAATTTCCTGAGAGTATACGTTTGTAGCAATGCTATATTTTGTAATTTTCAATTGAACAATACTATTTCCAGCATTACGTCCGTTGATGTTGAAATGTCATATTTCCTAATTTCCAATTCATTACCTAGAGCTGATATTGCTGGTAAAACGTGACGACCGCTTTATACATTAAGTCTTGGATACCACTACAGGAATGGAATGCTAAGTTAGTTGTTTATTTATAAAACGTTATATCCTTCAATGTTGAAATTATATAAAAGTTCCCTCAGAAAGGTCTTGGTAAATGATTACAGGACAATCCATTCGTTCCTGTAATCAACACGCAGTATAACACATAATCTCAAGTATAATCTAGATGGATATTGTACGTATAATGTCACGGACCAGTCTTGATATGTATAGCTTTATTAAATCCACTGGGAATACCGGGGTCGTCTCATTTTTCAGATACATTCACATTCAATAAGTCTTGATAATGTCTTTATGAATTAAATAAGGATTGTGTTACTGAATGCTTTCTTGACAAAAATGCCTTACTGAACATAGTTTATTTGATTTACAGTTTACATTCACGCCAACTGTAATTGATCTATATAAATATAAATCGGACACAGTAACGAACACTGTACTACTGCTGAACGTCGAGCAAGGGGTTTGTTGAGAGTTTGATAGTTTGGTGGCGCCTATTTTATAACTTACTGTCAAAAACTCGTTTACGATAACGCTTCTAAAAAGAATTACGAGAATATAATGATTTTTTCACGATAGTATTTCTCCGTAAAGAACCTTTTGAACACAGGTGTATCATAGTTAAAGAAAATGTACCTAATATATAATAAAACTGTTCATAGCTTAAAGCAGGTGCGTTCAAAACGATATGACGTTGAATGTTCTTTAAAAACGATATAATTTAATGTGTTACACATTCGGATGAAAATATAAAAGTGCATGCTTGGAATTAATACTATTTGATGTTAGCTGTATGTAATTCTACGTCACCAGACAAACTACAAATTTCTACCAATAAAATAAATTAAAAGTTCGATAATACGCCTGAAAAGACTGTTAAAGACATAAAGTATAATTTGACAAACATCTGAAAGCAGGAATAAAAATAACCTCATTTGTTTTTCGCTGATAGTAAACTTGAAATGAAGATACTTTCTACAATAACTTTTATATTCCAAGTTAATGTTAAATTGATTCATGTGACTTGTTTTCAAAGAATACCATGCCTGCATTAAATACATATTATTAATACCATATTATGTCACTTACATCGAATGAAGATGGTATTTTAGTTTACCCCGATATATCTTTTGATCAGATATTATGTCAAAATTAATTTCACGCCCTTTATTGTCTTTCTATTACATTTATTGCCTGGTAATATAACATTTCAATAAGGTATGATCCTCGATTATATCGCATTTGTTCGAGTTAAATCAACTATTGAGAATATAAGATTTTCTTCAACATATGTGTCCCGTTGACAATTGTGCGTCTAATCATTGTAGTGTGACTATCTGTTCCGTATTCGTTCATGTTTGCAAGGCTTCTCTGTTTATGTTGCACAACACCATATATTTGTTTAAGTTCACATTCCTTCATCGAACATTATTATTTAAATGGTCTCTATATGCATTCGTGGTTTGTGTCATTTCATCTATGTGTACTGCATCGCATGCATCTGCTACTCATGTGTTGCCTAATCCCTAATCGATTCAGATTGAAAACACCACATAGGGATATATAAGTCATAAGTAAAAACAACGCTTTATCTTCATTCGACATGTAGATGGGATGGTGCCAGCCCTTGCCTCTTTGACTGGTCACAAATACCAATGCTACGAGCGTGCTATTCATCCAGAACAAGAACTATCACAAAAGTCCGCTATACACAATAGACAAAATCCATTAAAGGAAGACAATTTAATTTAATACAAACACTATACCGAAGATCATTTCCGCTAAATAATACGGGTTGATTCCTGAACATATATTGAATTATATTCCACTTTATACGAGCATCGCTCTTATAGCGTATTAAAGTATCACCTAGACTGTCTACAACAAATCTTCCCGCATAACATAACACAAATAAATATAATAGTCTTGGCAAATATTCTCTTTCAAGGAGGCCAAGATTGTAAATTAAAGTCACTAGTGACTAAAGTCGATGCAAAGGGATAACATTATCAAGGGCACTAGGCTGTACTCCCATATAGATCGCACAATTTCCTACCACACTACATCTTTACAAATTGATTCACACTTTGAACATAATAATAGAAACTGCAAGTGAAAAGGCGGCACTCATCAGGAATAATTTAATATTAAGGCACATTAACGATAACTAGAAAAGTCACACGGACAACGACAAACATGAAACACAAATAAATGGAACTGAAAACACACACTTCACAACCCTCTAAAAAAACTGCTACAAAAATCAAGAATGCAACCGCAAATACAATACGATTTTAGCCAATGTATGTTCTCGCCCATAAGATGTGATTGCATGATCTCCACAGAATGGCAATCTATTCTAATAGGCCATCATACACAAAAAGAAGCTAAAACTAGACAAACTGTTGTATTAAGATATACAATTGTTTCTATCAAACATAATCCCGAATTAGGACCCATTTGGTCATATTAAATGTTTTAAAATAAATAGCCAGGTAAGCAAAGACTGATAGCCATATAAGGATATTTCGACCATATAATTGTTATTTCCGTGAATGTCAGATGCTTAGTTGTGAAAGTGGAAATTAATGATTAAAATACATAGCTGATAACATATCATAACAAAAGTGGAACCAGAGATTATGGTTAAAAACTGTCATAAATTTATGATTTTGTGTATATTTTCCAACAAAGCAGGGTATCAATGTAGACAAAGCGCTCGTTATGTTACAATCTCAGAGCAATTGATTAAATATACTGTGAACTGTTTTGAAGCAAGAAACTTTTCAGGTTGAAAAAGCTCACAAGATCAACGTGAATATTATTAAAACCAACTATGTTAATGATAACTAAGTCACAAATACCATGAAATAAAGGATTTGGAATAACACACTAGTTTAACCAATCGTTTCGTAAATCTCTCACGAAAATTATAGTACATACATTTTCAACAATATAAATACCAAATTATTCTTATTTCAAAGTACAAGGGTCAGAGTTACACTCTAAAATGACATTCTATAGAGGATATTTGTATTTGTCCGTGTATGATCGGCTGATAATTCACCGAGTGAGCAGCTGATGTAATATTTTCACGAGTGGCGTAGCCACGAGTGAAAATATAAGTCAGCTGCTCACAAGGTGAATTATCAAACGATCATACTCGGTAAAATACTAATATTCTATTTATTTCATGCTTCAAATAGCTTAAATGATGGAAATACTCCACTATATACCTGAAATGTTTTGAGTGACGTCGTTTTCCCGCCATGCACGCGTCGAGTTGCAATCAAATAGTACTTCTGCAATGGCTTCAATTTCGTCCATTTGTTTTACATTTATGTATATATAATGTTGTGTTATTTGTTAAAGATTAAGAGAGCAAGTGAAAATGCTTATTATTTTATTTTTGACGGCGAGGAAATTTGATTTTTAAAAAATAGCCCGTTTGCCGTGAAATTATGAACTGTGAAATTATGAACAGTGAAATTATCGGGCAATAATCCATCGTTATTCCGCCGTAAACCACCGGTAAGCATGAAATAATATCTGATATTCAGATAAAAAAAAGTCAGATTTACCAATATATTGCACCATGAGCGATGTCTGCTAAGTTAATCGTATCTGATATCGATATTGACCGATGATAGCGTTGTAAAATATTTGGGCCAGAAGTGGATGACGGAAATATAGAGAAATTGTATGAAATACAACTAGCTGGTACAAAATGTCGATAAGTAACCTCGTATGCTGATGTCTTGCACATCAAATTACTGTCTGCACTAGACTAATATAGTTCATGCTTGTTTTCCTTATATCAATATGATAGTTATCGATACCAACTGTTGAAGCAACAGACGAGTAATATGTTAGCCCTATGTCGTGACCTCATATGTCTTGTTGATTTGTTTTTGTCAGTTACACATGAATATTTGATCCTAACTCACATGGTCGATTTCACAATGTGGCACTTTTGGAAATAAGTAATTTGTTCATCAATATGTAATCATGACAGCACATAAATATTACTCAGTTGTGTAGCAAACAAATCTTGTTAATAGCATTACATGGAGAAGTTTACAACATCATTGTTTGTAATGATTATATGACAAAACAGACACAATCGAAGGTTAAACGACTTTGTGGAATGTCAAAAACTTTGACTGATGTTTTTCAGCGATTGGCAACATTTTAGTCATCACATAATTATCGTAAAACATGACCTCAATATTGATCTAATTAGGACAATTGAATGATTATAATGTCAAGGTTTTCACTTCTTGATACAGGGATTATCAGAATTAAAGACAAACTATGTACGAACAATAATAGTCCATCCTTTTTGTGAATATATTAACTAAACATCCTGATGACACTGAAATATAACTATGATACGTAATAATGCAAGGCTCTTAAAATGTTTTTCTAATTTTATTTAATAAAACTTATCTTAGATGAGCATGTATTTTCGAATAAATGATCATTATTGCATTAAACAAATAAGGTACAAGTAACTTTCTCAATTTCAATTATACAGCAATTCTCGCAAGAGAGCATACCCATGGCGACCAATGTTCATGTACCACAGCGTCAGTAACAACTCCTCTATCCTAATTAATACTGTCAATTAGTGGGGAGCGTAATTATATTGTACAGGTGCTAATTATGTATACGTAATCTTACCAGACACGTGTACATTTTCCCTTGATTTGCAAGTATAAGTTTGTCCATAAATAATGTACAAACTATATGTGATATAGAGACGCATAATTTAGACCGTAGGTCATACCAGATGACATGGATCTTCGAAAAGACGAATAATTACACCTTAGATAACAAGCTCATATTCTATTTGACGAAACATATAGCTAGGCTATTTTGACCTGAGCCTGACCTTTATGCAAGAATATATTACAAGGTTCTTGCTTTGAATATATCAATTTCCGCTAGCAAATCGTGCACTATCGGCATTTAAGATTTGTGTTTGTATTACAACTTGAGCGTCTTCGTGATACTCCCCGATTATGAAAACATACAATCGGTGTTGTAAACGTTGGCAACATATCGACCGTAATATATGGTAATCAATAGGTCAAGCTCATGTCAATGAGGAAAAACTATACATATAGTTTATTTGCATTTGAACATACGTAAGTATCGTAATTGAGGGTAAGCCCAACTAAACCATCCTACCCACAATTTGTTTCTATTTCCGAATACGATTTTGACAAGATTTGAGGGGCTTTTACTGAAGATTCTAGCGACACAAAGCCCAAATACCAACAATGAGAATCCAGTATATTGCTAGATGATAACCTGTCAAAATACGATTTTTGTTTCAGAAATAAAACATACAATTCAATCTAGACGGAATGCCTATGAATACAAAACAATATTTCGATTTAGCATATATGACCGTATTCATAGTAATTTTTGCTTTCTCATACCTGGTGGGTGATAAATTAGTCATAAAGTTTCGAGGTGTACAGAAGCGAAACAAGATAAGTATACGGAACAATTTGTTTAGCTGTACCGAGATGGAATAGAGAACTCTTATAACCGCGTTTTTGTCTTGGTAGCTCTCAGCAGAGCATTGCGAAATCATTACATAACTGTCAGAATTGTTTTACGTAGCAAAACATAGTACAGGAAATACGTTTTGTTATTCTTTGATACCGATATATTAATGCCATAGCCATTTGAATGACACGTAGTCAGTATATGTTACCTAAGGTATCTTTGATATATTTCCTTTGAGACTGAGGGTGGCACTTAAATATAAGTGTAAGCACTACGATATTACTGCAATATAACTATTTAAACAGTCGGACAGGTTACTCCGAACTCGTCTCGATATAAATCTATTTTCTAATTATTATTTCTTTTCTAATAATTTCATCTTTATTCTCATAATTGACAATTTAATATAATCTTCAAAGAAGTACTGCAACAACTGTCTAAACACGAAAGTACATACTATTAGACTAACGGATACTTTTTTCTGTCTGGAATTACTTGTGGACCAGTTATTATTTACATGTTTCATCATTTTTGCGAGAGCTTAAGTTCGCGCGTTATTCATATAACAAAAAACGCGAATTTGTTTTGGTTCAACTGTTCATTTCATACATCAATCAGTAAGTAATACACAACATAAATCATTACGCGACATTTTAATTTACTTTATGATGTTTTGTATACGTTTCACAAATTTAAAATAAGTGAATACAGTGCTTCTTTGAGAAAAACAAACATAAATGTACCAAAAACTGAAGTAATGGATTTATACCGCATAACGACATAGTGATTGTACCTGAAAACTGAAATTATATATATTATATTACGTTAATGTAGTTAAAACACAAACCGTCTGCATAGTGCAATATACCGAATAACAGCTGGGAGAATTGTGAGCTGCTTTATTATTTTATGCATCTACAATTAAAATATAGAACGAGAAAGAACGATGTCGTTATTGCAGGAATGTTTTGCCATAATATATGCATATTTGATCAAGGATCGCCGTTAGTGGGATAACACAGTCAGTCTCTATTACTATTACTATTGCTATTTCCATGAGTAAATGGTGCATTATATAAATGTCTTTATATTTGTTGTCTTCGTATAGCACATTCAGTTTATTTATTCATGACAAGTTTGCAAACTCAAGATTAAGACAAGAAATCCGTAAATAATCATTTTATTAGGTTGATTTCCTAATACATGTTTTAAAAGGATCGTGTAACTCGTATGTCTGCTCCGGTTTATAAGTATATCGTTAAAACTAATTAGGTCAATGCATGTAGGTGATTGCTATATTACTTACTGGTAAGCACAAATGTATTACTTATCTGATACCCATGGATTCATATCCAGCTTATTAAAGAAATTTTCTTCTGATACATGACATCAATATGCGTTCATAATCAAGTAAAAGTAATAGGAAACAAATAATGTTGATGGATATTATACTTCGTAATATAGAACGAGGTAATCTTTCATAGAATGCTAACATGCAAGTCACGGTGGACACTAAACGTGAATATTGTCAGAGAAATTTCATACGACTAGTCTGATAGCTTTCTTCATTTGACAGATGATGATTTTGTAGAAGATTTCCCAGGGACGCGTGCGTCACTATTTAAACTAATTTTGACAATAATCCGGAGATTTATAAGCATCGGATATCGTTGATTGTTCCTGGACGACAGTTTATTTTCGTAATACGTCTGTGCATTTTGTTACATGTTTGGTCGAATAATATATCTGCGTGTATGCTATATGTATTGATCCCATAATGTAAGTTTACAACAGAATCGGATAAGCGCCCAAACAATGTTTCTAAACAATTTTTTGGTTTTAATACTGCATTGCATCCTTGCGTGAGAAGAACAATAAACATAAGATTTTATAATGTTTATAACTAACGTATACTTTTGCTCGATTGTTCGCATTTAAAACAGTACACAATCAATAAATACACCATCCTTTTTCGGAATCTTTTTGCAAACACTACACTTTTTTGTCAATTCTGTATAACCCTTGTAGGTACAAAACATGTAGACACTTTTTTATTTTTTAATACTACCTGTAACCGACTGATTTTTTAGATGTCTCTCATATCCTTTCGGTTCAGCAATTTTGTCACAAATATACACACAGTTATTTTGATGCAATTTAGGACTGTATAATGTGTACCAAACACAACAGAACGATTATACAATAGTTTAGAAGTCCTGAAAGATTGTTTCTGCTGCAACCGTAGCTAAGACAGAAGTTAAATGTAAATGCGTTATGAATAAAACATGAAATTTATAACAATAAGTATATTTTAACGGTCTCTGAATTCCTTTATGATTATCGTTTATGCATTATTTTTCAATTATGTAAGACTAAATATGCGATACATATTATGCAAACTCCTATGAAAACAGTTAAAACATAGTTTGAATTGATGTTTTGTTTTCTTATTTAGTACGAAAATGCAACCAAGACATTAATAGCACCTTTAAGTGCATGAAGCCATCGGGATTTCATTAAATGCAATAATGTTAGTATTGCGTTTTCGCATGTTGCACGCAGTTTTTCACTGGTGTATTACACTTTATGCATAAACATGGAAAATTCAATTCAATTAAAACATAATTTGGCTATATCAGAAAGATATTAACCAAAATCTATTGTTTTAGTACAGATTAATACAAGTTCGTACAATTCCCGGAGCTTTTCGTCTGTAAAACAAGAGCAAGATATTAACTTTATAGGAGTATAGTTATTGTTTTGTAATATTTACGCTAAATCCAATGCTAGGCTGTTTGTGTATTGTTTCCTTGGATGTGTAATGATATGATATAATAATACTGTATGTGATACAACTAACCACAGAGTGTTTACTTTGAAATAATGTTTTAATACACTCAGCAAAATTTCTAATTGATCACTTTTAAAACTCACAAATTTTTGTACATAGCAATTGAGAAATATGTGTAGTGTACTTAACTCATTCGGCCCTATGTTGTTAATCAAATTCAGTTCGTGTTCTACATAGATTCGTAACCTGTTCGGAGTTATGGCACATTGTGTACGAAACAGTTTTTTATGTTTAATGCAAACACCTGTCAGTGGAAATATGATAAACTATTAAAATATAAACCAATTTGTGATCGCCCAAACAGAAAAATAACAAGTATTGCTAAAATAATTGGACGTTAAAAAGATATACAGCTTTGAGGTTGAACATTCTGAAATTACCTACCTTTTATTTGAAAATAGAACAACATTAAATCCTCAAAATAATGATACACACGGGTGATAGATAAGTCAAATTTTGCTCTTCTTTGTTCTTCAATTATGGCAAGTTATCAGTGCGTTTCAACTTTAGAGGCTACATTGATTCCTTTATCCATATTTTATATGATTTCTTGTTCTGAGGGTTGTTGCTTAGTTTCTCAAATAATTGAGTGTGATAATAGCAGAATCTTTATCAAATATTCATGTTCGTGTTGTTTTTTTACACTGTTCTTTTACATTCACTATTGACAGAATATATTTTGAATAATTATTGCCTGAAATGTTTGGCAATATGTAAGGTGACACATTAGAAATTTTGTTTAGTGTAATGTTACACCGCACAAAAACGTAGGCCTGTACGGTTGTTTTTATGTATGTAACTTTGTAATTGGATGCCTCGTGTTTATTTAATTACCACACACAGTTCATAAGAATCTTATCTTTAAAATGATTTTCAAAATTGTATCATTCGTTTATGTCAGACTAGTATTCATATAAATTGGCCTTGGTGTATCCCTTGAGGCACAGTATAGAAGAACGAGCTTGGGAGATTATCGGCTAACAGACCCCGTAAGGACATAAAATGAGTATATACAGTAAAGTTCCGATAATAAGACACTTTGATACTTTTGAAATCATGCAGATTTTTGCCAGATTAAGGTCTCAAAGTATTAAATTTAGAACAAAAAAAGGTTTGCCTATAAGAGCAATTCGCTATTAAGATCACCTTTTTGACTGGTCTTATTAGCGGAACTTAGAGCACAATTGATTCAGTAACCTAAAGTCTTGAACAAACTAAATAATAATGTGGTTATTATTGTTGTCGCATACAACTAAACGACGTTATTAAAACAAGCACCACAATTTATACATTTAATACAAAACATTACAACCCTAAACATTTATATACGTTGAAAATACAATCATTAAAATAATTAGTTTAAAATTCCACGAGAACACGAACGATTCGCAAGGGATTTGATTTGATGGTTGATGTCCTCCGACTTGTTTTGTTGCTTAATAAAGAAATAAAAGAGTATTTGTCACCATTAAAATAAAATTATCTAAAAAATCAATTTGCTATTTTAATTTAAAGAAAAAGACAATAAATACATGATTTGTGAATCTCACAACTTTGTATATAAAAAATGTAACGTATATCTTGAGCTTTACTATCCATGTACACAAACGCTTTATTTTAATTTAAGACGAACACATAAAAAACGATTTGCAGAAAATAGACGAGAACAAATCGAAAAAAAGTCTTAATTCGGGCATTTAGCGATGGTGTTCTTGTTTCGTCTCGTAACATTATTGACGCTTATTCAATAACTGAAAAAGCGCCAAAGCTTAACATTTGGCAAGATGACATTTCACATTTACATACTACCCCTGCAATAACTAGGATATAGAGTTGGCAGTTTATTGTCGACCTTGTCAGTACAAACATTCTTAACAATTTGATGAGGTCTGGATAAAGCCGACATCTTGCTATACCATTACGCCAGACGTATCAAGTCTTTGTCAATTAGGAAAGACGAAAATCATGTAGATATTATACACAACAACATAAAACAACATGTACTGAAACGGGGAAAGTGAAAAAATGTTCTTCTCTGATATGGTTGGTATGTATACAATGTATAACAGTTTCAACAGTTTCAAGAAGAATATACATTCAATTTAATCAAATTACTTCTAGATCGAATATTAAAAATATATGTTATTTCGTTTCCATGTTTCAAGTAGCTGTATCAAGATTAGGAATAATATGCGACTTACCATTCCCAAATGATTCTTATGTTAGTATTTTGACATGTCTTAAGTATGATGTGTAAATACCTAATTTCATAAAGGCTAGTATATTCAGGTATGAAAGGATGTTGCCTTTACCATCACTAGTTTTTTTCATTCTTACGTAGAGTAACTTACATGTACGTGTAAACATGGACGTTAAAAATATTAGGATTATTGCCATAAAACCCGCATTATTGAACACCAAAAATCAAATTTCATATCAATTCTTTTTTAAATTAATCTCTTAGATAAAAACCCTGTTTATTTTACGCCAAAAGTACTTGTAAATGTTACGATTTTCATACCTATACTAGTTTTAAAACCCGGCATCCTGAGTAATTGCGACGATACATTTTATTTTGTAAGTAGATGGTACTGTAAGGTGTCCCTGTGGATAACAATTTTTAGTTTTTTTTACCCAAATAATAATTATTTCCCAAATCTTCCATTAACAACCTGTCATTATTGATACGTTGTGGCATACCCATAGCACTTATTTATGTGTTAAGATGAGCTTCGTATATCTCAATAATTTAACATAGATAGTCATTATTCTTGTAATTAAAGCTTGACAAATCTTACCTTTGGTAGAAGGGATTATATCTCTGAGTATATCCTAAAGTGTAATATAGTAAACACAAACTATTGTATATAATATCATATATTGGATAATACAGACTAGTGCCAAGTAACTTCACTAGTATAAGAGAACCATAGTGTCTGTCTTTCGTGGTTTTATTGGCTTTCAGCGGTTATAGAGAATCGACTAGTTACGCCTGAACCAACGAATGTACGCGTCTTGTTCTGACATCTAAATCTCTATAATACTAGTAATATGTATATTGTCTCGCTGAAGTTTACAGAGCAGAACGAATTGGAGTTCTTTATTTTAAATTAGGCGTCTTAGATAGAAACTCATATTCGTCAGACACTATTGCATGGTATGATATTATAAGCAAAACATACTAGACTATTTATTTCCAATCATATATCCAATGTACCTTTGCATAGCAATACTAAGAAGGTAGTTATCTAGCACCAGCTGTTTTTACCTTAAACACATCAAATGGACTAGAACGGACCGCAACAATCACGACATTGCTTATAATTTTGAAAATAATAGCCTACATTATGTATATAAAACTACATCGTAACCATTGGCAAAATGGGAAAAGTACAGACATTAACATACATGTACATGATGCACTTGTGTTGTTAATATTGTATAAAAACAGCAAGACACAATCATGAATAGTCAAATAAAAAGGAGTATTTGCAAAACACTAAGCAACATCCGACATTACTGTGTTGATAATTCAGTACATTTACTCAAAAGTAAGCAAGCAATAGCGAATATATAAGGACAACCACATACGAAAAGAGCAAGCCTGGTGGTATTATACGTTAATTTTCTTATTATACTACCAGGAACAGTTCAAGTATGAACAACTCAATAATGAATCAATGTGTAAATGCATTACCATACTAAGGTTCGTAACGTTATTAACATGTCTTCGTACAATATCATTTACGCCTTTATCACTTAAACAAACTAATTACCGGAAATTAATATATACACACCATGTAATATACCGGAATTATGTGTTGCTGAAATAACATGTAACGCAATCAATGTAAACACGATTTATGCAGTAACTTCAAGCCAACATGAAGGTAAATCAAAGTGATAGTGTCGATCGGTTTGTTCTGTAAATACTAGTAGTTAATTGCTTGGTTGGGCATATACTTTTACATGAGAAATAGTGTTTAGCGGTTTTTAGGTAATCAGCAATAATGTGGCTGGTATTCACAAAGCATCTTAGTAAAAACATAGGTTCTCTTAAAATGATAAAAATATTTCAGCTATGTTGCTATTTTAACGCAAACACATTGCGGCATTTATTGTATTATAATTAAATAGTATTTGAAGCAAAATACACTGTCGACAATTACAGTTCGTTTAAATAATCAAACAAGATACAGACTGACCTTAGTTAGTTAAAGAAATTGTGGATAGTGATAAGGAATGAGACACATTTTAAAAACACAAATAATTACCAATGTATCATATCGTTTCTTTTGGGAATGTATACTTTGACGATAGATATATTATCAAGATATCATAACATGCACTTGGTAATTTAGAGTAATGTTGTGGCTCCGACTAAAGAAAATGTATCTTTTTGTAAATGATAGGGCAAAATACACCTCCAAGAATACGTTTACTATACAAACAATGTCTGCATGATCTCAGAATTCGAAAGTCAATGCATATTCGGAAAACATAACTGTCTATTGAAACATTTAACATAATATATCAAAAATGTAACTTGTATCATACTGGCGTAGTTGATATAAAACTTTCTTGTACTGACAACCGGCTTTGTGGCACAGTGAAGCATGTGCCATTTTTAAATCTGTAAAATGTTATTATTCAACATAAGACTGGCCTAATGTTCAACTTCTAAGGTAATCTTGTACTAAACAAATTGATATGCAATAACATGAAAACTGAATTCATGTCATTTTTATGCTCATATTTGTAATGGAAGTATCGTTTTAAAACATTCTCTCACATATCACCAGCATCTAACAAATTATCTGGTATGTACTATACCCTAATACATTTAGCTTTATTCATCAGTTATTTCGTCAAATATAATTTAAAATCCTTTGTTTTCTTTCTATTACCTTTAATGTAGAGTAATTTCAAATTCCAGTAACTATGATCCTAGGTTATATAGCCTTTATTCGGATTAAACTTCTATATATAATGTAATACCTTATTCAACACGTGCGTCACTTTTTTATAGCAAGTGTACATCAAACTACTCTGTAGAAGATGTGGTCCGTATTCGCTCATTTTTTACTATGATTCTCGTTTCGTTTAGCACAACACTATATAGTATGTTGCTTATGTTTCTTAATTTGATGAAGTTAAAATTTGAAATTAAAAAAAATACTCTATTCGCCATACGCCATATGTCGGTGACAGGTTGTCCTTCAATGGTCACAACTACTGTTGCTACTATTTATTTAAAATAAGAAACAGTATGAAAGTCCGCTGCGCGCACAGGAGAAAGCAATCATTTGAAGAAGACAATATAATTTAATACAAACACTATACAGAAGAAGATTTCCTTTACATAATGCGGGTTCATTCCTGGGCATAAACTGAATTATAATCCACTGCATACAATATCACACACATAGCGTATTAATGAGACACTTCACCGCCTACATCAGATCCTCCCGCATAACAAAATACAAAAAAGCTAATAGCCTTGGCAAATATTATCTTACAAGGTGGCCAGGATGTAAATAATAGTCGCTAGTGACTTAATTGCTGCAAATGGAGAACCTTATCTAGGACACTAGGCTGTCCTTCGATACGGATGGCAACATATTCCAACTACACTGTTTCATTACAAATTACACCATCGCATGGAAAAGGAAGGTGGCACTCAACAGTATTCCAAATGATGACAGAAAACATGTACTAAAGTATTCAAAATATATTGTAACTTTCTGAGCTATCAATATTAGAAAAGCTGGAGTGAAGGTATAATACTATATTGTCATAAAAGTTTCGTCGTGTCATCTATTATCCGGCAAAACAGCGAATCAAGAAGCAAAATGGCATGTTCCCATATGAGATCAATTTGTTTAAGAGACTTAAAATTGCACAGTGTAGTTCGAGAATTTTCAGATGATATGGTTATCCCCAATGAAGCAAACGAACAATAATAATAATAACCATAATGTCACCATAACCATGCAGGCAAAAATTTGGAATATAGCTAGTTGAATCAATTTTCGTATAGCGGTTACGTACAGTAGTGTGTTTTCAGAAATATAAAATAACAAATTAGTCTTGTTTGAAATAATACGTGTAAGAGTTACAATATATATGGACCTTTTAAGTGCCAGTCTAGCAGGTAAGGTCATACTAACTAATGCGTCGGATCAAACGCGATGTCTGCTATGTTATTGGTATCTGATATCGATATTGAATGATGATACATGGAGCTTTGTAAACATATTTGGCAAGAGGTGGAAGTTGGTAATATAGAGACGTGCCGAATGGATGAGTGAGTGACAACTTGCTCGTATTGAATGTCAGTCAACTACATCCTATACAGAGGTCTTGATGATCGAATTACTGTTTGGCCTGAACTAATATACTGTTTGCTTTCCTTGTTTATCAATACAATTTTTATTGATGTCAACTGTTGCAGCAGCAGACGAATAGTATATTTGACTCGTGTCGCGACCTTATTTGTTGTGTTAACTTGTTTTTCTAAGTAAGACATGTACTCTGTGTTCCTTACAAACACTGTAAATATAATGCTGTAGTACTTTTGTAATCTTTACTGAGTATATGAGCATCAATATGTTATCCTGCCTGCTTGACAGCCGATAAATCTGAATAAAAAATTGCTTATAGTTTAAACCGTTTACGACATTGTTTATAATGATAATATGACAAAACAGTAACTTATGAAACCACTTTAAACGCTGTCAATAAAACGTTTACTGGTGTATGTAATTTAGTGACACCATTTAAGTCAATCAAAGACTTAACAATAATTATATATACATAAATATGTGATAATAATAACCATAGCAATATTAGGAGGAGATGTATATATACGTTTGCGCTATCTCGATAAAGAAATTGCTGCGACCAATGTTCATGTACCACAGCGTCAGTCTGCACGCCTATATCCCAATGGATATTGCCAATTAGTGAGGAAGAATAATGAAAATCTCAATATGCTAATTATGTATACCTAATCCGAACCGACACGTGCACATTTCACCTGGATTGGCAAATATACGATTCTGTACTAGTATAAATAATGTAACGTAATCATTTATTATCTAGGGTCGACAATTTAAAACATCGATGGCTAGTGTATAGAAGTGAAGATTTGGAACCGTGGTTCATGCCTTCGAGTATAAGTCGATGAATTGTTCATATCATATAGTTATGTATTTGATTACATGATCGATGACAAAGTGTTTGGCAATACATAAATGTATCATATGATTATACGAGTACAACACATATCCACCATATAAACAACAACCTGACACATTACGACTTTTGCCTATATCATAATTCAGTATAAGGTCTATAAGCCAACATTGAAAAGTAAGTTTATATGAAGATTTTTGTTGAAACTTGTATTTTTGTAATACCTGGTGATACACTGGTAATAAACATGTCAAGTTGTTCAGGCGCGATACAAGATAAGTTTACGAAACAATTTGTTCAGCTGTATGGAGCTGGAATAGACTAGTATTATATCATTGTTTTTGTCTTGTACATTCCCACGGACAATGGCAAAAACTAAATTAATTACATAACGTTCCACGTACACTTAGAAGTGTAATAGAAAAGTTTAGACAGTTGGGCATGTTACTCCGTACTCGTTTCGATGAAGGCCTATAGCCTAATTACATTTCTTTTCTGCTAATTACATCATGCTTCTTATATTTCACTGTCTAATATAGTCTTCAAAGAAATACTAGAAGTACTAAGCAATATATGAACATATACAGGCTGTCGGAAATCGCTTCCTGTAAATAATTGCTAGCGGATTAAAACTGTATATTAATTAGTATTTCATCATTTTTGCGGAGCCTTTTTTGCTCATTAGATATAAACCAAATATATGCAAATCTGTGTAATTTGGCGGGCATTTGATGCATCCAATAGCGAAAACCCTAAAATATGCACAAAAGAAAATAATTCTCGTCATTTGAAGCTACGATACACGAATTTGTATATATTTTCAATTTAAAAAGTGGCGGCTATATTGCTTTTGGGAGAATACAAAAAATAACGAGAACTTGGTGAGCAATTATCAAACACTTATATTTACACTTACAAGTAACCTGTGTAAAAGACTCTATCAAAGTTGGCCTCCAGAATATGCCACTTATCAGCTGGGATAATTAAAAGTTAATTTAGTGTTTTCATGCATCTGTAAATAAGAGTAGAGAGTGAGCGAGAAATCGATAGTGTAATTGTAGGTATATTTGGTCATGATAGTTTGCATATGAGACGCAGACTCACCGCATAATAGATCGTTCGTTGTAAACATTTGTGTAGTACGTATAACACATTCAATAAACATGTGTATACATGACAGATTTTGCAAACTTTAGACAAGAAAATAAATCCGCTAACAAACTATTTCATTTGGGGTTAGAAGATTCTTGTAACTATCTCCGAACTGATTGATAATACTACAAAACTTAAAACTAATAAAATCAACGGGTATTGATAAAACCGTCTGAACACAATAAAATAGAAAACAAAACATAGCTGATCGGACAAAAATTATATCTTAACTGTAACATGGCTTATCAGCAGAAATTAATGTACCCGCAATGCACAGAAGTATGCGTTATTTAATACCCGTGGATTTATATCTAGTTTATCACCGGCAATTCTCCCGAAACATGGCATCAATATGCTTTCGTAATCACGTAAAAGTAATAGGAAATAAATAATCTTGATAGAAATTATGCTTCGTAATACGACAAGAGGTATTCTTCTAGAGAATGTTAGCATGCGATTCACGTGGGACACTAAACGTGAATATTGTCAGAGAAATTCATACTGATAGTTTTCTTCATTTGTCAGATGATGATTTTGTTGAAGATTTCCCAGTGACGAGTGCGTCACTATTCAAACTAATTTTGACAATAAATTTACGATGCATAAGCATATTATATCGTTGATTGTTTCTAGCAGACAGTTTTATCACGTAATATGTCTGCGAGCATTGTGCGACACGTTTAGCCGAATAATGCATCTGCATACATGTTATATGCATTAGTCTTATATTGAAAGCCTACAACCTGGAGTTGTATGGCATCTAAACAGTTAAGTTAGTACCATGTTTTATTTTTATACTGCATTTGACTACCATAAGAGGAAAATGAACATATCGAGGGATGTTTCACAGTAACGTAATATTTTGATCGAGAGTTTGCATTTATTATAGTACTATCTTAATAAGTACACCCTTGTAATTCAGAATCCGTCTGCGATCATTACAGTATATTACAATTGTTGCGCCTCGAATGAATGCATTGCCAGTGCATTGAAATCTATATAAACCATTGTAAGCAATTTTTTAGATAATAATGTTCATACCAATTGTTTGTCTTACATGTATATGATAATCTTAGCACTCAAATATCATTATGTTTCGTGCTACACCCGCATCTTACTATACTGAGTTCCAAACGTTTAGCAAATAATTTTCAAACGTAACATTTCAAAACTCGATAGAATAGTAGTTGTATCAGTAGGATAATAGTTAAAATCATGTATAAAAGGCGAAGTCGCATGTCGATCTCCAGCAGACCAATTGGATCGGAGAGGATCCATATCCGACCTGAGCATATAACTCTTGGTTTATTGAAGCACTTTTACAATATCACGTTCCTTTTTCGTTTATTTATGCTGAGAGATGTGCGGATATACGTTGTAAAAAATATAAGGCTCGCCTGTGGAATTGATTTACGAAATCTGATTGGAAAAATACATTTCTTCAAATAAGCTATTTCAAAGCATTAAAATCGTGTTTGTGATTCTTGCTAGCACCAATTCCCCTTCTTTTTTACATAAAAATCGTCAAACGAGTCGGAAAATATCAGTACCTGTTTAGTGCTGTAGTTTGTCACGAGTACCTCCAGTTTGTGGATATGTATTGCGAAGACCACTGATATTCGGTCCGTGACATTTAATTGCTAGGGATACATATGTACCTTACAGTACCAACAGGCGTCCCAGCATCACCCATGGCAATTATTATTTATTGCTCGTGTACATTGTACGGACCGACTATTTTTCTGTGTTATAACAATTTAAAACACAGTCCGTCCAGTCAAATCAAGAAATGTGAAATAAACGATTTCTACGAGCATAAAAACCTGCGTGACAAGTTTTACTCTGTGTGTTTAATCGAGTGTAACAACAGTCAACGAATGTGTGTCAAAAGCAAGAATAACGGTTGACACACAGTAAACGTTCAAATAAATCATTTCAATAATATATAAAATTAAACTTAGATGTAAAAAGGTATGAGGAAATCGGACAGAGAAGGCAGCACTCAACCTAACCAGCCGAACACAGAAATCAGAAACACAACTACCATGAGCAATGCCAATACATAAGCAAAAATAACCAAAAGTGCAAGTCCTCGCCGAAAAAATGTAGAATGACCAAATTTCACTAAGAAATTACAAAACAGCGGTGATTCCGTGAGACTGAATAAAACGCAGCCAAGACCCGACCTAGTTCTCCACGGCAAACGTTTGGAACTCAGTTTATTTGTTAGATAGAAGAAGTGTCAGTAAAATTTTGTAAGACTGAAATAAAATGTAAATGCGAGTGTGTGCATGTAACGATAAGTAGCTTATAACAGTCGTCTCATGTTGGCGTTTATGCATGATCTCACAATTATGTTAGACTTAATATGTATTGAATATAACACCAAAAACCTCCTCTTTAAATACAGTTTGAATTGTAATTTCTTATTTCTGTTTCAGAAGAAAGAAAATGCAACAACTACATTAATTTTGCCTTCTCTTGCAGGAAGCTATCAGTTGCACGCAACGTTAGTACTACGTTTGTGTTTGTAACACGCAATTTGGTCCTATTTTATCACAATTTATACATAAAAATTAAATTGAACTTGCAATTCAATTGAAACAAAATTTGACAATATCTGAAATTAATCAAACAAAATAAATAGTTTTATTACAGACGAAATCGTATAATTCCCGTTTGTTGAGTTTTTCTTTAGTAAAAAACGTACAGCAATTTAAGGATATTATATCTAGAGAAAGTAATTGTTTTGCAATAAGTGCACTAAATCAAATGCAACGTTGGGTTATTGGTTCCTTGGATACCAAATGGAATCATATAGCACTTTAATTTGTGATACAGCAAACCAACGTTTAGTTAATTAATACAACATTTGAATATTGTTAGTGACATCGCGCAAAACGTAAACTGATACACATAACTGTTGTTGGACCCCGGTAGTGATATATTTAACTGAAGATGTCATAGGAAACCTTCCCGGTCGGATTTTCTCATATCTTTTTTATCTCTCTAACAATTTGTATATAGTTTCATGATCTTCAAAATTGTATTATAAATTTAGACCAGTATTCATAGAAATTGACCAAGATGTATTCATCGCTATAAAGGGATGTTTTATCTGTTTAACGGATATTTCACTTTGTAAGGGCATTCGCGTATTCGTCGCACAAACCAATGAAATTAAGATATATGAGAAAAGAAAAATGTATTGAGTATCAACTTAATCTGTAAAACTTGTTTGTCATGAATACAAAAATATGGTATATCGTGTGTAATGTATCTCTTTAAAAATGATGAAATAATAAAATCAAGAAGTTATCCATAGTGCTGTAGGAATATTTTTATGCAGAAAATCAAATACAAAGACAAGATTTGAGCAAAGTAGCAACAATAATGTAATATGATTGTTATTTTAGTCTTATAAATATTAACGAAGTAATTAAATCAGCAATATAATTTATATAGTGTGAACAAAAAAAGCAATTTCACCGAAAAAAAAACGATCTCATGTTTTGATTTCCAAGAGAAAACAAATTAATCCCATGTCTCCCAATTCAAATTGGTGTTATGCTAAAGAAGCACAAGACCGTGTGTTTCTCTATTAAATAACATTGACTAAATAAGCACTTTATATATAATATAGAATGAAAAGCTTGAAACTATTATAAGCATTTCATTTAGTGTCGATGACATATCGATGGCTTAGAACAAGACGGTCGTAACTACAAAATCGATATATTGAGAAAACAAGAGAAAACTGTCTGTAATTTATTCTTTACCTATGGGAAAACACGTTTTTTAAACTTCATTTTTGTCAACATGACAATTTCAGATTTTCATGAAAATAGGCTCATAAGAAGCGCATTGTGATGCTCATTCTAAATATGTATGAATCTAAAAAGGTCGCAAGTGGCACTTACGACGTTCCAATTCTAACCCATCAATATACAGATATTTTGTGATTTCGTATCACGCTTGTTCTACCGTTGTGACGACGTCATTTTTGACACTAATTGAAGACGAACAAACGAAAAAGCATGAATTACGGAAAATGGGCGAGAGTAGATAAAAAATGTCCGAATTGACACATTTGGTAAGAAAATTCTTAAGCCACTCTCGTCCCATTATTTACAGTTATTCAATAACTCTTGTCAGAGACAGGAAATGCCACCATCAAACAAAACATATCATTTGGCAAGATGACATTTTATATAAACATGTTATCCCAGCAATAACTAGGATATAGTTTGCTGTTTATTGCCGACCTTGTCAGTATCTACAATCTTAACAATTTGATGTGGTCGTGGTAAAGCGGACTGCTTGAAATAACATCACACACATAACCAGTCATTGTGAATTACGTAAGACGGAAAGAATGTAGATAGAACAGAATAAAACAACAGATAATGCAACGCAGAAAGTGCAAACTTAAGATATTTACATGAAAACGTTGTCTTTTACGTCGCAGACGGTATCAGCGTGTATACAATGTATAACTATGAAAATTATTACATTTTAGTTTAATCAGATTTATTCCAGAACGTTTATGAAATAAGTGTTTACGTTTCTGCTTACAGTCACTTGCAAGGTGTGTACCTTGTGTAACTAGCAATATAGCTATAGACACATTTCAGTATGACGAGGCTATTCATATGTTAATTGCCACAAAAGTTCCACCAGAAATAGATTGGCTGAATAAATAGAGAATAATAGGTAAGTGCCGTGGATGAGTAAGTTTATCTGGCAAGGCGGAGGAATTTATCGGGTGAGCCGTAGGCGAATCCGATAATTTCCGCAGCCGAGCCGGATAAACTTTCACTCACTCCACGGCACTAACCTATTATTCTATTTATCCGGTCACTACATCTGCTTTAAAAAGGGAATAAAAGTCGGACTATTTATTTGCCTTTTCATTATTTGTGCGTAACGTCACGTTCGTTCACTGACGTCACGACAAAACAACAACGTCGAACATCTTGATAACGTCATGTACACGCAGGTAAGTCGTAGAACAATTATTGATCGACCCAAGCTCATTTTAAATAGGAAAACCTCATCCTCGGATACAGAGTTTCAGCCGGCGACCCCGCTTTAAGAAGAAGTCTGTCAGATCACGTGATGAGGTGACGGTTTATTGCAAGTCACATGACCACTTGACGGTTTATTGAAAATGTTATCCGGCACCGTGTTATCGGGCTGATTTGGCCGGAAGTGACTGGATAAATGTAAGTATAATACTTAATCAACAAGAGATGAATATTGTAATAAACTTTTTTATAAGAAAACAACGGCAAATACTCAGACAAAATCAAGTTAATCATCCCATAGAAATGTTACGTTTTACGACAAAGGAAGTTGTAAATATTACGATCCATATATTATCTTTGCAACCAACCCTGAGTATATGTACCACACTACTCATACGTTAAATTTCATAAATAAACGGTACTGTCAGGTGTCCCAGTGGATTACCATTTTTACGCCAAACAATCTCTGATTTCGATGTGTTCCCTAAATCTTTATATAGTTCCAACTTCCATTAGGCAACTGTTATAATTGGTACGTTGTGGTAAACCCAAAACACTTATTTATGTGTTAAGATGAGCTTCGCATATCTCAACTCTTTATAATAAACAGTCATTATTCTCGTAACAAAAGCATGACAAATGTTACCTTTGGTAGAAGGGATTATATCTCTGAGAATATCCTATAATATAATATAGTAAACACAAAATAGTGTATATAATATCATAATACAGACTGTAGATCTACAACGAATTTCGAAATATAGCCCATGGACGAGTCCATATGCCAAGGTTGAAACGATATTTACCGTTATTTTATGAAAACATATGGATACGGTTGAAAAAAACTCACTTTACTTCTAGTGGCAACATGGCTTAGTGAATAAACTGTTTTATGAGCTGTGGGTTCGAGTCCGCTGCTATACTCTTTTCCAATAATTAAATTTCTATAGTGTATATTTTGATTCTTAATTTTTGATAAATTCACGTTTTATAACTAATAACAAATGATTTGTTTCCTTTACATTGATTTAGTCTTAATATTGTATTTATTGCTCATTTTCATCTTCATGCTCTGGTGATATATAATTGGATTCAATTACAAATAACTCCAGTCATTGACTTCGCTGCAATCAACATTTTAAGAATGTTCTGTAGAAACGTCAGAATAAGCTAATGGTTTATCTTGTTAGTGGTTTGTGTGGTGTACATCGCTTTCTATTGCTTATTTTTTTCTTTCCAGTGTGAGCTCGGACCCACTTACGAACAATTTTGTTTTTATTTAATAAACTTATGCTGAAATGTAATGCTATATCAATTCATATCAATTATACAATGTGTCAAAACCAGTGTGAGTATCAATTGAGTTACAAGTTACGACGCTGAGACAACCTTATGTGCTAGCTCTTGTCAGTCGGGCAACCCTCCCACACACTGACAAGCGAAAACAGTCCTATTTCCTTCTCCTCCTTTCAAAACCTATGTACTTTATCGAAGAGATTTTTTGCGTGGACGCTAAATCTGTGTACCATCTATGACATATATCTTATGTGCTTTTTACACACTGAAACTTTTATAATTATGCATCTCTGTATAATTAGACAAGCACGAAACATATTTGCTAAGCAAAATTAAAAAAATATATATAGCAGAATGCGATTCGAACTCATTCGTTCAGTTTTGAAGTACATGTACTCGTATTCATAGTAGCTTAGCCGACCATTCTTAATGCATGCTTTATAGGTAAATACACCCCTATAACCTGGTTAACTCCAATGTTAAAAGTACATTTATGCCCGAGTGCTTGTTGTAGATCTATAGTGCCAAAGAACTTCACAAGTATTGGGTGAAACAGAGTGTCAGTCTTTCGTGGTTTTATTGGCTTTCAGCGACAATAGAGAATCGACTAATTACGTCTGAACCAACCGATGTACGCGTCTTGTTCTGACATCTAAATCTCTATAATACTAGTTGGGTGTGTATTGTCCATAACATATAAGTCTATAGAAACATTAAACATATTATACAATGGAGACTTTTCTAACGCCACACTCCTTCAAATCGACATAGCTTCATTATTCGTGATTGGATTTTGTTGAAATTTAGACGAAACATAATTAAACAAATACCTAATACTTCCTGTATATTATGTAGAAGTTGATCAACAAAAAATATGAAACGTAACAAATTACTATATCACTGCAAAAGGCAAATTCGCAAAGTCGTACAAAGAAAAATATTAACAATGTGATAAGTCGCTGAGTATAACAAATTGGAGTGGCTAATCCCTTGGGTGTCCTCTCATGGCTCTAACAACGTGTACCCATCTATGCCTCATAGAAATCACGCAATGTAGAAAGAAACGTTGAGGGGTGTTTCGCCACTCTTGCATAAGGGCGTGTTCCAATTCACACAGAGTAAGGGGGCCACTGGTCTTCTCCGTATCCGCCTGTCCAGTTCGTCCCACAGGTGTTGTAGTACCCCTGCGTCGCGCGTGCTGTATGAGCAGGTGCCTCCGGCCTGCAACAAAACTATGCCACGTCCGCTGGCCCGTAGATGCGGGATTGCAAATTTCCTGCTTCTCGTGGATGAGTACCAAATCTGTATTGGTTTGTAACGACACTCCAGCCCACACCATAACAGAGCCGCCGCCAAAATGCCACGCTCAAACAAACAATCAACGTTTAAGTGTTCACCTCGTCTGTACGTCTGTACACGCGCGTCTGTCCACCACTGTGGTACAGGTTAAAGCGGCTCTCATCAGTGAACAGGACGTCTGCCAAGTCTGCTCGTGTCATACGCTGATGCTGACGAGCCCATCGGTCACGCAGCTGCCAGTGGCGTGGTGTTAGAATGATACCCCGGAAAGGCCACCTAGCTCGCAGTCCCTGTGCATTGAGCCGCCTAGCAACAGTTTTACTACAGACATACCGGTCTATATTGCGTTCCAAGTGTCATCCTCGTGATATCTGCAGCGGTCTTGTAGTAGTTTTGAACAACAATCGGCAACAATCTTGGCATCTTGTAACACCGTTGTAACCAAAGCCTTGCTTTGGATGATGCATGTCTGCCAAAGACACGCGCTAACTCAAAAAACAGCAAACGATGCAACTTCCTAGATTAAACATGCATACGTCTACATTAGTTACATGTAAAACTAGTGCATTTTTTATGCATAATGTTATAATTATATGGAATTTAACTTCATACTTAGTATTAATAAAATGCATTAATTTAGACGTCTTAATGACTGACCGGCCTGCATCATGCTCGTAAATATTCATACGAGCCATGTTGATTTTTAATTAATGTTATGTTATTTTGGTGTAAGATCCCATCTAGAATGATGAAATAGAAATCCAAACGAATCATATCGCGTTTCGCGATTTCCTTGTGCTAAAATGAAACCATACCTACACCACGTGGTTAAGCGTCCTATTTTCATGGATGAATGATTTTATCATTAGTTTGCACAGAATTTAGTCAAATGACCACATGTGCAATTTCAAATCACTATCTTTACTCATAACTGAGATATTCCAGTTGTAAGAGTGTTGCGTTAGAAAAGTCTCCAAGTGTATAACAATGCACATGTATAATAATAGGCTAAGCGTAGTTGGAAAAAAAATACTCATCATTCGAAATAAGACTGGACGAAAGCACACTTTTTAAGGACGAATTTAACAACATTTGATGCAATACATTATGATACATGTATACAACAAAGTAATTTCTGTCGTTTTCATTAACATTTTTAATGAAAGCATCGTTTTAAGACATTCTCTCTCCAATGTCATATACCACCAGCATCTAACACATTAGCTGTAGATTATTTTACCCTAATAGTTTTATTCATCCGTTATTTCGTCAAATTAAATTTTGAAATCCATTTGTTTCGTTATATTACGTTAAAGAAGACCATCATTTGAAGATGACGCATAAGTTAATACAAACAATATAAAGACGATCAATTCCTTTACATAATGCGGGTTCATCCCTGGGCACAAATTGAATTATAATCTACTGTAAACAATATCACACTCATAGCGTATTAATGAGACACTCAAACCGTCTACATCAGATCCTCCCGCATAACAAAATACAAAAAAAGCTAATAGCCTTGGCAAATATTCTCTTACAAGGTGGCCAAGATTGTAAATAATAGTCACAAGTGACTAAAGTTGCTGCAAAAGGAGAACATTATCTAGGGCACTAGGTTGTCCTTCCATATGAGTGGCAACATATTCCAACTTCACTGTATCATAACAAATTACACCATCACAATGGGAAGGAAGACGACACTCAACATTATTCCAAATGATGACAGAAAACATGTACTAAAGTATTCAAAATATATTGTAACTTTCTGAGCTATCAATATTAGAAAAGCTGGAGTGAAGGTATGATACTATAATCATTATGAAGTTTCGTCTTGTCATCAATTATCCGGCAAAACATCGAATCAAGAAGCAAAATGGCATGTTCCTATATTAGATCAATTTGTTTAAGAGACTTAAAATTGCACTGTGTAGTTAGAGAATTTTCAGATGATATGGTTATCCCCAATGAAGCAAACGAACAATAATAATAATCAAAGCGCTGAAGGCACTGTAAAGTTTGGGTCTGAAAATCAGCTGCCCCTCCATTTCACAGATTAATTTTATCTATCTAAAAATGTAGTGTGAATTTTCAGTATGATACCTCCAGAACCTTTTGAGATAAACAAAGGACAAACAAGAAGAACGCTCACGACAATTTTTTTCTAAAATGACTATTAGAGGGCCATAATTCCATGGAAAATCATTCGATAGGAACAAAATGATAATATGCACATCTAGACTTCACACTGATCATTCCAGCAAACTTTCATTAAAATTGGACCACGGGTATATAAGATTTGGAGCGGACAAGATTTTGTGGACAAAAGGGCCATAACTCCGTAAAAAATTATCAAAGCGGAACAAAAAGACGATATGCACAACTGGACCTCATACTGATCAGGAGATATGCAGACAAACTTTCTCTAAAATAACCATTAAAGGGCCATAACTCCGTCAACAATCATCCGAGCAAACCAAAATAATAATATACACATTTAAACTTCATACTAATTATTCCTGGAAAGTTTCATTAAAATTGGACCAGGCGTATATAAGATTTGGAACTGACAAGATTTTATTAACGGACAGACATCATGGGCAAAACCAATATTTCGGGAGACATAATTGTGAAAAATTGCCAAAAGAAAGTTAAAGTACTTGGACACTGCACTGTCTTCATTACAATACTATGAAAATTAAAATCTTTAAAATATATGGAAAGGAATGCATTTTTTTCAATAAGATATATCCATCTGTAGATATATCTGTATAATTGTCTACCCAAAGTATAATGTTTGTTTGTTTTGTTGGGTTTTAAGTAACATCGACACAGTGTAGGTCATAAGGCGACTTTCCAGCTCTAGTGGTGGAGGAAGAACCCAGGTGCCCCTTCAGACATAATTCAGGCCCGAGCGGGCACCTGGGTAGTACCACCGACCAGTTGGATGGCTACATCCCATAAAGATTTTATGTCACCGACGGGGATTAGAACTCACAGCGGTGAAGGGCAAATGATCTCAAGTCAGCGATTCTAACCACTTAGCCATGGAGAGATAACGCAGCTACCACAGCCAAACAAATCAGAACGAGGCTTATCAGCAGCTACAACAAACGGTTATTTTGGAATTCTTATAAATAATTTTAACATTTCAATTTATCTGACGCTAGTTATGGTAAGGTTTGATTATTTGATTATAATTTATTTTTCAGATTTATATAAGTTTGATTCGATGGAAAATTGAATCAATTTGACTAATCGTATGAATCCTAAATCGGGATTTCTATTCGGATTTTTGTTCCGAGAAACGATGGTCAGTATACGCCATTACGGCATTAGTATACAAGCCTGAATGGCAAAACAAGTCTGAATGACAAACCAAGCCTGAATGGCAATATGCACGGATGAACTCCGACACGATGAGTGTCAAATATGTTATTTAAACACATGTAGGGTTGAAAACCCAATCCATGTATTATGATGTAAGATAAAATTGTACCACGTTAATTAGCGGTACATGTACATTGAACTTATTGAGGGATTAATTATCCGATTGATGTGGATATATGTACTTCAAACTGGATAGAACAATTAGTAGCACGCTAAAAGTGCGAAATTTAGTTCGGTTTACGCTTGAAGGCTTACATGTTTGCTTGAATAGCATTTTGTAGTACACGTATTTTAATCCACATGTTTCTGTTATCACACTTCTAGCCACGCGTGCGGGGTTTACACTAAAAATAACAAAGCGCCCCGAGGTTTTACTTATCCATTTCGGGGCCCCACTGAGCATTATAGTTACAGCGACGGCGCATAACTTTAAATAATTTACATAGCTATTTATAACTCGGTAAAACCTATAATAAAAATACGGAGGGGCGCACTAAGGTGCAGTGTTTATGAAACAAATTTAAGATATTGTATATATAAAATGATAAACTGTCCCAATAAACGGCTGTACATTACAGACGGAAAATTCATGTAGTTTTACTATATTTTGCGTGAATCGCATTACTTATAAAGTATTCTTGAATTGCAGGCAGAAAAAGGCGTAACGGAATGCCCTACGGGCGCCCCGACACAGTTAGACTCGACACATTAGAGAAAAATTTGCAGGAGTTTTCCTCGGTTGCAAGGAAAGTCAGCGAGATCGGGAGGACGGTAGAGTGCCTTTCTACGGACGTTTGATCGCTTGAAAATTATTGCGCCTGCCAAATGACGGTTAACATCCGAAGAGGCAATTTGAGAATTATTTTTTCTGCTGTTGAAAATTATTGTGCCTGGCAAATGACGGACTACTTCTGGAGACTGTAGTTAGAGGGCATAGACGTGAGAATCATGCTAACAGTATTTATTTGGGACTGAAGTCCCAAACAAATAAAAACCATAATGTCACCATAACCATGCAGGAAATAGTTTGGAATATAATTAAGTAGTTGAATCAATTTTCGTATAGCGGTTACGTACAGTAGTGTATCTTCAGAAATATAAAATAACAAATTAATCTTGTTTGAAATAATACGTGTGAGAGTAACAATACACTTAGCGGCACTTCTAACGCTGCCACTTATATATTTCATTTTTTGTTTAAAAGTATTCAATGAATTGTAATGAAATTTGGCATACTTGAACATCAATATTTGACACAGTTTCTGGCGAATTTTCTGCTCGATTCGACAATAGACTATTGCACGATACGTCTTCAACTGACTGAATACTTATATTGAAAGTCGCATTTCGGCCATCTTATTGTTATGTATGCGTGTAGATGTACCTATTTCCTATTATGGTTGTGCATATCAACATTTTATTCGCGCATGGTTTTTAATAGTTATTAATAATATTTACCAAAATGCTAGAAAACGAAAATTATTGGTTTTGCTGCAAAATATAGTGTTTTCCGTACCCATAGCGAGTCTGTTGAAAAAATACGATTCTTGCGAGTAACGCAGGTTGCGCTCAACTTGAAAATTAAATTTAGGGTGACTAATTATTATGTTAAACTGAATAAATTCGACTCTACTGTGTACTATTAACATTCGTTATTCAGAATAAATGTGAATTTTACCATTCAAGTAGCATTATTTGAGGTTAAACGTTTATTTTAAGCGCATCGGTTTTATATTCAGATTATGGGCTGATTTTGAGGCAGTGTAAGCTTACCAACTGCTATTTGGCTACCTAGGAAATTGTAACGCAGATAAAATTTATGAATACTTTTATTGTGTACACTCATAACATAACACTTGAAGCAATGAAGAAATGAAATATTGAAAATACTCAATTGACCCCTAATAAATACGCTGTTTAATTTTGTGACTTTGTAATTCCGGGTGACGTAAATTAAACTTTTACCACACATTTTCATACACACCAATTTCAGAATTAACACGTGCAGCACATGCCTTAAACTAAAACTGATGAAAATTTGATAAAGTTATCTCAAACGGTTTTCGAGATATCAAGAATAACCAAGTAGCAGCGTTAGAAGTGCCGCCGAGTGTATATATGGACCGTTTAACTGTCAGTCTGGCAGGTAAGGTCATACTAACGGATACGTCGGACCATAAGCGATATCTGCTATGTTATTGGTATCTGATATCGATAATAAATGATGATACATGGAGCCTTGTAAACATATTTGGCAAGTGGTGGAAGTTAGTAATATAGAGACGTACCAAATTGATGAGTGAGTGACAACTTGGTCGTATTGAATGTCAGTCATCTACATCCTATACAGAGGTCTTAATGATCGAATTACAGTCTGGAATGAACTAATATACTGTTTGTTTTCCTTTATCAATACAATTTTTATTGATGTCAACTGTTGCAGCAGCAGACGAACAGTATATTTGTCTCGTGTCCCGACCTTATTTGTTGTGTTAACTTGTTTATCTCAGTAAGACATGAACTCTGTGTTCATAACAAACACTGCAAATACAATGCTGTCCCACTTTTGTAATCTTTACTGAGAATATGAGCATCAATATGTTATCCTGTCAGCTCGGCGGCCAATAAATCTGAATGAAAACTTGCTTATAACTTAAGCCGTTTACGACATTTTTATAATGATAATAAGCCAAAACGGTAACTTATGAAACCACTTTTAACACTGTCAATAAAACGTTTACTGATGCATGTTAATTAGTGGCACCATTTTAGTCAATCAAAGAATTAACAATAATTAATTATACATGTATATATAATAATAGTAACCATAGCAATTTTTAGAGGAGACATATATCTACCTTTCCACTATCTTGATAAAGAAATCGCTGCAACCAATTTCATGTACATGTACCACAGCGTCAGTCTGAAAGCCTGTATCCAAAGTGATATTGCCAATTAGTGAGGCAGAATAATGAATATTCTCCACTTGCTAATTATGTATACCTAATCCGAACCGACACGTGTACATTTCACCTGGATTGGCAAATATACGATTAAGTACTAGTATAAATAATGTAATGCCATTATTTATTATCTAGGGTCGACATTTATAACATCAATTACTAGTGTGTAGAAGTGAAGATTTGAAACCGTGGTTCACGCCGATAATGTGGCGTCTTCGAGAAAAAGTCGATGAATTGTTCATATCATATAGTTATGTATTTTATTACATGATCGATCCATAAATGTATCATAATATTTTATGGTTATACGGGTACAACACATATCCACCAAATTAACAACAACCTGACACAATACGACTTTTGCCGCAAATGAATAAACATCTCAGTAAAAGGTTCATAAGCAAACATTGAAAAGTTAGTTTATTTGACCGATTTTATTGAAACTTGTATTTTTGTAATACCTCGTGATACACTGGTTATAATCAGGTTAAGTTGTTCAAACGCGATACAAGATAAGTTTACGAAACAATTTGTTCAGCTGTAAAGAGCTGGAATAGATTAGTCTTATATTATTGTTTTGTCTTGTATTCTCTCTGCGGAGTAATGTAAAAAACCGACTTAATCACGTAACGTGCCACGTAACTTATCACTGTACATGTAATATTTCTTGTTGTTCTTTGATACCAAAATAAAAATGACAAAACCACTTGAACCCCACTTTCTTTGAGAATACCTATGCCACTCAAACACAAGTAGAACTACTTCTATAGTAGTGTAATAGAACAGTTTAGACAGTTGGGCAGGTTACTCCGCACTCGTTATGATGAAGGCCTATATCCTAATTACATTTCATTTCTGCTTATTACATCATTATTCTCATTATTCACTGTCTAATATAATCTTCAAAGAAGCACTAGAAGTACTTAGCTAAATACGATGATATACAGACTCGCAGAAATAACTTTATGATGGTAACTACTTTTAAGGGTTATAACTGTATATTAATTAGTATTTCATAATGTTCGGGGAGCTTTATTTTGCGCATCAGACATAAACCGAATCAATGCGAATCCGTGTAATTTGGTGGGTATTTGATGCACCGAATAGCGAAAAAGAATACACAAGAGAAAATAATTCTCGTCATTTTAAGATATGATACACGAATTGAATATATTTTCAATTTAAAGAGTGGCGACCATATTGCTTTTGTGGGAATACAAAACATAAATAGACCTTTTCTCATATGGAACCAAGGTTCGACGCTGCTGTGATAATAGATCGTGCATTATAAACATGTGTGTAGTATGTATAGCACATGCAATGTATACATGTCATATTTTGCAAACTGTATACAAGAAAATATATCCACTAACAAACTATTCCATTTGAGGTACGAAGAGTCTTGTAACTATCTCCGAACTGATTGATTAAACAACAACACTTAAACTAATAACTAATAAGATTAACGGGTATTGATAAGACATACTGAACACAATGCAAATAGAAAACAAATCCCGACATACCTGATTTGACATACATTATATCTTAACTGCAATATGGGTTATCAGTTGAAAGTAATGAAACCGACATGCACTTATTCAATACCCATGTATTTATGTATCCAGTTTATCACAGAAAATGTTCCTGAAACATGGCAAGTAAAATAATAGAAAACAAATAATCTTGATGGATATTATTCTATGTAATATGGCACGAGGTACTCTTCCATAGAATGGTAGCATGCGATTAACGTGGGATACTAAACGTGAACATTGTCAGTGAATTTCATACGACTAGTCTGATATATTTCTTGATTTGACAGATGGTTATTTTGTAGAAGATTTCCCAGTGAAGAATGCGTCACTATTCGAACCAATATTGACAATAATATTGCGATTTATAAGTATCGTTTATCGTTGATTGTTCCTGGCAGACAGTTTGTTTTCAAGATACGTCTGCAAGCATTGTGCGACGCGCTTAGCAGAATAATGGATATGCATGTATGTTATATGCATTGGTCTCATTGAAAGCTTACAACCCAGACTTGCATTGCATCAAAAATGATTTTATAATGTTTTATTTGGTTATGCTGTATTTGATCGGACTAGATCCCATATCCGACCTGATCATATTATTGGTTTATTGAAGCTCTTTTACAATATCACGTTCCTTTTTCGTTTATTTATGCTGAAAGATGTGCGGATATACGTTCTAAAAGAATATAAAGCTCGCCTATCGAATTGATTTACGAAAACTGCTTGGTTTTAAAGAAAAAAGCATTAAAATGCACCAATTCACCTTCTTTTTACTACATAATTCATTTAGTTCAAATAAGTCGGAAAATAATACCTGCTTACTGCTGTCGTGGTCAACCTCGATCTGTGTCATTGGCGTTTGTTATGAGTACCTTCGATTTGCTGATATTTATTGCGAAGACCACTGGTATTCGTCACGTGACATTTGATTGCTAGGGATACCTTACAGTACCAACAGGCGTCCCAGCATCAGTCATGGCAATTGTTGTTTTTTGCTCGTCTACATTTTACGTACAAACTTCTGTGTAATAACGTTTTTAAAACACACTCCGTCTATTCAAATCGAGAAATGTAAAGTATACGATTTCCACGAGCATAATAACCTGTGTGACGCGTTTTGCTCTGTGTATTCAATCAAGTGTAACAACAGTCAACGAATGTGTATCAAAAACAAGAATAACGGTTGACACACAGTAAACGTTCAAATAAACCATTTCAACAATATATAAACTTAAACTTAGATGCTAAAAGGTATGAGGAAATCGGACTGAGACGGCAGCACTGTACATAACCAGTCAAACACAGAAATCAGAAGCACCACAACACAACTAGCATGAGCAATGCCCATACATAAGCAAAAAATAAAAAATAAAGTCCAAATTCCACCGAAATAATGCATAATGACCCAATTTCACTAAGAAATTATAAAACAGCGATGATTCCGTGAGACCGAATGACACACAGTCAAGATCTGACCAAGTTCCCCATGGCAAAACGTTTGGAACTCAGTTCATGTGTTAGATAGAAGAAGAGAAGTCGGCATAACTGTGTAAGACTGAAATAAAATGTAAATGCGATATCAATAAATCATCGAGTATGTACATGTAACGGTGAGTAGTTTATAACAGTCGTCTCAGGATGTCGTTTATGCATGATCTCACAATTATGTAAGACTAAATATGTAATGGATATAACACGAAACATCTGTGTGAGAACACTTTAAATAAAGTGTGAATTGTAATTTCTTATTGCTGCTACAGGAACAACAAAATGCAACAAATACATTAATTTTGCCCTCTCTTGCAGGAAACTATCAGTTGCACGCAACGTTAGTAATGTGTTTATATTTGTTACGCGCAATTTGATCCTATTTTATCACGATTTATGCATAAAAATGAAATTAAACTTGCAATTCAATTAAACAAAATTTGACAATATCTGAAATAAATCAAACAAAATAAATAGTTTTATTACAGACGAATTCGTATAATTCCTGTTTGTTAAGTCTCTCTTTGTAAAAACGTACAGCAATTTAAGGATATTATATTTAGAGAAAGTAATTGTTTTGCAATATATGCGCTAAAATCAAACTAAAAAGGACGAAACATAGAACATGGAGGAGAGTAGATAAGAAATGTCCGAATTAACACTTTTTGCAAGAAAATTCTTAAGCAACTCTCGTACCATTATTTACAGTTATTCAATTACTATGTCAGTGACATGAAATGCCACCAACAAACACAGCATAACATTTGGCAAGATGACATTTCGTATTAACATGTTATCCCTGCAATAACCAGGATTTAGTTTGCTGTTTATTGCCGACCTTGTCAGTATCTACAATCTTAACAATTTGATGTGGTCGTGGTAAAGTCGACTGCTTGATATAACATCACGCCAGACATATAACCAACCTTCGTCAATTAGGTAAGATAGAAGGAATGTTGATAAAACAGAACAATACAACAGTTAATGCAAAAATATTACCACCAAAAACATACACACATGGCTGCACCTCATATGTTTAGAGCCACGCTTAAGGGCCAGTGCAAATGCCAAAACTAGGAATAACCCGACCCACTTTATGTAACAGGAAAAAAAAAGATAATGCAATGAGGAAAGTGCAAACTTAAGATATTAACATGAACACTTCTTCTCTTTAATTTGTAGACGGAGTCAGCGTGAATGCTATGTCACATAATAAATTGATGTACTTGCAATATTTTGATATTTCTTTTTGTTTGTTAATTTTAACTTATCATGATTTTCAGTACGATTTCATTGATTTATCTAGCAAAATATTATTGCAATTATTATTTAATAACTTGTTCTATAGGCAATACATTAGCCAGTACTCATACAAAATCGAGTTGATCGACCATTTTCGTCCACGCAAGTTGTAAATATTACGATTAAGTAGTACCATCCATATAAAAGTGCTACAACCAACTCTGAATATGTGCCACCTTACTCTTAAGTTGTATTTTATAAGTAAACAGTACTGACAGGTGTCCCTGTGGATGATATTTTTTACCCCAAAATAATCTCACATTTCCATGTAAACTGTCTATACTAAATCTTTATATATTTCCTACTTCCATTAGCGACCTGTCATGATTGACACGCTTTGGTATATATTTTTTGTACACATGGCACTTATTTATGTTATAAGCTGAGATTAGTATATCTCATCGCTTTATAATAAACAGTCGTTATTCTTGTAACAAAAGCATGACGATTCTTACCTTTGGTGGATGGGATTATATCTCTGAGTATAATATAGTAAAACCAAAATATTGTATATAATATCATCTATCGGATAACACAGAATGGTGCCAAAGAACTTCGCAAGTATTAGTGAAATAAAGTGTCAGTGTTTCGTGGTTTTATTGGCTTTCAGCGGTTATACAGAATCGACTAGATACGTCTGAACCAACCGATGTACGCGTCTTGTTCTGACATCTAAATCTCTTTAATTCTAGTTGGGTATTTACTGTCCATGACATGACAGTATCATATTATATAATGGAGACTTTTCTAACTCAACACCCCTTCAAATCGATATAGCTTCATTATTGGTGATTGGATTTTGTTGAAATTTAGACGAAACATAATTAAACACATACCCAATGCTTCCTGTATATTATGTAGAAGTTGATCAAGAATATGAAACGTAACAAATTACAATATCACTGCAAAAGGCAAATTCGCAAAGTCGTACAAAGAAAAATATTAACAATGTGATAAGTCGCTGAGTATCACAAATTGGAGTGGCTAATACCTTGGGTGTCCTCTCATGGCTCTAACAACGTGTACCCATCTATACCTCATCACGCAATGTAAAAAGAAAGTTGAGGGGTGTTTCGCCATTCTTGCATAAGGGCGTGTTCCAATTCACACAGAGTAAGGGGGCCACTGGTCTTCTCCGTACCCGCCTGTCCAGTTCGTCCCACAGGTGTTGTAGTACAAACCTGCGTCGCGCGTGCTGTATGAGCAGGTGCTCCGGCCTGCAACAAAACCATGCCACGTCCGCTGGCCCGTAGATGCGGGATTGCAAATTTCCTGCTTCTCGTGGATGAGTACCAAATCTGTGTTGGTTTGTAACGACACTCCAGCCCACACCATAACAGAGCCGCCGCCAAAATGCAACGCTCAAACAAACAATCAACGTTTAAGTGTTCACCTCGTCTGTACGTCTGTACACGCGCATCCGTCCACCACTGTGGTACAGGTTAAAGCGGCTCTCATCAGTGAACAGGACGTCTGCCAAGTCTGCTCGTGTCATAAGCTGATGCTGACGAGCCCATCGGTCACGCAGCTACCAGTGGCGTGGTGTTAGAATAATACCCCGGAAAGGCCACCTAGCTCGCATTCCCTGTGCATTGAGCCGCCTAGCAACAGTTTTACTATAGACATACCGGTCAATATTGCGTTCCAAGTGTCATCCTCGTGATATCTGCAGCGGTCTTGTAGTAGTTTTGAACAACAATCGGCAACAATCTGGGCATCTTATAACACTGTTGTCACCAAAGCCTTGCTATGGATGCTGCATGTCTGCCAAAGACACGTGCTAACTCAAAAACAGCAAACGATGCAACTTTCTAGATTAAACATACATACGTCTACATAACAAAATGTAGTTACATGTAAAACTAGTGCATTTTTTATGCATAATGTTATAATTATATGGAATTTAACTTCATATTTTATAAAGTATTAATAAAATGCATTAACTTAGACGTCTTAATGACTGACCGGCCTGCAACATGCTCGTAAATATTCATACGAGCCATGTTGATTTTTAATTAATGTTATGTTATTTTGGTGTAAGATCCCATCTAGAATGATGAAATTGAAATCCAAACGAATCATATCGCGTTTCGCGATTTCCTTGTGCTAAAATGAAACCATACCTACACCACGTGGTTAAGCGTCCTATTTTCATGGATGAATGATTTTATTATTAGTTTGCACAGAATTTAGTCAAATGACCACATGTGCAATTTCAAATCACTATCTTTACTCATAACTGAGATATTCCGGTTGTAAGAGTGTTGCGTTAGAAAAGTATCCAAGTGTATAACAATGCACATGTATAATAGGCTAAGCGTAGTTGGAAAAAAAATACTCATTATTCGAAATAAGACTGGACGAAAGCACACTTTTTAAGGACGAATTTAACAACATTTGATGCAATACATTATGATACGTGTATACAAAAAAGTAATTTCTGTCGTTTTCATTAACATTTGTATTTCAGACATTCTCTCTCCAATGTCATATAACACCATCATCAAACACAGTAGCTGTAGATCATTTTACCCTAATAGTTTTATGCATCCGTTATTTCGTCAAATTAAATTTTGAAATCCATTTGTTTCGTTATATTTCGTTATAGAAAACCATCATTTGAAGATGACACATAAGTTAATACAAACATATAAAGAAGATCAATTCCTTTACATAATGCGGGTTCATCCCTGGGCACAAATTGAATTATAATCTACTCTATACAATATCACACACATAGGGTATTAAGGAGACATTTTAACCGTCTACATCAGATCCTCCCGCATAACAACATACAAAAAAGCTAATAGCCTTGGCAAATATTCTCTTACAAGGTGGCCAGATTGTAAATAATCGTCACTAGTGACTAAAGTTGCTGCAAAAGGAAAACATTATCTAGGACACTAGGCTGCCCTCCCATATGAGTGGCAACATGTTCCTACTACACCGTATCATTACAAATTATACCTTAGCATTGGAAAGGCAGCTTTCAACATTATCTAAGAATGTGGAAGGCTAAATGATGATGGAAAACAATTACTAAAGTATTCATAAGAAAGGAAGGCGGCACTCGACATTATTCCAAATGATGGCAGAAAACATGTACTAAAGTAATCAAAATATATTGTAACTTTCTGAACTATCAATATTAGAAATGCAACTGAGAGCTGCAGGGCTTAGTAATGATATTTTAAGATGATTTAAATCCTATTTGACTGATAGACAACAATTAGTTGATGTCTCTAGTACCCACTCTGCTACTGCACCAATCACAGGTGGAGTTCCACAGGGATCCATTCTTGGTCCACTGTTATTTTTGATTTATGTTAATGATATGTCAGCTGTGGTTAAAAATAAGCTTTTGTTATATGCAGATGATTCTGGCATTCTTGTATCAGGCAAATGTAAGTCCTCTGTGGAAACATCCTTGAAAGATGACTTACATCTTGTTAGTCAATGGTTGGTTGATGACAAGTTGTCACTTCACCTTGGTAAAACTGAGTCAATTTTATTTGGATCTAAGAATATACTTAGGTCAAACTCTTCCCTAAACATAACATGTAATGGTACAAATATTGAACCAACAACTGCAGTAAAATATCTTGGTGCTACTATTGACCAGACCCTATCTTTTGATTCCATGGCCCGATCAATATTAAAGAAAGCTAATGCCCGGTTAAAATATCTATACCGTAAAAAAGGTTACCTCACTCAACACACCAAGAAACCTCTTGTTATGGCCCTTATCCAATGCCACTTTGATTATGCCTGTTCTATATGGTACCATGGGCTCACCCAGTCACTTAAATCCAAGCTTCAAACCACCCAAAATAAGTTAATAAGATTTGTGCTTGATTTAGATGCTAGGTCGCACATAGGAAGTCAGCATTTTAATCAACTTAATTGGTTACCGGTCAATAAGCGTGTAGACCAGATCATTCTGTGTCATGTTTTCAAAATAAAAAATGGTACAGCCCCAGACTATATGGGTGATAATTTCATTTCACAGGATTCTGTTCATTCATACAGAACAAGATTAAGTGATCAGGGAGGATTTTCTGTTCCTAAGGTCAAAGGTTTTGGGAAACAATCTTTTTTCTACTCTGGCATTAATCAATGGAACCAGCTGCCTGCTAGTATAGCACTGACTGAGAAATTGCCTGTTTTTAAAGCAAAAGTCAAAAAACATTTTTTAGACAATTTGGTATAAATTTTTAAGGTAGTCAAATGACATTTATTTATTAGTATTTATTAAATAATTTATTTATTTATTTATTTATACATAGAAGTTTTAAGTAATTTATATCTACATCATTTAATATTTAAGTAAATTCATTATATTTTTTTTATTTATGTCAGAGTTATTTACTATTTTTATAGTTTCATTTATTTATTACTGTAATGTATGCCAGGTAGAGTCTTTCAGTATTGGTAAATTCTTAACTTTTACTTGTTTTGTTTTTTTAAATATCATTTGACTGTTGACACATACTACCTGTGATATAAATAATGTATAGAATGTCCAATTAAAAGCTTTAAAGTAACTGTGATGAATTAATATGCTTATGCATTAATGTTATTATATCTGTGCAATAGTCTATAATACATTATACTTAATGCCTCTCTATGTCATGCCATCAACACTAAAGGACCACAATGGAAATAAGAGATATCTCTTTTTTGTGTTATCCTTAGTGTTGGTGTGCCTGTCATGGGTACTTTTGAATGCAAGTACGTATAATTTGTTTTATTACGTATACATGTTTTTAATTATCCATGTAATATGTACTTCAATACTGAATAAAATCTATCTATCTATCTAAGAGATCACAGTGAAATAATAAACTATCATAAAGTTTCTACTTGTCATCTATAATCCAGCAAAACAAGGAATTCAGAAGCAAAATGACATGTTCCCGTATTAGATCAATGTATTGAAGAGACTTTTAAATACACTTTGTAACATACCAATTTAAATGGATCTCATCGATATGTGTAATGACACAATTGAAGCAAGCTGAAACAAAAATAATAAAAACTGATCACGCCACAATAACCATGTAGGAAATAACCGGGAATAAAACAAGAATAAGTTCAATAATATTTCGGTAACGTACAGTAGTATGTCTTTAAGAATATCTGATAACAAATTATTCTTGTTTGAAATAACTAGGGTAAACTTACAACCTATTATTGATACAAGAGGTGCCCCACTTATATTTGAACAGTATTGAACATCCCATATTTTCAACCTGACATCGTATAGTCGAAAAGTTTTTATTTAATCGTATACATCAATGTGTCAATTAACATATACTTCCATGGTCAGTGTATTTGAAATCAAGTTAAAACCAAAAACTCACATCTTGGTACGGGCATCTTTGTTAGCTTTTTTAAAACAGACAAAATCCAACTAATGTTGTTAACATATATTGAGTGTAATCAATGTTGCTTTATCCTTAATATTCCAATTCTTTGGATTAAGTGTTGTTTGACTTTGGCCTTTACTATTCTTCTGTAACAAACATGAACAACGTGTTTTTAAGGTACCGAATGGTATGATTGTGTTGGTGTATGGTGCTGGGCCTTTACCAAAACACCTTGATTCGGAAACCGTCGCTAGGAAAGCCATGTGTGATACATTTTGTCCAAAAACGTGTTTTAACATAAATGGAATACTATCGTGCTTTGATTTGTCAGTTAGTAGAATAAATATAAGTTCTTTTTTATTAGTTATTACAAACAACAGTACATGTAATTAAACAAACTGCTAACCCATGAAGCTTAACAAATGTCAACTGCTTGATAGGGTTGTATATATTTATCATATAGCAGTCTGGTCGTGTATCGTAAATATGTCAATGGTAATGTTTTATCTTATCAGAGGTGACAAGGTTAATGATATAACCGTTCTGTTGTAGCATATATCGTGGTTAAAGACGATTGTCTCCCTTTATTTTTTGTTTTGTTTTTGCGCTTGTGACTCCGATATTTTCGGAGTTAGGCATATAATATTTGCGAAATTTCTGTTTTGATAGTTACAATGGATATTCCTAACTTCGTCGAAACGACATTTTACTTATTTGGTTGGTCCTATTCACAATACACCCAATGAGTACGATTTTCAAATAAATAGTGACTTTTTGGCATTTTTTAAATATTTTGTGTTATTTCCTTTCTGGGCGCAACATGACAAAAACCACCCTTTTTGAGACGAACACTACTGATTATCTTCACAAAAACGGTACACCAATGTTTCTTCAACTTCTTCTTGGCGATTCGTAAGGAGTGTTTGACCTTCAAAATGCCAAAAGCAACAACCTCAACACAATTGGCAATTTCGGTTAGAACCATATTGCAAATATCCAAAACAATTATTGTAGATGATGCCTGACACGTTACTTCTCACTATTAAAAAGAGATATTTCATTTATTTTGGGTAATATGGAAGATATCGGACATTTATTACTGTTCAAATATAATTGGGGCACCTCTCGTATTTTGACGATCAGTCTGACTGGAAAGGTCATACAAACCAATACGTCGGATCAAAAACGATGTCTGCCATGTTATTGGTATCTGATATCGATATTGAATTATGATACATGGTAATAGTAGTCTTATAAACATATTTGGCGAGAGCTGGAAGATGGTAATATAGAGACGTACTGAGTGGATGAGTGCGTGACAATTTGCTCGTATTGAATGTTAGTCACTTACATTCTATACATAGGTCGTGATGATCGAATGACTGTCTGGACTAACTAATATATTGCTTGTTCATTTTCCATATATCAATTTGTTTATTGATGGCAACTTCTAAACTTACAGACGAGCAATATGTTTGCCCCGAGTCGCGACCTCATATGTCATGTTTGTTTGTCTTTGTCATTTGCACACGAACTCTTCGATCCAAAATCGCATTGTCGATATAATGATATGATACTTATGCAAACTGTTTCGATAATGCTTCGAAACGAAACGCATAGGTCAAACTACTTCGAATGTTGTCAATAGAAAGTTGTCTGATGCTTAACGACAACATTGTAGTCAATCTTAGAATCATTTATTCATCATAATCAAACATGTCCTACGACAAGTCGTTCAAAATTAAAAAAGTATGAGAAAATCCGACAGTGAAGGTAGCACTCAACCCAACCAGCCGAGCACACAAACCAGAAACACCATGACCAAATACCCTGAGCAATGCCCACAGAAATCATGCCAAAACGGCGACCAAATGAGGCACAACAACCCCGGGGCGTAAGCTAGTCTAAAACACTTAGGACAGTGACATAACGTTATGCAACCTAAAGAGGCAGAACTACGACTTGACCTAGTTAAAATAATGGGCAAGGTAGGAGTGGGGTAGGAAATAATATTACATATTCATTCCTAGCAACTACAATATGAGCAATGACCATACATAAGCCGAAGAAACAATTAATAAGATCCAAGTCCCCGCCGATAAAATGCAGGATGACCCACATTCACAAGGAAATTATATAATAGCGGTTATTGTCGATTGAAACGCAGTCAATACTCGACGAAGTTCCGAAGGCCCCACTGCACGGCGAACCAACCACAAAAACTCGTGCCAAAACGGCGACTAAATGAGGCCAAACCACATCCTGACCTAGTTTAAAACATCAAAGCTTTGCAGTGCCGAATGCCCTGTAAATTCATTAGAACAAAACATATTCAGTCCTGTTGTGATCTCATTTAATTGGAACAATAGTAATGGTAATAAAACTACAACTGTTGCTTTATTTCGTGCCAAACTTCCATACAGTGAAGCAACTTATCATACAACTAAGAATACTAGTATGTTGATGAATGAAAAAATATGTTTACATTGTACCCTAAACACGTAAGGTAATAGCAGATCGACATCTGGCCAGGTAATGTCGATCCATAAACATTGAAGAACGTTCTTCGTGCTCCAACTCATACCCAGAACTCCACTTGGAGCATTTCTTAGTTACGCAAACTGTTGTAGCTTCTTTATTACTCAATGGAAACATATGAAATGGGGTTCATTTTCTTAATTATAGATCATTTTCTACAAGTTGAGATTGGTTTTGATGCAAAATTCTAAAAGAGGCTATTTTTCAAGTTGGAGCATGGAGTACGCAGTTCAAGTATTAGAATCAGAACTTTTATAACCACCAGCCCAGTAGCGATATTCTCGCATGGGTGGTTATCCCCGGCTACCAATGATTATGTACTTAGGAACAGTCTCCTCTTTCTATCCTTATTTATTATGTGAATTATTTGGGTATTATATTTATAGAATACAAGTGCTAATTATGTATATCTAATCTGAACTGACACGTGTAGATTAGCATGAACAGTACACAAATGTATACGTTTGTGAATATATAATGAAATACATGGTAATTTAGGGTGACAAATCAGCTAGTTCCACACCAACTATATTATATATATATATATATGTAGAAACGAAGACTTGCAACTGTTGTTCATTTACAATGGCATGGTGTTTAAGAATATAAATAAATGTATTTCCGAGCACTAGTGACAAAAACTACGAATATCAAGCTTAGATCTTTGTTTCAAATGAGTTAAAAATAATATAGCATAATACGTGGGATGATCAAAAATTAATGAGACAAATGCTCATTTCTAAAGTTAACGTATCTGAATCCTGAAAGTATCATATTAATTTAGCTGCATTTTATGCCGACTTTTACGTATAAAATGCAATGCTCTACAATAAGTACTTTTTCAATCAATGCTACGTCAAATATAAGGTGTCGCGCTTTGTCGCCGCACATCAAAACGTCGCCCTTTTCGCCGTATGGTATGGGAAAGCATTCGACTTATATGCTATTAAATATTCCTCGAATAATTATCAAATTAGCTGGAAATGACGCTAAAACATTGTAGAAGTGTATATTAAAACGTTTTTGATGAAGCTTTGTTCGTTTTCTATATATGGCGTGAAAACTAACAGTTTTCGGAGCAATGAGGCGTTCAAATTGTTAACAATTTACGTACGTGACGTCATTGGCGTCGTTAATATGTGGCGAGTCGCTGTACCCAAGGTGGCAAACAATGGATATCTCGGCCAGTAATGAATGAAAATTTATGACATTCTGCAGACTGATAGAGGATACATTTCTTATTTGAAATAACAACTTATTTTATTGATATCGCGACAAATTATCATTTTATAGCGTTTGTCTCATTTCCTTTTGATCACCCCACGTACAACATGAAAACCGTTAAAATAAAGCATTGTGGGTTAACTTTTTTTACCCATTTTGTCAAAACGTGTGCTTTTGAAATACCTGGTGATAAATTGGTGATAAACGTGTCTAGTTGTTCAGACGCGATACAAGATAAGTTTACGAGCTGTACGGTCCTGGAAAGGAGTAGTCTTAAATCATTGTTTTTGTCTTGTATACTCTCAGCGCAGTATTGCAAAAATTGAATTAATTATACAACGTTTCATGTAGCAAATAACTGTACAGGTTATGTGTTTTGTTGTTCCTTGATACCGATAAACAAATGACAAAACCACTTGAACCCCACGTAGAGGAGTGATAAGGCATTTAGACTCACTTTTCTTTGATATACGTATGCCACTCAAACACAAGTGTGTACTACAATGTTCGACTGTAATACTATAATAAAACAGTTTAAACAGTCGTAGGGGTTACTTCGTTACTTTTGATGATAGCCTATATCCTAATTATTATTTCATTTCTACTAATTACTTCATCATGGTTCTCATAATTCACTGTCTAATATAGTCTTCAAAGAAACACAAGAAGTTCTTAGCAATATACAAAAATATACAGACTGTCGGAAATCGCTTACTTTTGGTAAGAACTTACTACTAAGAAGCGGGCTACAGCTGTATATTTATTAGTGCTTCATCATTTTTGCGGAAACTTTATTTCACGCATTAGTCATAAACCAAATAATCATATAAAAAAATGCGAATTCGTGTGATTGAACGTGCAATTGATGTATCGAATACCGAAAATGCCAGTTAGTGTGGTAGAATAATAAAGATTCTACATGTATAACTAATCCGAACCAACACGTGTACATTTCATCTCGATTGGCAGGTATATGGTTTGGTACTAGTATTAATAAGGTAATGTAATTCGTTGTTTTCTAGGGTCAAAAAGTCCACATCATCGATTACTAGTATTTAGAGGTGAAGATTTGGAACCGTGGTTCATGCCTATGACACGGGGTCTTCGGGTTGAGTTCAATGCATTTTGTATAGTATATAGTTATACATTTGATTATATGATCACAATGTATTAAGCGATGAATATATAAAATATATGTTTATGCAGGTATAAACACACATCCACAATATAAACAACAACCTGCCAAAATACGACGTTTGCATCAAATGCTTTAATTATACATTACAATGCAGTAAAAGGTCTATAAGCAAATATTGCAAAGTTAGCTTATTTGACCGATTTTATCGAAGCTTGTATTTTTGTAATACCTGGCGATATACTGGTAATAAACATGTCAAGTTGTTCAGACGCGATACAAGATAAGTTTACGAAACAATTTGTTCAGCTGTATCGAGTTGGAATAGACTAGTCTTATATTATTGTTTTTGTCTTGTACATTACCACGGAGTATGGCAATAACGGAATTAATTACATGACGTTTCGCGTAGCATATCGCTGTACATGTGGTCGGTTGTTTTGTTCTTTGATGCCGATATATCAATGACAAAATCACTTGAACTCCACGTAGATGATTGCCTCTGAGAATACGTAATATGCCACTCAAATACAAGTGTGCACTTCCTATAAATCTGTAACAGAACAGTTTAAACAGTCGGGCAGGTTACTCCGTACTCGTATTGATGAAGGCTTATATCCTAAGTTCTGTTTCATTTTACTATTGTCATCTAATTGCATCATAATTATCATAATTCACTGTCTTATATAATCTTCAAAGAAGCACAGAAAGTACTTAGCTTACTATGAAAATATACCGACTGTCAGAATTCGCTGTTTGTAACTAATTGCGGGCTATACCTAAGTATTAATTAGTGTTTCGTCAATTTCGCTGAAGCTTTATTTCGCGCATTAGACATAAACACAATATAATTATGCGAATTCGTGTGATTGTACGCGCATTTGATGCATAGAAAATCCAAAACCGTAATGAATACACAAGAGAAAATAGTTCGCGTCATTTTAAGCTGCTCATTATGATACATGTGTTTGAATACATTTTCAAATTAAAAAGTGGCGAATAGATTCTAGGTATTAATATCAAACATGATGAGATCTTAAACTAATTAGTTTGACGGGTATTGATAAAACCGACTGAAAACAATACAAATAAAAAATATTTTGCCATCCCTGATCAGACATAAATCATATCTTAACTGTATTATGGCTTATCAACAGAAACTAATGTACCCACAATACACACAAGAATAACTTATATGAAACTCATGGATTTATCCAGTTTATCACAGAAAATGTTCCTGAAACATTGCATTAATATGCTTTCGTTATCAAGTAAATATAATAGAAATTTCAACAAATAATCTTGCTAGATAGTATAATTCGTAATACGGCACGAGGTATTCTTTTATAGATTGTTAGCATGCGATTCACGGGGGATACTAAACGTGAATATTGTCAGAGAAATTCATACGACTAGTCTGATAGTTTTCTTCATTTGACAAATGAAGATTTTGTAGAAGATTTCCCAGTTACGAATGCGTCACTATTCGAACTAATTTTGACAATAATATTGCGCGATGTATAAGTATCGTTTATCGTTGATTGTTCCTGGCAGACAGTTTGTTTTCGTGATACGACTGCGAGCATTGTGCGACACGTTTAGGAGAATAATGCATCTGCATGTATGTTATATGAATTTATCTCATTGAAAGCTTACAACCAAGACTTGTATTGCACCGTTTTTAAAACACACCCCGTCCATTCAAATCAAGAAATGTAAAATATACGATTTCCACGAGCATAAAAACCTGTGTGACACGTTTTGCTCTGTGTGTTCAATCAATGGTAACAACAGTCAACGAATGTGTATCAAAAGCAAGAATAACGATTGACACACAGTAAACGTTCAAATAAATCATTTAAAAAATATATAAAATTAAACTTAGATGAAAAAAGGTATGAGGAAATCGGAAAGAGACGACAGCACTCAACATAACCAACCGAACACAGAAATCAGAACCACCACAATACAACTACCACGAGCAATGCCCATACATAAGCCAAATAAAACCAATTTAAAGTCCAAGTCCTCGCCGAAAAAATGCAGAATGACCCAATTTCACTAAGAAATTATAAAACAGCGGTGATAACGTGAGACCGAATGACACACAGTCAAGACCCGATAAAGTTCCCAAAGGCAAAACGTTAGGTAGAAGAAGAAAAGTCGGTATCAATGTGTACATGTGTAAGACTGAAATAAAATGTAAATTGCGATTTATATAAATCATACAGTGTGTGTATGAACATGTAACGGTAAGCAGCTTATAACAGTCGTCTCAGGATGTCGTTAATGCATGATCTCACAATTATGTAAGACTAAATATGTAATGGATATAACACGAAACATCGGTTTGAGAACACTTCAAATAAAGTTTGATCGTAATTTCTTATTGTTTCTACAAAATCAAGAAAATGCAACAAATACATTAATTTTGCCTTCTTTTGCAGAAAACTATCAGTTGCACGCAAGGTTAGTACTGCGTTTATATTTGTAACACGCAATTTGATCCTATTTTATCACGATTTAAGCATAAAAATGAAATTGAACTTGCAATTCAATTAAAACAAAATTTGACGATATCTGAAATAAATCAAACAAAATAAATAGTTTTATTACAGACAAATTGGTATAATTCCCGTTTGTTGAGTTTTTCTTTAGTAAAAACGTACAGCAATTTAAGGATATTATATCTACAGAAAGTAATTGTTTTGCAATAAGTGCACTAAATCAAATGCAACGTTGGGTTATTGTTTTCCTGGCTGCAGATTTTAATCATAGTTGTTCATGACATAACAAACCAAAGTTTGGTTACTTCAATACCGCATTTCAATATTGTTAGTGACATCGCGCAAATCGTAGACTGATTTATTTTTATAAAGTATGGACCTTTGTAATGATATATGTTAGTGAAATTTTCAGACAATGTCACAGGAATCTCAATTCTCTAACGAATCGTTTATATCAGGGTAACATTGTATCATTAATTAAGACAAGTATTCATGGAAAATGCCAATATGTATTCAACCGCTATAGACGGTTGTTTAACTATGTGCATTCGAGTATATCGCAGCGACAAGTTGATAAAATTAAGTCACGTGAGAAAAGAAAAATGCCGTTAAGTCTAACTAAATGTGTAAAATATCTTTGTTTTAAATACAAGATATGGTATATTACACACAGTAATGCGTTTTGTTTTTAAAATTATCAACTGATATAATCAGAAACACGTTCATTAAATTGTAGCGAAAATTGCATTTAAATACTTACAGATGATTAATGAACACGTTCTTAAAAGGTATCCGGAATTTCATGAAAATAAATCAAGGAATCATTTGTCAGTTTACATTACTCATATGCATGGTATGCGATTGCGGCGCACAGTGACGTCAAAGTAAGAACGTCATATCGCGGAACATTTGGTCTCTTTATCTTAAGTTATTGTTCATTGTATTAAATATGCTTACGATGACATTAACTTTTTCTGATACACATTCACGAACCAATCACAATCGAATGTACCATAGAAAAGCTCTCTGATTGAAACAACCAACCCTCATCGTGGGATAAAACCTAGCCCGTACTTACCCTTTCTACTGCGAGAAGAGTGAAAGCCCTGTGGTGCATGACACAGTAGATAAGGTGGATTTACAACGCGCTGATGTCACACACATCATTGCATATTCATTGTCATGCATACATGCGTGTTCTAGAAACATTACTTTATATCCGCCAGTATAGTTTAGAGTCCTAAACTTTTTTCGACAGCATACCAACCAAAAATATAAAGTATACTGAGATTCTACGGTTGTTTTCTTTCCAGACGTCACAATTCTCGCACGCTTTTAATTTCAGTGTGGCTATTCAAACATGCGTATTTCTCGCACAAATAATGAACTTGATCTGAAATTTACTGTGGTGACATTAAACAGACAGTCCCTATTTATGCCGGCTTGAAAATAATGCGCAATAACTTATTTAATAACTTTATTGAACATACATTTTATAAATCGCTGCGTGTTTTGTGGGTTGCGCCGCATTTGCGTACATGGGGTTGGTTAATCCCCGATAATATGTATCATGCACATATCCGTTCAATTTTTCCACGTGTTTTAGTTCAACAATGAATTCATTAAGGTAACTACAAAAGATCATAATCATGTGACGTCAGGTAAGAAAATTATTAGGAAAGTACACGATTTACTGGGACAACCCTCGTATGAGCCAAGTAGATAATTTTATATGATTGTTCGTTTCAACATATAAAACTAAACGGAGTAATTAAAGCAGCTATAAAATTTAGATAGTTTGTGCAAAAAAGCTATTGCACTGTAAATACTTTTTTCTCGAGGGAATTTGATTTTATTGTCGATTTGTCTTCCAAATTTATATTTTGCTGAAGGACACAAGACCGTGCGTTACTCATTTAAATAAGATTGATACAATAAGTAATTGATTAATCATATTGAAAGAAAGAAACTTGAAAATGTAAGATTAGTATAACTATGAGCCTTTGCATTTAGTATCAAAAATGTATACGAAATATCACTGCAATGTGTTGATACGACGGGCCCTATTATCTAGAGTTGTTTGTGTGCAGTCGAATCTCGCGAGACCGTTAGGTCGAGCGTTATACTGTATACCACAAACAACGAGAGGTATTACGGACAGACGTATCAACACAACTGCAGTGATATTCCTTTTACAATATATCTGTAAAAGAGAAAAAAGCGATTTTACGCACAAAAATGCGCTCATTGTGTAAACATTGACTTCACGAACGTCTGCATACTTTCGGCGTATAACGTAACGTTCATTCATAAAAAAGTAAATCTTAACGTCATGATGTCATTGACGTCGGCATATTTTCGGCATATAGGAAAATTGTACACGTCAGACATGCATGATACGGATTTGGCAAACCAGAAATGTATGCTACGGAATGTGGGATCCGTCGTGCTGTATTCCAGTGTACGATTTGTTCTGTATTTGAGACAGTACTGACGTTAATATATAATAAACACAAATATTTTGTGATTTCATATCAAAGAACACGCGTGTTGTTCCGTTCTCACGACGTATTGATTGACCCTTATTGAAGACGAACAAACGAAAAAGCAAGACTTACAGTAAAATGGGCGAGAGTAGAAAAGAAATGTCGGAATTAACACATTTGGCAAGAGAATTCTTTTTCCCCTCTCGTGCCATTATTTACAATTATTCAATAACGCTGTCAGAGACAGGAAATGCCGCCAACAAACAAAGCATAAAATTTGGCAAGATGACATTTCATATTAACATGTTATCCAAGCAATAACTAGGATTTAGTGTGCTGTTTATTGCCGACCTTGTCAGTAACAACAATCTTAACAATTTTATGTGGTCTGGGGTAAAGCCGACCATTTGATATAACATTATGCCAGACATAACAAGTCCTCGTCAATTAGGTAATATCGAAAGAATGTAGATATAACATAAAAAACACAAATAACGAGGTGCAAACTTAAGATATTAGCATGGAAACCGCTTCTCTGTAATGTTTAGACGGGGTCAGCGTGTATACCATGTATAACTTGGAAAATATATTACATTTTAGCTTAATTAAAATTATTCTTTATCGGTTATGATACAGGTTTTGACGTATTTGCTTACAGTCACTTGCAGCGTTTGTACCTAGCCCACGTGTACGATATTAAGAGAAGACATTTTAAAGTTACACACACATAACTGCACCAAGGATGCTTAGAGCAAAGCTTAAGTGCCAGTGCAGAGCCCCATACTAGGAATAACCAGACCCATTTTATGAATAATATTCTATGTCACATTATCAAATAATTCACTAAATTGATATTTCTTTCATTTAGTAATTGTAACTTATCAAAATTTCTAGTACGCATTTTACTGATTTATTCAGTAAAATATTACAATATATTCAACACAAATTAAGTATTATACTTAATCCACAAGATAATAATATTGTAATAAATTGTTATAGAGGCAAGACAACAACACCTTTTCAGACAAATCAAGTTAATTATCCCACAGAAATATAACCTATTTTTGCAACCAACCCTGAGTATATGTAACACACCACTCATACGTTAAATTTTATAAATAAACGGTACTGTCAGGTGTCCCTGTGGATTACCATTTTTACGCCAAATGATCTCACATTTCGATGTAAACAGTCTTCCCTAAATCTTTATATATTTCCGACTTCCATTAGCCCCCTGTCATAATTGACACGTTGTGGTATACACACAACAGTTATTTATGTGTTAAGATGAGCTTCGTATATCTCAATGGTTTAACATAAACAGTCATTACTCTTATTATTAAAGCATGACAAATCTTACCTTTGGTAGAAGGGATTATACATCTGAGTATATCCTAAAGTTTAATATAGTAAACACAAACTATTTTATATAATATCATATATTGGATAATACAGACTAGTGCCAAGTTACTTCACTAGTATTAGTGAAACAGAGTGTCAATGTTTCGTGGTTTTATTGGCTTTCAGCGGTTATAGAGAATCGACTAGTTACGTCTGAACCAACCGATGTACGCGTCTTGTTCGGACATCTAAATCTCAATAATACTAGATTGTTGTAACGTTGCGCACAAAACTGGTACATAAAACGTTGCGTCAAAAACGTCAACTTTTACGGGTCGACGTCGTTTTCTACAAATGCGTAAAGTTGCTTACATGGCTTAAAGCGATGACGGAAAGTTGATTACATTTTCAAATGCATATACACGTTATTTTTTTATATAATGTTAGACAAGGCGAAAATAGTTTTCTTGGGGAAAAATGACAGCAATTGTTCTTCGTGTGACCAATTTGTAGAGACAAGTACAGTGATATTGATAGGATTATAAAGAGTCTGTATTTTAATCAAATTTACACTAATGAAAATGATACGACTTAGAAACTCATTTACAATTATTCAAAACTAAGTAATTCAAATGTAAAAATGTCATTCTAAGCGGAAATATCCAATTTACCCTGACATTTACGCGTAGTTGATGAAAAAGTGACGTTAAAATTGGCACCCGGACATTTACACTGGGCAATTTCAATGTTTGGCACTAAGATGGTCTGACATACCAGTCTATAAGGAATGATATCTTCCAACAGGGTTAATATCGCCATTTAGTTTGCTATAATTTATAATTAAATTTTACGCGTTTTATGATGCTCTAACCATACTGAACGAAAACGACATGCACCCAAATGTTGCACAACAACGTTAAATCGCGTCAAGTGGACATTTTCACTGGGCAATAGTAATATTTAGTATTTCTGTTGATAAACGGAATTGATTCGGGATCTTTATATCAATCATTCACTTTATTTATTTCAATTCAACCCGTGTATGTTAAAGACTGCACAAGTGTTTTCAATACTTATATTTTTCGTTTTGAAACCACGGTTTACAGTTATTTCGGAGAAAATAATGACGTAAAGATGTAATAGGACATTTTTACGGATTTTCGTTAATATGTAATTCCAAGGCAATCTGAAGTGCTATCAGCAATTAGACAACTGTGATGTATAAACACTCGCTAACAGACAATAATAACAAAATATCAATAAATTCATTACTTGTGATATATGTAATACGGGAACAAAAAGAGGAATATTTTAACGAAGTTAAGCGAAGACGCAACGTTCGGACAACGTCTACCTAGATAGTATTTATGTAAATTAACCACGTTGCTAGAGTATTTGCAGAAATAAAATATATACACATATTCAAAAAATAAAAATAAACAGTTTTACAGTGTAAACAAATTCACACCATCTTTATCAATTAACTCGAGTTTTTCATGGATGCCTAAAATTTCTCTTCTAAATGTGTCACCTTTTCCACATTCAGTAAACAGTGTGTCATGAATTTGCTAATTCATTTTGGATATAGTGGAAATTATATAACTTCAATTACCTGCTTACGCACATTGTGGCGTAATTTCAACGAATTTGAATCAACAGTTCGCTAACTATGGAGTGTTATATAAAGCGACGCAGAGATACGCACAACGCGTGACAGCAGTTTCTGACGTGATTTTCCACTTTGAAATGAAAATAAGAGGATTTTCTTTTATTTCTTTGAAATAACTATTGATATAGCAGTATTGCTTACAAAAAAACCTTTCTATCGATATGTAAGACTTTAATATTTCTTCATCAGTTGAATTGAACATGGTCAAAAAATCTTAGTAACAACCCGAAATTCATAAAACGTCCGAGTTTCGGGCGAAACGTCTGTGCATCTCCCTGAAATACAGAATAACACATGACTATTTCTTAAAATTAAGCGTTTATGGTAGCAACACTTATTTATTGTAAGTTTGCTAATGAATTCACAATACTATCAGTTTCTTTGAAGTATGCAAACGGAAAAGAATAATATATTTTGAATAACAAATATAATATATACGTTGCACAACACTTGTAAGAAAATAATTACCTATGATACTAAATGGAGTGTAATGTCCAAATTGAACAGAATAGAAAGAAACACAACAAAGCAGACCCGGAAAATCATTTAACATAAGCATAAACGACATGCTATCTGTAAATATAATTACAAAGTTACTGCGGGCAAATATTGCAAATGTACAGACGTCCATCTAATTTGTGATTCACTCGATTTGTATATTATTATCAAGAAACAGCAGCACACAAACCGTACACAAATGATGAGCCAATTTAAAAAGAATTTGGACATAAACAACACACGACATTCTCACAATACTGGGTTGATTAATCAGTATGTTTAATGTTACTGGTTTGAACACCAACATACATACACTATCAGATGTATAGGGACCCCCATTTACAATAAGGACAACCCTCATAACATCATGCTATACTACTTGGACTACTTCAAATATTGATAATTAAAACTTTCTAATCATGTGGAAAGACATTATGATACATGTGTTAGTTATGTTGCAGCCTGTTTTCTTACACGCACACTATTCGATATGCCAAAATCGCTTATTCAAATTACTTACAGGGACATTAATTGATACACCTTGTTATACGAGCTCGTATACCAGCATAATACATTGCTGAAATAGCATGTACCGCATGAAGAAGATTATTGCAGCAATTTTACATTAATATAAAGGTTAATCAATGTGAAAGTAATGATGTTTGTTAATAGTTGGTTGCTTTGTTGTTCATATAGGATGCATTTAAAACATATCAACAACTTCTAAAGTTTATCAGCTAAACATGGAAAGTAATGGTCTTTCTCATAGTTTAAATAATCCTGTTATCACAAAGTTTGTTTTTTCTCTTCAATTGTGGGGAATTACCAGCATATTTTGTAAACTTTGTTCTAGAAATTGTAATACCAGCCCATATTAGTGTATATATACACATGTTCTATAATATTGTAAATGTATAATTGTGTATGGACCAGAGGCATATTTCATGCAATAAAATTTGAACAGCATGAAACAGTCTAAATAATTCAGACATAATGCACTGTCATAATCGCTGTATGTGAATACACGAGACACTCAGACTATCCTGAGTTAATTGAAGAAGATGTTGATAATTGTTAAGACCAGACACATTAGCAATTGTTTCATCGCAGACAAATTGATAATCAATGCATTAAAGCGTAGTTCTGGTTGTTTGACAATAGATATAAATAGCGTCATATACACTGGATAATTTGATGTAATGTCGTCGATCTGAATATAAAACTGCCCATTGATGTATTGATAAAAAAGGTTATAACACCAATTTTTGTAAATAAAATATCTATAGAATGCCATATACTTAACGGTATAGGATAACAAAAGGCAATGAATGTTGTGCATATTCAGAATACTGAAACTAAATATGGCTTAACAAAGTCGGCATATTTTTGTAATTCAATAGTACAACTACGCAGAAACATAGAAAGAAGGAATATTCTCCACAAAAACTCTTTTTAAAAGGGGACTTAACCTAACTATTATTCAGTTTCAAACTTTCAGTCAAAACGCTACTTACATACACACACCTTCTGTTAAGGATGTATAAAGAACTCAGGCACATCTCTAGCGTACTGTTGGAATTAAACCGATACAAAGAAGTGTGGACAACATACCAAATGTCCGCTGACGACCATTTCTCAATGCAAATACACAATCTAATTAAATAACAAAACACATCAGTTACTTTAAACAGCAGATATCATGAACGTATTCAATAACAACGCCATAAGAATATAATTCGTATTCCAATTGATTGAAATTGTTGCTGGATGCGTTTGTTGGCATAGGTATGTTAGAAAAACGCGGAAACAAGACATGCGTCTGTCTTCGGCAGACAAAAACGACACATCAGGCACACACACACAACGTCACCTTTGGCAAATAAACAAGTCATTACGGATATGAGGCAAGACAATCGACGACATTATAATCATAGATGACCATTGTAGAGAACCCTAGTATTTGGCATAGAACCCCGCTTATAATGGAATTTATATTATTTTGTTTACTCCGTGCACACAAGTGCTCTTTTATTTGCTTTCATGCTCAAATAGTTCAGGGTGTGTATCCTTTGACCAGAAATACATGGAAAAATACTTCGGCAGAAAATAAAACGACCCAAGTGGCAAACGCACAACATCAGCAGAACATAAAACAGACAATAGACAAACGCACAACATTTCACTTTTGGCCAAATAGAAGGGAAACAAAGATAGAAGGCAGTTAAACGTTTTTAAAACCAAATGTCTTTAGTAGATGAACCATTTGAAACAACCTCTGTTTGTCACGGACCCCGTAAACCAATTTACTTGGAATAATGGTATTGTATTAACTTTTATCCAAGACACACGAACGTTTTAATAATTTTACTATGGTTACATACTAGTACATGAGACACAGGAAATATTTAAAACAGCATTATCCTGTGACATTGACTAAATGTCACAATAAAACTAAAGCATAAAAGCACGAATAATTGCATAGTCACTAAATAGTTACAATTATTAATGTATTACAATATAAGCAGTCAAGTACTTATTTTGTTTCGCAAATTAATTTTGTACAAAAGTGTTCCTTTTCTGTGTATCAATCACTCGTGTAAATGTATATCATTTGAACATACTGATAACATTCTTTCCCAAATTATCTAACTGATCAACTTGTATGAATCTTTATGATGATATTGACACATGTCATAAATAAATAAAACATTGTGCAAGAGTTTTATTCGCTGGCGATGATGATGTACCCTACATGTATTGAAAAGCGTTTTCTGTTTCAATCGCTACCCGGCGCTTATCAGTTTGTTCATACAAAAGATTGGTGCACGAAGCATGGTTTTTTATGTGTGATATACATGTTTTATAGTTGATTTATACTTTCTAGTACTTAACACCTAATCGTTATCTTCAACCCAATCCAACGAGAATGTTTAATATACGCAAATTAAGAGTTGTTGAAACCCCTTTAACGTTACGTAATTTCCCGCTTAATTGTTTTCAAAATGTGGACATATTTTTCCCTATATGGTTTTCCGTCATGTGTTATAAAATTCTTGCATTGGACATACCGAATTTGGATCTTCCATTGCACAGAGTAAAGTCGATTCCTTAACACGAATGCATACCGACACACTTTAAAGGCTGAATCTGTAACCACGACATCACATTGTTAAAGTATTGAACAATCAAAACTTTCGATCATTTCGGTTCATTCGTTACATTTTATATTTTTGTATGTACTAAATGTTTCGTTTCTTTGTCTAGCATTTGTACATACTGGTAGCATTCTTTCTAAACCGATATAATTGATGAACTTGCATGAATCTTTTGATGATATTAACACATTTCATAAATAAGTAAAACTTATCCGTGCAAACATCGTATATACTGCTGGCGATGATGTGTTCACTCACTACCCAGCATTTATCAGTGAGTTTTTGTTAATACAAAAGATACACCGGGCATGATTCTTTAGGTGTGATATATCATAGTGTATTTACACTTTCTAGAAACAATAACCGCTATCGAAAAAACCAACACGCGTAATACGTATAATGAAAATGTTAAATACATGCGCAAATTAATTGCAGACGACTTTTTCGTTAACGTAACTTAATTTCCTGCTTATTTGTTTTCAAACTTTAGAGCCTGAACCTGCCACCATGGAATCATAGGTAAATGTCTCTAACAATCAAAACTTTCGATAATTGTGCAATTATACGGGACTGCAGTTAATGACGAACCATGCATGTAATCGCTTTAGATTCGCAATATCTCAGAATTCTGTCGGGAATTTCATCAGGACAATTCGGATTTTACCAATTCAGGATGGGATTGAGAAATTTTTATATTATTTGAAAAGCAGACTGAACACGCAATTTTCACATGTCAATTTCTAAGCTGGATAAAAAGTCAGATTACGAAATTAAATGTTAAACATGAAATAAAACCGTCTGAATTATGTAACAGTATTTTGGATTGATCTGCAAAGTCGGTCATTGTAGCAGACGAGTATTAAAGACATGATTAGAAACATTCGCCAAGCTGTAAATATTTACAACAAGCTACACGTACTTGATTCATGTATGTCACCCTGGTGATATTTCACATTTACCAAGCTGTAAATATTTACAACAAGCTACACGTACTTGTCTCATGTATGTCACTCTGGTGATATTTCAGCATAAATGACAAGTTCTGTATCACGCACAGAATAAGAAATGTCCTACCTTACGAGGCAGACCTATTTACAGTTCTGTTCGGTTTTGTTCTGTTCTGTTCTACAATAATTCTATCTTCCATATTGCTTTAGCTGTTTATTTATAAAATGGCTGACTATACGATACGAAAAAATACAATTGCAAAATGGATACAAAACGATACGAGACGATCAATATAGTTGTATTTTATTGTGTGAGCTCATTTTTGTGAGTGATAAAATAGCTATTATCTACTTGACTGTATATATGGATCTAGACAAAAACTAGATACTAATTATATAGGTATCTACTTACTTTGGCAATTATTCTCGAACTTGAATGGGATCGATCGAGAAATGTACGAATAAAATATTATGATTTAAACATTTATCAATATTAACCCGACATAAAATCTTGAATGCGTGACTTGTCTGGCTAGAATGGGATTTTTTCTCAGCCATCAGCGAATGATACCTTTGATAGTACCGTTTACTCCGGTCGGATTAAATAGTGTTGCACAGACAATTTAATGTTGATAATTTAATATCACGGGAATAGCTGGATTTTCAGGCACAATTAAGATTTAAATGATGCGTAGCGTGAAAGTATCGTTGTATCCAACTGATCAATAATGTAACGTGGCTTACTAACGTAAGTGTGAGTGTGATTTTGCTCACAAAAGGTTTTTTTCTGTTTATAGCAACATGCATCCATTTTCGATGAAGAGTGTTCCATTGACAATTTTAGAAAAAAATAATTTCAATCAAAAAATCTTGTAATCATAAGAAGAAACATAATTGTTATATTTTATCGAAGTATTTCATATTTTGAGCATGTGTTTTACGTTATGCTATTTTTTATATTTTATATTTTTTATACGATGCGCTAAAACGTGAAAATTCAATTGTGTTCCAGTGTAACTGAAATGGAGCGCATAACTAACATTTGCTTAGCACGTTTGGTGCTGATTTATCTCGTATTGGTAATAACCTTCTTGGCAGCTTAATGGTAAATATTTTCCCCGACTTCTTACTCTTGAGCAACTCGTAAGTATCAGTTATCTAACTAATAGGAAACCTATACGCGTTACACAGATGTTTGTATAAAAACATGCAAGTTGTGTGAAATTGACTGTATTTATTTGTTGCGATATAAGTATTGATAAACAACAAACTGTTTGTAACTGTATTCTAAATACAATGTACTAGAGATTTGAATCTGTTCTTCCAAAACTATATCACAGACGTATAATCTCATTTTTATGATGGGTGGGATTTCTAATCGTTCAGTAGCTGACAGGTTTCTTACATGTTTGAATGTATGATTAGCTTAATAGTGTATAAAGATAAAGCTACTGTGTCCATGGTCAGCTCCACTTTGGTACCGATATTTCAGGAATTAATATAATCATAATTTCTTTTACGAGTATTTACTACTAATTGATGACATATTAACATGAATCGCCATATAAATAATACAGCGCCACACACATAGGTGGCTATATCAATTTATAAACATCTGTAATGAAGATAAAAATAATCAAAACAACCAAGAAAACTACCTCAATTTATTATATACTAATTAGTGTTGAAATCAATATCTGAAGTAGTCCATACTGTTTCGATATTTCAACAACGTACCGACCGTTTTCTTCATAGTGCTTTTATGGTTGGTTGTGATATTTACCAAACATTTTCCCTGCATCAAAATAGGAGGTCTCATCTGTGAGTTGAAACGATGATACATTCACCTATAGTTAGTCACAAACCCTATTTAGTAGACGTTTGCTAAGTAAGATCACATTCACGAATAAAACCTTCCTAACATTAATTGCAAATCAAATAAAAAAGATAGACATCAAAACTCTGTTCTTATACGCAATTATGGAATACAAATAATACTCCTTGCACGATATCTTACTCCAAATTAACGTTAGATATAACGAACGACGATTGCATGAATAATAAATACTCGAGTTGTTATTGTGCCTCATTATAAAAAGATGCTTTGCTTTTATAATTGAGTAAGTTTCCCGTAAAAGCTCTATGTAACAACAGTATTGATTTTGATAGCTTTCACACTTTTAAATATTTATGTAAATAAAGCGAATGCAAAGTAATTTTCTTTAATAAACGAATTAATATTAAATAAAGTTACAGCTATTTTGAGCTTTTTGTGACATCGTAAACGTCATTCAAACGTTATTCGACGTAACTGTTATTTCATAATTACACCATTTGATGAATGTTTGACATAATCTGTTCAACAATACTACTAGTTGATTCATGTATTTACTCAACTACTTAAATAACTACATGTACGTGGGTGAATCAAAAAGTTCGTAGAATTTTGTCCTAACTTTTTTGTTTTCAGAGTTATTGTCGTCATATTTATGCTGAATTAATATATTGGTATTTTCTTTATAAAAACAGAAGCATAGCGACCTGATGATAACCGTTTTAAAAATATTTATATCTTAAATAAGGGAGATTACGTATAGACGTAACGCACGGTATTGAGTACGTTTGTGTAACGTCGTGTTACGACAGCATATTATTAACTAACTTTGCGTAATACTTGTCTTATGCTCTAAACATTGATGTTTAACTTTGCAAATGTTTACAATGTCGAAAACTACAGTACGGTTATCTGTCAATAACATCGTTTTTAATTAAAAAAAATATTGGGTATCTTTCAGTAGCAATTTCTCCCGCTTGTTCAAGTTAACGCTTATTCACTGTCTATCTGACAAGTATCTTACTCACTCACGTATTCAACCCCTAACACACTTATCTATGTACTGTTTTATGAAAAACGAAACACCACATTGTTCTAGAATATACGGGTACAAAATGCATTGCATGCCTATGCATAATATCGCTCAAACAAATTATTTTGGTAATGTAGTTCGTCCACAATAAAAACTTGCGTTGCATAAAACGTCCAAAACGTCGCAAAATTGTGCCGTAGGACAATCTTCCTCCACACATTGAATCAAGTGTGTCGGACTTATTTTAAGAGCAATCGTATAGAATTTTTAAAAGTAAAAATTTCACTCTGATAATATTTCAAATTTTATTTTAATTGTACATTCTATGACTTATAATAAAATTATTAAGTTTCGAAAATGGTCTGTGCCACAATGTATCGCTAAAACGCACGAGTAGGACAATTTTCCTCCACATATTCCATTCTAATAATCTCGATAAGTATTGGCTAGAATGCATTGGGATTTTATTATTTATAATAAAACAAAAATAATATTTTAAAAACGAAATCATAATTATTTTATTTATAAAAATGAAAAAATAATTGCGTACTAAGCAGGCGTCTTCGGAAATTTTTCAGCAATTTTTTGCAAATTTGCACTTTTTTCGTGTTACCAGTTTATTATTTAACTTTTTTATGTTTTGCACCCGTGATTTTTCACGATAGTATGTTAAAAGAAGTCACTTCTGGTGTCACTCAGTGCAGTATCCCGCAAATTTAATGACATTTTGAATAAAACGGCTGTTATTTTATGCCGACGACCAATAGTTTGTGTTACAAATTGCACACGGATTTTTGTATATCTGTCGGGCATTGTCTCCAATTCTACGGCTACATATTATTCTACATGAACTCAAATTAATATGACAATGTAAACACGTTTATAATGAATAGTTTGGTATATGATATGTAATGTATCGAGTGCAATAGAAAGACATATCAACTACTGTTTTACAGCGAGTGTACGTAATTACGAACGTACTCAGTTGCGTGCGTTACGTCACACCGGAGCACACTGATAATTTGAAACATTTTTTATTCAATTTTCTTAACTATTTCAATTGTAGGACCTCCAAAATCCGTCAAAATGTTATGCCTGATTGCATGATATAATTTATAAAGTCTGTTAAAATTGCATAAGTCATCTCCGATCAATAATGTTTTAATCGACATTTACGTAATGACACTATATAGAAATAACCGCGTAAAACGGGTCTACCGGAATTGACAGAACCGCGGACTGCTATCAAAATATGCGTGAAACTAGAAATATACGTACGGCATCAGAGACAATATATGGTTTGAAACGTGCAGGTATATAATCTGAAATAAATAGACATCGATTTATAAGTGGAATTAGTGCTTCCGTGTAGGATATCAAAAGTTGCCAACCGAATACAATACACCCGATATTGGTGACGTTGGAACGCAACGTCGTCAAAGAGGACCAGCGCTATATAATAGCGGATATAGCAAAACACTTAGATTAATCTTACGAGACAGTGTACACGATATTAAACAAACAATTTAAAATGCAGAAACTATTATCACGATGGTTATTCAAAAATACCTACATATTAGTCCCTCGAGAAGCGAAAATGAGTCATAACGTTAACGTAAGTATTGACAAACATGGCGTAAGTTTGACGTCGTTCATCAAATGACGTTGACGTGCTCCGGTATGCTGTTACAGCGTGTGTGCGTTTCAATGTAAAAATCATGTAGTTTTGACTAATGCATTGAAATTTGACAAATTGTTTTGTTATACTTATGATCACATTATATTAAAAGTTGAAAGCAATTGAAACTTCGGTTTGATATTTTTCTACGAACTTTTTGATTCACCCACGTACGTATACACTTTATTAACCAGTGTCAAGAGCGCTAAGAATGATGGATAAATACCAATATAGCATTGCCATATTTGATGATGTATTAAGTTTTGATATGATGAGATATCAAATTATTATCTCTTAAAATCAGAAAAAAATGAGATACAAATTGCGATTATATATTCCACCGGGTAATGAATTATCAAGTAATGATTCTAAATAGTAAATTAGCTTAATGATATTCAACTGCTGCTAAATGAACTAAAACTTATATGATATTAGATGTTGATAGTCATTATCAAATTATAGATATAGGTTATACGCTGATCATCAAAAAATCAAATTTTATTATACGAGAGGTGTTTAACTTATTTATGAACAGAAAATGAACATCGATATTTTGTTACTCTAACAATGAAATTGAATAAAAACTTAAATATTTTGTAAAGAAGTGTATCAAGAAGTGCATATACTATTTGTAAATTTGCTAATGCGTTCCGGTTAAATCATAATCAGCATTGGCATAATGGGTGTTGTTATTTGCGGTTTGAAGGTTCAAAGCTCCAAATATTTGTGTTTATATTTTTCTTCTTTAATCGATGTTTTAGTATCAACCAGATAGAAGATTTTATTGTTAAAGCATGAAAAGACTTGAAAATCCCCTGTTCGGTTATATAATATATCAAAGTTTTATTCTTAAGTTTTTTATTTGGTGTTGTACATATTGACTTGAAACTGAGTCTAAATGAAACACTATATTCTTGGAACAGTCACTAGGAACGATACTAAGCACTTATTAGTTAAAAACCTGATTTGAAACGGTTTGTACATAAGACCTCAGCCTTCAATTTCGTCTCGTCAATTTGATATTGATTTCGACGTGCGTATTTCAATAATAACAAACACAATGCCTTTCAATTGAAACGGCCGAGAACACACAAAGGTGGATAAACACCAACTTTTCCCTATCCTTGTGACCTTTTCTAAAATAGCATACCCTAACATATCATAATATTTTCTATAATACAGCATTAATTCGCCATAGTGAAACAATTTTTCCACAACATGTTGTTAATTTCATAACTATAAATTCAACTTTTTCGAACTAATTTCACTGATAGTTCTTATGAACACTACCATCCGTGGTAATATTCAGCGGTTTGCAAAGGGTTTCATCAAAGAAACCATTAAACCAATTAACTTTATAGTGTATGTTTCGGCAATGCTTGGCAATTTTCAATTGTTGGCGCCATTTCACTATTACTGGAAACAGAACTCTTATAACCCTTCTAACGACAAACATAATTTATTTTCTCATTAAAAATGCAAAATAATAATTTGCCAACACTTTCTTTATGCTTATAAAAGGGCAAATTTGCCTTAAAAACATAAAAACAATGTTATCTACTAAATTGTTATTTTAAGCTTTAACCAAATGAAATGTACACTATATAATGATCATATGCTGAACTTAAAACATTTTCTCAGATGGTTTAAAAGAGATATTTCAATTGTTTTATTTAATATTGCACAATCGGCGTTCTTGGTTTGTTCATACATGTTGAAGAAGTTTTAGCTAGTATGCGATCGCTCAACACAAACCGTGCACCGGGACCAGACGGTTTGTGTATTGAAATGTTCAAAGCAACTAGTGACACTATAGCACCATATCTTACCTTACTCTTTAACAGAATTTATGAATCGAGCGAATTTCCGGAGAGTTGGAGCATGAGTGCAATTACACCCGTACACAAACGCGGCTTCAAAACAGACCCTAATAACTTTCGAGCTATTTCGCTAATAAATAGTGTGAGCAAAATATTCATGTATATATTGAGCAATAGACTCAGATTATGGTGTGAAGAAAACAACATAATTGATGAAAGCCAAGCAGGCTTTCGTAGGAAGTATTCCACTGTAGACAATATCTTCAATTTACAATCTGTAATCCAGAAATATGTATCCAAAAGTAAAGGTCGAGTATATGTGTTTGATATTGACTTCTTTAAAGCATTCGACTCATGTACGCATACCAATCTATGGAACAGTCTAATACGCAAAGGGGTGCCTTCTGATAGCAAGATTCTGGGGATATTCAAATCAATGTATTCACAACTAAAGTCATGTGTGAAGGTCGGTAACTGCTTGACAAGATACTTCGAGTGTAATATTGGTACAAGACAAGGGTGTGTGACTTCACCGCTCATATTTTCATTGTTCATTAATGATTTGATTGCAGACTTAAAAGCTGAATGTGCGCCAGGTATATATGTTACTAACGACATTGATGAAGTGATCGGTTTCGTGTTCGCGGATGACGTTGCGGGGGTTACAGAAACTGCCATTAAACTACAAAATCAGATCAGACATATTGAACGCTACTGTGATGCTACAGGAATGAGTTTGAACGTTGATAAATCAAAGATAATGGTTTTTAGAAATGGCGGTCCATTACGCTCGTACGAAAAATGGTTTCATAAAGACTCAAAAATTGAAGTTGTTCCTTGTTACAAGTATCTTGGTGCTTGTTTTACGTCTAAATTAAGTTGGACACATATGCTAGATGTTTTGTGTAAACAAGCCACAAAATCCATTGTTTATATTCTGAAATGTCAAAAGTATTTTGGATATTTTCCACCATCTGAAGCATTCAAACTATTTGAAACTATGGTACAACCAATTTTGTGTTACTCTGCTCAGGTCTGGGGTTACCAACCATACTCGTGTATAGAACGGGTGCATGTTAGATTTTGCAAACGGCTTTGTGGGCTAAACAAAAATGTTGCTAACTTTTTTGCATTGTCAGAGTGTGGAAGATATCCATTGTATGTGAACTACGAGTATATGTCACAATGTGTTAAATATTGGTTGACTTTATTGAAAATGGACTCAAAACGCTACCCAAAACAGTGCTATATAATGCTACGTAATCTAGACATGTCAGAACGCAACACGTGGTGTACAAAAGTGAGGGCAGTGCTATTTGAATACGGGTTTGGATATGCTTGGATAGCAAATGACGTTGGTGATGACGTGAAGTTTTTGTCCATGTTTCGTGGTCGATTAAAAGATTGTGCTTTACAATCTCTGCATTCAAATATAGACAATAGTGCTAAGGCAATCCATTATAAGAATTATAAAACTCTACTTGATGTAGAACGGTATCTGTCGGTGGACATGTGCTACAAGTACAAAAGAACATTAGCCAACTTTCGTTGCTCTGGTTATTCCTTGATGGTTGAGGTAGGGCGGCATCAAAATGTTGATAGAGACTATAGACATTGTACTTTCTGTTTGAAGAACAATATACAAGTGGTAGAGGACGAAATGCATTTTTTACTTGTATGTCCCCTTTATAATAACATCAGACAGTGTTATTTTAAACAACAGTGGCTAAATAGTATTGTTTGTGAGAGGATGTTTTATAACGTAATGTCTGACACTGAGTTTAGTAGTATCACTAGCATAGCCAAATATTTATACTTTGCAATGGAATATAGACGGGTCATGCAATGTAATTAAAATGCAATTCAGTCATAAAATCAGTGTATGTCTCTAAATTATTAACATTGTTTGTGTTGAATGTTTTGTTTCTAGCTTGTGTTAATTAGAAATGTTCATTTATATCATATATGTAAATGTATTGCTTAAAATGTTGACTATTATACAACGATGATGCTTTATTTAAAATATTATTTTGTCACTCACATGTATCAAATGTAGAATGTGTGTATTTTGGGCCGGTGGCCTTGTATTACAATAAACTTGAGTTGAGTTGAGTTGAGATACATAAGTTGAACACCTCTCGTATGTATATCCAATAGGAAAAAGAAAAAGGCCTGTCACTAGGAGGGTTCATGCCAGTACCATATATTTTTTTCGAACAATCAATCCTCCATATCTAGACACTGGCAAATACAGTGCTAGTCGCTATACGCTGAACGGATAGCAATAAAAAAAGTCACCACTTACATTCATAGCCAGTTGTCTTGGAATAGAATCAGTTCATATAAAAGTGATTACAGGCGACGTGGTATAAGCTTATTTTTTTCCATTTCGATAGCCACTAGACACGAGAAAGACGTAGTAGTGGAGACTCCCATGGACAAACAAAGTCTGCCTTACGCAAACATTTGCCATATTGTAGACATTCCAGAACATTTTATTGTTTTAAACCCGATGCATTTGAGAGATGTTGTAAGTTAACACACTACACAATATTATCACATTCGTATTGTTCCGTATACTGTTGATATTTATGGGTTTAATCGTTTGTAATGTGTGTCTTGTTTTCCACATAAACGCATTTTACTAGCCAACTGTAGATACTAAATTTGATTATTCTTTGGACAGTGTGTCAATGAAATAAACTTGTGGCTGGTTTACATGCTAAACGCTATAGTTTATCAGTCCCTTGAGAAAATCATAGTTGGTATTACAATGTTGAAATAGGTTTATAACCAATGGTATTAAGCCGAGAAGATGTCATCACAAAGAAAGACGTTCGTATAATTTAGAAAAACAAGACAATGAACCATTACAATTTAGCTCAGCTAAGATATCTATTAATACACTGGTAATGTTTTTTTTATCATTGCTACTTTACAATCAGCATCAAACTAAAACATGTATAATCGGAACTGTAAACGTCATCCAACATCGTCTATGTGAACATTTTAATTCCACAAGGAGATCTTAGTGCTATTTCCATGTGGTAGAACCTAAAACCTACATGACTCGCCAAATAAATAAGACAGCGCCTCACACATAGGAGGCTATATCAATTTATAAACATCTGTAATGAAGATAATAATAATCAAAACAACCAAGAACACTACCACTATTTATTATGTACTAATTAGTGTTGAAATCGATATCTGATGTAGTCCATGCTGTTTCGATATTTCGACAACGTACAGACCGTTTCCTTCATAGTGCATTTATTGTTGATTGTGATATTAACAAACATTTTCACTGTATCAAATCGGAGGTCTCATCTGAGAGTTGAAACGATGATACATTTACCTTTGGTTAGTCACAAACCCGATGAAGTAGAAGTTTGAAAAATGAGATAACATACACGAACAAAATCTTCCGAACATTAATTGCTAATCAAATAAAAACGTTAGACATCAAAACCCTGCTCTTATTCACAAGTATGTAATACAAGAAAAACTCCTTGCAAGAAACAATACTACGAATTAAGACAAATTGTTAGATATAATGAACGACGATGATTACATTAATGATAAAAACGCGAGTTGTTATTGCGCCTAATTATAAAAAGAAGCAATACTTTCAAAATTGAGTCAGTTTTCCGGAAAACTTTTTGATTTTGGTACATTTCACACTTTTAAATACTAATGTAAATAAAGCGAATGCAAAGTAATTTTTGTTAATATACGAATTAATGTTAAAGAAAGTTACAGCTATTTTAAGCTTTTAAGTGACATCGCAAACGTCATTCAAACGTTATTCGACGTGACTGTTATTTCATAATTACACCATTTGATGAATGTTTGACATAATATGTTCAAAATAGTACTAGTTTATTCATGTATTTACTCAACTACTTAAAGAACTACTTATACACTTTATTAACCAGTGTTAAAGAGCGCTAAGAATGATGGATAAATATCAATATACCATTGCCATATTTGATGATGTATTAAATTTTGATATGATGAGATATCAAATTATTATCTCATAAAATAGGAAAAAATGATATAAAATTGCGATTATATATTCCACCTGGTAATGAATGATCAAGTTATGATTTTAAATTGGCTAAATGATATTCATCTGCTGCTAAATGGACTAAAATAATGCAATATTAAATGTTGATAGCCAATAGCATATTACAGATATAGGTTATACAATCATCATAACAAATCGAATCGTATGATACCTGTCAATATGGAAAAGAAAGAAACCTGTCACATAGAGGAATTATGTTCGTACAATATCATTTTCTTATTCCTATGTACATGTAGTAAAATTGAGCTTTTCCCCATTCTATTGGAGTTAACGAAATTCATCAACCACTGAATATGAAGAAGACGTAGTTGTAAAAATTCTCACGGACGAATAAAACCTGCATACGGCAAGCAAAATTTGACCATTTATCATACTGAAGGCAGTCAAGCTCATTTCTTTCTTTAACCTATCAATTTTAAAGGGTTTTTTTTTCAAGTAAACACTCCATAAAATAGTATCACATACGCATTGTCTCGTATTCTGTTTATAGTTATGGGTTTAATCGTTTATAATGTGTGTCTTGTGTTCCACATAAAATCCACAAAAACTCATTTTACTAGCCAACTGTGTATACAAAATTTGGTTATTCTTTGGACATGGTGTCATAGTAATATAGTTGTGGCTTGTTTACAAGCTATACGCTATAGTTTATTAGTCTCATGAGAAAACCCATAGTAGGTTATACGTACACTTTTGAAACAAGTTTATAACCATTGGGAACCATTATACGGATCTTGCCAAAAAGATTCCACCAGAAAGACATACGTTCGTATAATGTAGAAAACCAAATCATTGAACTTAATCATTTTGCTCAGCTAAGATAGTATATTATATTTTCATACACTGGTGATCTTTCATACATAATGAACTACCTCGCTTGTTAAGAATGAGAAGGTTGTAAGTGGCAATTACGATAATATAAGACCAAACATATTTGAAATCTGCATCACAATCTTGTGAGAATACTTTCATTAAATTTCGAACTTGTCATGTTAACCAAACTGAAGATGAAATAGCTTGTTGTACCATAGGTAAAGAAGGTTTGTCGGACAGTTTTTCTTGTTTTCTCAAAAAAATGATTTTGTAGTTACACCCTTCTCTTTCTAAGCCAGCGATCTATCAGCTACATCACGTTACAAATGTGACACATTGGAATGTGACAATATTTTATCGGACTAATAACAGTCAACATCAAACTTATATAAGCGCGCCTTCAACTCCATCCTGCAATTTTTATCTGACAATTGTAATTCCATAAGGAGATCTTAGCACTGCTTATATGTGGGGTGAACCTAGATTGTGTGAACGCATTGATCCTCTTTTTCAACCACAGGGTAATTACTAAAATAATCCAGACGTTTTAGATGTCACAGACGCAATAATCAAAAGTAACATGACTTCAGGCACCCAAGGTTATGTCTGTTAACTAGGACAAATAGACTACAATAGACTACAAGGATCATCTTACACACTTCATTCTTCTCTACAATCTGAACAATGTGTACACTATAGATGTGAAGCGTTAAAAGGAGTAAAGCAGTTGGAACGTGTAGACAGCCTGAACACGTAATGATATTTTTATCAATACAATATGCTAAAACATTTAAATTTAATTGTGTTCCTGTGTCACTCAAACAGATTACATAACTAACATAAGCTTAGCACGTTGGTTGCTGATTTATCTCGTATTGTTAATAATCTTCTTGGTAGCTGAATTGTAAATATTTCCTTAAACCTTTTGATCTTGCGCAACTCGTAAGTATCAGTTATGTAACTATTCGGAAACCTAAGCTCAACACACAAATCGCTGGCTTAGAATGAGAAGGTCGTTCCTAAAAAATCATTATTCAGAGAAAGCAATAAAAATTGTCTGACAATCACTCTTTTCTTGTGGTAACAAAAACTTTTAGGCTCTTAAATAGCGCCCAATGATGGACGTTTTAAATATATGTATTTGTCTTATAATAAATAATGTCGTAAGCGGCTTCTCGTACTAAGCCAGCAAAAGGTTCCTATCAAAACGGTAAGTTGTGTAAAATTGAATGTGTTTATTTCCAATGCAGCAAATATTGTTAAACAAAAACAATACCATCCAATGGTATAAAATGACTTGTATTCTTCAACAGCAGTTATATTTGTAATTGTTCAACCCACGATTCTGGAATGTTTAAACTTTTATTACGAGTTTGTTTCTAAACAAAGAATGTTTTATCATATATGCACATAGGTAGGTAAACCAGTGTCTGAAATAAGGAAATTAATAATCAAAACAACCCGGTAAACATACCTCAAATTATTATTATACTAATTAGTATTGAGATCGATATCTGAGATCTGCCACATCTTTGATTTCAGACATTAGTTATGACACCATAAATCTAATCTAACTTACTCCGTAATGGCTCCCTTCTGGCCTCCGTAGCTCAGTGGTTAGGCGGGTTCAAATACGGGTGGGGCACATACATATATGTCTGCCACATTTCAGCAAAAGCTGACTGGCAGGCAAATAACGGCTATGCTCAGCAGTAACAAAGGTGATTATACTTAATCATCTCAATCAATCTAGGTACGACATTGTTCAGTGTAGCTGTGTTTTGGTTTTTCTGATTTCTGTGCTCGGCTGGTTACATGTTGGTTGAGTGCTACCTTCCCTTTCCTCCTACCGGTCTTTAATACAGTCGATTAAATAAGTATTACTATTGAAGGAGCTATCCCGTTAGAACAAATAGCGGTGACTACCATTAACTGAGTTACACACAGTTACACCTAGATATACATAGTTTATCTGACGAAAGAACATATGTATATAACTGTTATCATTTAACTTTGAACAGAATATATTACACCATATTACCGGGTGTCACAGAATAGAAATAGTATTGTATAACGCACATATATCACTGCCATGTTTGATGATGTTTCAACTTTTTATATGACTAGAAATCAAATTATTTTCTCTTAAAATAGAAAAAAATGACATAAAAGGTGCGGTAATATATTCCAACCGGATATTAATTGTAAAATGGTAGGCAATATTAGGTGTCGATCATAATCACTTCATAAAAAATCTAATCTATCACATATCATCTTTTTTAAATCAGGTAAGCAAAAGGCAGTCATTTGAAGGGTTCATTCCAGTTCTAGATTAATTCTTTTACATATTAAGATATAAAAATTTATACATTATTTAAGTCTTATCAGGATCTTCTGTTTAAATATACATTAAAGAGCTCCTGGTCTTGTGGAAAAAAGAAGTATCATCTCGACACTGAATCAGGAAGTACTAAAACTACATCTAAACGTTTTACGAAAAGCAATAAAAAGGCATCTTTGACATCTTTTACGATTTGGTAATCGTAGAATCGGTTCATGAAAGTGATGAGAATAGTACATGTGTTTTTCCCCAATTTTTGTAGTCCTTGGCAACCATCAACGGACAGGAACTGCTCTACATCAGGACAAAATAATAACAATAACGACTTGATTTACATTTTGTATAATACTTTATACATTTTACAGTAAATGTCAATTTTCAATATGGTCCGCAACGCGAGTAGTAGAATATCTCATACCGCGTAAATGAAACAATTGCCACACTGAAGAGAGTCCAGCACACTTTCTCCTATTCAAGTCGATCCATCTTTGAAGTACACATACTAAAAACGACTATCATATATGAAGTTACCAATAAACAGTCTATATCTGTGGGTTTATTCGTTTCCGTGAGTTGTTTGTAATGAAATACGCCCAAAATGTATTTTATTCGCAAACAGCGGATCAATAAATTTAAAGATTCTTAGGACATTGTGTCATTTTAATATACTTGTGGTTTGTTTACTAGCTAAGCTGTATAACCTACCGTTCCCTAGAGGATGCCATAGAGTATAATATAATGATAATAAAAGTTTACAAACAATGGGACAAACTATAAGGTTTTAGCCAAAAAAAACGTCGTAAGTTAAACACAACATTATATACATGAAGTGTAAAAACAAGTTTAATGCTTTTTGGACTTTTTGGAATTTAGTCGTGGAACTTTTTGGCTTAGCTTAGCTATATTAATATTTAGAATTTAACACTATTGTAACATGACAACCGCTCGAGAAGCAACGTTGTAAATATTGAAAAAAGATATACCCATTCCAAGATGGTGTACGTTCTACAATAAAAAGGATTTTTTTCATAGCTGCGCGGCAAATCAGACATTAAGAAAACTAATTGTCTATAAGTAAATTTTGATCTTTCACTGATACATACGCGAAATATCAAAGACATTGGTTGAAAAATAAGAACTTAATTAAACATTAAATATACTATGTACCAAGGAGGCGGGTCGCATCGTGACGTTATTATGACGTCGCATTTCAAGCACAGTCTTTTAACGTAAAGAAGCATTTAACATTTTTGTTTAAAGTCATGTTTGACTTTCTAAACATATCTAATAACACTGTTCCGATTGTTTAAATGTGTTTCCGTACCATTAAAAATTGCTCAAACTTCGGAGCATCTATCAGTGTACAAACATCGTTTATTAACGTCAACTAAATTTTCTATGACATCACCTATCCTTACTTGTAAGTTCATAACTCCGCGATCTGTAAACAATTTGTGCCAACAGAACACAGGCGGCTGCTTAATGCCACTAAATGCTGTTCTAATATCAATAAATAATTAGACAATTGTCAAATTCTAATTAAATGTAATGTTGGTTTTATACACTATCTTGTTGTGCATTGTTTTCATTGTGAATCAGGAATCAATAGCTCACTGCTTTGTTTTATATTCATGTACAAGTAACATAGATTACTGAAAAACTTCAAACATTACGTTTCGAATAAAGACTATTTTCTGATTGGCAAAACCATTACATGTATTTTAAATCAAATTATTGATGTTTAATTGTGATATTCTACTTTACCCTTTATCGTATTGTTTGCATGTTTTATTTTTTTCCAGGAATATAGATAATTTACACACATCGTTACGGATTGGTATGATTTATAAACGTGTAAAAGTCCATAGACTATATGCTTGTGCATATTTCAACTGCTAAACTAAAACGTGTCTTAGAAGTTCTTTGTTATGATTAGCAGATTTATCAATGAAAATATTGAAGTATTGCCAAAACTAGGATACCAATTCGATGGGGCCCGCATCGATTTTTATGGCAGGAGACATTTTATCATTTTAATTATGAACTATACTGTTAACCCAATGGTTTGTATAGGCGATTGGTATGAATTCCAGATTGTGTCTCTTTACAACGCTACTGAAAATAACCAAGATTACTCATCGTTGATTATATACTCATTAAAAGGTTAAATGCTCATAAAAGTCTCTTTAAGTCGAACATTTCTCATAAAGCAATCATGATGAAGGTTATTGTTATATTATTCCGGAATCTGTGGGTTTTATGTAAGCAATAAAGTTCAGAATTATAGCGTTGGAAATATTTTCGCAATGCTTTTTTGGTCCTACGACGTCCAAGGTAGGACTAAAGTGTGCATGTGTTGCGAGTAAACAAAGCAACGTTTCACAGAAAAGAAAAGCAGAATGTATCAACGCAAAACCGGAGGCATAGAATAGAGCTTAATAAATTTCATCAAATTGAAAATATACAGGTTCGTATTCGAAACACAAATGTAACTTTTAACGTATAAAACATAATCCACAGACGTCTAGTAACTTAAGACCATAAACAGATGTATTTTAAATCGAAATCAAGGACGAAAATTTTAAAGACATTGATCACAACGTTACACAATTCCCCGTTTGATCATAAGTTTGTTTTGTTTAGATGTTCTTTAAAACAGTACATTGATATAAAAATGTAGCTTTGGCTTATGGATAAATCCGATTTACTTGGTGAGACAGGGTTACAGTGAATGTCAAACTATAATAAGACAGTACTCGCACGCACAAGGACAAATTCGTTTATACAAAAACTGTACACTTTGAAGTTTGAAAGGTGAACCCTCCGTTATCTGTGCCAAAGTCAACAAGGGATGAATGTCAGTCTTATAAGACGGCACATTTTCCCCAGAGATCCTTACGGCAAACTAGCGCACAACATATTTCAATACCAGGGAAATCCATATGTTGTGAAATACTATACTACGAGTTCATTGAAGCAATCACTTAAACCTATACCGTCGGTGTGTGTGCGTCTGCTGCAACAGTCAACCACATAATCAACATTTACGTAACACGTTGATTTATCTCGGATTGGTAATAACCTTCTTGGCAACTTAATGGTAAATATTTCCCCAAACTTGTTGGTCTTGCGTCGCACGTAAGTATCGGTTATATAACAAAGTGGAAACATATACTCAACACTTCGTATCGAAACCTGCAGATGAATTTGGTAGTATTTATTTTCCGACTATTAATTTTGCAAAACAACAAGCGCTACATTTATCAATTTGTTGTAGAAACAAATAGTTCATGTATTAAATCATTCTGACTGTTTAAAAGTTCTAGAGTTGTCTTGTGAACGGTGTGTTCCTTAGGATAGTTTTGCTTGTGCATTTAAGGTTTTTGACCACATAGGATGATCAGATAAACCAACCCAATTATTTGAAGTTCGCCATTAATTATTAAAAGGCATACATCATGTACAATTGCTCATAATGCTAATAACACAATTAATTTAACATCATGAGCTTCGTTAATAACTTCCAGCTGATTATTCAGAGTAAAAAGTGATTATAGAAAATTATTGTAAACCAACTCGGTACGGCGGATTCAACATATTAACCAGTGTTAAAGAGTGATAAGAATATTGGATACATATCATACATCATTGTCATGTTTGATGATATATCAACGTTTAAATATGACGAGAAATCCAATTATTATCTCATAAAAAATGAGATAAAATATACGATTATATATCTTGTCCGTGTAATCATTGAGCAATCAATGATATTCAAATGGTATTTTATGCCATTGTTATGTTCCAAAATAAACATAAGTTAAAGTCTAAGTAACAATCCACGTAGATAATCATCTCGATAAAAATACCAAATCGTATCACAATGTTCATTCAGATAAAAGCACGTAGAAAATTTAAAAGTCATTTTAAGGGACAAGGACTAATTTTTTTTCACATTCCATAAGTGACGTGATCGAAACTGGAAGAAATTCCAAAGACGGATTTTAAATTATTCAACATTATCCAAGTAATTATATTGAATCAATGCTTTTCATAAAAATGATAAAGGCGTCATTGAAATTTTTTAGCGTTCACCAGTCCATCTTCGGTACTACATTTGTAGTCATTTGGCAGTCATTAAGCAACTCATAAGACTAGGTTAGACACAGAGTCCCTTGTATACAGTCAATAGTAATGGTTTTATTAGTTTTTGTGTGGCTGACATGCACGTTTTAAAAAACAAAAAATGCATTATATTTCGAAAACTGTAGTAAATTTGATTACGCTCGGGACAGTTTTGCATCTTAATATACGTACTCTGATTTTTTCAGTCTGACCGTTAAATTGTACATTTTTCTTGTGAAAGGGATAGACGGTGAGATATATTAAATATCTATAAGATGCCATAAGATAAACATACAATGAAATATAAAAGAACAAATGTAATTCATTTAGGACGACTTGTAATGTATATACGAGGGTTGTACGCGAAAGTCGCGAACATTGCCTCCCATTTAGAAGCAACGTGTTATTTTCCTTAAACCTTTTAACAAATTTTCGGTCAATTCATTTATAAGATATATATAGTTCTTAGAATTTATTTCCTGACGCATTTTTGTATAAACCAGCATGGACGCGCGTGTATGTTCTTACTCGACTGATATCTAAGTTCGATAACGTTTACAGACAGACTTTGCAAGTTCATGACATTACTACTAGTACATTTATATATTTGCCTGTATTGGAAACCATCGTTTAATGTTCTCTAGGATTGTTGAACCATTTAGTACTCCAATTGGTCATTCATTGCACCAATTTGAATGGCCACATCGAACAGAAATCCACCAAACAATGATTGCATTTGTCATGCAAAATATTTTATCACTTTACGAGAGAAGAGGCTGACTTAATCGGCTTGATAAAACAAACATGCCAATTTACCATAACCTCAATTTTATAAAGTAAACCAGCTGTATTGTACACATACAGGGATCCATAAATGGTTCCAATCATATCAAATAAAAATGTTTTTATACATGCACAAACTTTTAAAAATATAATCAGTTTTATTTCAAACCAGGATTCATATGGCAATATCAATGATTGCAACTTTTCATGACTGGATTATGTGTGCTATAAATCGAAGTTCAACATTTATCCGCGATATTTGCAGTAGGTTTATTCTAGTCGTTCACCTCATTACATAACATCCAAAAAACTTTCTTCAACATTCGTGCCTACAGCAACAATTTAACTGGTTGTTGCAAAGCTTCACGCTGCCGTATGCTTTGTATTTCTATTGTTATCATAACGGAACACAGATTAATGCTTCTTAAACTTTTATACGTATCTAACACTTATTTGCATTGAACAGTGTTGTTTACGCCAAATTTTACTTCTGAACATCATACTCAACAATGAAAACTTAATCGCTCCATCATTAATCCTGCTGAAAATTAAGTGACAAAATCATTTATCAATCGCCGTTTGAACTGCAAATCTAATTACTTCATTAGCTTTATTTGGTTTTCTTCATACTTTTCCCCGATATTTAGAATACTTCTTAATTGCAACATAATATGTTATATACGAGTGATAAATGATTCTAATGCCACCTGTCAATACAGTTGTAGTAGTTCCTTGTCTTCACTACGCGGTCTAATTGTAAAATACTGAACTATCTTTTATTTACTGATTGTACATTCCCTTGAACTAATGCTTCATGTTGTTGGAAAATTCTCCATTTGTGTTTTTATTGTAACGCAAAGCCTTATCTAAAAAAACGTTGATCAATAGTTCGCTGGCTTACAATGAGAAGGTCTTAATTACAAAAATCAATATTTTGAGAAAACAGGAAAAACTGCCTGACAGTCACTGTTTACTTATGGTAAAACAAGTGTGTTCAACTCATGTTTGGTAGACATGACAAGTTCCGATTTTCATGTAAAAGCTCACAAGAAGCGCCTTATGGTGTAGATTTGAAATATGCATTCGTCTTATAAGGTAGTAAGTGACACTTACAACCTTCTCATTCTAAGCCAGTGATTTGTACTATAATACAAAATGCCGTACGTAACCTATATTTGCTTTATTTATACTGAAATGTACTTTCCAAGTTTCATAATCACAGTTACCTTGTATAAAGGCAATGCTAAACCTTATTCGGACCCTAGTAGTTATCGAGCTTTTTCGTTACTTCCTGTTATTTCTAAACTATATGAAAAGCTAATACTGAAAAGACTCGAAGACAATGACCTTACCAAAAGTCTTAGCGGTCTTCAGCACGGATTCCAGAAAAACAAAAGTTGTAAAATGGTATCTTTCATTCTACAAGAAGCCCGCGACTACTGCTGCGAACGTGGTAGTCCACTTCAAGCATGTTACATGGACGCGAAATCTGCGTTTGATCTCGTTTGGATTCGTGTTCTTATCTACAAACTGCACAATATTGGTGTAAAAGGAAAAATGCTCCGCCTCATTTGGAACTCGTTTCAGGGCTGCTCGAGTCGTGTTCTACTACATGGTCATCTGTCAAATGCCTTCACTTTTGAACAAGGAACGAGGCAGGGATCTATCTGTGCTCCGTTCTTTTATACCGTGTACGTGGACGCTCTCTTGAATGCACTACAGACATCTCACCATGGTCTATACATAGACAATCTAAGGCTTGCAGCGCCAACTCAGGCTGACGATTTAGTTCTACTCTCCTTATCGCGAATGGGTCTGAACGAACTCTTGAATATTTTCTTCATATATGCAAACAAGTGGCGCTATATGTATAACCCCAAAACATGCGCAGCATCTCTATTAGACAGGAAAAAACAGCGACGCCGCGTTGTAGCACCAGCAAAATATGGAAACACGACAATTCCCGAAACTGAATTATGTAAACATTTAGGGATACTTCAATCTTCAGCAGGGAAACACCCACACAATGTTGATTCGGTGAAGCAAACAATTCGTGGAACATTTATGTCTGTAACAGGAATGATATCCGGACGTACAGGCCCAAACCCAAGTACTGCTATGAAACTATACAGAACATGCGTACTGCCCCGAGCACTGTTCGGCTGTGAATTGTGGAACGACATATCAGATACAAGCTATAAGCAATTAGAAGTCGCCCATCATTTCTGCCTAAAAAGAATGCAGGGTTTCCCTGTCCTCACCCGGTCGGATATGGTAACAGGTATGCTAGGTGTTACCTCGCTACAAGCCTATATTGACACCCAAAAACTGTTGTTCCTTGGGACTCTTTGTCGAATACCCCCCAGTAAGTTATGCGGAAGGATATTTATACTGAGATTATTTCAATATAATGTGTGCATCACCAAAAAACTAGGCTTTATTCCCGATATTGTCCGTGTTTTAGGCAAATACAATCTGTTAACACACCTGTACCAGTTCAAAACAGATGGCACTTTTCCACCGAAAACCACATGGAAAAAACTTTGTACTCGAGCTGTACATGAATATGAACAATCGTCTTGGCGTGCTAGGATGGACTTGTCCACAGACTCTGACGTCTTCAAACGTCGTCATCCGAACCTGTGTGTGAAGCATTTGGACTGTTGCTAAGTTATGTCCAGCAAGTGCCTCCTTAATGAAATTTCTTGCTTGTATATGTTGTTAGCGACCACCTGATCAACCAGAAGAGTGTCTTCGTTGTTGCCGGAGGCGCCAAAATGAAACCTGGCACTTACTGCTTGAGTGTCCTTGTACAGACGGCGAGAGACTATTAAATACATTCTTAAAAAATGTCAGCTCACTGAGTGTTCCTCTCCGTGGAATGTTAAGTCGAATTACAACTCACGAACTAATAGACTACATGCTAGGTAAAATAGACGATGCATTGACTCAAGTGTTAAGTGTAGAATTGTATCCAACATTCTTGATCCAGTGTGCTGAACTTCTTAAACAATTGCACACATAATATGAACTATACCATCATACATACTGTATCATGTAATTAAAACGTCGTGCATTTATTCTCACGTTCAACTGATACAGTTTCTATTTTCGTTTTCGGAGAAACTGTACAGCGACTGTAAATATTGTGTAAAATAATTTGTTCTGTTTCATGTTGATAGTGTATTCACCTATTGTGTTTCATGTTTTCATATATATGTACCTTGATCTGTAATATTTACTATGTACATCTCCAGAAAATGGAGGCAATAAAGATGTATATACATTTTGTATATACTGAACTATCTTTTATTTACTGATTTTACATTCACTTGAACTAATGCTTCATGTTGTTGGAAAATTCTCCATTTGTGTTTTTAGTGGGCAATATTTACCCAACAATTATATTATTGGCAATTGCTTGAAGGAATTGTTTTTGAAGGCGATTGAAATGTGAGTTATTTGGATTTCTAATATCTTCTTTCCCATCATAAGGAAACAGTTTTATTTTTAAATGTTGATAGTAAAAAATAATGTAACTTTATAGTTCGAAAAAATATCGTGTACAAAATATATAATATGCCCTCAATTTCAAAACTAGCAAACTTTTAATCGCTGATGAGCGCCAGTTGTAGCATTTAGTAAGTGATATCAATATACCTCTAAACATAACACTTAAACCGAAACAAGCTTACAGAGACAAATGCTAGAATGAACATAATTGGATGAGTATGTCTAACAAATACAGTTTTCATTATTAAGCCACAAGCCTATATCTGAAAATATGAACATCGTCTGGAACATTTTGCACCTATGTGTCATTCGCCAAAGTAAATATGTCAAACAACGGGGTAATGTCTGAAGTTATCCAGGCCCCGTGTTCACAAAGGATCAACTGATCTAGATAAAATTTGATCCTGAAATTAATTTCCCAATTTTTGGAAGTGTTTGGTGACTTTTCGCATTGAAAACTTATAACCATGTAGAGAACACCTAATATTCTTCAAGTTTACATGTTCAAAATATTCAGACCATCATTTTTCTGTTGCAAACAATTATTATTGTACTTGAGACTGAAAATGATCCTGAAAAATGAGGATTAATTTTTAAAATGAGGATAAAGTAAGTATTTTAATGACTAACCATAAAACAATTATTTTATTGTCTTTGAAACTGAAGGATATGTTTTTATATACATACATGTATAAAAATATCAAGCTTAACCTTAAAATATATACTGAATTCCAATTAATACATATTTGATCTTGATCCTGATCTTGAAAACTGATCCTTTGTGAACTTGGGGCATGACGTTTAAAATATCATAGACACAAATAATTATCAGTAACATTTCCTGAGGTTTTCCAGGCTATGTCTGCGTTCTGGGTCATGTGAAACTATAATTACATTATTTTGTTCATGTAGCACTCCTTTTGCACAGGTTGATACAAATAGGTCATGTTTGTAAGGCGCTGTTTTACCACGACGAATAGTCATTGTAATAAATTTGCGATTATGTTGTAGTACGTCTTGATCGTACTCATTCCATCTATGAGTTCATATGTGTTCGAGAATCAGTATGCAGCCAGACATTTAATGATAAATGAACATTTTGGCAAAACACAAAAGGAAAGTCAATTCGTACATATTTGATTCAAAGAATTATATAAGTTCTATTGCATTTTTAAATTTTTTTAAATATTCAATATGTTTATCTACTTATTGACATACACTCCTAAAGACATTCATAACCCATGTCATAAAAGAATTAGTCTATTTATCTACGTATCGAGGACATGAATAATGTACCTCTTGGTGAGACCGTTTCGTATCAATTTCAAGGATCGTAAAGCCTTATCTAAAAACACGTTGATCAATAGTTCGCTGGCTTACAATGAGAAGGTCTTAATTACAAAAATCAATATTTTGAGAAAACAGGAAAAACTGCCTGACAGTCACTGTTTACTTATGGTAAAACAAGTGTGTTCAACTTATGTTTGGTAGACATGACAAGTTCCGATTTTCATGTAAAAGCTCATAAGAAGCGCCTTATGGTGTAGATTTGAAATATGCATTCGTCTTATAAGGTAGTAAGTGACATTTACAACCTTCTCATTCTAAGCCAACGATTTGTACTATAATACAAAATGCCGTACGTAACCTATATTTGCTTTATTTATACTGAAATGTACTTTCCAAGTTTCATAATTAATCATATTTTAGCACAATGAGGACATAGATCATGTGATATGTGAAGTTATGTTTTACTAGCAACGCATGTGGAAATATGTCAACTTAAAGCAGAAAAGAACTCTCAGATGTAATAATAACATTGCTTGACAAACAATGCATCTTTACATATAATGCTGACAGTAGTTACCAAAAGAACATATTATTTGTAAGACAACACAAAGGGGATTATTAGACATAAGAAAAAGAACACCCATTCAAATATTTCAAGCGGGGACTTGGTGTACTAAGTCGGGTCTTACCTGCGCTTCATTAGGTCACTTGGGATTACTATTATTTTGTTATATTTTACTGCTCCGTGTAGTTGTGTTAAGTTGTGTTGTTACTGTTGTCTGTTCTCGGTTCGTTAATGTGCGTGATGTCGTGCTTGTCCGTCCGATTTTCTCATATCCTTTTTGCACTGCTAGCATGTCTGCAAACTGCATGATTGCTACATTACATTTGTCATTTTAACTGAATCTCGTGTTCATTTCACTGAAGGAGAACGTCACAATGACGACTCGGTGGGTTGTTTAAAGAACAAATGATCTACTGAGTATTATTATATATAAAATCATCTCTCTGTTGTATGACTGTTAGACGAAATAATTTCAAAGGGAATACTAAGAGGTTACTATGAGCGCCATATTCATTAACAAATGCAAAACGTAGGGAAATATTGGACGCAACTTTGGGAGCTGAATGATTTGAATAGATATTGATTAAACAAAATAAAATTTGAAATTCAAACAGGCAGAAAGGAATGAATAGTTTTAATCAAAATGGCTTTAAAAGGTAGGAGTAAAATTTATCATGCAACCATTAAGACCATGCTATTTATGCAACACTCTACTTATAATGTATAAGGTACACATAATACAAATTGCGGACAAAACAAAACGTTATGGGAAACTGATGACATAGACAAAAATGAACTCGTTAAACACCAATAGAGAACAGATTGGCATCTTTACACATACTAGTAGTCAAAACATTCCTTTATTTAAAACTGTTACATCAGAAACTAATCTAGTAAAATTACATTTGAAAAGAAGCATGTCAATTTACAAACTTAAAACTATCGCTTAATGTCAATATTGCCCACACTAGAAGTCAAAATATTCCTTTATTTAAAAGTGATATTGTCGGTAGGATATTATCTAGTCAAAGACGATTCAATTTGTAATTTGATTAGGGACGAACATACAATTACCGAGCAGTAATTGGCAAGGTAAATGACACAATATTCATAAGACAATCCCCAAACTACTCGTATCTCACGTGTTCATAAATATATCACATTTAAATAAACCTTCACAGATATGTTACATTCAATTACGAACACCATTTCGTTTAATAATTTATATTGTATCCGTTGATACGATAATAAATCATTCAGTTCGTCTTTAAGCGGACTCCAAATCTTATAGATCCTAAACGCATCAAATGAATGATAAAATTACATTGCTTAAAGCGCATTTTTCCAATTTATCATAGTGTAAGTTATTCTTTAGCATGTCAGCATGCCTAGTCCAATTACGTTTCAAGTAACAGCTGAACGGTTCATAAAGTCTCATTGACCAGTACGAAGGTAAGATATGAGAAAACTGTGAAGAAAATAGAGTATTTTCTGACCGACATTTTATTGTGTTAACCAAGTAATGTTTAGTCTAACGTGTGTGTATGAAATGAAATGCATTGTATGACGGGTGTTTGTTTCATAAGTAATGCAACTGCCCCGCACACGCGCGCTGGGTGCTGAAAAAGGTAGAACTATTAATTGTTTTCGAAAAAGCTATCCTTCATTGACAATATTCTTAAAGATTACCAAAATCTGTCGGTATATAAAGCCAGAGTATTACTCTATTTTTAAAAGGTCCACTCACACCGACTGTGGTAAATTAAGTAATGAAGAGATAGACAAATCATGACGTTTTCCAGTTTTGAATGACCTTTAAATGGTCGTCCCTTTGGCGCAACAAGGCCCTATCTCACTTTTTCACTTTTTTCAGGAAGAGGAATTAACTTTATTATTTGGTAACAAACTGATGAACTAGTGTTGGCTTTTGATATTTACTTACATAAAACATGACATTGAAGTTGATGAATAATACATACAACAAAAATACACTATAAAAGAGATTTTGATCAATTTTCCAGATACAACCTTGTTGCACCGAATAAATTCAAGATTATTAACAAAGTGTTTGGCGCAACAAGGTTGTATCTCAACACCTTTTAGAGATTCATTTACTTTTTCTATTGAAATGCAATTTATTATGAGGTTTATAAGCACAATAACAATGAAGATCAACTTATCAACAGATTTGTGAATAAATATTTTGCAAAAAACTTTTTGAGGGGCTTAAATTAAAGAAAAAGGGGACAATCATACTATATATAGGTTTACTGTTGGTCAAGAAATCAGGATCCTGTCATAACTCAAACAGTTTTCCAGTTAGGTTTATAAAACTTTGTATATATGTATAGGGACCAACAAGGAGATTAATTTGCAAATTTAATTAAGTTTTGATTCTGACAAAAATTTTGGTTGCTATGGATACACTACAGAAATAGTGAAAATACTTCAAAATCTGGATCTTGTAATAATGGTAACTTAAATAGTTGTCCTGCAAGGTTTATGAAACTTTGTGTGTAAGTAGTTGGCATAAGAGACATTATGTACATGTACTTTATTTTTGCTTATGACAAAAATTGTGTTTGCCATGGCAACAGAAGCATTGAAAATAAGTTTAAACCCGAAGAGGACTTTTGTATTGCTTATAAATCATTATTACTTGTTGAACTTAGATATTGGATTTAGACGGATTAAAAGTCAATTTTGTGGTGTACGCATATGATAACATCTGAAGTTTCACCAGTATTACATTATAACTCAGGTTGACTGGGTCTAACATCTCCTCAACTTCATTAATTTTATGGTCTATTGACTGATTTCCTATCGGTATAGGTTCAAACCCCACTACAGCCAAAATATTTTTAACAATTTTTTCTTTATTTTTTAGTTTTTTAGACAATGTTTTGGCTTCACAACATGACTTTAAAGTGCTATTTGGAGAAAAGTATTTATTTGGAAAATGTTCTCTTAGTTTATAGGAATTCATATGCGGTAAATAGATTAAGGGACTGTACTCCAGTTGGTAAATTGCAAAATTTATCAAAAAGCTCTATTAAAATTGCTTTGTTTGGAATCTGGACTTATTGATTTGGAAGAAACTAAATTGCATAACATCGGTTTATTACCTTTTAAACACCAAAAATTTATTGTGTGACTAACGCAGCAAAATATTTATATAACATTGTTACAGCGTAGTGGGGAAAAGTTGTGACCTAATTAACAGACGGCAAAACATGTTTGGAGTTTTCATCAATAGCATCTTTATTTAAGACTACTTCATGTATTCATGAAACAAAGTTAAAAATTGTGATTAAAAGGTCTACAAAATGTGTTTTTATCATCAAAATGAAGTTTAGTCGCTTTAAAATCAGGTTTAACTACGGACTTCTGATATGTATATTTTCAAAACGACAAAGGTAAAACCTTTCAAATTTTTAGGGTTACATTTATATTATTTATTCATTATTTATTATTTCATAATTAGTTCAAACATCATATTTATGCTTTTGATTGACTAAATAATCATTTTTATGCTAGGGGTAGGGAATCAAAAATAGTTATTGTTCTCTTATTAAACTGATGGTAAAGGTTTTTTATGCCCTGTATCGATAGATCGGGAGGCATATAGTGATTCACCTGTCTGTTCGTCCGTCCGGCCTGGTTAACCCAAATTGACCGTTTCTTCTAGCATTAATATGGCTTGCTACAATTCTTTAAAACTTGCATGGATGTTGTATATGACCTGTGACTCTCCACACGCCTGTATCACCTGACTCCATTTTGACCTTCACCTTGACCTAATTTTGGACATAGACTTACTGAAAGGCCAAATTCTTGATTAACCCAAATTGACCGTTTCTTCTAGCATTAATATTGCTTGCTTCAAAGCTTTCAAACTTGCATGGATGTTGTATATGACCACTCTTCACACGCCTGTATCACCCGACTCCATTTTGACCTTCACTTTGACCTAATTTTGGACTAAAACTTATTGAAATGGCTTCAACAGGGGTATAAGCGTTTATTGAACGCAGTCTTGTTTTTAAAATAGAATGTAGATATCTTTATGGATATTTCAAGGGAAGGAAAATGTTAAAAATACAGTCCTTAGCACTATTTAAAAAAGTTTACACCCTGGCAGCCTAAAACATAATAAAAGAATTATGTTTTAAAAGAATTATGTTTTAGTCAAACAGTCAACAGTCAAATATTCCACTTAATAATCAGATTTCCATTCTAGAACTGAAGAATGTATTTAGACAGAGTTATAACCCTTTACTTATAAATATAATTTTTTGGGGTGAAAAGAGAAATTTTAGGCAGAAGACATACTAATAATAATTGACACTTTCACACTTTCACTTGTGTGTAAATATAAGTTTGAGTTGAATATCTTTAATATTACTGAAGAAATTTAAGTATTCAAAATTTTACCCTTGAGTTTTGCTATTTTCAAGTAAACAAGACTACCCAAAGGCCCATATGTCGCTCACCTGTCTAAATGCACCTATAGATGGTGACCTAAGAAATCATTTACTCCTTCTAGGAAGTAAGAATAGATGATGCTACATCAAAGCTTTAGGCAAGAATATTTTCATGGGTTCCCTATATAAGTCTATGTAAAGCTTACGACCTCTGGCAGGGCCAATTTTCACCCCTGTTCCACTAGTTGATGCTACATACAAAACATCAAAGCTCTAGGCATTGTAGTTTTATTCAAGAAGATGTTTATATATTTTCCTCTATAAATCTTAGTAAAAATGGTGACCCCCTGGCGGGCCTATTTTACCCCAGGGGCATAATTTGAATAATCATAATAGAGGATCACTAGTTGATACAACATTCCAAATATGAAAGCTCTGGGACTTGTGGTTTCAGACAAGAAGATCTTTGAAGTTTACATTTTAAAACCCCCTTTAAGGGCCTCATGGCCTTATTAATCAAAAGACCTGAACCATTTGAACAACTTTGGTAGAGGTCCACCAAAGGAACATTCCTGCAAAGTCCTTCAAAGAAATTGTTGAATGATGGACGGACGACAGACACCTAGTGATCACTTGACAGGTGAGCTAAAAAGGGACATATAACTAAAAAATCAGGGGAGCAAGTGTAACAGGCCTTCATAGCCAACTAAATGGTAGTTCTGATGATAAACAAGTTCAAAGTTGGAGTTGAATATTTGTAACAATATTGGATTATTTAGGAATTTTTAAAAACTTAACCTTGTTATGCAGCGCGGACACTGACACACTTAATTGACAGTATATTAGGTTCTCTTTTTCTTTTATAAGTTAAGCTAAAAATCTGTTTGATCATTTTAAACAAGATTTTACCATGTAGTAGCCAAAATAAAGCCAGAATACACCATTAATTAACCCAAAAAGTATGGAAATACTAACCACATGACTGGGAGTTAAAATACCTTTCTGTCAGAATCCTACATATTTTAAGGGTAAAATGTGACTTTTAAGGAAATATCAAGGGTCAAATGGTGAATAAATGGGTCAAATGAAACCCTTGTAAAACAATCTGATATTTTTCTCATTTCTATAAGTTTGTATTCAGTTTTTAAACTGAAGTACTTCTCAGTTAGGACTAAATGACATCATTATGTATTTAAATCATTTAAGTTTCATAGTGAATATCAAATTATACTCCGAATATGCATTACTGAGATATTTTTAGCTAGATATTAGATATAATATTCATACTAAAATATTTACTTTAATTTATGTTGCACATTAGCCTGTTAACTTAAAATTACATAATCATACAGTACCCTTACATGAGACACAAACATGTTTCACCAAAGTATCCCATCTAAACGTAAGTAAAATAGTTGAGATAGGGCCTTGTTGCGCCAAACAAAACACATCAATATGAGATACAACCTTTTGCCAAATGTAATTTTTAAGGGGTTATAATTGGAATTTTACTTTCAAACTTGAATAGGAATATGTATTTATGGATTCTTGGTCATTTTATGCAAAAAAGTGATTTTGTCAAAAATATGAGATAGGGCCTTGTTGCGCCAAAGGGACGTGGTGTTTGCATCGTACGATTTTATTGAAACTAGCCATGTGTCTTAGGTAGTGTCTGATCCATACTATGCACTGTTTGCGCATGCAAAATCGAACGGGATATCCAGAATAAACTGCATTTTCTAAGAAAAACAAGATCAACCAACAAACAACCCATTTTTGAAAAAAATACTGTTAAAAAAGACTGATAAATATTGAGCACATAGGGATATTTCTTTATTTTATACATATTTAGAAAGCTGAAAACATTTTCAACAACATTATTAATTGCTACATGCATTATTTGCACATGCGACCACAAAATGTCAACTTTGAAAAGCTACACGATAATTTTCATAGCTTAATTGTAACCATTATTTGCCCCATTGAGAATCTTTAATGAAGCAAAAAAGTTTTCTTCGACTTCATCAACAGTTAAAAAATGTTCATGCTGATAAAGCATATGTTTCATTAGATATTTTAAGTTTAAATATCACATGAAGCCCAAAAATATAGTTTTATGCTACAATTAGTGATAAGTCTATTTAGGCATGTACAGTGGCCTTAACTGGGGTCTATAAAATGCACCATAACTACCTTAATATTTGATCGAAAATCCTGACAATTTGCCAACTAGCACTAGAGGGTTTGCTTAACATATATCAATTTACAAAACTACAATAATAGACCGCAAATAAATTTTACAACTAATGTTGCATTATTTATGAAACACCATTCGTACATAAATGTTATTGTGAAACAAATCTTGAAATCTTGAATCTTGGAATATTATTAAGTACATGTATATAAGTCGCGTCTAATTTCTAGATATGGGCGATGAGAAAGAAATAAAATATTTGCCTCGTCCACGTATGTAATCTGTACAAATGTATACTCTAATCTTATACATTCTAGCCCTACATCGATTTCAAAAACTATATGGGACTTTACGACAATATTACATACTTTTGGGACAAATGATTTCAAACCAATATGTCTAAAATTACTCGTTTACTAGTAACTTCCAAATGCTGATATATGCAGCAAATGTAGAATTATTTCTAATAATACAAAACATTTTATTTTGTCATACTTGTCAGTTTATTATCGCAATGGAATGACTCGACCGTCTTTAAATAACATGCGGACAAAACATGTATGCCAATATATAATATTTATACCAGTTCCGTACTTATGGCTTTATGAGTTTTCATATAGGCTACATACGCGTAAATATTGAGTTTATTTGTAAATGTTAGGCTAGTAAATTTGATTATTTCTCAGATAAAGTTGCGATTTAATAGACTTGTGGTTTGTTACACGCTACAAATAACAATCAACTCCTCTCTAGCGAATAACATAACCAATAACCCGATGGAAAATTCTTGTTTATCGCCGATGTACAATATACGAAACTAATAATTTATAATCTAGATGGGAATTTTAATAATGTTTGGTCTATAAAGTTTCATAAAGGAAACATAAACTGATAGAGATAAGGAACATGTGGTATTCCACTAACCTGGTTGGAGATTGAATTAGAATTTTGTTGGAATGGAAAAATCTGAACAGTAATAACTAGATTACCCTTTAGCCAGAGATCCATAACGGGAACAGAATGGTTCAAGGCTTACTAAATATGTAAAGACCATATTAAACTTAGTACACTAAGTCTGCCCTAATCATATGAGGGTAATTTGAGAACTCTTAAGATTCAAATGCATCACGGTTATTTGAGATTTGATTGCTAATATTAAACATACGTCAAGTAAATTATTGGTTGATGTTGTCTTTTACGGGAAACACCACTATATGCATTGCCAGTGTATAACGTATTATTGCTATTTAAATACAACTCAACTTTACAAAACATCGGTATTCGAGGTAGTTATGGGATAATAAAGAAAGGAAGACCATCGTGTCATATTGTTTTGTCAACTCGTTTAATACAAATGGTAAGGAATGAGCACTCATTCAAGATCCCCTATATATTTCATCATTTGAATACAAAGCAGCTGATGAAGTACTGTCCACACACGATAGAACAGGTAATGTTTTTATTCAACTTTCTTTCAATGACGTCATTTGAGGGAAAAGAAATTACTTTGTGTAATCGTATTTAGAATATCGTTTTTGTATTTACATGTAGCAGTAACATCATTATTAATAATCTTTTAAACAACAATGTTAATTGATTTCGTTCATCAACTTCGATCACTACTGGATAAGTCGGGGAACCGTACAGGACACTGACTTGAACATATCGTAAGAAACAAATGTCATGTGTATTAAGAAATCGGTTACAGTTTTACAATATTATTATGTGTTATAAATAATAAATATTACCGGCTGAACAATTTGAAATGCAATTCAGTCACAGTGAATATAATATGAGGTATAATTTTATTTAAACTGCCAGACTTATCCTATTAAATCATGCATTTTTTACATATCCACCAGGGAAATCGTCCATCATATTAGCAACTTACTCCAACTTATTTGACTTTAAAATCATATTTTAGAGACTGAAGCATTTGTTACCAGTAAACTCCGACAAATGCAATCGATCGAAATTATTATCATTTAAAATGATTAAACTCCGGTTACAATGTCTACTGCATTTTCACCTCTGGTATATTATGTTATCATATTTAATAATATACCAGTGCCTCATTTATTGGTCAGAAGAGTAAACAACACACTGATACCAGAAAATAACCGTTATCACTTTATATTATGTGTTTGCTTCTAAAATAAGAATAATACAATCGCACGAAATATCAATTCGGGAACATCGCAAATAAGGTAATCAAACACCCTTTGCATAGTTGTAGCAATCACTTTTACTTTATAACTTAATTTCATTCCTTGTTTATAATCGGATACAAAGAATGTTATCATTTGAACCATCTGGCATATGGTATTTGTGTTTCTTTAGTGGTAATTCTTCTATTATCTGTTATTCGTGGTTTTTGTTTCAATTACATAATGCAAAGTTAATTAATGTTTGTGTTTGTGTTTGAGTTTATTGTAATGAATAGCACGTGTGACGCACTAACAACTATTAGCTAGTGTAGATATAATAAGGTATTTCAATCAATCAAGTTCGCTTACAAGAGTTAAGGGTACGTTTGAAGGATGTCTTCTTTGATTCAAGGAAGCTCACTTCATCGACTAAACATACGTGGTACTTAAACCATATTCAATTTTTAGTTTCAACTGATATGAAGATATGTCTGGATATGTTATTTTAGGCACGAACAATAAGGGATGGATTGAAGCTGTATATTTAGATCGTAATATACAAATTCAACATAGAACAAGATATAGTGAGAGACATAAAATCACAACCATGATATAGGAACAATCACGTAGGTTATATTTGGACCAAATGTGATCAACTTCTTTTTGATAAATAAACACCCTATTAAGTTACTTACATGTCTTATAATTTGTATATTTCTGTATTTGGATTTTCAATATACTAGTACTTTGTATTATTGATACATGTGTATATACACACATTTTTTCTAATGCTTAAATGTAACATACTGTTGATGTCCATCATTCGCAAGTTTCATATTAGGTAAAAAAAACTAGAATAATGGGGACATAAATAACGATGATGCCCTAAAATGTTATTTTTGGCTAGATGATACATACCGTATAAGAGTACTGATGAAAGACTAAAGGTACAGTAAAATAAACAACCAATATCTTAGACTGTTATCAACAACGCCTTGACATTATGTTTTTCGTAAAAATAATAAGTTTCTATGAACTTACCTCCAAATCACATCTAGAATTGTAACGTTTCTTTCTAGCTATCACACTTATATATTATTACACACTTCCGTTTTTCAACTATTGTGTGTTTTCTAAGAACACCATCACTCTCCTGCATAGTGTTAATAATATAAATAAATAGTTAGATACATCGTCGGCATAATTCCACACTGCTCTAAGTCCTCTGTCTTCAAAACAGAATTACCGAAAAAAGAAAAACTGACAAGACAGACAACACTTCGTATGTATAAATGTACTTTTCTAAAGAAACTGACTGTACAATTAATCAATGGTTGCATAACATTGTTTTCTTGTCATTTGTCTAATATAGTTAGATGTTCATATAGCATGACAGACATAATATGGACTGTATATGTCAAAAATATAAGTGGTCGGCTTTTCCGTTGCATTTAGACTCGTTTAAACATTGTGACATATTGTTATCTCAAAGTATTGAAACTTATTTTATATTCGCATTTACCTTTCTCTGAAGTTAATTTATATCCCAGAAAGCTGCAGTACAATACAGTTGACGAACGCAAAGGCTTCATTGACTATATGTGCCCATCTAGCCAACGACTGACGTTGTTAAAACAAAAATAATAATTTGATGAACAAATTATCAATTTGAATATCAAATTGTATCACAATATCACGATGGGATTATAGGACGAACAAACACAATATTTCAAAATGAAATAAGGTTATTACTACCTGACTTTCTTCTACAGAGCAATATGTTATATATCTCCAACCCTTCCCAATAAAGTTCAAAAGCCTCTTAAATAATCTTTTGAACAATACAATTTATGATATATTCTGACATTAAATACTAAGTATATTAAAGAAACTCTTTAACTCTGATATTAAATGAACGCCGGATTACATTATTTCGCTGCACAATACATCGCAAGTTTTCCCGGAATTTAAGGATTAAAGTTTATTCCTTCCTTTATAAAATAAATAAAGCAAGCTTTACATTGTCTACAACTAATACACAGACATTAACCAAACCAGGGTTTTCATAAAACATATTTTAATATATCTTTTAATGTATCTTATCCTTATTTATTATCCAATGGTGTACTGCCTTAGCTTCAGATTTCAATTACCTTTATTTAAAGGCTCTTGTGAGAACTCTTGTTATGATAAGCGCACCAATTCTTGAACTATAAAATCACTTTAAAGTATAAATCTTTAACATTTAATCAGCTTATAGTAGCACAGTCCTGTTAAGGTAGAGGTTACCTGATGAAAATGCTTGAAAAACACCAAACTTGAAAAAAACTATTTCGAACAGAATATGCCATCCGATTATATCATATATAATAGAAAATCAGTGTAGCACTTGCGTGTAGTGTAATATGAAAAATATGGTTGCCGAATTCAAATGCTAGCACTAAAATAAAGGCGATATTTTGTGAAAAAAATCAACATTTTTTTCAAAATGTAGAACATTATTATTATTGCATTCTATAAAACGAAACGCTGGACATGCTTTAAAATCCATCGTCGCAAGGGCATGCCAGGCCTGAAATTAAGTGTTGGCGTTTCGTTTACGAGAGAAGCAGCGTCATGTCCACTGTTTTTTTTCGACAAGGAGGTCGCCATATTTGAACCCCCTTGTCACCGAAGAAAACGTACTGATACATGTAAATCAACAAAATCGATTACCAAATGTAATGATGAATTTTAGTAGGTTCGTATTATATCAACATTACAAACGATCTTATGATAGTAATAGAGAAATATATGCATTTTCTGCAGCTGCAATCTAGTTTGTTTACAAATTTCGCGCTGTGTTGCAAATATGTATTCATGCGCCAAAGGTGGTTTAAAATAGTGCGACCATTTATCTGCGAAAACGTTATGAAGCATTGTTCATAACACGTTGTTCTTCATGATTGATGATATAGATAAATATAAAAATCCTTACCAGTTAATTTAAGTCCAATATGAAAGTCAATATCCGCATTTTCGTATATTGGCAAATTTAGCACATGTTAGCAAATGGATAACCGGAACTGTGTTATGCGGTTCCTGTCAAACTTTATTTTATCTAATTTCGAACGAAATATGTCTTTTAAAGCAATCCTAAGTGTTTATTATGTACGTATAATAATTGCATCCATTGTTTCGTATTTCGATTGTATATATCGTTGTGTGATCGTGTTTAAATAGTAAAAATCGATTCAGTACACTCCTGTCAAATCCCCACGAAATTCACGTGCTAAAGTTTCAACACACAAGTAAGTTTACGTATGATGTAAGTTTACTGCCATATTTAGTTATCGTCTGATAGTAGTGTTTTGCGTGATTTATTAACTTTGTAACTCATAGAAAGATCAACTAAAGTCCCATTCTTAAAAGAAAAAATGCTAACTGACACACAAAAATATGTTATAGACCAGTACGACGAAAGATAAAAACGCTTTTTCTTTTGTATGAACAATGTGGGTCTTATTAAAATATGTTTATTAAAGACAGAAAAACTAATGTTTGAAATAATGTTACCCAAATCCGTTTGTAAGTTGTATTCTTCAATTATTAACTTAAAAATATTTAATTAATTGAGTTTCAAGTCAATATTACTCGATTTAATCAGATATGTTGCGTATTTATAACAAACCAATAACTATCTGGTTCATCAGGCCCACCATACCCTAAAATATTTAAGATTTATTAAAAGTAGTTCTACACACATACATGTATCATTGATTGCAAGTCATGTTGATGTATTTATTTGTTCAAAATAAATGCATTTAAACCATTTCAATTTTTACAAAATGGCTGGCATGACCTTGATAAAATCTCTGACAACTGATTTGTCTATTTTTTCTAATATTTTATCAACAAATAACAGTGACTGACATTTTGAAAAGTGTATACCAATTATATAATTATCTTTTACAAATATATTTCGATAACAATAAGGTACAGGAAAAATATTCAGACAGATAGATAGTGTGAACTTCAAGCAACAAAACGGTGTATTATACTTAGGGGTTATTCTGTAAAAAAGGTATGTAATTCATTGAAGAAAAATACACACTTTGTTTTGTTCAAATGAACCTAAATCCGTGGCTATGTATTTTAACAAGTGTTAGTGTTCAGGCAATTAGCTGTGACGTTTATTTAATTGTGTATGAAGTTATTTATTATTTTGGCAATTAAACATTTAATTCCATTACAATCGTTGTTTATATTCGTGTTTCATACATTTTTCGTACATTTTGAATCTGGAGTGTTTTGTAGAATTTGTTACATTATACAATCATAAGAAACTGATAAAAGGTACGGTGGTCGAGTTGATAAGGGTCTAGACTTAGGTTTATGTAGACTTTTGACTGATTATTGACCTGTGCACTTGGTCATTTTTAAAACGCCTGTCTGTGTTTCTCACCCAACTATATTCAAACTATAGTCGGTAACTCAAAAGCTGGTGCGTATCTATCGGTGTTGAAACAATTTGTTAACCACACAATCCTTTTGGAAATACGCACTCATTCTCCTTGCATCGATTGGCTGTCTTTGCCCGTGACGTCGGAAGGTCATAGCCACACTGGCAAGGAACGTTCCGTATGACAAAGCAATTGTTAAGGACTGTCTTTTGAAGAACATTAACATGCAACATCAGAAGAAAAGAGTTGTACGTAGACAATGACATACAACATATTGATACTGTGCAACCGTATCACCGCGTGCTTCACTTCGTGTTACTTCTTTTCCGCCTTCCGGTTATCTAGATGAATGTTTTAAGACAATGGCCACACTTTATGCGTAATCAGCATTGTTAAACTGAATGTAGGGAAATATTCGAATAACAGTTTTAAGCCGAAATAATATATTTAGACTATAAACTATGAATGTATGTACATAAATCTAAGTCGTAAACTTACACTTTCCAAAAGCTGTTATATGAATAGCACAATATTGCATTATTATAGCAGTAAATAAAAGAGTATTTGCCCAATACAAGATATGCACTTGGATTTGTCGTAAGTTTATTAGTCCCTTAAGTATAGGCACATTTCTGCAACAAAACAATTAATCTATATTTCTTACTAAATAGTGAAATAGTGGTCTAATCTATTAAAATCAATTACACTGAACACAGGCAAGGCGATTAACGTGCAAACAGGGACTCGTTAGAATCTAATCAGCTAAATAAAATAAGGTTTATTGCAATGCTTTAAACAAATCGAAATTCTCTAAATTTGACTTACTAGTTAACATTTCACCTTAATTCTATTTAATATCACTTTTGTCTCTCTACAATTTATTCTACATAAAACATTTATTTCTATATGAAACACTTTACAAATGCAATACATGTTTATTTTGCAGGCTCGTGTACATTTACGAAGTATTTCGAAGATAAAGGGATATCGGGTATGGAGACAGAATTATATTCAAAAGCATGCATTTATGTCTCGTAAAACATGGTAACTCCATTTACATCATATCTTTAATACTATTTGTAATATGGACGATATTTGTGCACAGCTCATTTTCTTCCGGGAGTTAGCAGATATGTACGTATAGTTCAACGAATAAGAAAACATGAACAACACGATTTTAATGCTTTTGAATTGCGTTAACCCGGTGTTCCTATGATATTCGCAAAATACACTTATTTATGCTGATCCGATAATACACCCTACTACCACCATTACCAATTTTAAACAAAAGTGGAAATATGTCATGCATTCCAGTTCAAACTAGTTATGCCAATCATTCAGAATAGTCTATTAGTATATTTGGTACAATAGAATTGCATATGGGGACCGTATTTACAAGCTAGTTGTCTGCAGGCAAAAATGTTCTTATTTTGTTGTATAAGAACACCCGTCGTCCAGCATCTCAAAGTGATTTTAATTTTAACTGATGGGTAGATCTTTATTCCGTTTCAACATTCGTCACCATACTTTTCTGTCAGTTAGAATTAGACAATTCAGCATTATTCTTCATTTAGAGACAATCAATAACACGACCACCTTTGTGGCTTCTTGTTATGCTTACTGAACCAAAAGTATTACATACAGGGGATTTATTTCAAAAACATATTCCTGCATATCGAAAAACGTCAAATAATTGCAAGCATTCACATTATGGATTATTCAAACTGTGTTTAATACGTTCCTGTTGAATGGTTCGGTCAAAAATTGCATGCCGTGTCATTTCTTGATTCCAATGTAATAAATCTTGCTTTGTATGCTAATTGATATATCTGTAAGAACTTACCGAGAAATATGTTTCCACTTCGGATTATGCAATAGTTAACTTCAAACAATTTGGTTCAAAGTAGATATTCAGTGCTTGTCAAACAAATGTATGTCTACGATGTTAACTGGATTGTGTTTGTGTAAAAGTAGGTCATTAGCCTATGCGTGCAAGTCGATTTTTGTTAAAAAAAACTTCAAAACGCCTTTAATCACATTGTTAACTTTGTATCAACTTAATATCAGACGTTTACATAGATGTTCAAATGACTAACTAAACACTTGAATTCTTCAGACTGAAATGTTTTTATTAACGAAGTATAATATATTTTACAAGTTTGAAATAGTGTTAAGTTACCAATTTTCTAGGGCTCTTTTTAGCTTATATTACTCGGAGAGCTCTCAATATCGTATATATTTAATAACATTAATCATACAAAGGAGTGTTAGTGGAATATTATAATTGTGCACAGCAAAATCTGTTTTAAGACACAAACGGTTTACACATTAATGGAAATGTATATCAATGCAAACTATTAAGAGCTTCATAAAGATACATGTAGGGATTCCGTTTTAATGCATTACGGTTATACGTGTAATAACCATAAATATAAAAACATTTTGCAAAACCAATCAGTATCCGAGTAAGATATACGCATTCTAATTAACAAATTATAACGTCGGAAACTATTTTCATAAAAATGCCAAACAAAGCAATTTCAAACTACTTCCTAATATTTCTCCTGTGATATTTTCAGCAAGAATCATTACGTTACTACGATTGAATACTAGAGAATCGGAAGCTTTAACATCTCTGCATGTGGTTTGAGGACAATTTCAGATAATGATCGGTCAGTTAATCAATTATATCCGAAATGTATTGCACAATCTCTCTACATGACATTGGTAACATAATAATACTATATACGACACACTCGTATTTATATTCAATGTGAAGAAATATGCAGTGTTACATTTGAAGTAGGCATGCTTGCATTACAATAAGATTAATTTGTCATTTTGTTAATCCACCTGTCTGATGGAAAGACAGGTACAAGCGTGATAGCGGATGCTCAAACGTGATGCTGATCTACTTACGCGGTAAAAAATAGCACCACATACTTGAAAGAAGACATTTATCAGACAGTAAAATAACAACACCTTTCGTAGACTACCAGCTTGTTTATATCTGTTGAAAATCTTGTAATTCCGACTGTTGTCAAGTGGTTATGAAGTTACTGGTGATATTGTATAGGGGATCTTACGGTAATATCATTATGTTGGGACATTGCAGTTTATATCTAGAATTAGTAATAGGGGTAAGTATTGTTCGTATTGTTGAATAGGAAAGAAACTATTATGCATACCACTGGCGGGTTAGAATAAAGATTTTCATGAATAAGGTTATAATAAGGTTATATCGACTTGTACATGTAAGACCATATACGTATATCAGTAGCTATCCAATTAGCATGGAGAAAAAGTGTTGAACAAATCACGTATACAACATTTGCTATGATTTATAATATTAACATATTTATTTGTCAAACCGTAGACCAAAAAGGAATAATTGATCATAGCCAATAACCTTTACAAACCTACAAGCTACATCAAATAGAAAGGTACATAAATACATCCGATGTATAAGAGCGTCCGCTTTATGTGTAAGGGGTATCAGTCTCGATCACCTCCTAGGTGGTTGAAAATACTATTTATTTATTTTGATCCATGTAAATTACTTGTATGTCCCTCAGAAATTAACTGCTTGTTCGTCCATTGTCAGAACAATAGGACTGGGTAGTAACAATACGTATGACTAAAATAAAATCAAAACTACGGTACACCTTTCTCTATATTATTCTTACTCTAGCTGTCTCGGCTATGCTCATTTATGCACCTGTCGGATCAATAAGATAAAAGTATGTTTTGCTGATGCATGTGAAGAAGAGCAGATTTGGTAGACTGTGCATACGTTTTCTATACATATGTTGTGATCAAATAGTTTATAAACACATGATTGATATGCCATAATTCCCATAAGACTTATGCTTGATTAAGCATAGGTCTAACTGAACAGGTTTTCCTCGATGATGCACTCCCCATATAAATAAATGATCTTCGGAAGGCTTCAGAAACAGGATCTTGAGATCTCAGAGAAGCTTCATGGGCTTCATATATACATATATGCCAAGCAATGTAAACACATATATGATGTAATGATATAATACCATTTCGTTTATGCAATACTCTTTAAGTCAAATGGTCGTCGCATATAACTATAATCATGATTAGAAAACAGATGAAGGTGTGACTTTAGTTCGAGAAGTTCTGCAATACTTTATTGATCTAATGTAAAGGTAATTGCTGAGTGTTTATTCCATAAAACCAGCATAAAATAATACAAAGTACTTTACTTTGCTCGGCAGTTACAACTAAAAACTTAACAATGGAATAATCAGTAAATAACAAGAATGCTACGAATTAACACAGAAACTAATATGTTTGCAAATACAATTTATTGCGATTCGATGTGCGATATCAGAAACGAAATCTTCGCGTATATCTTTCTTAAGCTCTTGATAGCTTGCATTTATAGTTATCCTCAATAACCAATAACGTGTAAACCGTTGATTCTTAAATAATAATATTAGTTAAGCTGTACCCGCATATTGGATTTAACAAACATTTCGTTGCTTGAACTAATGATATTCCTGCAAATAGTAAAATAGAATCACTAACGGTCACCATTTATAACAAAGACAGCCTTCATAATATGATAGCTATACTACTTGGACCAGTATAAGTATTGACAATCGTAATCTTTCTATGTCGAAAAACATTACGATACTAAAGTTTGTTATGTTTCAGCATGTTTGCTTACACATTCATTATTTGATATGCAAAAACAGGTATGAGAAAATCCAACAGGGAAGGTAGCACTAAACCCAACCAGTCGAGCACAGAAATCAGAAACACCACGACACAGCTACCCGAGTAATGCCCACAAAAACCCATGCCAAAACGGCGACCAAATGAGGTACAACAAATCCGGGGCGTGACCTAGTTTAAAACACAAGGACAGTGACCTAACGTTATACGACTTAAAGAGGTACAACTACGACTTGACCTAGTTAAAATGGGGTAGGAATGGGGTCGGAAATAATATTACATATTCCTAGCAACTACATTGAACAATGCCCACACATAAACCGAATAAACAATTAAAGATCCAAGTCTGCGCCGATAAAATACAGGAAGACACACATTCAAAAAGAAATGTGCAGTTATTGCCGAATAAACTTAAACAAACGAATTTAGTCCATGTCCCAGGTCTTGAAAATTGAAGATCCATTACCAAAGAGGTGAACAGATCCAACAATGATTTTCTGTTAGCTTGATATCTGAGCTGTCCGAAATCAGTTGATGGACTTGCGGGACATTTTGCCAATTGACCGTTTGGCGGCCATCTTTAAAGATGGCCGCCGTTATTTGGAGCAAGCAGAGGGTTTAGGAAAACTTCGATTATTCCTCACTCACACGGGCTATCGGCTTGTAATATGTCTTAAATTGTTTGCTATTGAACCCCGCATGTGGTTATATATAAATATAAATATTATAATATGGTTATTAATTAATAATTATTGATTTTTTAAGGAAATTATGATATTTTTCGATTTTTGTCGTTAATTTTTCTCTTTCAAATCGGATCTGAGTGTGTATTTGACCATTTGTTGATTGTTATATGCAGAGGTTGGTTCTAGGCGTCCATAATGAACATTACATTGACAGATTTTCATTTGAAAATCCTTCATTAGCCAGGAATATTGCATAACTGAAAGTTGATTAATAGTCAAGTCTAAAAATTGGATATTTAGGTTATACCCGGCATTGGATTGAATAGTAAATATTTTTTGTTTTTTTGTTAGGGAATTGGTTGTAATTGAAGAATATGAATAATGCCCAGCTGGCACCATTGAGCATTTTGCGAAAATCAAGATGGCGTCCAAGATGGCCGCCAAAATTCAGAAAAACAATCAGAGGTGCCGGAAATTAGGATCAAATCGCTTTTTTGCATATTGGTTGTAGTTTAGATGTTTAAAACATAACTATCTTTTTATATTCAATACTATTGATTGAGTTAGTGAATGTAAAAAGGCATCCGTGATGGCTGGAATCAATATGGTGGCTTAAATGACAAGCTGTTAGGAAAATAATTTGTTTTTATCACAATTTAAGTTGAAGTGGTGTAAAATACATTATTGAACTGTAATATGTAAAAAATGCACCAAGAAGTCTTTGAGTTTCAAGCATTGAACCATTAGCTGATTCAAAATGGCGGACAAAATGGCTTCCAAAATCAATTAAATATTTGTTATTTTGTGGTCCAAGGGAGTTACAAATTTATACTTTTGTATCCATAGCAGTGTAAGTTTTGCAAACATAATTACAACTTCAATTCATTGTATAAAATATAACATTATATCTATTTGGTGATCGACTTATCCCGTTTAAAATGGTATCAATGTAGGCTGAAATCATACATGTGACAAAATGGACGCCACATACAGGTATGTCAAACTGAAAAATTGCATTAAAACATTTTTCGTAATGGAATGTGTTAATGTGAATACTGCTATAGGTTAAAAATATAGATCTACTGAAACATTAGAACAGTTAATGTGCAGTATATTTGATGTGACTTCTAAGATAATTGCCAACCAAGTATGTTCAAATGGGAGTGGTATTCAGTACTAATCTTATCTAATTGGAGAATAAGGATAGCCACATAGTCACATCGCCTGTAACTGACCAAGCGTTTACTATGGTGTTATCTGGTTGGCTGTCCTTATCCTTAAGTCAAGTAAGATCAATATTGTGTACCACCGGTACTGATTGTCAAATGCATGTTTGGTTGGTAACGTGGTACGGTATATGTATAAGATATTCTTCGTGTTTTATTTACACATTGCTGTCAAACAATAGTAGTAGCTAATCTGCACATACATCAAACTCGACGCATACACCGAATTCACAGCAGCACCATATATATTCCACGGAAGCGATCCGCTCACCATTACACTAATCTACCGATCACCCAGCAGTGGCCTACCACTATCAGCAACCCAGCTTTTATGGAAACCGAAGCTCACAACAAAACACCAGAACTAGCCAAAATACTACATAACCTTTAAGTTAGTACTCACTGCAAATTAGCCCTACAGTGGATTCCTGCCCACTGTGGAATGCCTGGAAATGAAACAGCAGATGAATTGGCAAATCCGGGAGCACAGTCAGCACAACCACCAGTACATGTGATATATAAAGAGAAAGTTACCATTATCAAGAAATTCACACTACCAAGACAAGATGCTGATCCCTACCATCGCCTTAACAGGTCAGAACAAGCGATTATGGTACGACTACGCTCAGGGCACAACAGGCTGAACGATCACATGTATCGGAAGTACAAATTGGTGCCGTCTCCGATCTGTCCATGCGGGGAAGAAGAACAAACTGTCGAGTATGTCCTCCAAAGATGCAGAAGACACAACCAGGATAGAACTGCAATGTGGCCCACAGACACAACTCTTCAAGAGAAGCTCTATGGAGACGCTGATGATCTGCGGAAGACCAGAAAGTTCATCTCAGACACTGGGATGATAGTGTAGGACGAACGACTGAGGTAAGGTGAAGACAAACTGGATGTGAGAAAGAATATAACTGGTCACGGTCCGCATGAAGCAACGATTCCAAACAACATCCACAAAGTTTTTGGAATACTATACTCCCATCAGACTAGAGCGTCACACCCATCATCAAAACGGGATACCAATTTATAGCGACCTAGCAACTACTGGTCCATCTCAATCACGTCTGCTTCAAAGCCAGACCATGGCCCTTCTAGACACGTTTTAGATACTAGCTGACTAACAATATGGTTCAGAAAGATATTCACTGAGAGCCAGCTGCACTCCATAACCAACTACAACTGTTATCTAGATGGTGGAGATCAGATTGGTCCGTCATTCGGGACTTCAACAAAGCCTTCGGACTAAGGAGAGGCAAGTCAGCAAACTGAATTATTACAATATCAGTGGAACCTGCTGGGCAGGAATAGTACTAGCATAATTCTTGCAATCAGAACCCAACATGTACTGGTCGGAGAACAGTCCACCAACACAGCACCAGTCACACGAGGCGTACCTCAGGGATCAGCCATTGAACCACTTTTTTGTTGTATATCTACCACCTTCTAATTCATGCAACATATACTCACCATCTGCTTGCTGACAACAACCTTTTGAACAGGTAATTACTAAAGAAAATGCTTAAGCCTAACAAGACATGGACAGACTACAGCAATGAATGGGAGGGTCCATGGTTGATGTCATTTCATCCTTACAAGTATATGGTCACCCGCATCACTAGGAAGAGAACTCGTGTTAAGACTTTAAAAGTTGTGGCAGAGATAAGTACATCGGGGTATACATAGATGATGTCCCCATGAGTACCAATGTTGCTACCATTGTTAGGAAAGACAACAACAGCATCGCCTTCTTCTAGACAAACTTGACAAACTATCGAAACAGATTAGGGTACAATGTTAACAGACACGTGTCAAATCAATCCTTGAATACGCAAATTCGGCAAAGGATCAACCAGGGCAAATATATGTCATCTTGAGGCAGTTCAGCATATTGGACGCAATTCGCCAAACGGTACTTGAGCACAACAAGCAACATCAGGCAGATCATTGGTGACTTTGGTTGGAAACTCTAGAACCAGATCCTTGAGCATTGTCGACAGCGATTATGCCTTCTCGAGGGGTCTTATTTATAGTGGATCATCATGATTATTTATTTTTAACAAAAACAACTCGTCGCTCACACGATCTTGCAATTAAATATCAATGGTACGATAATGCCCAAGAGGACGACCATGTATACTACGAGAGAAGAATAATCTACAATTTATCCCCACTTATATAATGTTAAGTGATTTTTTGCTTATTCAGCAATTATGATGGCCATTACAGCCGGTAGTTAATTTCTTAGTATGCTTTCTTAAATAATAGCAAACAATTAATAATGATATGATTGAATAGACACTATATTTAACATCTACACAACTGCCAATTAGCAACAATAGTAATTTATGTAACTAATTTCTTGCACCACCGACATATTTCCTGATTGTGGCGGCCATCTTGGACGCCATTATAAATAAGGCAACGAATCAATTGAGTCGAATCGAACTTTTATTTGAATGTTAGTTAACTATTTTAATTCTGATATCAACAAAAATCATTTAAATAAATGTTTTAATAGAATATATCAATATGTCAATTATTGCGGCCGTTGTAACCGCCATTTTGATTTCAGCCGACCTGGATGCCATCCCACAATATTGTAATCGACAAATAACGATAGATAAAATATGAATACATGTGTTAAAAACAATTTAACTACAACCAATCGGCGAACAAGAAATTTGTAACCAATTTCTAGCATCTCGGATTTTTTTCTGATTTTGGCGGCCATTTTGGACGCCATTTTGATTTTCACAAAATACTCAATGATGACAGCTGGTCATCATTCATATTCTTCAATTGCAACATATTCCCTCACAGAAAACCAAAAAATATTTACAATACAATCCAATGTAGGTATAACCTAAACATCCCATTTATAGACAGGACTATTATTAAACTTTTAGGTATCCAATATTCCTGGCTCATGAAGGATTTTTAAATGAAAATCTGTCAATGTAATGTTTATTATGGACGCCTAGAACCAACCTCAGCATATAACAATCAACAAATGGTCAAATACACACTCAGATCCGATTTGAAAGAGAAAAATTAACGACAAAAATCGAAAAATATCATAATTTCCTTAAAAAATCAATAATTATTAATTAATAACCATATTATAATATTTATATTTATATATAACCACATGCGGGGTTCAATAGCAAACAATTTAAGACATATTACAAGCCGATAGCCCGTGTGAGTGAGGAATAATCGAAGTTTTCCTAAACCCTCTGCTTGCTTAAAATAACGGCGGCCATCTTTAAAGATGGCCGCCAAAAGGCCATTTGGCAAAATGTCCCGCAAGTCCATCAACTGATTTCGGACAGCTTAGATATCAAGCTAACCGAAAATCATTGTTGGATCTGTTCACCAATTTGGTAATGGATTTCGGTCTGTCACATGGACTAATTACAAACGAATAACAGGGAAGTTATTTAAAACGCCGTGTTATATACCAGCATAATGCATTTCTGAAATAACATGTACTGCGATCAATGTAAACATGTTTTAAGTGCAGCAACTTCACAATATCATGATTATATACCAATGTGAATGTAATGGTATGATTTATATGTATAGTGGTTGTTGCTTTGTTGTTCATAGAAGATGCATTTAGAACATGGTGTTCCTAATTTATGTAGTTTATTATTACAGTTATCAACCATAACATGGGTTAGTGTAAAACGAAGGGTTTTATTAAAAACTTCAAAAATGTATCAGCTAAACATGTAATGGACTTTCTCAAAGTTTAAAGAATTTTGGGGAATTAACCAGCATAATTTGTTAACGTTGTTCAACAAATTGTAATGTCCCACTAAGACAGCCCATACTAGTGCATATCGCTGGCTTAGAATGAGAAGGTTGTAACTACAAAACCAAATTTTGCGAAAACAATAAAAACAGACAATCACTCTTCAGTTAAGGAGAAAGTCCAAGTAACTGTCCATTCCTGAGAAATAATGGAGACGAGGCCCCGAAGGGGCCGAGTGTTCATTATTTCTCAGGAATGGACAGATACGCGGATTTTCTCTGACTTAAAATACACCAATAATGTCAAATGTAAATTTGATTTTCTGAAAAGATGCTGTAAATGTCCAAATTGACATAAAATGCATTTTTCCAAAAAAGTCTCCCCTGGTGTACCTCTTATAAATAGAAGATTTAAAACATTAACACGACTGAGCGAGAAGATCATGCTTTTTTCATGAAACCAGTGAACTAATACAATAACTCTCCATTACTTTATAATGGTGTGTAGTCCATTAAACACAAATTGTGAGTTATGTGTTACACGATCAATCAATGGTCGTTTACCTAGTGTCACTTGATGTTATAACACGGTGGACACTATTAAGACTTTGTTTTAATCAGAGGATATATTTCCGTGCATAAACTATACATGGATATTTATAATTGATATGCAACTTGATGGACATAACTACAATGCTTTTAACATGTTGTTTTTAAGCTCTGTATTTGCACAGTATTAATTAATGTACTCAAAAATTGGTATATACAGTATACTTGTGATGGCAATGTCTATTCCTAGGCACCGCAGTTCGATGTTGGCTGCCACGCCCACAAAAGAGAAAAAGTCTCCTCGTGAGACTCGAATGTTTCATTGGGTAGTCAAATGATCAGGGGAAGTTAATGTCAAAGAGTGATTTAGCGGCTGAACAGCTGAAAACAGCCCTCGTAAATTGGGAACTTAACTTTTTTCTTACACTCCAAAATTAATACAAACTTTGCCTGTTCTTAAATTCAAACTTAGGAGTCCAATCGGCACATGTCTTCCTGGATTATAAGCCTTGCATGACCAAAACAATTAGAAATTAGCTTTGTACTTACTATTATATTCAAAAAGTTTTCATCTGATCATCTCAAAACCTAAGTTGCAATGTGTATGGACATTTTAATGTAGGCCAAGGTCCATTATTTCATTTTCAGTGTCATGATTTAGTGAGAATGATGGCCCTGATGCATGTATAAAAGCTGTAATTGGAACTTATTGAATGGTCATGATCACGCGAAATTGCAATTGCAAATTATTAACGGTATTTAATATCATATCACACTAGCATCATCTTGATTTCTTTATTTCTTGCGCGCAAACCACCTTAAAAGCTGAAATTATATTAATGTTACAAGCTATTTAGTAACAGCGGGTTGATTTCATTTTCTAGTTTCGTTATGGTTTGAGCATTTTTATTTGTCTTTAGTTTTCTTTTTCTGTGTTCGGCTCTTTCAGTTTCAGCCGTTTTTCCTGCAAATTATATTGCCCTTTTTGTGAACACATACATTATGTATTGCACCACTCAATTGCATCCACGGCCCCAACCCCCGCGTATGGCTGTGGTGATTTACCCTCCAGCTTCCCCCGCACTGCCGGGGAAATGTTAGGATTATTTTCACCGAACCAATACCTTTGGGACAATGTAACCCAAAAGTAAATTTCCCGATCCATCTATTTGGGATGGCAGTCAATGAATGTAACTCACTGATGTAAATTTATACATTATTTACAATAATTGTTCATTACCTGTTAACACATTTAATAAAAATAACTCTCCATTTTTTGTTAACACTACATATCGATGGCTTAGAATTAGAAGGTTGTAAGTGCCACTTACGACCTCTTAAGATGCATACACATTTAGAATAAGCATCACAAGGCGCTTCTTATGAGCCCATTTTTATAAAAATCTGAACCTGTCATGTTGACCAAAATGAAGTTGTAAAAGTTTGTTTTACCATAAGTAAAGATTAAATGTCAGACAGTTTTCCGTGTTTTCTCAAAATATCGATTTGGTAGTTACCACCTTCTAATTCTAAGCCATCGATATGTGTGTTATGTTTTTCAGGCATATAGAGTTTTCTTAACAATAACTCTCCAATATTTCGTATACACATTTAATGTAATGTGTATACGAAATAATGGAGAGTTATTGTTAAGACAACTCTCCATTCCTGAAAAATAATGGAGAGTTTATGAATGGGTTAATCCCCTGGGTGTATTTTAACTTATGGTAAAACAAGCTTTTTCAACATGAAAAGTTCCGATATTCACGAAAATAGGCTCACAAAAAACGCATTGCGATGTCGATTTTAAATATGCATTAGTCTTATCATATAAGGTCACTTACGACCTTATCATTCTTAGCCAGCGATATATACGGATGTTCTATCATATTATAAATTTATAATTATGTATGGACTTGACGCATATTTAATGCAATAAACCTTAAACTTGAAAAGCTACCTGACCGTCGTATATAACATCATAATGCAACAATAAATCATCTTGACATTGTAATGAAATAATTCATAGATAATTCAGACAAATTCGCTGTTTTTGATTACACGAGACACGAAGACTATCCTGAGTTAAATGAAGACACTTTGGATAATTGTAAAGTACCAGACACGATTAGCGATAGTTACATAGCGGACAAATTGATAGCCAATGCATTAAAGCGTTGTTCTGGTAGTGAACTGATGATTTGACAATAGATATAAATACCGTCTCCTGCACTGGATAATTTAAAGTACATGTAATGTAGTCGTTCCGAATATAAAACTTTCCCCGTAATGTAATGAAAAGTCAATATTAAATAGAGCACCGTCTAAAAAACAAATATTTATGGAACGTTTGTAACAAATTGAACAGTATAGGATGCAAAAGGTCATGAATGCTGTACATATTCAGAATACTGAAATGAAACGTACATGTAATACGTACAACTACACATAAACATAAAAGATGGAAATCTCCACAAACACAAATTCAAAAAGAGAACACAACCTAACTATAGTTTAGTTTCAAACGTTCAGTCAAAATGCACTTGCAAACACATACCTACTTTTAAGGTTGTATGAAGAACTTAGGTACAGCACTAACAAACTATTGGAATCAAGACCGATTCAAAGAAGTGTTGGCAACAGACCAAATGTCCGACCATTTCTCGTTTTAAATACACTATCTAATTTAAAAACAAAAAACACGAGTTACTTTAAACCGGAGATATCATAAACGTGTTTAATAGCAACGTTATCAGAATATAATTTGCAACACAATTGATAAAAAATGCCTGTTTTGTTGGCATTACTTTGTCAGAAAAACGCTGGAACAAGACATGCGTCTGTCTTCGACAGACAAAAACGTCACGTCAGACATGCACTAAATATCACCTTGGGCTAATAAACAAGTCATTATGAAAAACAGGCAAGATAATTAACGAAATGACAATCATAGATTTACATTGTAGAGAACCCTAGTATTTGGCATAGAATCCCGCTTAGTGTGGAATTTATATTATTTTGTTTTCTCGGCGCACTGGAGTGTTGTTATATTTGTTTTAATGTGCAAGTAGTTCAGGGTGCGTATCATTTGACCAGAAATACAATGAAAAAGACTTCGGCAGAATATAAAACAACACAAATGGCAAACGCACAACATTTCACTGTTGGCCAAATAAAAAGTAAACAAAGATAGAAGGCAGTAAAACATTTAACCATATGTCTTTAATAGAGAAAACCATTTGAAACAACCTTTGTGTTCAAAGATCCCTTATCTATTATTAGTTATTTAGAATAATAATATTGTATTTACTTTTAACCAAGACACACGAACGTTTTGATATATCTTCTAGGGTAACATACATGAGCCACGGAAAATATAACAACATTATCCTGCGACATTGACTAAATGCCAAAATAAAACTAAAGCAAAAAATCACGACTTATTGTATTGTCGCTGAATAGTTACAATATTACTTGTACAATATAAGCACTTATTCTTACATTTGGTTTCATAAATTAATTTTGTTTCTATGTACAAAAGTGTTCCGTTTCTGTGTATCAAACACTCGTGTAAATGTATAGCATTTGTACATACTGATCTCATTCTTTCCAAAATTATATAATTGATGAACTTGTATGAATCTTCAGATGATATTGATAACGTTACATGTCATAAATAAATAAACCATTGTTTGTGCAAGATTTGTATATCTCTGGCGATGATGATGTACCCTACATGTATTGAAAAGCGCTTATTGTTTCACTCGCTAGTCGCTACCCAGCTATTATCAGAGAATACGTGTTTATACAAAAGATTGCACCGTGCATGGTTCTTTATGTGTGATATACATGTATTATAGTTGATTTTTACTTTCTAGTACTTAACACTAAACCCCAAACAACGAGAATGTTTAATAAACGCAAATTAACAGGTTGAAGCACTCTTCAACATTTGACACGACTAATTGCATAGTCGCAAATAGTTACAACAGTCATAACAAGTATCACTGCAAAGACTTGAAGCTGTACTAAAAATGTAGAAACATTATAAGTGAATTATATCTATTGAAAGAGATCGCATGGTCGAAAATTTGAGTATGAAGTGGTTTTGCTACAAACGATATTGTGATCCCCTGTTAGGGATATAATTATACTGGACTCTGCACCGTTAGGGTAACTTCCCGCTAAATTGTTTTCAAATGTAGGCATATTTTTCCCTTTATGGTTTTCCGTCATGTGTTATAAAATTATGGCATTGGACAAACCAAATTTGGATCTTCCATTGCACACAGTAAGTCTATTCCATAACACGAATGCATACCGACACACTTTAGAGGCTGCATCTGTAACCTCGACAACACATTGTCAAAGTATTGAACAATCAGAACTTTCGATCATTTCGCTTGATTCGTTTCATTTTATGACGAACCATGCATGTAATCGCTTTAGATTCACAAAATCTCAGAATTCTGTCGGGAATTTCATCAGGACAAATCGTTTTTTCACCAATTCAGGATGGGATTGAGAGAATTTTATATCATCTGAAAAGCAGAGTGAACACGCAATTTTCACAAGCTAATTTCTAAGACGATAAAAAGTCAGATTACAAAATTAAATGTTCAACATGAAATAAAACCGTATGAATTATGTTACAGTATTTTAGATTTAATCTGCAAAGTCGGTTGTAGTTGCAGTCGAGTATAGGCAAAGATTGGAAACATTCGTCAAACAGTTTTTAGATATTTTCAAAAAAGTACACATATGACTTTAAGCAACACAAGGCCACAATAAAAACATCAAGGCATTGTAATGAATTAATTCCTATTGAAGTCAAAATGCACTTCAAACATAGTCTCAGTAGATGAATACACGAGACGTGCAAACTATCCTAGGCTAATGAAGAAGCAGTGGATAGTTGTAAAGTACCAGACACATTAGCGATAGTTACATCGCAGACAAATTGATAATCAATGTATTAAAGCGTTGTTCTGGTTGTAAATTGATGATTTGACAAAATATATAAATACCGTCACATTCACTGGATAATTTGAAGTAATGGTATGGTTTCGAATATATAACTGCCCCTTTGATGTACTGATAAGACAAGGTTATGTGCACAACCTATTTAAAACTATTATCTATGCATGTAGAATACAGAACACTGTATGGTAGAGGATGCCCAAAAACAATAAATGTTGCGCATATTCAGAATGATGAAACGAAATGTGGCCTTATTTATGTGTCTTGTGTAATATGTACAACTACAGAGAAATATGAAGAAAGAAAATTCTACGCAAATACACTTTTAAAAAGAGAAATGACCTAACTATTTATACTTAAAACTTTCAGTTAAAACTCCATTTGTATACATACATTGTAAGGATTTATAAAGAAATTATGATCATAGTTAACATTCTGTTGGAATCAAACTCGATGCAAAGAAGTGTCCACAACAGACTGCATGACCAAATACACAATCTATTAGTAATTTGAAAACCATGATTCACTTGATGCGTTCAATAACAACGCGTTAAGAATATACTTTGTTACACAACGGATAACAACGGTTTAAATGTCTGTTGGTGGATGCGTATTTTGCATAACTATGTCAGAAAAATGCGGAAACAAGACAAGCGTCTGTCTTCTTCAGACAAACACGAGGCATCAGACATACACAAAACTATAGCTTTGGCAAATAAACAAGCAATTACGGAGATGAGCTAAGATAATTAACGTAATGACAATCATAGATGAACATTTTAAAGACCCATAGTATATGACATTGAATCCCGTTTATTCCGGAAATTATATTTATGTGTTACTCCAAAAACTCAAGTGTTCTCGTACTTGCTTTAATACGTCAAGTACTTATTTCTTACATTGGGTTTCGCAAATATTTTTGTATGTACTAAATGTTTCGTTTCTATGTCTTGCTTTTGCACCTACTGACGGCATTCATTCTAAACCGATATAATTGATCAACTTGCATGAATCTTTGAATGATATTAACACATTTCATAAATAAGTAAAACTTATCTATGCAAACATCGTATATACCACTGGTGATGATGATGTTCTGCACTTGTGTAAATATGCAGATATTGAAAAGCTTTTACCGTTTCACTAACTACCCAGCGTTTATCAGTGAGTTTTTGTTCATACAAAAGAATGCACCGTGCGTGATTCTTTAGGTGTGATATATCATAGTTTATTTACACTTTCTAGAAACAATAAACCGTTATCGAAAAAACAAACAAGCGTAAATGAAAATGTTAACTACTTGTATACGCAAATTAATTGCAGACGACATATTCGTTAACGTAACTTAATTTCCTGCTTATTTGTTTTCAAACTTTAAATCCTCAACCTGCAACCATGGAATCATGGGTAAATGTCCCAAACAATCAAAACTTTCGATAATTGTGCTATTATACGGGACTGCAGTTGATAACGAACCATGCATATAATTGCTTTAGATTGGCAATATCTCAGAATTCTGTCGGGAATTTCACCAGAGCTATTCAGTTTTTTCACCAATTCAAAATGGAATTTAAGAATTTGTATATTATCTGAAAAGCCGAACGAACACGCTGTAAAATTTATACAACAGTAGTTTAGGTTTAATCTGCAAAGTCGCTTATAAAAAATGGCAGACGAGTGTCGGCAATGATTGGAAACATTCGCACAACAGTTTGTAGATATTTACAAAAAGCTACACATATCACTTTAAGAACTTGATAGGTATTTCAGGTGATATCCTAGTATTAAATGACCAAGTCTGCATCATACCCAGATTGTATGTGCGTGGGTAATGATATGACAGGCTGTGTGTTTTTAGACTGGATAACTTATATGGCAACTGATCAAACAGTACTCAGTTCATTGCTAGAAACTTTACTGATATGTATGGTGGATGTGCAATATTCAATGTTTGTATTATTGTTTGTAAGTACAGAGTAAGTAAGTAAGTAAGTAATATCCTTATCCTACGAGGCAGACCTATTTACAACAAGAGGGCCATGATGGCCCTATATCGCTCACCTGATTATAAACCCTGCACAATTTTCACCCAAAGGAATAATTTGAACATCTTGGTAGAAAACCACAAGATGATGCTACATACCAATAATCAAAATTCTAGGCAGTGTAGTTTTAGGCAAGAAGATATTAATATGTTTTCCCTATATATAAGTCTATGTAAAACGGTGACCCCCGAGTAGGGCCAATTTTGACCCCAGGGGCATAATTTGAACAAGGATTTTCTAAGATTTGACCGGATGACCTAGTTTTTGACCCCACGTGACCTATATTCGAACTTGACCTAGATATCACTGAGACAAACATTCTGACCAAGTTTCATGAAGATCAAGCTTCAAATGTGCCCTCTAGAGTGTAAACAAGGATTTTCTAAGATTTGACCCTGTGACCTAGTGTTTGACCCCACGTGACCCATATTCAAACTTGACCTATATATCACTAAGACAAACATTCTGACCAAGTTTCATGAAGATCAAGCTTCAAATGTGACCTCTAGAGTGTAAACAAGGATTTTCTAAGATTTGACCCTGTGACCTAGTGTTTGACCCCACATGACCCATATTCAAACTTGACCTATATATCACTGAGACAAACATTCTGACCAAGTTTCATGAAGATCAAGCTTCAAATGTGCCCTCTAGAGTGTTAACAAGGATTTTCTAAGATTTGACCCTGTGACCTAGTGTTTGACCCCACGTGACCCATATTCAAACTTGACCTATATATCACTGAGACAAACATTCTGACCAAGTTTCATGAAGATCAAGCTTCAAATGTGCCCCCTGGAGTGTAAACAAGGATTTTCTAAGATTTGACCGGATGACCTAGTTTTTGACCCCACGTGACCTATATTCGAACTTGACCTAGATATCATTGATACAAACATTCTGACCAAGTTTCATGAATATCAAGCTTCAAATGTGACCTCTAGAGTGTTAACAAGGATTTTCTAAGATTTGACCCGGTGACCTAGTTTTTGACCTCACGTGACCCATATTCAAACTTGACCTATATATGACTGAGACAAACATTCTGACCAAGTTTCATGAAGATCAAGCTTCAAATGTGCCCCCTGGAGTGTAAACAAGGATTTTCTAAGATATGACCGGATGACCTAGTTTTTGACCCCACGTGACCTATATTCGAACTTGACCTAGATATCATTGATACAAACATTCTGACCAAGTTTCATGAAGATCAAGCTTCAAATGTGACCTCTAGAGTGTAAACAAGAATTTTCTAAGATTTGACCTGGTGACCTAGTTTTTGACCCCACATGACCCATATACGAACTTGACCTAGATATCATTGAGACAAACATTCTGACCAAGTTTCATGAAGATCAAGCTTCAAATGTGACCTCTAGAGTGTAACCAAGGATTTTCTAAGATTTGACCCGGTGACCTAGTTTTTGACCTCACGTGACCCACATTCAAACTTGACCTATATATCACTGAGACAAACATTCTGACCAAGTTTCATGAAGATCAAGCTTCAAATGTGCCCCCTGGAGTGTAAACAAGGATTTTCTAAGATTTGACCGGATGACCTAGTTTTTGACCCCACGTGACCTATATTCGAACTTGACCTAGATATCATTGATACAAACATTCTGACCAAGTTTCATGAAGATCAAGCTTCAAATGTGACCTCTAGAGTGTAAACAAGAATTTTCTAAGATTTGACCTGGTGACCTAGTTTTTGACCCCACATGACCCATATACGAACTTGACCTAGATATCATTGAGACAAACATTCTGACCAAGTTTCATGAAGATTGAGTCCAAAATGTGACCTCTAGAGTGTAAACAAACTAATTGTGAACGGACGACGGACGACGGACGACGGACGACGTACGACGGACATCCATCGATCCTAATAGCTCACCATGACCACTTCGTGGTCAGGTGAGCTAATAATGAAATACCAATATTGCTTTTACTGTTTATTTGTATACTTTTGTGTATTTTGCTCACGATACGATAATACACTACAATAGGATACGGACACGATAAATATATTTGTGTTTTATTGGGTGAAACACTTTTTTGAATGTTATAATAGCTACGTAAAACATAAACATTGACCTGACACCCAATCTTGAACGCGTGACTTAACTAAAAACAGCCAAAAAGGGGTGTTTTACTGGAAACAAATTTGAAACCGCCGTCAGCAGATGATTCCTTTGATAATACGGTTTACTCTAGTCGGATTAAATGTTTTTGCAAAGACAATTTAATGTCATTGGAAAAGCTGGATTTTCAGGCACAGTTTATATTTTAATGATGCGAAGCGGAAAAGTATCGTTCTATCCCGTTTTTTTTGTTTATGCAACATGCATCCATTTTAGATGTTAGTGTTCCATTGACAATTTAGAAAAAAAAATTTCAATAAAAAAATCTTGTAATCATAAGAAGAAACATATTTATTATATTTTATCGAAGTATTTCATATTTTGTGCATGTGTTTCACGTTATGCTGTTTTTATATATAAATACGATGCGCTAAAACATGAAAATTCAATTTTGTTCCTGTGTAACTCAAATTGAGCGTATAACTTACATTTGCTTAGCACGTTTGTTGCTGATTTATCTCATATTGTTAATAACCTTCTTGTCAGCTTAATAGTAAATATATTCCCCAACCTGTCTTGTGCAACTCGTAAGCATCAGTTATCTAACTAATGGGAAACCTATACGCGATACACAGATGTTCGTATAAAAACCTGCAAGTTGGGTGAAATTGACTGTATTTATTTATTGCGATATAAATATTGATAAACAACAAACACTGCATAGAATTAATGTTGTTTTGTAACTGTATTCTACATACATTACTACTATGTACTAGGGATTTAAAATCTGTTCTTGCAAAACTATATCACATTAGTACAATCTCATTTGTATTATTGGTGGGATTTCTAATGGGTCAATAGCTGAGAGGTTTCTTACATGTATGAATATTATAATAGTGTAAAAAGATAAAGATACTATTTTAATGGTCAGCTCCACTTTAGTACCGATATTTCAGGAATTAATATAATTACGAGGATGTACTACTAATTGATGGTTCATTCATATGAATCGCCAAATAAATAAGACAGCGCCACACACATAGTTGTCCATATCAATTTATAAACATCTGTAATGAAGCAAATAATAATCAAAACAACCAAGAAAAACTACCTCAATGCTATACTAATTAGTGTGAAATCGATACCTGATGTATCCAAGGCTGTTTCGATATGTCAAGGTACAGACAGACCGTTTTCTTCATAAGGCATTTATTGTTAATTGTGATATTTACCAAACATTTTCGCTGTATCAAATCGGAGGTCTCATCTGCGAGTTGAAACGATGATACATTTACCTTTGGTTAGTCACAAACCCGATGAAGTAGAAGTTTGATAAATAAGATAACATACACGAAAAAAATCTTCCTAACATTAATTACAAATAAAATTATCGATGATCATCAAAACCCTGCTCTTATACGCAATTATATAATACAAGTAATACTCCATGCACGATACCTTACTACGAATTAACGCAAAATTGTTAGATATAATGAACGACGATGAAAACATTATTAATACATACTCTAGTTGTGATTGCGCCTAATTATATTACTTTCATAATTGAGTAAGTTTTTCGGAAAACCTCTTTTAAACAACACTATTGATTTTGTTAGCTTTCAAACTTTTTAATACTAAAGTAAATGAAGCGAATGCAAAGTAATTTTTGTTAATATACGAATTAATGTTAAAGAAAGTTACAGCTATTTTGAGCATTTTTGTGACATCGTAATCGTCATTCAAACGTTATTCGAAGTAACTGTTATTTCATAATTACACCATTTGATGAATGTTTGACATAAACTGTTAAAAAATACTACTAGTTTATTCATGTATTTACTCAACTACTTAAATGTACTTATACACTTTATTAACAAGTGTTAAAGAGCGCTAAGAATGATGGATAAATATCAATTTACCATTACCATATTTGATGATGTATTAAGTTTTGATATGATGAGATATCAAATTATTATCTCATAAAATCAGACAAAATGAGATAAAAATTGCAATTATATATTCCACCGGGTACTGTATGATCAAGTTATGATTTTAAATTGGCTAAATGATATTCATCTGCTGCTTAACTGACTAAAACTAATATGATATTAGATGTTGATAGTCAATATCAAATTATAGATATAGATTAAACAACATTCATCTTAACAAATCAAATTATATTTTATATCCAATTGGAAATGTAAAAAGCCTCTCACTGGGAGGGTTCTTACCAGTACCATATCATTTTTCGCACGTCGGACATATAGACCTTATTCTTGCCATATGGAATCAACAACATGAACATGCATTACTCAATATCCTAACACTGGCACAGACAGTACCTACCTACCTATCCTCTTCGTGCCGGCTGGCACATAAGGCTGCTACCAGAGATCTCCATTGCTTTCTGTCTTTGGCAATCTTTTCAATTTCTCCAAAAGTCTTCCCCTTGGTCTTTATTTGAGTATTGATCGTCCTTCTCCACGTCTCTTTCGGTCTTCCTCTATTTCTTTTTCCCCGTGATGGTGTCCATTTTAGTGAGGTGTTTCTAATACTGTTCTGGTCTTTTCTGATGACGTGACCAAACCATCTAAATCTTCGTAGCTTGATTACAGTTCTGATGTTCTTTTGTCCAGTCTTTTTGTAGAGGTTGTTTTTTCATATTTTAGTTGGCCAGTGGATCTTACAGCTTTTGCGTAGGCATGTTGTATGAAATCCGGATAGTTTCTGACTGTCTTTTTGAGTTATTCTCCAGCATTCTGATCCTAACAACAGGACTGAGAGTACATTGCTTTGGTAGAGTTTTACTTTGGTCTTTTCACTGATGTTTCCAGATCTCCATATCTTGTTGAGTTGGTGAAATGTTATTCTTGCCTTTTGAAGTCTGTTAGCTATATCCTTTTCAGTTGCATTGCTTTTGCTCAGAATACTTCCTAAATATGTAAAATCTTCGACCTCTTCAATTGGTTCATTGTCAAGTGTTATAGATGTTTGATGGTTAGGGAGTTGCATAGTTTTTTGTTTTTTTCTTAGTGATGTTTAGTCCTACTTGGTGAGCATAATTGGCTAGGTCTTCTGTTTTCTTCTGGAGGTGGTCAGCATTGCATGCAATTAAGGCAATATCGTCAGCAAATTCAAGATCTTCAAGCATTGATGTGAGAGTCCATTTAATTCCTCGTTTTTGGTTTCCAACAGTTTTCCTCATTATCCAGTCGATAACAACAAGGAACAGCATAGGTGACATGATGCATCCCTGTTGTACCCCACGGGTGATGTTGAACCAGTCGCTAAGCTTGTTGTTGTGAATAACGCAGCATGTAAAGTTCTCATAGAAGCTCTTAATAATTCTGATGATTTTTTCAGGACATCCATATGCATTCAGGATTTTCCATAAATTTCCCATTTGGACACTATCAAACGCTTTTTCAAAATCTATGCAGTTTATATGTATTTTACTGTTCCATTCTATTCTTTGTTCCATGATGTTTCTAAGGGTGAAAATATCATCGATACATCCAACTCCAGGTCTGAATCCTGTCTGTTCCTTTCTTATGCTGTTATTGATGGAATCATTTAGTCTCAGGCAGATGATTTTGCAGAGCACTTTACTGGGCACAGATAGTAATGAGATGCCACACCAGTTTTAGCATTCTGTCTTATCGCCTTTCTCTGGCAGTTTGACTATAAGGCCTTTGCACCAGTCTTCAAGGACTTTTTCTGATGTCCATATCTGGGAGAAAAGTGTATGTAGCTTTTCAGAGGCTTGTTTTGGGTCTGCTTTTAACATTTCATTCTCGATGTTGTCGATTCCTGGTGACTTATTATTTTTCACTTTGTTTAATACGTATTGCATGTAACTTTTTGAATTTAAAAGAGGGACCGAGAAATGGTATCTCTCAGATCTGGATAAAATTTTGCATGGTAGTGTATATTGGGCCCATAAACTAAAATTTGTACCCTTAACAAAATTTTCGGTGTCCGTTGCCATGGTAACCGAGGTTGAAATTTTGGGCCCCAAAATGCATTATTTTTCAGCTGAAAATTGACCATTTCTGTCCCTTTCTTTAGGAAAATGTAAATGCAATAAGCCCTTATCGCAGTATTTATCGCTATAACCTGTTATTCCACTTTGATTTCCAATCAAGGACTTTAGGCCTACTTATTTTCAAAATGTTTTTTTCTATGCTTTAAAGTGGGTGGGGTAACGTAAAATACCAATGCCCAAATTTAAGCAGTTTTTAATGACATATTGCAACCAAAGACCGATTGATTCAACATCACTGAGGTACACAATCAATAGAACAGGGTACCTACTATTCATTTCAGGAATAAAATTTTTTGGCACGATAGATTCTATAAAGTAACCATGAAAACAAAGTGGGTGGGGTAACAAATAAATGAAAATTAACGATTTTCAACAATTTTCAATGATATATTGTAACCAAAGACTGATTGACTTAACATCAATGAGGTTTACAATCAATAGATTACGGTACCTTCTATTCACTTAAGGAATAACACTTTTCAGCTCGATAGATTCAATAGAGTAACCATGACAACAAAGTGAGTTGGGTAACGCAAAATTGAAAAATAATGATTTATTAAATTGCTCACTGTCGACCAATGTTAATGCTTACTGTCGGATGAGAACTGGTACATGCTCAATATTAGATGACAAATAGTGCCTGGTCATTAAAATATGCTCACCGTTAGAGGACAAATAGTATATACTCATTGTGAGAGGACAACTGTTTAATGTAACATGCTCACTTACAGATACCAACTGTAACATATTTTATGTCTGATGTCACATGCTCCCAAATCGGACAGCAAAGAATATATTGAGGGTTATGTGGAAAACTATGATACATGCCTCTATAAATTGATATAGTTACAATAGTTTTGCACTGACCTCTCGATATGCTCACTGTCACTTGTTTTTTAAACATGTGAAGATGTCAGTATGAAATATTCAACATGTTGCATCGTTGGGAATGTGACCAAAGTAGGCCTTCATGTTTACCTTGTCAGTGTTGGAAAAGAAACAAAGTATATGTGCATTTTTTCATTTCAATTTATTTGTTGATTTAAATAGTTCAACAGGTATTATACTATATATGTATAAGGCAAGAGTTATCTCTGTAAGGGACATATGCTCCACATGTGTAAGGTTGATAGTGAACACAAATACTTATACGAGTCATAAGAAACAAAACCAAAATTAGTCTTTTCAAGGGCAACAACTCTGCTATAACAAGTCAGATCCAAATTAAAATAATTAGATGGGCAACTGTCAGACTCATACTGACAAATATTCCAGCAAATTTTGAAGACTTGCTTAAACACACAGCTGAATCCAAAAATATCATAATTTCAAGATTCATAGCTCTGCTAATTCTGGTCAGATCAGACAAAATATACAGGTGCTGACAACACATGCTGAATATCATTCCTATGACATTTGATTACTGTAGCAGAATTACTTTTCAAGTTATGGACACAATCAAAATTTTATTATACCAAGGGCAATAACTCTAGAAATATTATTTGAATTTGAAAGTCGCTCACCTATCTTAGTATGCACTTAAAAGGGAAATAACTCTCTACAAAATCACCATACAGTAAACAGATTACATTACACTATAACAGTCATCTTCTGACCTTTTTTTTTAAATGTACCAAAATGTCAATATTGAAAAGAGACATAACATCTTACACAATCATCATTGAGTTATGCCCCATGTCTAGTAATAATTTCCACTGACTTATGATAGTATGTGTGCCAAGTTCCACTACAATAGTATTGATAGTAAACATAATATTTGATGTTTAAAATAAACTTCATCCAATTTGCAAATGTCTAAGATTAAAAAAACATGATTATCCTAGAGTTAAGAGTTATCCCACATGTCTGGTATTGTTGATGAAATCAAATAATGTGTCAAGTTATGCCACTTGTCTAGTAGGGTTCACTTGTGATAATAAATGAATGTGTTCAAGTTGTAATACAATAGCTTTTCACATGCTGATAGCAATAAACTGTAAACTGATAATAAAAAAGATCATACATTAAAACAAAAACTCCAAATAATATGCAGGGCCTGCTCTGGAGAGGTGAGGTACAAGGAATCCGGCTGCGTTACCCTAGCTTGTTTTGAATAGATTCCTCGGTTCTTTAACATCCCGGGTGTAAAATGACAATAAAGTATGCTTCAATTTTAACAAAATGAAGTTTTATAGTTAAACCAATTTATCTAGAACAGCTTGTATGGCAAAGCACAGTCCAATGTGAATAGTTCTCCATATAAGAAAATAGTAGGCTGGTTCCATTCGGATAATCAGTTTTTATTTTAATTACATCTTCAGATGTAAGACGCACTGTTACAGTACATGTAACACGCTCAGTTGAAGAAACTCTAAATCACTGACATCACCTGAAATATTACAAAAAAAATATGAAAACATTTATAACATTCATTATTAGTACATTACCTAATCAATTATATTTTTGAAAAATGTCACAATAAATTAATACTTAACAGTTACTTTGAAATCAGTCCATTATCTACAATACTGTTAAATAATTTAATTTTGATGGGACCAAATTTAGTTGTTTTGGTTAAAAAAAAACATTTTGATGGGACGCAAATTCATGGAATATGCGTTTCAGGTATTAAATCTAAGGGTCAAACTCAGTGTTCAACTCGATTTGATTTCGTGGTTGAGGAAAACCACGAAATTTAATCCCCCACAAAAATTAATTATTTTACAGTTTGTGAATAATAGAAAACTTAATAAATAAACGAGCAATATTAAATGTAAACAGTATTCAATATTATCAAGTTGCTCATGTCTAAAAGAAAGATATCCTGATTGCATTGTCTGATCTCAGATCTCAAGTATTTAATTACTATCATATATATATACATGAACCCTTTACTCCATAGATACACAGTCTACTTACTTTCCTTTCCTTAAACTGTTCATATTCTGTAGATTCCAGGTCTTCAAGTAGGTCCACAGTCTACGTATCAGTGTTCTTTAAGACAGCATGCGAACAAACCCTGTAAATAATACAACACCATTTTGACCATTTTATTCAAGTACATCACTTCAAGTAATCCATTCACATTTTATAAACAATAGCACTTGTAAAACTTTAGGTACATTCATAACATTGTTTTTAATTATGTATGTATAAATCTTTCTCAAGGTAATAATTTAAAAACTAAAAAATGTCATTATAGGCAAACATATAGAACATGCCAAAAGTGATACCTCTAGTTTATTCCCAAGAAATTTTGTAACCTGATCACTACATGTACATGGCATGTGAGATAAAAAGAAGGAACTGTGAAACCTAAATAGTAAATTACCATTCACAATAGGAACCTTTGAAAAAACTTTTGAAATATTGAGCTTTAATTAAGAGCAAAGTAAAAATATATGGTTAGAATTTTTTAAATTAAATTATGTGCAACTGTATTATTGTTAAATCCCTGTAAGTAGTATACCTTCAATTACCTTGAGAATATTACATCTGATGCACAGCCACTAGTATCTAACTGGCCACTCATAGGCATTGGTCTGACTGGCATTTAACTCATCTAACTACTGCACCCAAGTATACTGAAACAAAAAGAACAAAAATGAGAATTCATTTGAAATATAATAACAATAAACACTAGCTGAACAACATTTCGAAATTTGCTGTTTGCAAACAAAGTCAAACATACAGTATTTAGCATTCTTTCGGGCATCCTAAGGTGGATTATATACAAATTACAAACATATCAGCTTCTTCAGCCCTAAACTGGTATTTATATTAATGTAAGTCTGGGTCTTTTTGTTACAGCAGCATAACTCATATTCACACCTATTTATTCATAAAGCCGGACATGCTTTTTAAAACTTGTGAAAACAAGTTACCTAGCTTTTTCATGCAGATAAAGTTTTATTTTGACAAATGCATGCACTTTATGGATTCAAAAATGGATAATCAAGGCTTGTGTTGCCTAAATTAAATTTGAAGGATTTTCATTTAAAACTCATGTTAAGTGCTATATTTTCAAGGCTATGCATAATTTGAGCACTCTGCAGGGTACAAATCTGACATCACGGAGGAAGAGATTTAAGTGCATGCAATCATGAAGCTATACAAGATCATAACACCTTTAGTTGAATCAGCATTCTTAGTTTTAATATATATTTGTGTACAACCAAGTTATCGTGATTACCTTTTCCGCAGGCATACAGAAGAATCACCAAATGTTATCATACAGAACAAGTCGTTTTCATGAGTATTGATTTGATATGACTTTTTGTAGTCTTTTGTCGAAACAAATTATCATGGGAGACATCATGACTGGTTGTCACATAAAACTTCTTGTGAACAATCGGCAAGATCTGAAATAAATAACCAAAATCATAAATAGGTCCATCATGGATGCATCATGTCAGATGAAATGAAATAAAGATACAATCAATAATTCATTTATACATGTACATGTCAAAGCACATGTTCAAATTAAATCCATTGTCTGGTTACATTTTATGCAACCTTTCAGTTAAAAGCAGCAGTCAAAACTGAGTGTATGTGCAAAAAATATTATGTGGTATCTGCGTATTACTGTTACAACGCAGGTGACATGTAGGAGCTTTCACTACTTTGATTGGCAGTCGGGCTACGCGTTTGTCCCCATATGTGCAAGGTGCGTGCCAGATTCAGGGTCTACTCCGCCCAGTAATGAACTCGGCCCGGTATTCTTTGGCCAACACCAACTCGGCCTGCCCAACTCGGACCGAAGACAAACTCGACCAGGTCCAACTCGGCCTGAATTTAATATTATTGATTCTTTGTAGTAATTGTATAGTACTACCTGATTAAATTGAACTGAATGGCTGTTTTATGATTAATCCTGATTATTTATACCCATGAATACACAAGAAGTATGTGCCTCTATAAATTGATGTAGTTACCATAGTTTTGCACTGAGCCCTGGATATGTTGTATGCACATAAGTCAAGTGCACAACACACTACGCACAGAACCAGCACGCTTAGCTCAGTAGGTAGAGCGCGAGACTAGCAGTCACTACTGATCTCGGGGTTGTGGGTTCGAATCCCAGGCTGGCCAACTAAAATTACTAATAGTCTTTTCGATGAGAATTAAAACCTAGGTCCCATGTATGGTGCTATACACTGGCATGTAAAAGAACCAGGGATGCTTCTGGAATTGGGACATTTTCGGTATCATGCACTCACTATCCCCCAAAAACTAAAAATACTAAAACTCTTCTGGGGTCCTCGCCCATATGGATTATCCGGTAGCGAGGATAAAGAAACTCATTAAATAAAACACTACGCACATTGTCATGGTTACTAACAGTACTGTCCGTATAATGTACCAGTCAGTTGCATCCTCGTCCCCCCTCAGAGGATAGCGGGGGAAACAGCTGTACTTTTACCTTCCAGCTACCCCTGCACTGACAGGGAAATGTTTGTATTTTTTTGAAGAGAAAGATTCGAGATGCAACTTACAAGGAATAGGGGTGCGATACCCTAGCTCATTTCGAATAAATTCCTTTGTTCTTCTATGTGCCCAGTGTAGAACACTGGTACATGCAACACTACCTCTGGGTTTCCAACCAGATCATCTCTAGTTGGGTGGGAAACATAAAATAGCGTTTCTTAGTTGACTAAGTGCCCCCCCGGTCGAACCAGGGCAGGGTCAGCAGACAAGTGTGTTTTACACTCGACCACCGCGCATGAAACGTTGGTGTGACTACATTTAGTGCAAATACCAGAACTGTCAACATAATGACAATTGAATTGGATCTCTTTGGAAACTGGGAAATTCAGCAAAATGAACTGAGTCTGATGAATAAAAGTTGGTGAATCGATCTGTCGACTTTTAAACGATCTGAATTGATCAAACTGGTTTCTATTGTAGTAATTATGTCCTACCATCGATGTATGTGGAAGTTGGCAGTCAAAAATAAGTGCAAAATTGCGGTAACCCTCTATCTTTCCGACAAAACAGCAGCAAAACTGACGGCGAGGAGTTTTTGTTTACCGCTGAATTCACCATCTTTACCTCCAATTGAAGAGTAATAACAACGGGCGACAACTCTTCTGCCTAGCAACAGAAAAACCACCTGCGTGTCGACTGCATTTTATCGCAAATCGCCGATTTTAAACGCGATATTACACTATTTTTAGGTCAATCGGAATAGGTCTGGCATAATAAACGAATAGAACAAGTCTTTGTTTGGTATTATTGTTATCAACATATTAGAAAGGAATCGGTCTTCAATGTGAAAACGGGCATAGAAGAGACCATATCAGCGATCAATAAAATACTATTACCCTACTTTAACGGTAAAGTTCAGAGTAAAACCAGCATCTTAAGATACAAAAAACTATTTTGTCTCGTAGACAAGAACAAGAGCAATCATTTAAAAAAAGAATAATAAAGATCGGTTGACTACTTATGAAATTATTTAGATAGAACCATCTCTATGGACATTTTACTCAAATCAGAAGGCCTAAATCTTCAAACCCCGTTTCCATGACAACCAGACCTCAGTGGCAAAAAATATTGAAAACTCAAATTTAAATATGATGTTTCTCTACAACATAAGCGTACTTTCGACGGATTCTGTGAGATGCCATTTCCCAAAAAGTCAAAAAGTTACATGCAATGCGTATTAAGGCCTTTAGTATTTCTTCTCTGGTAGGTGGATTCAAGTCTATATCAAATGGTTCTCAAGACGTGTATCAATGATTGCTTTTTCAATTGGGTTTGGTCTATTTAGCACTTGGTTAAAATGCTCCACCCAACGGTTCAGTTGATCTTGTTCTAGTGTGATGGCACAGACAGTGCTAGACGCTAAACGCTGAACGGATGGCAATAAAAAGTCAGTACTAACATTCATAGCTAGTTGTCTTGGAATATAATCGGTTCATAAAAGTGATGACAGGCGTCGTGATAAAAAAATGAAGTTTTCCCTTTTCATTAGATTTCACGATGTTTATCATCCACTGGAAATAGGGGAGACGTAGTAGTGAAAATTCTGCCTTCCGCAAAAATTGACTTTTTTATCATACTGTGGACAGTCCAGTACACTTCTTACTTTCAAAACCGATCCATTGTAGAATTGTTTATTATCAGTAAGCACATAAAATATTATTACATACGCATTGTCCCGTATATTGTTTATAGTTATGGGTTTAATCGTTTATATTGTTTGTCTTGTGTTCCACATAAAATTTCACAAAACGCATTTTACTAGCCAACTGTGGTTACTAAATTTGATTATTGTTTGGACAGCGTGTCATTGTAATATAATTGAGGATTGTTTACAAGTTAAACTCTATAGTTTATCAGTCTCTTGAGAAAACCATAGTAGGTTATACACTTTAAAATAAAGTTTATAACCAATGGGACCCACTATACAGATTTGGCCAATAAGATGTCATTACAAAGCCATAAGTTTGTTTAACGTAGAAAAAAAGTCAATGGTATGTAACAAATTTGCTCAACTCAGTAAAGATATTTTCCCCTACAATGGTATGTTTTTTACTATCATTACACATTTAAATGTTACTATGTTTTATCGGACAGTCAACATCAAACTTATATAAGCGTACCTTTCAAATCCATCCTGCAATTTCAATCTGAACATTTCAATTCCAAAAGAAGATCTTAGTACTGAAAACATATTTGGTGAACCTAGATAGTGTGATTTATTTCTTCAACCACAGGGTAATTACTAAAATAATCCGTTTAAGACGTCACAGACACAACAATTTAAAGTAAGATTACTGCAGGCACCCAAGGTCATGTCTATTAACTAGGACAAATAGAATACAAGGATCATCTTACACACTTGAGTCTTCTCTACAATCTGGAAAATAAAACATGTGAAATATAGATGTAAAGCGTTCAATTTGTAATATGAAAGGCGTATACAGTATGAACACGTAATGCTATTTTTACAATGTGCTAAAACATTTAAATTCAATTGTGTTCCCATGTAACTCAAACCGATTACTTAACTAACATTAGCTTAGCACATTGGTTGCTGATTTGTCTCGTATTGTTAATAACCTTCTTGAAAGCTGAATGGTAAATATTTCCCTAAAACATTTGGTCTTGCGCAACTTGTAAGTACCAGTTGTGTAACTAACGGGAAATCTAAACTCAAACACAAATCGCTGGCTTAGAATGGGAAGGTCGTAACTACATATGTAAATAATCAGTTTTCAGAGAAAACAATAAAAACTGCCTGACAATCACTCTTTACAAGCTTTTTCAACTTCAGTTTGGTCAATATGACAATTTCTGATTATCATGAAAATAGGCGCATAAGTAGCATCTTATGATGTACGTTTTAAATATGCATTAGTCTTATAACAAATAAGGTCGGAAGCAACTCTCATGTCCTTCTCATTTTAAACCAGCGAAATGTTCCTATCAAAACGGTAAGTGGTGTAAAATTGAATGTGTTTATTTCCAATGCAGCAAATATTGTTTAACAACAACAACACCATTCAGTCGGATATAATGGTTTGTTAATCTACAACATCAGTCATATTTGTAATTGGTCTACCAACAATTAAGGAATGTGTAAATTTCTATTTTCAAGTTTGTTCCAAACGAAGAATGTAGTACCATATCAACAAGACAGCGCCACACACATAGGTGGGTAAATCAGTGCCTGAAATAAGCAAATAATAATCAAAACAACCCGGTAAACATACATCACATTATTAATTTATTATTATACTAATAAGTATTGAGATTGATAGCTGAGATATGCCACATTGTTGCCACTTAGATATCTTCGATTTCCCACATTAGTTATGTTACCGTAAATATAATATCACTTACTCCGTTAATGGCTTCCGTCTGGTAGAACATAGTAACAAAGGTGATTACATTTAATCATCTTAATCAATCTCAATACGGCATAGATCCTAGTAGTTATGATATGGTGTTTCTGATTTCTGTGCTCGGCTGGTTAGGTTGCGTGCTACCTTCCCTGTCGGATTTTTTCATACCTTTCTTTTATACTGTGGATTCAATAAGTATAACTAATAAGGGAGCTATCTCGTTAGAAAGAATAGCGGTGACTACCGTTAACTCAGTTACGCCCAGTTACACCTAGATACAAATAATTTACCAGACGGAAGAACTTTGAATTGACTGTATACCATATTTCCCGGTGTTAAAAAGCGGAAATAATATTGAATACTGCTCATATATCACTGCCACATTTGATGATGTAACAACTTTTTATATGACGAGGAATCAATTGATTTTCTCATAAAATAGGAAAAAATGAGATAAAAATGTGCGGTAATATATTCCACCCGGATATTAATGATTAAATGATTGGCAATATTAGGTGTCGATCATAACCTCGTCATAAAAATCAAATCTAGCACATATCATTTTAAAAGCCGGCCATTTCGAGGGTTTATTCCAGTTCTAGATTAAACTTTCTAACACGTGTTGGGACATACCCATACATTGTATACATTGCGTCAGTCTTATGGAAAAATAAAAGTTACCCTGACATTGGACTAGATCGTGCTCAAACTCCATATACCGGTATACGCTTTACGACTAGCAATAAAAAGGAATCACTTACATTGGTAACGATTTGGATAATCGTAGAATCGGTTCATAAAAGTGATAACCGGCGTGCTTGAACAATTGTACCTGTAAGTTACCCCCATTTTTGTAGTCCGTGCCAGTCATCAACGCGCATGAACTGCTCTATATGAGGAGGACATAATACGAACTACAACCACTTTATCTATAGTAGGTTATAACTTTATTGTTTTGACAATAAATATCAATTTTCAATATGGTCCTCAATGGTAGTAGAAGAATATCTCATGCCGCGAAAATGGAACAGCTACCAAACTGGAGAGAGTCCAGTACACGTTCCTCCTATTGAAGACAATCCATTTTGCAGTCTTTGAAGTACAAAAAATGTGCACATACTAAAACCATATATGCGGTAACCCGTAAACAGTCTATATTTAAGAGTTTATTCATTTCTGTGAACCATATTTTGAAATGTAATACGCCCAAAATATATTTTATTCGCAAACAGTGGAATACTAAATTTAAATAATCTTAGGACATTGTGTCATTTCAATATACGTGTGGTTTGTTTACAGGCAAAGCGCTCTAATTTACCACACCCTTGAGGAAACCTGAAAGTATAATATAATGATGATAAAAGTTTATAACCAATGGGAAATACTATAAGGATTTAGCCAATATGAGGTCATAAGTTAAACACAAAATGATATAGATGAAGTGTAAAAACAAGTTTAATGCATTTTGGACTTTTAGGAATTTAGTCGATGAACTTTTTGGCTTAGCCTAGATATAGTTTATGTTAACAATTTAACGCTTCTGTAACATGGTAACCGCTCGAGAAGCAAAGTTGTATAGAGCATTTGGTCTTTTGCTGGGCTGACTTTGGTTTGATATCCTTTGTTAAACGCGTTCTGTTGTTTCCCAACATTGACATATTGATGCATTGAACATTGTTTGTTACGCAGAGGTTTGATTATTAAACCTCAGTTAATACTATTGGTAGTTACTCCATAGTAAATGTCAATGTGCTTGTTTCAGAATGAAAACTGCATACAGCTGTATCTTTAATCTTCATTCGTCCATATCTGAGCAGTTACAATAATGAATTGTGGAATTACTGTATACGCCCAAGGTCATGTCTGTAAACTAGGACATAAAGGCTAAATGTATAATAACTGTAATAGGAACTTAAATATTTATCCTTCAACGTCTGAACAGGGAGCTATACGTACTGCTTAAATATTGGTAGAACCAAGATAGTGTTAATCTCTTTTTTTAATTTCTTCCACCACAGTGTAAATACTAAAATAACCCAGTCGTTTAAAATTTCGCAGACACAATAATCAGTTGCAAAATTACTGTAGACAGTCAAAGGCAAGTCTGTTAACTAAATCTTGAACGCATATTTTGTCTGACAAAACTTAAATATTGGCTTAAACTGAAAATTCTATTTTGTTGAAACAAATTAGAATCAGCCATCAACAAATGGTACCTTTGAGTATGTCGTGTACCATAGTCGGGTTAAATACTGTCGCACAGGCAATTTAATGTTCAAGTTTTTATATCATTGGGGAGAGCTGGATTTCAAGGCACACTTGAGATCTAAATGTTTTATATGGGAGTAGTATCGTTTCTATCTGATCATTTAACACTGTTGGGTATAATGCATAATACCAAGATGTTATGCACTTTGGATAATTCAAAACAGCAATACTCTGTACTAATACTTATAACAGTTGTACTATTTTTGTTTAAAAATTAAAACATCAATTAATAAATACACCTGGCAAAGACAATTTATATGATTTTCAAAATATCACTTCGACAGATTTGAGGTTCTGTTTATTTTAGACATTTGGGCGGAGGAAAATGTGAATAATTCATCTGGATAATTTATCTTCATATAATGCAAATATCACTGACATACGTACATATATACAGATCATTAAGTTCTACACTAACCACATGGTAAACATTTATATAAACAGGTTTGAGCCAAGTGTTGATTAAATATTTTGAACATGTATTGCTTTACTAATATACAAGTTGTTTTTAGATTACCTCCATGCCCAGGTACTATTCCTATTTATGTAAGACGAAACTGTTGTTTATATGTAAATGTATGTTACAAAACATTTATATTATGGAATTTGTGAGATTGGGTAGGATAGATTAAATAACCCTTATAATTTGATAATGCTTTTGTAGTTCAGTTTTGGGTGTTAAAATTCTACATACCGTTTACTTAAAAAAAACTTCATCCGTACACATTATTGTTGATTATTACATTTGAGTACAATAAAGGTCCGTAGACCTTTACAGATTTTAGCTATGAATAAAAACTAAACATTCAGCAACATACTGACGAAAATCTCTTGGAATTGGATTTATCGTTTCATTTTGACGTACGAGTTGCTATAAGTAGATAAGTATAAATGTTTTATGAGAATTCGAACCGCCTTAAAAATGAATATAAGAGATTAAAGCTAAACACAAACAGATAATGTCTATTTAAAAGCTGATGGGGTTCCTATGATTGCATGTGATGGGTGGAGTCAGTTATGATGTTAACACGGCATGAGGGCGTATGCCATCTGTAAAATCTGAAAGTGTTATTTTGCCAGAATTTAGTGATGTCATGGTAAGATTATCTCACAGTTGTGTGCCATATTTAACAACGCTACCAATGTAATGTTTTGTCGGTTGTACAAGCATTATATAATATCATAATGCTTTTTAAAGTATCGGTAAGCTATTTAAACTGCATTGATAAAACAGTCAAGACGAAGGTTATTGGCATAACAACGTATATATACATTTAGCGAATAAAGTACATTTAAATATGTAATACTAAGCACATTTGCTATAAAAGACATCATTGAAACGATCATATAAGCAATGCAATGTCCATGAAAATACAATCGAGGGTATCGAGTATGAAATAACTTAATGAGAATATTCCAAGCATGCACAAATTATGAAAGAAATAAAATAACAACCAGGGGGATAAAGCAGACAGAATAACTATTACTGTAAACACTATCATTTGCAAACTACCATTACAGTAAAATTTCCTTAAGTTAAGACAGACAAGCATCGATATTACAACCACCCGGCTTATTTGCTTAATATATAATGTATACTTATATGTCGAGCTCCCGCTTTATTTCGACCATTTGGCTTGTCCCGATTAGTCCTCGAGATAACAAGGTTTTACTGCATTTCACACATATACGACGATGTGTTTTAAGCACGTTTCTGAAATTTAACCAACATTATTTTGAGGAGGAAATGAGACAACATTTTTTACACAACTCCCCATTTACGTTTCAAACATAGTGATTGTGCTAAACATATTATTTTCAGCTTCCCTGAGCTTGGTGTTCGTCGAAACTTTGTAGACACGTTATGCTGTTTGCATCAGAACTATTTGATAAGGCATGCAATTCTATTGTTTTTCTATGTAACTCTGATGAACCGCCTAACTTCCATTTTCTTAACACGTTGATTTCTGATTTATAGAGCATTGTTATGAACCGTCTTGGCAGCTTTACGGTAAATAATTTCCCCAAACGTGTTTGTCTTGTGCAACTCGTAAGTATCCGTTATCTAACTAATGGGAAACATGGGCATTTGATTTCAACTGTGCGTAAATTAATTATTTTCCTAGTCATCGATAGTACACACGGTGTAAATCAAAATCCTATACTCAGCATACAGATGTTTGTTTCAAAAACTGCAAGTGGTGTGAAATTGCCTATATTTATTGCTCGTACGTGCTACAAATATTGATAAAAAAAATAAAAGAAAACTTTTATTCGTGTTGATCCTCCAGTTGTGTAAAAAACAAAAACGTTTCATATGTACGACTGATAAGTAGGTTCTACGTACTTTGCTACACTAGCTAATACTAACATACATAAATAAGGTATACAGTTGTATAAAGTCACTGTTTTATGGTCAGCTCATTTGCAGTAACGATATTTCAGGCATGTTTATAGGTCCTTTCGCAAGTAGGTAAATATAAACAAGACTGCACCACACACGAAGATGACTTAATTTGTGTCTTAACATGTAAAAATAAGCAAACAATAATGAAGAACATCTAGTGAAAATATCTCAATTTACTATAAACTAATTAGTGTCGAACTCGAATTTCAGTAGTCCATACTGTTTCGATACTTTGGCGTACCATCTGTTTTCATTCTACTTAAATATATACGAGATTGCGATATTTTGTACCAAACAATTTCGTTGTATCAAAAAAGTGTGCCCATTATTGTTGGTTTAAACACAACAGGGATGTATCCGTAGGTGGTTACCCATAATATATGCTTTTACACTAAAATATCAAATGCTAGGGAAACACTTTCTAACAGTGTTTTATATCGTCTGAAATAATTAAAAAATTTGGTCTTTTATTTTGTCGATTTATTGTCCTTACCGTGGTTCAATAAATGCAAAATACAATTGCAATACACGGCAAAAATTGTAGTATTATATTCAATTATATAATTTAGATTATACTCCTTTTACGATACCTTAGTACGAAACATTTACTTCATTTCAAATAAATGTTTGAGTAAGTATCGCGTCTATGTTATAGGATGAAGCGTTAATAAGTGAAGGAGTCTCCCAGAAAATCTGCTATGTTGACAACAATATTAATTTTTAGATTATCAAAACGTTTGAAAAATAGGTTATTAACGTAAATGAAGCAAAATGCTAATTGAGCTGCGTTGAATTAAATATCGTATGCTTCACGGTCGTAACATTGTGTTTTGTGTTTTTAGCTTTTTGAGTGACGTCGCAAACCTCAATAAAACTTATTTGACATGATATAATCAAAATATATCATATTTTAATCACTTCGAACTTATAAGAACTACTGATACATTATACGCCATATTAAACAGAGTTAAAAGGTGATAAAAATAGACACATTTATCATTGTCATAAATTTATGATGTATCAGCTTTTGATATGACGAGAAAACAAATTATTATCGCATAAAATAGGAAAAAATGAGACAAAAATAAGCGATTATGTATTACACCCGGCAAATTAATGATCAATTAATGACTTCAAATTGAATAATTGATATTCATCTGGCGTTATATGGACTAAAATAAATAGTATATTAGATGTTGCTAGTCAATATTATATTAGCCGTATCTTTTAATGTTCTCATCAAATGGCAATAACAAATCTAGAAAAAAATATGAGAAATCAGACAGGGAAAGCTGAACTCAACCTAACCAGCCGAGCACAGAAGCCAGTAATACCACAACACACCACACTGAGCAATGCCAACACATAAGCCAAAGAATCAAATAAAAGTCCAAGTCCCCATCGAGAAAAATGCAGGATGACTCTATTTCGAAAAGAAATTATAGAATAGCGGTTATTGCATGATACCGAATGAAACGCAGCCAAGACTATAGGACTGGTCGTCCTATACAATCATCATTTTGAGAGTTCATACTAGTACAAGATGAATTTTTCTGTCGCATTTTGGGACTTACATGTCTAGAACTGAAACTATATGCTGAACAGAAAATCTCCCTGATGAACATAACGTGCATACAACCGCGAAAATTGACCATTCATAATGTTGGAGACGGTCCATCACACTACCTGCTCACAAAGCTGATTATGTACACATTCTTTGAAGTTCACTCACTATGCAGTGTTCATATACAATATTATAGTTATTTATGAGTTTAATCGTTTCTGTGTGGCTTGTTTCCCCATGGAACTCTTCAAAAATGAAGATTATTCACAAACTGCAGAACACAAAATTTGACTATTCTTAGGACATTGTGTCATTTCAATATACGTGGCTTGTTTACAAGCAGAGCCTTATAGTTAACCACACCCTTGAGATAAACACCGTGTACAATATGATAATTGTAGTTAATTAGTAATCGAACATGTTGTAAGGATTTAACCAATAAGATGTCATAAAATAAAAACATACTTGTATTGCGTATAATAAGTTAAATGCATTTCGGACTGTCGGAAATTAAGTCGATTATATGGAGCTAAAACATGATTAATAATTGAATAATTTAACGCAATTGTAACATGATAACAGTTCAAGAAGCAAAGTTGTATAGATCATTTAGTAGTTTGCCGGAATGACATGGATTAGATATCAACAGCTAATAAAGTTTTGTAGTTACGCAACATTAACATATTTTTGCGTGGAACATTGTTGTTCAGTTTTAAACCTCAGTTAATACTGTTTATGACTACTCCAATGTACACACGTAACACATTTAAATGTTCCTATCCTTGTATCAGACTGATAAGAGTCAGTGTCAAATTATTATTACCGTATTTAGTACTGCTTACATATAAGATGAACCTAGAAAGTGTGAACTCCTTAATTTAATTTCTTAAACCACAGGGTAATTACTAAACTAATCCAGACTTTTAAGGTATCACAAACACAATAATTAACAGTAACTGCACTGGAAGAGCCCAAATGATTGCCTGTTAACTAGGACAAATATTTGTACATAGTAAACAGTTCCTTTCATAACAATTCAACGCACAATGCCAGTGTTATAATGAAGTTTTGTTTGAAAATATCGTACTATTTTCCACGCTAAACATTGTAATAGTAGGTTGAAGTTGCGTTAGGGGACCAGCTGATCTAATTAGTTAGCATTCCACTATAAGTACAAACAAGTTTGTTCACAGGCTGAATACTTTTCATCATGTCATCCACCGCATGTGCCTTCTTCTTCTATTTGTTACAGTTAACGAAGATCAACACATTTGTAGAATATGGATTCATTAGAAACACGCCCCTTAATATATTGGTAATTAAAAGAATTATTTAATTACAAGTTAAAGTCAAAGAAGAGACTACTTGATCTGAATTAATCGTAAACTCAATTGAAAACAACGTGCGGTGGTTGGTAAGATCTTGGATATTATCGACTACTAACAGTAGACAGTAAATGATATGTGTATACGTTTTATATCACGTGACACTCCAGTATGCAGATCTTACAATTAGTTTGTAGTCAGAAAATTAGTTATAGTAGTATATTTGGCAACTTCAATAAATTCCTCCATAGAAGAAAATTTCTTCTTTGGTAATCGCGTGTTCTTTTCAATAAAGAAGAACGTGACATTGACGGTTCTGGTGGGTTGTTTATAGAACCAAAACTCCACTGAGAATTATCATATGTCATCATCACTTTGTTTTGTGTAGTTTTAGATGAAGACATTCGAAGGTAAATATGAAAATTAAGCTTGAAAACACAGGACCATGGGAAATATCGGTTGACAAAATGCTTGAGATTATAAGAGTTGCATAATTTGAATAGACATGACCTTAAATATTGGTTAGATGAATAAAGAGAACTACACACGACAGAAACAACGGAGATATAATATTTAAACTTTATCTAGGTCAACTACTCGAAAATTCTAACATACATGACACATACTTGTTGATAAACAGTGGAACCGAAACTACCTAACAGATTAACAAATATTACATGCTGGAGTCACATTATGTTTTAGCGTCCAGACAAGCTAGTTGCCGTTAGACCATGTTTGTCGGAACATTGTCTCAACTACAGGATGTTTAACACAATTAACTGTATCTTGAATAACACTTTGCCAATAACATATAAAAAACAGCATTTCTACGACTGCTTACTTAATTTTCAAATTCAGATATACCGAGCTATCGGAGAAATATTTCATCTTACAGAATTATATAATCTATCATATCTGTCAGTTGAAATTGCAAGGAGGAGTCTTCCATCTTTATTATACTTGCACAAGTGCACTATTTATGACTTTAAATAATTTTAATTTAAGTAACATGCTCATACTTATTGAATTCAGTTCTATAAGGTTAGGATAGTATATGATTACTTCTCAGAAAACCTCGCAATTTAATGTTGAAAGTCACAAACTACATTCAACTATTCGCCAGCGGATATGGTCACTAGCCTTAATAAAACTGTTAGTTAATTTCCGATGAACATTGTGATAATTTATAATAAAGATCAAAGTTACAATACCCTTGGTATTTAAAGTTTTTTTTTTTTCATTTGAGGCCCCTTTCGGGTGACCCCGTTTATTTTTAGTTATGGTACATTTATCACAAAATATATAACATACTAGTACATGTATTTCAATATAATATCATTTTGCTAAATAAATGCATCATTTAAACTATTTTACAATCTACATGTTTTGTCCCACTTATTTGAGCAGTTTAAGGAAATCGAAACAAAAAAAACATGGGAGTTTTCAAAAAAGTATATAGCATAAAAGAAGGAAGGGGAGGGGAGGGGATGTTGACCGTACCATCTATGAAGTTATAAATTATTTTTGATATGAGTGTAGAAACAATATGTCATAGGAATCTTTTCCATTTTTGTTTAAAAAAGACAAGTTTACCTTTTTTAAAAGCAATTTGTTTTTCTAGTTTAATTCTATTTTCTAGATATTTTTTTAATCCATCGATTCTCGGTATTATTTTAACTTGTTTCATTTTGAAGAGATGGAATTTGCATAAAATGATAATATAATTTAGCGCAGTGTTTGTTATGCATCGTTCTTGAATTCCAAAAAATACATTTTGACGGTTGAACTGTATTTCAAATTGCTTTGTTTTTAGAAAGTTACTCAATCTATTCCAGATATTTTGTGTTACATGACATTCCCAAAAAAGGTGTTCTATTGTTTCATCTTGCATATTGCAGAAATCGCATAATCTTGACTGAGTTAGTTGGCAGTTATACAGATATGTGTTGGTTGGTGTTAACCTCATTAAAAATTTATATTGAAAATTTCTTAAGATGGAGTCAATTGTTGATTTAAAAGGTGTTAAAAATATGTTTTTCCAGTTTTCATTGTTTTCTATACTGATGTTGTTAGTCCATTTCCTTTTTGCTTTTATTGTTTCTTCTTCTTTGCTTTGAATTTGTATGTTGTAAAGTAATTTATTTGGATGCTTTATATTTTCCATTTTCTCCCTCAAAGTGGCATCTCTAATTTCTGTTATCATTTCTTGTTTTATATTATCTATACTTGCGGCATTTATAGCACGAATAATCTTGTGATAAAGCAGGAAATGTTGCAATGGGAGATCATACATTTGTCTTGCCTCTTCAAAGGAGTAGAATTTTTTGGTTCTAAAGTCATATAGTTGTTCCACATATGTGATACCTTTGTCAAACCATTCTTTTAAAAATATTGGTTTGTTATCAACTTTGATCTTTGAATTGTTCCATATTATATGATTGTTTATACGTAAATTGTTTTTATAGTTCAGATTTTGGATATTAAACCACGATGTGAGAATGTTGTGTTTGAATATGTTTTTGCTAAACATCTTATTTATATCTTTGGTTGTTAGGTTACAATCAAAAATAAAATTTCCTCCGTAACGTTCTAATTGTTGTTCAAAGAATATTTTCCAGGATCCATTGTTATTTTTGTCAATTATTCTTTTTACCCAACAAGACTTTATTGAGTTTAAGAATGCATGTATATCTGTCAATTTTAATCCTCCGTCTTCATAATTTTTTTAGAGTAGTTTTCGTTTTATTTTGTCGGGTTTTCCATCCCAGAGAAAATTAAAAATGGCTTTATTTATATCATTTAAAATCATTTCCGATGGGTTGGGTAAAACCGTAAGAGGGTAAATAATTTTTGGTAAAGCAAAAGTTTTAATAACAGTTACTTTTCCTAGTAGTGTCAGTTTTCTATGTTGCCATTGTTTAAGACAATTTTTAAATTGGTCGATTTTTGGTAATAAATTTATTTCTAGATGTTTTTGCTGATATGGTTGAAAAGTGATTCCGAGGGTTTTTGCACTTTCAGAGGTCCAAACAAAGTGTTTGTCTGTAGAGTATTTAATATTGGTATGCTTTAATGCTCCTAAGCGTAAAACTACTGACTTGTTAAAGTTAAGTTTAAGTCCCGAAACTTTCCCAAATTCAGTTATTACATAAACAAGTTTTTCAAACGATTTCTTTTCTCCATTATTTACATAAGTTGCATCGTCTGCAAACAGCGTTTGCTTTATTTCTACGTTTTTAACAGTAATTCCTTTTATGTCTACATCATTTGAGATTGTATTTGATAATAGTTCCATACATAGTATGAATAAAGAAGTAGAGAGGGGACAACCTTGTCGTACACCCCTTTTAATGCTTATTTCTTTTGATAGATATCCATTATTTATTATGACTGATGTAATATTTTTATAAAATGTCTTAATCCATCTAATTAAGCTATTTCCAAATTGGACGTGTTTGAGGCATTTATATATGCAGTTATGACTTAATGTGTCAAATGCCTTTTCATAGTCAGAAAATAGCAAAAGGCCATTTAGATTATTATTTTCAATATGGTCGATTATCTCAAATATCAATCTGACATTTTCTCCAATGTATCTGCCTTTCATAAAACCTGTTTGGTTAGGATTTATTAATTTTGGAAGAACTTTTTTTAATCTATTTGAGATAGCTTTGGTTGCAATTTTGTAGTCAATGTTAAGTAGACTGATAGGCCTCCAGTTTGAAAGGTTAGTATGGTCTTTTCCTGGTTTTGGTAAGAGAGTAACAATACTTTGCTTTTGCAAATCCGAAAGCTCTATTTTATGATAGCAGTTATTTATTGCATCTATATAGTGTTTTTTTAAATGTTCCCAAAAATGTTTATAAAATTCTGCTGTTAGACCATCTGAACCTGGACTTTTGTCGTTTTTCATTTCGTCAAGAGCAAGTTTGCATTCATGCTCATTTAATAATCCTTCACATTGATCAGACTCTGTTTTACTTAATTTGGTATTAGTGGAATCAAAGAAATTTATTTCTGGGTCCTCATTTTCCTTTAAATCATATAATCTTTCATAGAATATTTTGGTCTCATCGAGTATATCCTTTGTGTTTGTAATCGTACTATCATTAATTTGTAGTCTTTGTATATTCTTTCTTTCTGCATGTCTTTTTTCTAAGTTTGTAAAGTATTTGGAATTTTTTTCGTTCATTTCAATTTCTACAGCTTTTGATCTTAGCAATATTCCTTGGATTTTATTGTCATAAACGGTCTGTAGTTTGTTTTTCTTATCTGCTAGTTCTCGTGTATGTTGAAGTGGAGTTTGTGTGTTTAACATAGTTGTTTCTAGAATTTGAATTTCGTTTTGTAAGTTATTTTCTTCCTCTACTTCTTTTTTCCTTTTTCTAGATGCAAATTTAATTGTTTTATTTCTTATACTGCTTTTAATCATATCCCATAAAATTTCTGGTTTTGTTTCCTTATTGTAATTGACTGTGTTATTAATGCTTTCTATTATATTTTTTGTATATTCATCGTCCATTAACAAGCTGTTGTTTATTTTAAAATAGCCGGGACCTCTTTTTTGAGTGGTGAAGTCAAAGCTCATTGTTATTAAAGAGTGGTCTGTTTTATAACCTTGTTGTATTTTGTTAGTTATGATTTTGTTACATAGATTTTCAGTTACCAAAAAGTAATCCAGTCGACAATGTACTGGTGGTTTACTATTTGAACTCCAAGTATATTGCAATTTTTTAGGATTTGATTCTCTCCATGCATCAAGTAGATTGAATGATTTGGATAAACTAATAATTTTGTTCCTACAATGTGCGTGAGTATTTGAATTTCCATTCTTTTTATCTAGATTTTGGTCTAAGATTGTATTAAAATCACCCCCAATAATGAAATTCTTTTCGTTATTCAATTGCATGTAAGATTCAAGTTTTGTAAAAGTCGAGACATCATCTTTGTTTGGGCCATATATATTAACTAGAGTAAATTCCTCTTCATATATTTTTATATCGACTGATAGAAGTCGACCTTTTACTATGTTTGTAACTTCGGAGGTCTTAACTCCTAAAGAATTTTCTGGATTTATTAAAATAGCCACTCCTTGGCTATTTGAACTAGCACCACTAATGAACATTTCACCTTTCCAATCATTCTTAAAATGGATTAAGTTTTCTTCTTTTAAATGCGTTTCTTGTAGCATAGCGATAGAATATTTTTTATCTTTTAGCCAACAGAAAACCGCTTTCCTTTTCTTACTGTCAGCTAGACCTCTGACATTAAGTGAACATATGTTGCAAGTCATCGATATTGTCAATAATTGTTATTAGAGATGATACGGTCAAACAGGGGGGCGGGGGAGATACATATTTACCTTGTTGGTTCATTTTGAAGTTGGTGCATAACGGATGAGCCGTGTTGGTGTTTATTTAAGCATTTCATAGATTATCAAAATCAATTAATTTGTTTTAAAATCAAATACCTTAAAAACATTTTCCATAACAGTTTTTTGGATGGCGATTTATCTGTATATTCATTGCATAAATTTTTGGAAAAATACAGTGTGTATGGATTGTCGTTTAGGAACAACTTGACCAACATATGATAAATTACAATTTGATTACCTACACATATAAGTGCAGTTGGTAGGATACAGATGTGAAAACTTGGTACATAGATACATTTAGACAACCCACTCATAAATATATACAACATTCACTTATAACAAAATATATGCAGTTTTATGACACTTGTTAATCGTAAATGGAAAACCCACCCATATTTATACATACAACATTCATTTGTAGCGAGATTTATATATTTTGGTGCCCTTGTTGAGCATACATCGACCTACAATGTATCATGCTTACCGCTTGTACTCAGTTACATATTAATGTTATACAGTATAACTATTTCGAAATCAAAAATAAAAAATACATTGAATTAACCAGTTGAGTAAAGTTAGCGGTCAGGCAATATGTGATGCTTGCTATTGGTACTCAATACACCCATATAGTACAACATATTTGTTTATCAATGCATAGATCGTAGATGTGATTATACGTACAATACAGTATCATTTATCGTAAACAGACAAATAATGTACATTGCTCGCCACTGGCGTTCAATGCACGCATAGGTAGACATGCATGCATAGGTAGATATAATTCTGTTTCCCGGTCACATTGTTATATTATACAGTATAATTACTTACAGTAAAAATGCATTTCACATAAAGTACAAAATATTTGTTTATCAATGCATGGATCGTAAATGTGATTATACGTACAATACAGTATTATTTTTCGTAAACAGACAAATAATGTACATTGCTCGCCACTGGCGTTCAATGCACGCATAGGTAGACATGCATGCATAGGTAGATATAATGCTGTCACATTGTTATATTATACAGTATAATTACTAACAGTAAAAATGCATTTCACATAAAGTACAAAATATTTGTTTATCAATGCATGGATCGTAAATGTGATTATACGTACAATACAGTATTATTTATCGTAAACAGACAAATAATGTACATTGCTCGCCACTGGCGTTCAATGCACGCATAGGTAGACATGCATGCATAGGTAGATATAATGCTGTTTCCCGGTCACATTGTTATATTATACAGTATAATTACTTACAGTAAAAAATACATTTCACATACCTGGTTATGTTACACAGCCACTTCTTAATGTCATACAGTATAACTACTTTGAATACAAAAAATACCGAGCATTTAGTGTAAACAGACAATGTACAGTGCTCGCCACTGGTACACTTTGCGCACATAGGTTCACATGATAATATTAATTTGTCAAAATGTAGTGTTATATGGTACATTTGAATACAAGAGTACATTTCTTTAAACAATTTTTTACTTAAATGGGCAGAATATATATATTTTATACATGTCACATTTTTATGTCATACTGTATAGTTTTATACATCTGCTGACAATTGTCAATACACAAGGATCATTTCTACATACATTTATACACAAAATGATCAATACACATAGAATATCAGTCAGCTAGTTTGTAGAATAAACACATTGTAGTATTGTCCAGGTCGACTTTTAAAGGGGGTTTACCAGATTTTTTTCTGGCCATGGGATGTTTAACCATACCCCGTATTCACTGAACAGCACATGGTGTACCTTTCCTTCAGTATTTTTGTAGAATATTTGACCATTTTTAGTCCAGCCATACTGAACAAATGGTTGTTTCTTCACTTTAACACTCATAAGTACATTGAAGTTTAATTTGGTAAGGTCGTCAGTTACAAAAATTGGATCCTTTAGTGACCTTTTTTGGCTCATAATTTTTCCTTTTACTAAGCGGGATGCAAATTTGACGATTATTTGTCTAGGTTTTTTACCCTTTTTACCCAGGCGGTGACACATGTCGATGTCTTGTTGTTTCAGATTTAGACCAGGAAGCTGCTTGTTGAATGTGTCGATGACAAGATTGGTGGTTTGTTCTGCTGTTTCGTAGAACTCTCTACTATCACCACTTGCAGATTGTGTTTTATCTACCGTTGTCTCTTCGCCAGCAATGATGTTTTCTTCTACAAGACCGTTTATTCTAATATTGTTAGCTCTACTATACTGTTCTACATCGTTTCTGTATTCTTCGAATCGGTTCTCACCTTGTTTTGTTTCACGTCTTATTTTTTCTTTATATTCCTCTTGATTGCTTATGTGCATTTTCAGGTTCTTAACAGTTTCTTTAAGTGAGTCAATTTCCTTGTCTTGATCGTATATTTTTGATTCTAGTATGTCAATTTTGTGGTTGACCGTCTTAAGTAGCTCGTTTTTCATTTGTTCAACTATTTCTTTTATCATTGATTTAAGACTATCGTCGTCTTTGGTCATTACATTTTGCATAGCTTTTTTAATTTCCACTATGTGAGTTGTTAAACTTTGCAATTGTGGTTCTAGAGAGCTATTTTCTTCGTTATTCTTTTTGGCATTTTTTTACTTGGTTTGGTTATACTGGTATCTAGCTCACTACCAGTGCTGCTTAAGGCACTACGATTCCTCTTTCTCTCGGAGTCACCTTCACATTTTGACATTTTGAAAAAAAGTTTGGTTATATACCTTTAGTTGAAATAATTTTCTTAACACGGCTATCCTTTATGCTTTTTCTTTTATATGTTCATTTTCTATATATTTTTAAAACAGTCTATAAGTTACATATATACCTCGTATATTAATCCTTTATTTTGTTTAATTTATAATACACTATGACTTGTTTTATTCCACTTTTTTATAAAAAAACTGAACTGTCCAAAAACATGTGTCCTGTCGTTAAGGGGACATAACTCTAAAAAATTGGTATTTAAAGTTAACGCATAGGATCGACGGTGTTCTGAGTAATGAAATGTGTAAAGTACATCAAACGCAAGGTTTTTATAAATCGAGTGAAAATGATATTAGACGACTGTAAGATGTGACTTTGATTGTTCTTCGCAAACGCATACAAATGTATGTATAAATATAAATAGCTCTAATGGTTTGAAAGCTTAAATATTTCATTGATAGAGTTTCAAACTCTTATGTACTGACCTATTACTAATGGTTGTGATTATATATGCAACTATTCAAAAACTATGTAACCCGTTGGTCTTAAAGATGGGTCTTTCAGTCACACAAATGACTGAATCGCATATTGTCACTGGTTGGTCATCAAATGTTTGTAATGCAGTTGATAAAACATCAAATGAAACACATAATATATTCACAAAGTAGACAGAGAATAAAGCATTATGCAGAAGCAGTAAAAAGGCAAAATGGTAACACAGAAAACATGTTATAGGCCAAACTAACAGAAGTGAAGAAAAAAACGGGAAATAAAGAGCAATAATATGTTAAATTGGACTTCAGTCTGTAATCTATCAGTTTAGCCACTGTTAATTGCATATCCCTGTACATAACTTCATATTCTGACTGTATTAGTTTTCATTGAGTTTAAATTGTTGTGTAGGGTGTACATACATGCTTGTTCTGACTGATAACACCGTTTACAAAATCAATCGCATCTCATATCATTCATTCTCGTTCAACCAGCGTATTATTTTCAATTACATACTCTGGTATAATACTAACGAATCCCAGCGTGGTGAACGAAAATCTCCACCAATCAAATCCATTTCGTTCATTTCCTTATAAGGCAATTGATCAAATTCCGTCACAGGTGTTTTCCGAACATCCCTCGTCATTCGTCCAATCAAAATCGACGTTACATGCAGAATATAAATCGACAGTGTTTGAATTTTATTTCCGACTATTAAATCGACGTATGAAAAAAGATATTGTGATATTTTTGCATCGATGATCAGAAGAAGATTTTACTATCATTGCACAACATAACTGGTTATTTGTATTGAAATTAGCGGTGGTTCGTCATGAACTTACCTTTAACGTTAGCACTCCATTCGACTCGCCGTTTTTTAAATTTTATTTCCGATAAATATTTTTCGAATCGCCGGTAGATCTACATTTTCCATTTGAGAACCGATATCAGGTTATTCTCTTATTCTTCATACTTTTTATACACCGAATTCGATTCAATAGGTTTCAACAAACATTTCAGCATTTAATTTCATTCACCGTTCGCTAATTAAATAATCCATGTTCACAATTGTGTTTGTTTATAGAAATATTCCCGCGGCTGTTGTAACGCGATTTCTGATTGGACGATAGCGGGAATACACTAGTGACGACATGCGAGCTATTTTTAGATTTTCACACGATATATAGCGTTGTGTATCAGAGTATAGTCTAGAGACTTGACTATACACTGATTCATGAAAATGATATCATTGAGCAAGCAATGAACATGCTTTATTGGAGCAAAAGTTTCATTTTTAAGCCTCGAGTGAATATAGATATTTTAATTCATATCTCACCGACCTTGATTAAAAATTAATTGATCAAGTAATTACTATTACTATCGAATAATTACTCAAAGGAGCAGGTACTATAAGGGGCGGTTTTGGCCCAATGCAAGATTTTAATGACATTTCTCTAAATGAAAGATATATACCCTCCTGCAAACGATTTTGGTATTTTAAATAATTTCTGTTCACTGTATGTTGCCATAGCAACCGTTTTTTCTAATTTCTCAAATATGCAATGATCTGTGTTTTTCTTCTAATTTGAACAAAAAAGTGATCATTGGAAGTCATGTACTTGAATATCATGATTTCTACATTTTGATTTTAAAAATGTGAGTTTTTGTTTCCATGGCAACCATTTTTCACTTTTACTAAATATGCAAATTTGTGTTTCCATCTATTTTTCTGAAGTATTATTCAATATATGACATATACTATTTGTGTGTGATATATTTGAACTGTTATTACCATTTTCTGTGCTTCTGTTGCCAAAGCAACCATTTACACAGATTAATAAATATGCAAAAATATACGATTTACATTGAAATTTCATTTATTATTCATACGCTTTTATTTCATATTTTGTTATTTTATTCCCAAAATATTCCACTTTAAAGTATAGTGAAACATTTGACTTTGGCTTAAATAAACTGTAAGTTACCATGCATCTGTTTCATTGATTAATTATCGAATAACATTATTATTAACATTACAGTGTGTCGATTCCAAAAAATCACACTTTTATTTAATATTTTGTTAATTTTACCCAAAAGTACACCTTGTTTGAAGAAAGATCTGAATCAGTAATTTTTATAACTTAGACTTTAGGTTACTATGCATCCACAACGGGTAATCATTATCACATAAAATATCGAATGACATTGCTGGGTACCGATTCCAAAAAATCACACTTTATTTCTTATTTTATGGTTTTACCCCAAAATAAAACTCATTTGCATACAAATCTGACACTAGAGTTTCTATAACTTAGGTTTGGGTTACTATGCACCCAACACAGCACTTAACTTTCAAAAATAATGATTTATGACATTGTAGTATACCGATTCCAAAAAATCACACTTTTATTTCATATTTTGTTAATTTTACCCCCAAAATATACCTTGTTTGCAGAAAGATTTGAATCTGGAATTTGTATAACTTAGACTTTGGGTTGCTACATGTATGCGACAACCACAGCAATTAATTTTCAAATAAAGGGATTCATGACATTGCAGTGAACCGATTCCAAAAATTCACACTTTTATTTCATATTTTGTCACTTTTATCCCAAAATAGCGTTTTCTTTTGCTAAAGCCTCGTACTCAATGCTGTAATATATAAAACTAGACGTTTATTTGCATATACCATAGTGATTTATTTTCAAATAACTTAACTATTGACATTGTGATATACCGATTCCTAAAATTCACACTCTTATTTTATATTTTCTTATTTTTACTAATTTTTAAAAATTAGATATCAGCACAGGCGTGTACCAACTTTATATTTTGTGTATTCATAAATCATATGATTTTCAACAATTGTACAAAATTTGGTCTTGTCACACGCCTGTGCTCGTATTGCAATTTGTCATTTTATGACCATATTTTGACAATAATTGCCTATTTTGGCCATTTTAGGGTTCAAATGAGACCCCTAATGACGTCATCCAGCTCATATAAATTTTTGTTAACATGATTAACAGACAGTCAAGATATGGGGTTAACGTTTTCTGTAAAGAAAACATTCATAACATGGATTTTATTTTTGCAAAAATATTTGGGCCAAAACCACCCCTTATAGTATATGTGATTTAATTAATGTTACGTACATGCAACTATTGCATCATTGTAACATTTTCTTCGATCAACAAATGAGTGAGGGTGCACTTCTTGTCGAAACACTCTTGTCAATGGGATGTTGCTTTATTTTCTTAGAACATTACAAGCTATTTATCAAATATTCTTAGAATTTACAGGCGCATTCTAACAAATGTTCTTCTTAAACGAGAGAAAAACTAGAATCGAGAATCGAGGATACAAAGCGAAGCAAGAGAAATGGTCTAGTCGGCTCGATTAAATTGTATTTCATTTTCTCTCAGAACACTTGCAAGTTTACGCGTCTGTGTTTCAATTAAGAAATCGATTTACGTGACGCACCAAATGTAATATCTGCATCGGTAATGCTTTACATCAGACACTTACGATGCAGTAAAAATACAGACACTTATATTTGATGTTAATGAAGAAAGACATATTTTATATCATAACGATATTCGTTCCTGTAACATGTACAGAGACCTTACAATTCCACCAGGTACAAAATTTATGATGGGATCAAATGCAACATACCACATGCTGCTCGTGCAGTTTTGTGTGTAAATGTGTGCATTCAGGAATACTGTCATTCAGTTTAAAACTGTTGAAGTGGGATAGCAAATACGATATGCATTTAGAATGAAATCGATCGTACTATGACTATTGAGATCGTTAGGAAATTGTACAACTTGTATGAAGATATCTGTCAAGTTAAGATATCACAATAGTTTATTCGGTTGGAAATTATTACAATTATCAAATAAAATCTTAAAAGTTACCAGCTAAAGTATTTTAGAACTAATTCAACTACATGGGCTTGAGTATTTTTGATGACTTTTTTTAAAACTCTCCAACTTGTCATGATAGAATAATTCATTCTTTGACATATCCACAAGGGAAATCTTCCTTCATATTAGCAGCTTTCACCAACTTAATTGACTATAAAATCATATATCATAGACAGAAATATTGTAAGCGAACATGAAATTCTCTGAAATGAATTCAATATAACAAAACATTATCTTAGATTATTAAATCCATATTAAATTAAGCTCTATCTAATTGAAATTAATTGAATTATTTAAATATTTATAGCAATTGTCCCACCGGTTCTCCAAATTTTATTTCTTTTTGTGGGAGAACATCGTATTATCACAATAGTATATGTTTATTTTAACTACGGCGTGCTTCTCGTGTGAAAATTATACAAATTTACTAATTAAATGCGTTAATTGTTGCAAACAATTTTTACATGCTTGGTATATACGTCACTTATATGTCAAAACATATTTAACTGTGGACGTAGTTTCAGTGGTTACTGAATGTCAGAAAAAATAATTGTTTGATTAGATCATTAATATTGAATAGGTAAATTATTTGAAAAGGTGCTGTCATCGCTTAGGCATTTTAAAAATGGTTTCAAATCTTTCAAAGGTATATCGCTGGCTTTGAATGAGAAGGCCGTAACTACAAAATCAATATTGTGAGAAATGAGAAAAACTGTCTGAAAATTACTCTTTTCTTATGGTAAAAAAAGCTTTAACAACTTAATTTTGGTTAATATATGTTTCGATTTTCATGAAATGAGGCTCATACGTAGCGCTTTATGATGCAAATGTTGAATATAAATGAGTCTTATTAGGTCGTAAGTAGTAGTTAAGACCTTCCCATTATAAGCCAATGGTAGGCTAAAAACTTCGTACGTAAACAAATATGTGTCTTAGACCAATACCTGATATAATCACGCTCAACCATTTAAGTACTAAATTAAACTAGACACCTCCATCTTCTTGGGATACCCATTGCGCAGAAAACCCGACACTGTCGACGTTTCATCCTATCAATGTTAGCATTATCTAAGTGGTAACGACAGCATCACGAATATAGTGTTGTTTCGTTTGACGGTGTACACTTATTGTATGCCATGTAACTACTACACACCACATTAAAAAATCGGGAGGCGCTTAAGGCCGACACAGGCACAAATATGATGCTGTACTTGATCTTTATATATAAAAAAGTACTAGTAATTACAAAAATCATTCGAATCTTCTTTAACTACCAAGTAATCGACATTTGTTCTTTTGATTTTGTAGTTTTTCTATCATGTGTTATTCCTACCACAATGTAAACCTTTTCAAATATTTCATACAAAGTACATTAACGTTTGAGTGCGAATTAAACTTCACTTAGGAATGTCACTTTAGTTGCAAGTGAAGATATGATAAGCAATGTTCGTCAATAAAATTTGCTTTAGAGAGTAAAGATTTATGTTTATATTTTACATGAAATGTTACATATGTGCACACCTATCACGGATTCCATGACGTTCACCTTGATGCTTACAGAAAACAGATAATATAGTCATAATTCGTGTTTTGGTCCGATGTATCTGAATGCATGGTTAGAGATATTTGTATTATTGAATTTAAGGTACCTAAATATCATGTTCAGAATGTCTAGATGTACCTTGTGAACTTATGTCGTAATAAACAATAATTACATACACACATACATTGTAGCCAAAGTAATAGTGTTTCTCATATCTAACGCGTCGGCTATATGGACATACACATACAATTACAACAACTGTAGTCACGGCTAGGAAAAAACTAAAGTTTAGCCAGTTTTTTACGATGCACATATGTTTCTTGTATGGTGATGTATGTATATGTGACTTCACAGAAACATTATCGTATCATCGGTTGAACCATCTGGTACTCGGAACTTAATATACTGAACGACAAGCAAGTGCGATAAACATGCACATACCTAATAAGAATTTCGTATGGTGCACCCTGTGATTTAACTCGATATGTCTTGCGCTCGACACAAATGACTTCGTTTGTCCCAGTGTCCGTGAAAATGAAGGTTGAATAACCTGAGCTGTCATCCGACGTGGCATTGTATTTATGACAACTGAACTGTATTTCACAGAATATGAAACAAATGTATAATTGGATTTGTGATAAACAATCTTTCCACTAAACCTTTTTGATAACTTGTTCGGTGTTTTTTGTGAGACAATTATCGCTACAATTCACTATGGTTACTAAATGAAACTAGACACATCTGTCTTCAAAACCGAATCATTGAAAGAGAAGTTATGACAAGACAGGCAACAGTTCTTATAGAAATAATGTATTTTTCTAACACTACAGACAGTGCAATAAATCAAGCATTTCGCAACATCATTTTCTTTTCATTTGTCTATTATATTCATATGTACATTCATCATATACACCGCATATGTCTGAAATGCTACAATAATCAACGTTATATTCATTTGCAAAATGTTCCAAGAATAGTGTCATTACTTTTGAAGGGTTTAAGCAAGCAAACAGTATCTGTCTTCAACTAAATATCATTGATTGTTACATCGCATTTGGATGTGTATTCAACTAGTTGGGTTCTTTGTTATCACATTGAGCAAACGAACTGAACCGAAATATCACGTTGACTTTATAAAAAGAAATCTGAAATACTTCACATACGGTTCCGAACATTTTACTTCAAACTATGCCTTGTCTGTAACACACAGTACTCGGCTTTGAAAAATACGCCTTAAAATTATATAGTCTTGATACGCATTAGATATTAAAAGGTAATCTGATATTTACTAAATACTATATTATATTATTTTGTACAATACATCGTAGGATTTCTCATGATTTAAAGATTAAAATTGATGCCACGGTATTATAGATCTAGGCTAGTAAATAAAGTAATATCTGTAAAGTCTAAAACATGAGTCACAAGCATTAACTAGGATTTTCATAAACATTGTTTTCAACAAATCTGAGTATATTTAATCCTTGTCTATTATCCTTAATTTCAAAGTTCAATTAACTGCGTAAGAGTTCGTGTAGCTTTTAGTGTAAAAAGCATATACCGTGATAACAGTCAGTCAGACGTTTGATTGTTTGGAAGTTTCCATATCCATGATGTTTGTTGTAAGTAATTATTTTTAGTTGTCAAATATATCGGAGCTTTAAACAATCTGCAATTTATCTTTTATTCTATTTTATTTTAATTTGGTAATATCACTATATCTGAATAGCACGAGTTCGTAAAAGATAGCTTTTATCTATATCTCAGTTAGAACGTCAGTTTGTAATAATGACTTCATACATTAATCTTTCTACATTCCGTTCGACATAAAATTAGATGAACAGGTATAAAAATATAATTATGACTTTAAAAAACATACTATCTCCAGATTTTTCTTACTGTTCATTCCTTAAGTACATTATTCTAATTTGGAAACAAAATATATATCTGTTTAATGAATGTGTGTATCTTTAAGTTGGACCTGGTGGTATTGAGCTCGTTCTGGTGCTTCAGAATAGAGAGGAGCTGGCCATGGCTTAATTTCTCAGGGGGGGAGATAACCAACTAATAATGATTTACTTAACCCATGTGTAAATTGGTACCCGCAGTTGTCAAATGTCAATGTCATGTGGCTGCCAGTTGTACCAAGCACAGCAAGAGTCATGCGTTACATGAACGTAAGTACTGCAAGAAATAAAACACCATAAGCACATATACGATAGAAATGAACTACATGTACATGTGTATTCTTGAATTTGTATCTCAATTTAACAATACTTCAAAAATGTCCAAGGGGTAAATCGCAATTTTACACATTGGAAAAGCTGTAATATTACGATAATATTGCAATAAATAAAACACCCTTATTTCTAAACAAAGGTATGCGCTTGAATTTGTCATGCGTTTTTTGGTCTCTTATGTATATACAAATTTCTGCAACATAACAATTTATCTATATATCTTACAGAATTGTGAAATATAATTGTACTGTACATTAAAATCAATAGCACTGAACATGGCTACGACTATTTATGTTCTACAGGGACTCATACGAATTTAATCAGCTTAATAAAATAAGAATTATTGCAATGCTTTTAAGAAATCGAAATTCTCTGGAATTACATGACAACATATGACCTAAGTGGTATTAAAGTTTATTGCTAATTCCCTCCCAAATGTATTTCTTTACAGAAGTTAAAGTCAAAATTATTAAGCTTATTTAATAATATCTTTCCACTCCGTGGAATTCAATTGGCCAATATTAAACAATTTGTTTCAAAGAAAATATTTTATGTTTGCCAAGCTAATTCATCTGATGATGTCTACAAACCGTACATTGTGATATTTGTAAGACATATTCATATGCGTGTTTGTCAAACTGTGTTATAATCATTTATAATACCATTGGTCGCATTGCACATATTCTCCGAACTTTGTATTACGCATCCGCCTATTGTTCACATTAAGAACAAATCATAGTAATTACAACGGATACGGTTTTATTAATTAAGTAAATTCTAATTACGTGTCTTAAACTACCAGTACCAATATTGCATTAAATATTAAAGAAATTATGAAATCAAAATGTTTTTACTGCATTGATGCTATTTAAAAAAATCCATGACATTCAAATAGGTTAAGTTATTGTTACTACCTCAATTGTTTTGATATGTTGTCACTTATAAAATGTGGAATTCCGTTACCTTCCTCGTGGGCTTTTGCCTTACGATATTTCACATTTATCAGTCTAAAACGATTGTGTGAAATTAAAAATAAATGTTTGTCAAGCATACACGTTAAAGCCTATTTACTCACAACAAAGGTACAGCATAGGGCACCCAACGAGCACTTGATGTTATAGGTTTATGCGTTGTCCTTGTGCGATTACACTGCTTAGCAGCCGGTTTCATAACTCAGTGGTACGAGATGTAGAAATTGAGATATTTTGCTGACAAAATTAGTAACTTTTTGTAGACGGGGTCAAACTGCAAATCAGACATTGACGATGTTTGAAACATTATCTGGTAGTGGAAAGTTATCAGCAAAGTAATTAATAAACGACATAGTGACACTTGACATACAATCGCAACAAGAAGTGTTGTTTACATAATTGCCTAGGCAATATACATACTGATATTGTACATATGCTGACAAGCCTTGCATTTATGCACAATGAACTTAAATTGTTAAGCAATCCTTCTTGCAGTATATTTATTTATTTATTATACCATATTTATATAGCCCTTTTTTCATGTATACACACGTTCAAAAGTGCTGTACAGTCCCGACTAATACATGTTTAAAACAATATACAATGTACATAAAATATACAAAAACATTTTTATCAACGCTATTTAGTCTCCCATCATATCGTATCATATTGCCGAAACGAAATGCAATATTAAACTCAGGAGACATGGTATATAGAAATACTTTGCTACAATAAGATAGTGTTGTACAACGATTTGATTATCTGTTGGGGTATTAACTGAATGTAAACCTCAACTAGGACAAGGATAACGTCAAGTACCATTACCACATGTCCTTAACCCTTAAAGGAATAGTGATACTTCCTTTAAAAGGGGGATGACTCACAGATGACATAAAGTTACTATCATCATATGAGTTACAAAGGTCGAAGTAATAACATACTTTCCTCAAGACCTTACCATAAAGGTCGAAGAAATAACATACTTTCTTCTAGACCTTACCATAAAGGTCGAAGAAATAACATACTTTCTTCTAGACCTTACCACACTTTGAAACGGGGCTCTACTTAACCCAGTAGACGGGCGTCTACTTAACCATGAACTTCAGCATGAATAAGCTATAGTAAAATAATGCGTTTTCAGGACTTTCTTGAAGGACGAGTGTTTTACTGTCTCTGATCGCTGTTGGCAGTGCATTCCAGAGTTTCGGTGCAGCAGCTGTGAAACATCGGTCACCGTAGGTCACAGTCCTCGTCCTTGGCACAACTAGAAGAACAGAATCATTTTGAGACCTTAGCTGTCTTTGTGGAGTATATACTTCCAACATACTTCTGATGTAGCCAGGCGATTTTCCATGAAGTGCTTTGAAAACATGAGTCAAAACCTTGTACTCTACTCTATACTGTACACGCAGCCAGTGAAGATCCTTTAGTACAGGAGTGATGTGATTGTAACGCAGTGTCCGTGTGATGAGGCGGGCAGCTGTATTTTGAATAATTTGTAGTTTATTCAGAATGATTTTCGGGGTGCCACATAATAATGAATTGCAGTAATCTAGTCTCGATGTTACTAAAGAATTAATCAGGGATTTTGTTGCATCAACAGTCAAATATTGTCTGATTTGACCTATTTGTCGGATCTGCATGAAACACGACATTGAAACAGAGTTTACATGTTTATCCATGTCCAAATGTGAATCCAACATTGCACCAAGGTTTCTCACCATCGATGATGGTTTGATTACAGCGTCGCCAACTGTCACTGTGAGATTCTCAGCTGTGCTGGCATTCCGTTTTGGTACAAACAGGATTACCTCTGTTTTGTCAGCATTTAGTTTCAGCAAATTATCTTTCATCCAGTGCAAGATATCCTTCAGACAAGCTTCAATTCTTTGCAGAGTTTCATCCCGCGAGACACAATCTTTTGGTTTGAACGCCATATATAATTGTGAGTCATCAGCATAGAAATGATGTTGCAATTGATGTTTTCTACAGATTGCACCGACTGTTTTTGTGTACATGATGTAGTTCTTTGGACCAAGCACAGATCCCTGTGGTACGCTGTAGTTCATAAGTACAGGTTTTGAAAGCTCTCCATCTATACAGACAGTCTGGTAGCGGTCACACAAATAGGATTTCATCCACTCTAATGGCTTGCCTGTTATATTGAAATGATTTTTAAGTCTGCCTAGTAGAGTGTTGTGATCAATGGTGTCAAATGCTGCAGACAAATCCAGCATTACAAGGACCGTAGCTTTATTCTGATCTAGAGAGCAAAGGATGTCATTTTGCACACGAAGAAGAGCCGTTTCAGTAGAGTGAAATTTTCTGTATGCTGACTGACGTTCTTCGTGGAGACCATGTAGTGCTAAATGCTCTTCTAGTCGAGCATCGACTACCTTCTCAAGAACTTTGGAAATGAAGGGTAAGTTTGACACAGGTCTATAATTTTTCAGTACATTTTGATCAAGGCCTGGCTTCTTTATCAGTGGTCTTATTCTGGGGCTTTTAAAAGCATTGGGTACATAAGCACTTTTGAGTGATGCATTGAATATTCTTGTTAATAGTGGTAGTAGTTCATTCAAGCAATCCTTCAACAGCCATGTTGGTATAGGATCAAGTTCACATGATTTACTAGGTGATTTATTTATCAGTTTTCGGATTTCATCTTCTGATGTTGGAGAAAATTCGGACAGTTGCTCTTCTTCGAAAGGAGTTTCGAATTCAACACTGTCGTTTTGTTGGTTTGACTGAATACTGGTGGCTATTTTGGTACGTATTGCTTCAATTTTGTAAATGAAGAAGTCACTGAAGTCCTGTGCAAGCATTTTAGCAGGTTTACCAGTTGGTAACACAACTTCTTTTTCTTCACCCATCAGATGTTTAGTTATCTTGAATAACCCTTTCTGATCACGACCACAGGCTTCGGCTTCTACCTTATCTGTGTAATAGGATACTTTGGATTGTTTCAACATTTTGTTGACTACCGAACATTGATTCCTATATATTTCATGATCTATTGTCAATTTAGATTTTCGCCATTTTCGCTCAAATTTTTGTCTCAGATGTTTAGCGTCATGCAGATCTTCAGTGTACCACGGACTTGAGGGTCTTAATACTATGGTTTTGGATTTTAGGGGCGCATGTTTGTCAATTAGTGATGAAAGCCCATGGGTATATACCTCAACTAGTTCATCAATGTCTGATATATGCAGTCCACTTTCCAAAATATCTGAGGATTCGATGTCTTTTTTGAATTCATAAATGTCAATAGATTTTAACTTTCTTAGATTCACTGTTTTTCTTATAGGTGCAGGTTTAGCAGCGCAAGCTTTAAAAACTACTGCAAAATGATCACGAGAGGTTTTTCCACTGCTGTCGGGTAGACCAGGATCAGATATTTCTACATGTGAGACAGAAGTGTCAGTGTCTCTTGTGATTACCACATCCAATGTGTGGCCAGCCACGTGGGTTGCCCCAGTAACGTGCTGTCGCATGCCACAAGATTCAAGAATACTTGTGAACTTTACAGTGTCTAAATTCATTAGGTTGTCAAGGTGGATGTTCAAATCCCCAACAACTATGACGTTACTTTCTGATGTTACAAGTTTGGCCAGAAAGGATGGCCATTCATTTTCCAGGAACGTACTAGTTTTAAGGCCAATTTTACTAGTTGGTGGTGGTCTATACGCAACAGCTAGACGCAGAGAATAGTTCTTAATGGATACAGTGCATTCCATGTGTTCAAAAGTAGTAAAAACCTTATCATTAGTAGAAGTTAGTATTTGAATATCTAAAGAAGTTTCGTACACAACTGCAACTCCCCCACCACGTCCACAGCGAGGAACATGTTTTATTTTGTAACCACTAGGAACAAGCTCAGCAATGCAAGACTTATCGGAGGGTCCCCCCAGCCATGTTTCAGTTACAGCAACAATATCATAATCATTAGATGATATGTAATCTGAAAGGGCAAGACTCTTGTTTTTGACTGACCTTGGATTTATACAACACACCTTTATATAAGTTTGGCCTTTGCAAACAGTGATTGAATCGCATTTGATCTTAGTTAATTCATGATGTTGGGAACTATTTTCGTTTTCATGATTAGTTCTGGGATATATACTTTCCTGAAGGCTACAAATGTGTTTCATTATCAGCAATTTCAATATCCTATTTGCTAGGAGTGTCTTAACTAACGCATGCCTACTAAGCAAACAAATAAATGTCTGTGAAACCAAATTCGTCTGCACAGCAGAACTAATAATATTGTTAAAATCATCAACGGTTTTTACGTTATTGGGATTAATATTAATGTAAATTCTAGGAGCTTATGAAAGATATTTTTGAAAATTTGGTTTTGATATCGCATATTGAAATCTATGTACTTTCAGAAACTCGTTACCCTAAGTCTCTCTCCAAAACGCATCCTACCACGTTTCTTGTTTCCTTTATAGAGAGAAATAATCTCCCTAGTCCAGGGGAGACTCGAGTGTAGGTTTCCATAGGTAATCCAATGACCATGGGAAGTTAAAATGTCAAAGGGTGCTTGAGTGGCTTAACAGCTGAAAAGGGCCCTAGAAAATTGGTTACTTAACTTTTTTTATCTAATTCATGTCGCGTAATTTTATTGGCATGCATCCGTTGAATCATTGAAACAATTGCTTCTATTAAAATATGAGAGAGTGTGCACTCTCCGTCGAAACACTGTCAATTGTTAAGAGGAATACACACTATCAACAAATACTTCTATTTAACAGACGCATTTTCACAAATGTTTTTCTTAAACAAGATACCGGTAAAAGGTAGAATCATTTTGCGAGGGGAATAACAGTCTGTATAAAAAGCGGAGCACGGAAAATGGTATAATCGACTAAATTGTGCTGTATTTCATTTTTAACTCAAAACACTTACAAACGTACGCGTCTGTGTTTCAATTAAGAAGTCGATAATTACGTGACGCACCAAATGTAATATCTGCATCTGATATAATGATTCACATCAGACACTTTCGATGCAGTACAAATACAGACACTTATATTTGATGTAAATGTAGAAAGACATGTTTTATACCATAACCATATTGGTTCTTGTAACACAGACCTTACAATTCCACCAGGTACAACATTTATGATCTGATCCTCTACTACAACATTCTACATGCTGCTCTTGTACTTTTGTGTCTAAATGTGTGCATTAAGGACTAAACAAGGTTATTCAGATTACAACTGTTGAAATTTGAGGTTAATTATTTGGCTTTCATTAACGCCGATCACTAGATATCAAATAGCATCTGCATTAAGAATAAAATGGATCGTACAATGACCATTAATATCGTTGGAATTTTGCATACTTTGTATGAAGATACAAAAATGTATCTGCTATAGTTAAGATATCACAATAGTTTGTTCGGTTGGAAATTATTACACTTATCAAATTTAATCATAAAAGTTACCAGCTAAACTATTTTAGAACTAATTCAACTACATGGGCTTGAGTATTTTTGATGACATTTTTTAAAACTATCCAACTTGTCATAATAGAATAATTCATTCTTTGACATATCCACAAGGGAAATCTTCCTTTATATTAACAGCTTTCGCCAACTTATTTGACTATAAATCATATATCATAGACTAAAATATTGTAAGCGAACATATATTCTCTGAAATGAATTCAATCTACCAAAACATTATCTTAGATTATTAAATCCATTCTAAATTAAGCTCTAATTGAAATTCATTGAATTATTTAAATATTTATAGCAATTGTCACGGGTTCTTCAAAGTATTTTGTTTCTTTTTTGGAACAACCTTGTAATATTTCAAAAGTATGTGTTTATTTTAACTACGGCATGTTTCTCGTGTGATAATTATAAAATTAACTAATTAACTGCGTTAATTGTTGCAAACCATTTTTACATCCCTGGTTTTTATGTACGTCAATTTTATTTCAAAACTGTTTTTATCTTTAAGTATGGGAGTAGTTTCTGTGGTTACTGAATGTCAGAAAAGAATTGGTTGATTAGATCATTAATGTTTAGTTGGTAAATTATTTGAAAATGTGTTGTCATCGCTTAGGTATTTCAAAAATGGTTTCAAATCTTTCAAAGGTATATCGCTGGCTTTCAATGAGAAGGTCGTAACTAAAAAATCAATATTTTGAGAAAACGAGAAAAAACTGTCTGAAATTGAATCTTTTATTATGGTTAAAAAGCTTTACAACCTTATTTTTGGTTATCATAGGTCCCGAATTTCATGAAACTAGGCTCATAAGTAGCGCTTTATGATGCAAATGTAAAATGTAAATGAGTCTTACATGTAATAGGTCGTAAGTTGTAGTTAAGACCTTCCCGTTCTAAGCCAATGGTAGGCTAAAAACTTCGTACGTAAACAAATATGTGTCTTAGACCAATACCAGATATAATCACGCTCATCCATTGTAGTACTAAATGAATATAGACATCTCCATCTTCTAGGGATACTCATTGTGCAGAAAATCCGACACTATAGACGTTTTGTCCTATCAATGTAAGAATTATCTAAGTGGTAACGACAGCATCACGAATCTAGTGTTGTGCAATAAAGTATTAATTTCGTTTGTGATTGTACACCTATTGTATGCCATGTAACTACTACACACCACATCAAAAAATCGGGAGGCGCTTAAGGCCGACACATGCACAAATATGATGCTGTACTTGATCTTTATATATAAAAATGTACTAGTAATTACATAAATTCTTCGAATCTTCTTTAACTGCCAAGTCAAGTAAACGACATTTGTTCTTCTGGTGTTGTAGTTTTTCTATCATGTGTTATTCCTACGACAATGTAAACCTTTTCAAATATTTCGTTCAAAGTACTTTAACGTTTGAGTGCGAATTAAATTTCACTTAGGAATGTCACATTAGTTGCAAGTGAAGATATGATAAGCAATGTCCGTCAATAAAATTTGCTTTAGAGAGTAAAGATTTATGTTTATATTTTACATGAAATGTTACATATGTGCACACCTATCACAGATTCCATGACGTTCACCTTGATGCTTACAGAAATCAGATAATAGAGTCATAATTCGTGTTTTGGTCCGATGTATCTGAATGCATGGTTAGAGATATTTGTATTATGGAATTTAGGTATCTAAATGGCATGTTCAGAAAGTCTAGATGTACCTAGTGAACTTATGTCGTAATAAACAATAATTACATACACTCATGCTTTGAAGCCAAAATAAAACTGCTTCTCATATCTGACACTTCGGCTGTATTGAAAAAACACATGCAACCACTACTACTGTAGTTACGACACATACTTTCTAGTTTGGAAAACAAAACATAAAGTTTAGCCAGCTTTTTAGGATGCACATATGTTTCTTGTATGGTGATGTATGTATATGTGACTTCACAGAAACATTATCGTATCATCGGTTGAACTATCTGGTACTCGGAACTTAATATACTGAACGTCAAGCAAGGGCGATAAACATGCACATACCTAATAAGAATTTCGTATGGTGCACCCTGTGATTTAACTCGATATGCCTTGCACTCGACACAAATGACTTCGTTTGTCCCAGTGTCCGTGAAGATGAAGATTAAATAAACCTGAGCTGTCATCCGACGTAGCATTGTATTTATGACAACTGAACTGTAGCTCACAGAATATGGAACAAATGTATAATTGTATTTGTGATAAACAATATTTCCACTAAACCTTTATGATAACTTATTCAATGGTTTTTTTGTGAGACAATTATCGCTACAATTCACTATGGTTACTAAATGAAACTAGACACCTCTGTCTTCAAAACCGAATCATTGAAAGAGAAGTTATGACAAGACAGGCAACACTTCTTATAGAAATAATGTATTTTTCTAACACTATAGACAGTGCAATAAATCAAGTATTTCGCAACATCATTTTCTTTTCATTTGTCTATTATATTCATTATGTACATTCATAATATACACCGCATATGTCTGAAATGCTGCAACAATCAACGTTATATTCATTGGCGAATGTTCCAAGAACAGTGTCAATACTTTTGGAGGGTTTGGAAATGCAAACAGTATCTGTATTCAAGTAAATTCGGATTCGTATTCACCTAGTTGGGTTCTTTCTTATCAAATTGGGTAAACACACTGAACCGATATATCACGTTGACTTTATAAAAAGAAATGAGAAATGCTTCACATACGGTTCCAAACATTTTACTTCAAACTCTGCCTTGTCTGTAACACACAGTACTAGCATTTGAACAATACGCCTTAAATGATATAGTCTTGTTATTCAAGTGAAATCTGATATTTACTAAATACTATATTATATCATTTTGTAAAATACATCGTAGGATTTCTCAAGATTTAAAGATTAAAATTGATGCCACTGTATTAAAGATCTAGGCTAGTAAATAAAGTAATATCTGTAAAGTCTAAAACATGAGTCACAGGCATTAACTAGGATTTTCATAAACATTGTTTTCAACAAATCTGAGTATATTTAATCCTTTGTCTATTATCCTTAATTTCAAAGTTCAATTAACTGCGTAAGAGTTCGTGTAAAAAAGCTTTTAGTGTAAAAAGCATATACCGTGATAACAATTAGTCAGACGTTTGATTGTTTGGAAGTTTCCATATACATGATGTTTGTTGTAAGTAATTATTCTTAGTTGTCAAATATATCGGAGCTTTAAATAATCTGCAATTTATCTTTTATTCTATTTATTTTAATTTGGTAATATCGCAATATCTGAATAGTACGTTCTTCGATAAAGATAGCTGTTCATCTATATCTCAGTCAGAACGTCAATTTGTAATAATGACTTCATCCATTTATCTTTCCACATTCCATTCGAAATGAAATAAGATGAACAGGTATAGAAATATCATAATGACTTTAAAAAACATACATAACGCACATGTACTATCTCCAGAGTTTTACTGTTCCTTTCCTTAAGTACATAATTCTTATTTGGAAACAAAATATATATATATATAATTATGTTGAATGAATTTGTGTATATTTAAGTTGTACCTGTGGAATAGGGCTCGGTCTAGTTCTTCAGAATTGAGAGGAGTTGGCCATTGCTTAATTTCTCGGGGGGGGGGGAGATAATCCACTAATAATGATTTACTTAACCCATGTGTAAATTGGTACCCACAGTTGTCAAATGTCATGTGACTGCCAGTTGTTCCGAGCGCAACGAGAGGCATGCGTAACATGAACGTAAGTACTGCAAGAACTAAAACATCATAAGCACATAAACGATCGGTATGAACTACATGAGTATTCTTGAATTTTGTATCTCAATTAAACAATACTTCGAATATGTACAAGGGGTAAATCGCAATTTTACCCATTGGAAAAGCTGTTATCGAAATGGCGTAATATTACGATAATATTTCAATAAATAAAACACCCTTATTGCTAAGTAAGGTATGCGCTTGAATTTGTCGTGCGTTTATTGGTCTCTTATGTATAGACATATTTCTGCAACACAACAATGAATCTTAATTTCTTACAGAATTGTGAAATATAATTTTACTGTACATTAAATTCAATAACACTGAACATAGCTGCGACGATTTATGTTCAAACAGGGACTCATACGAATTTAATCAGCTGAATAAAATAATAATAATTGCAATGCTTTTAAGAAATCGAAATTCTCTGGAATTACCTTACATAGCAACATTTGACTTAAGTGGTATTAAAGTTTATTGTTACCCCCTCCTCTCCCCAATGTATTTCTTTATAGACGTTAAAATCAAAATTCTAAAGCTTAGGGCCTATTTAATAATATCTTTCCACTCCGTGGAATTCAATTGGCCAATATTAAACAATTTGTTTCAAAGAAAATATTTTATGTTTGCCAAGCTAATTCATCTGATGATGTCTACAAACCGTACAGTGTGATATTTGTAAGACATATTGCGTGTTTGTCAAACTGTGTTATAATCATTTATAATACCATTGGTCGCGTTACACATATTCTCCGAACTTTGTATTACGCATCTGCCTGTTATTCAAATTTATAACAAATCAGAGTCATCACGATATTCTTTATACGGAGAAGGTTTTTTATTTATTAATTTTTGCATTAAATATTATAGTTTTTACTACAATTATGTCAGTTAAAAAGTCAATGGCATTCAAATAGTTAAAGATAATGTTACTACCGCAATTGTCATAATATTTTGTCACTTATTAAAATGTTGAACTCCGTTACCTTCCTCGTGGACTTTTGGCTGGTAATTTGCCAACAATATTTCACGTTTATCGGTCTAAGAACGATTGGCTGAAATTAAAAATAAATGTTTGTTAAGCTTACACGTTAAAGCCTATGTACTGACAACATATGTAGAGCATATGGCACCCAACGAGCGGTTGATGCTATAGGTTTATGCGTTGTCCTTGTGCGGTTTCACTGCTCAACAGCCGGTTTCATAACTCAGAGATGTAGCAATTGAGATATTTGCTGACAAATTAGTAACTTTTTGTAGGCGGGGTCAAACTGCAATCAGACTTTGACGATGTTTGAAACATAATCTGGTAGTGGAAAGTTATCAGCAAACTATGTAATAAACGACATAGTGACACTTGACATGCAATCGCACCAAGACGTCTTGTTAACATAATTGTCTAGGCAACCTACATACTGATATTGTATATGGCGCGACAAATAAATGCTGACAAGACTTGCATTTGTGCACAATGAACTAAAATTGTCAAGCAATCCTTCTTGAAGTATATAATTTCCTGACGCTTACCAATGTATTGTTTCTTTATAAGCAATTTTAATATCCTATTTGCTAGGACTATCTTTAATAACATATACAAATTAAGCAACCAAATCAATTTCTATGAAACCAAATACGTCTGCACAGTAGAACTAATAATATTGTTAAAAGCATCAACGGTTTCTACGTTATTGGGGATTAATATTAATGTAAATTCTAGGGGCTTATGAAAGATATATGTGAAAATTAGATTTGATATCGCACATTGAAATATCTGTAAATTGTCTGCAAAAAAAATATTGTCTGAGTAAAGCCTAAACTTTTTTTACGGATAATAACATCGTAAAGATTGTCTATTAACAGCCGAACAGAGAATAGTACTTTTGTTCTTGTTATGCACAATCCATTATAGTAGTATCAAATACGTTTTGCAGAAAATCGTAATCGTAAGCCTCTCTCTAAAACGCATCATACCACCTTGTTTCCTTTAAACTGATTCTACTGTCTCAATATTTAAAAATACAACCGTACAATCACTTTCAATTGCCATTAATATTAATTAATAATTGATAGTCAATAGATAAACTCAGGCGTTCGTTACTTTAGCTTACTCTACCTACAACATTCTGTAAGAGACTGCAAAAATAGTATTGCAAAACATCAACCGTACTTTGTAAGCATACGAGGAATTACAAAATAACTATTATACGAGTATATAAACCAACGTATGTGCAGAAACCAGGTGCAGAATCAATATAGACTCCTTTTTTCTTCAAATTCATCTGAAATATCCTAATTGATCCAACAGGTGCACATAATGTGCTTAACTTGGTAACATGTGCTTGTAGATGATCTCCGGAACGTGGGGCTTCCATAATTCATATGTGTTCAAATATTTCTGAGCAACTCGGTACACACGAGAGCCGCTATTTCGTAAAGTTTAACATCTTGATATTTAAAAGGTTTGACATATTGTGAGCAACTTCAATCATTTACTAGTAAAATCACTGACGATCTTCTTTGTTTCTTCTGCATCTGATGTAAGACGTTTTTCAACACGTTTCTCTAGTTTTTCGTTGCAAATAAGATTATATTCTTGAAGTGTTGAAACATTTGATTATATCTCTATAATAATCTCGAAAAGAACATCAGACATGCCTAGCTAATCGGGACGTGCGTTATGATTTCCATTGACTACATCCATTGTTCTTCCTGCATTGCCTCTCACTTTCAAATTATAGATAGTTTAAACAAAGGTGGTGTTTACAAAGGAATGCAATTGTATTATAATATTATTTTTATTTCAGTGGTGATTACCCAGTTATTCTGACAATGTGCGAATTAGCAATTGCATGCACGTGTCTAACTATGCTGTGAACGACGGGAGATAAACATAGAAGAAATATATTGTATTGAAAAACTCAGGTCAGTAATAGAACACAAGCCCACACCTCCGTAATGTCGTTTTTGCTAATTTTATTTCAATTAATGCATATTTAGAGCCCATTCTGAAATATGTGTTTTATATAAACGCAAATTAATCGATACATGCAATAGCAGTTGCAAGAATATGGACATAATGAAATAAATAAAGAACGTAACGAAAAAAAAGTTCACAGAATCACATTTATGTTAACGTCGTGTAATTCATGACGTCAAGTAATAAACAAGACGCAAATTCCATTTATAAAACGTGCCAATTATATCGTACGTGGGGGATAAACAGTCAAACAGCCAAAAGCCGGAACCTACATACATGTGTTCTGTGCGCAAGAAAAATAGGTGTCTCATAAGTCAAATTGGCTGGTCCTTTCAATAGGGGTGACACTATAATAAACAAAACACTTTGCCTTTTACTTTTACATACAGTGTTAGAATAACTGTTATTTCTGCAACTACGTCGGTTGTGCATCGAAATGCTTAACAGTTTCAGTTGATGCATACGTTTTTGTTATATATAAGTGTGATGAATTACACGTATGAGGTACTGAAACAATCGCTTAAAAGTTTTGAAAGTTGCTAGCGGAGATATAATTAGCAATTACAATCAATCCAATTCGCTTACGAGAGTAAAGGGTACATATGTATATATTTATCTTTGACTCCTTTTTTTTCGGAAATTTCAATCAATTTCACAGAACACAGTAAAGGTTAGATATGCACGCATCTATCTTATACTCAAGGAAACACACATACATGTTTTGACATACCTGATAATTACATCACAACATAATTCAATACATGCTTGGCTTACTTGTTTATTTTTATGCTTTGCTGTTTAAGGCATTTAGTGGCGCGGTGATCAGAAAATCTGCATGCAGTCGGTTGCTGAAGGAATTGTATTGGTAACCATTACTTTGGAATTATGGTGTTGTATAAAAACTGTACCTAACGATGACATAAACCTCAGATCAGAAGGAATCGAAATTGATTTCACCAAACATGACGTTTGAATGGTAAACTAACTGATCAGATTCCTTGAATGTTCGAACGACTAGGCAAATGTTATCGTTTTCATTTCCGTCTGATTTCTTAATTTTAAATAGTTTTCAGAGAATGTGTACATGTAACTGCAAATATCTGAAGTTAATATGATAATCATGTTTTCTTAATTCGATAATATCCGAATATCTGAGTAGGTTTTTGGGTGTATCTTTTATTCAATAAGAACGGTCATCTTTCACAATGAAGCAAACTCTTTTTTCTTTTTACACTGCATTCAATAAGTGGGATGAGATGGCTTAGATATCACACTACCTTTTCATGATCGAGAGGTCCCGGGCTCGGTCTTTGTCTGGCCCAGTCATCGATTGCTTGATTTTCGAAGTACAGAATAACTAATTATTCAGTTATCCACTTTACCCATGGCAGTTGTTAATGTGTACAATGGATGGCCCACTTGTGAAACATTAACGAGAGTATTGCAATTAAACACCATAAGCTCACAAAAATAAAATATATGCAAGCATTTTATGTAAATAATGGATCTCAATTAAATAACACTTCCAAAATGCCAAGTCGTAAATTTACGCATTGGAAAAGCTGTTATCGAGAAAGCGCAATATTAAGAGATTTATGCAATAAATAAGATACCGTATGCTCAAAGCAAGATATGCGCTTGAATGTGATGTAAGTTTATTGGTCTCTTGTGTATAGGCATATTTCTGCAACACGACAAGTATTCTTTATTTCTCAAATAATTTCGAAAACTAATGTTACTATCTATTAAAATCAATTACACTGAACATAGCAACTAAGGTTTATGTGCAAACTGGGGCTCGTATAAAGGTAATCAGCCAAATAAACAAAGATTTATCGCAAGGCTTTTAAGAAATCGAAATTCTTTAGAACTAGATTATCATCTTACTTTAGTAGTACTTAATTTTAGCACTATCTACTTCTCAATTGTATTGCTTTTTAAAAGATAAAGTCACAATTAATATACGTCTGAACATATCAAATATAATATTTCCACTGCATGGAATTCAATTTGATAATATGAAGCAAGCTGTTTCAACGAAGGTAAGCTGTGTTTGTCAAACAAATTGATATAATGATGTCTACATTACTGTACCGTAGGACTTTTTGCTTAAGTAAAACATAGTCCCACGCGTTGCTGAGGCTACAATGTGTCATGAGAAGGTTGCTTTCGGTTTTAAATCATTGAAACTATAATTAACATAAGCAGTATCTGTTTACAACTAAAGCAGTATCGTGACAATTTCACTATATCACACAAGCAGTACCATTTTAGTGACACTATGTGTAGAAAAAATGTTATTTTTAGAAAGATACTTACGTCAGTGAATATATTGTTGTGAAAGAATATGCTACGATTATATTTTATAGACTAAACATTGGACTTTTAGGCGTATTTATCAGGTTTTAAATCGGATTTGACGTTTCTAGTCGGAAAAATACATCTGCATGTCGAGGAAGAACCACTGCATACATACATTTTCATGGTATGGACACGAAATAATTGTAACAGGCACAAAATACATTACCTCTGAAGCGTCGTCATTGTCCGCTCTGGCTAGAACAGCAGTATCCTGGCTAACACATATTATCGGGGTACACGGGGTGTCTAAGAAAATGGACATATATTGCATATGATTAAAAATGGTAACAAACGTTTAAGGTATCCTTCTAGAAGTTTATAAATTTCTGGCGCCTTCCAATGTGTTTGATCGGTAGCGATTCTATTATACTATTTTCAAGGAATATCGTTAACAACTCATACCTACTAAGCAAACAAAGAAATGTTCGTGAAATCCAATATGCGTGCACAGCAGACCTAATAATATTGTTAAATGTTTCAACGGCTTATACGTTATTGGGGATAAATGTTAATGCAAGCTCTCAGCAGCTTAAGAAAGATATACGCGAAAGTTTCGTTTTTGATATCGCATATCGACATTCATTAAATTGTTTACAAATATATTATTATCTGATTTACACATTATTTAATAAGATTTTCTATTAACTGCCGAGAAAAGTACTTCCTATTATCTTACGCTTGTTTTATGCACTAACCACTCAGAAATTACCTTTAAAAATATTACTGCAGTATTGCGGAACTTCTGAATCTATAGTAGCGTTTTAAAATAATCTGTTTTCGAATCACGATTCTGTGTGCGACGACCATTTGACTTAATGAGCATTGCAAATAAACACAAATACATTAAACCAATTATACGTGTATACATTGTTTGACATACAGGTCAAAAACCACCTAATAGAATTGTTCTTTAACTCAATGTAAAGTGATCTAGGTCAGCCAAAAAAATGTCATTTTTTGTCCATGGGGCCCTCTCAAAATCTTTAAATCAATAGAAATAGCATCCAGCTTCAAGAAAATGAAAAAAAGTAGGAGGTCATGCATCATTAAAGAAAAAATCGGTTCGTCAAAGGCGGTGAACAGATTTTCACATGTACGGATTAACTCACTGTTCGTTAGCCCCAATCTTACTTTCACTTTCATATTTAAGCCAGAATACAAAATATTTCTGAATAAAACCATTTCACTTCATCACATACATGCATACAAAGCATTTAACACAAATTGCATGACTCTGAGGCTGATTTGTCAAGACATACCCCCATTCGGATTATATAACTGTATCTGACTCTGGTCCGTGAAGGCATTTAGTGGTTATTTACCTACATGTATACATATATGATGTCCGTATAGTTTTCCCAAAACCACGGATCTACGGATCCTGTTCCTGAAGCCATCCGAAACTCATTTATTTATATCGGGAGTGCATCATTGGGGCAAAACCCGTTCAGTTAGACATAGGCTTAAGCAAGAAAAAGTCTTATGGGAGCTATGGCATATCAATCACAAATAAACTATTTTACTACAACATCTGTATATAAAACGTATGCGCAATCTACAAAAATGCTCATCTTCAAATACATCAGAAAAACATAATTTTATCTAATTGATCCGGCAGGCGCGTACATGATCTAATCTAATATGTGCCAAAAGACAAACTCAAAGGCGATTTGAGTAAAGGATGAACTGTAGTTTTGTTTGGTTTCAGCAAGTGGCTACTACACAGACAATGGGCGAACAAGCAATTACTTTACCGAAGGACATGCAAGGCGCTTTCATAGATACAAATATATAAACAAATAGTATTTTAAATCATTCTTGCCAGTGATCGCAACTGATACCTCTTATACATAAAGCAGACGCTCTTACACATTGGATTTATCGATGTACCTTTCTATTCTATGTATCTTTCTATGATTTTAATTGAGGTTTGTAAAGGTAAACAAAAAGACGAATAGCACGGCATACCTTTATCATAATATTAAATATCTCGCTGCAGCCCATCTATTTACTCTTAAGTGGACAAATTATTATTATAAGTATTACAAGTCTTTTACATGAAGTACATTTGTACCTTGATAAAATATCAATTTTTCAGCCATATACGGTAGACATTTGAACTTACAAGTTTTCCTTGAATTAAAAACGTGCAAACACTTCTGCTGCCTCAGCAAAGAACTAAATACTTCTCCGATTATTGAGACCATAGACAATACCTACCAAACCCGGACGTAGAGATAATGGTTTAGCAATTGTATATCGATTGTAATACCTGCTATAGAAATATGTTGGACATCGGCATTTTTCCTGCCTGGATGGATGCATACATTTTTGGCTATGGTCAATCATTCTATTTTGCCTACGGTTTCATAAATAGGTACTGTATATTATTATTATATAACATAGCAAATGTGGTATACGTGATTTGTCCAACTCTGCTTCGCCTCACTAATTTGCTACTGATATAAGTGGTCTTTATGAAGACGATAAAACCTTATTCGCAAATTCTTTATTCTAACACTCTAGTGGTATTTATAAAAAGTTATTTCCTATTTCCAAATACGTGCAATACTTACCCCTATCACCAATTCTAGACATAAACTGCAATGTCCCAACATAATGATATTACCGTAAGATCCCCTATACAATACCAGCAGTAACTTGATTAAGATTTGACAACAGTCGGAATTACAAGATTTTCAACCGACTTAACAAGCTGGTAGTCTACAAAAGGTGTTGTTATTCAACTGTCTGATAAATGTCTTCTTTCAATTATTTGTTTATGGCCTTGGCAATGTTATTTTTACCATGTAAGTAGATCATCACTACGTTTGAACATCCGCTATCACGCTTGTACCTGTCTTTAACTTTGATTCTTGGATTCACAGAACGTCAATTGAATCTTATTTTAAAGCATGTCTCCTTCAAATGCAACGCCGTAATCTACCGAACGGCAAATTTCTTGACATTGGATACATCTACTTGGGTCTCATACATAGAATAATGATGTTTCAATGGCATTTACAGAAATTGAGAAGGGCGAAATATATTTCTGATATGATTAATCAACTGACCGTCGCGTTTATCTGAAAGCATTATCTAAAATTATCGTCAAACCTCATGAAAAGATGTTTTCGATTTTCTGGTATACGGTCGTAATTACGTAATTTCATTTTTGCTGAACATATCACAGGAGAAATATTAGAAAGTCGTTTGAAATTACTTTGTTAAGTAGTTTATGAAAATTGTTTACGACAGTATGATTTGTTAATAGGAAAGCCTGTATCTTATTCGGATACAAATGTTTTAGCTAAATATTTTATTAAATCTATGGTTAATACAAAAATTTATGTACACGTATTGTCTGACTGCATTAAAAACGAATATTTTGCATGCGTCTTTATGAAGCTCTTAATAGTTTGCATTAATATACATTTCCATGAATGGGTAAACTGTTTGTGTCTTAAAACAGATTTTGCTGTGCACACATGTTATATTCCGCAAACATTCCTTTGTATGATTAATATCATTAAATATAGACGATATTGTTAGATAACCGAGTAATATAAGCTGAAAAGAGCCCGAGAAAATTGGTAACTTAACACTATTTTAAACTTGTTTAATGGATCGTACTCGGTTAACAAAAACTTTTCTGTCTCAAGAATTCCGATGTTTAGTTAGTCTAACATCTTACCAGAGAGTTCCTGTAAATATTTGATTCAAAGTTGAGAGAAAGTGAACAATGTGATTTCAGGTGTTTTGAAGTTATTTTAACAAATATCGACAGGCACGCATAGGCTTATGTTCTACTTTTACACAAATACAATCCAGTTCACATCGCAGACATCATTAGATACATTTGTTTGACAAGAACTGGATATCTACTTTGAAACAAATTGTTTGAAGTTAGCTTTTGTAGAATCCGATGTGGAAATAAATTTCTCGGTGAGTTCTTACGGATATATCAATTAGCATACAAAGCAAGATTTATGACATTAGAATGTAGAAATGACATGGCATGCAACGTTTTGACCGGACAATTCAACAGGAACGTATTAAACACAGTTTGAACAATCCATAATGTGAATGCTTGCAATAATTTGACGTGACTAGATTTATCTTTATGCAGGAATATCTTTTTTTGAAACGAAATTCCCTAATACATTTGGTTCAGTAAGCATAACAAGCCGCCGCAAAGGTGATTGTCTCTAAGTGAAGAATAATGCTGAATTATCTATCTTCTCTAAGAAAATATACTTATAGACTTTTCTGAATCATGGGCATGATTATTTTGAAACTTAAATGTGTGACACTTTCCAGTTGTCGTCTAGAATATGTGATGGTGGTAGTAGGGTATAATCTCGGATTAGCATTAATAACAATAGTTTGCACAATTCAGAGGCTAAACACTAAATAACTCCCGGAAGAATATGAACATTGTGCACAAATATCGTCCTAATTACAAATCGTATAAAAGATATTGAGGCAATGGAGTTACCATGATATACAAAATATCTATTATTTCATGCTTTTGAACATGACTTTGTCCCCATATTACATATCCCTTTATCTTCAGAATACTTGGTAAATGCACACGTCTGCAAACTAATACAATTGAGAATTGTTTCCAATGGAAATATGTTTTTGCATGTAGAATAAATTGTACAGAGGCAAAAGTGATATTAAATAGCATTAAAGAGAAATGTTAATCACTTAGTCAAATCTAGAGAATTTCCATTTGTTAAAAGCATTGCAATAAATCTTATTTTATTTAGCTGATTATATTCTAACGAGTCCCTGTTTGCACATAAATCATATTGCCTGTGTTCTGTGTAATTGATTTAAATAGATAAGACCATTGTTTCACTATTTAGTAAGAAATATAGATTGTTTTGTTGCAGAAATGTGCCTATACTTGAGGAACTAATAAACTTACGACAAATCCAAGCGCATATCTTGTATTGAGCTAATGATCTTTTATTTACTGCTATAATTATGCAATATTGTGCTATTAATATAACTGGTTTTAGAAACTGTAAATTTACGACTTGGATTTATGGAAATACAGTTATAGTATATAGTTTAAATACATTATTTCGGCTTAAAACGGTTATTCGCATATTTCCCTAAGTTCAAATAAGAAATGCTGATTATGCCAACTTTTATTTTGGCGATTGTCTTGAAGCATTCATTTTTAGGCACATCTGATCGTCACGTTCTAGATTACCGAAAGGCGGAAGAGATGTAACACGAAGTGAAGCACGCGGTGATACGGTTGCACAATATCATTATGTTGTATGACCTTGTCTATGTATACCTCTTTTCTTCTGATGTTGCTTGTTGATTTTCTTCTAAGACAATCGTTAACAAGTGCTTGGTCATACGGAACATTCTTGTCAGTGTGGCTATGACCTTTCGACGTCACGGACAAAGACAGTCAATTGATATAAGGTGTGTAAGTGCGTATTTCCAAAGGGATTATGTGGTTATCAAAATGTTTCAACACCGATATACACGCAGCAGCGTTTGAGTTACCAACCAGTTCGTCTCTAGACTAGTTGGGTCGATAATCAGACCTTTTACGGGTTTCTTATGAATATTTTATCTAACATATTCTACACAACAGTCTAGATTCTAAATGTAGGAAAATGAAGGAAACACGATTATCATCAACGATTGTAATGGATTTAAATTTTAAATTGTCAAAATACCTCTACACTTTCATAAGATCTGTACCTCAAAGTAATTTTTTAGTACACGAATATGTACCTAATCATAATGAGTGTGTTTGTGCAAGAGGCTTTAAATCAAGGGCATTGAACTTTGAAGCTAATATAAAGAAGTACACCTTTGGATAATAAACAAGGATCATAAAAGTTAAATTTAAAAATCCGTCTTATGAAAATCCTGGTTAATGCTTGTGTATTTGCCGTAGAAAATGTAAAGCTTACTTTATTTATTTTATAAAGAAGGAATAAACTTTAATCCACAAATTCCGAGAAACTGTGTTATGTATTGTGAAGCGAAATAATGTAATCCGTTTTATCAAATATCAGAGTTTAAGAGTTTCTTAAGTGTAGTTAATGCGGAGTCAGAATATATCATAAGAAGTTTTGTTCAAAAGATGATATAAGAGGCTTTTGAACTTTATTGGAGAGGGTTGGGGATATATAAAATATTGCTCAGTGGCAGAAAGTCATGTAGTAATTATCTTATTTGATTGTGAAATATTGTGTTTGTTCGTCCTATAATCCCATCGTATTATTGTGATACAATTTAATATTCAAATTGATAATTTGTTCTTCAAATTATTATTTGGTTTTTACAACGACTTTCTATCCTAGATGATCACATGAAGCCTTTGTGTTTGTCAATTATATTATACTCTGTAGCTCTGTGAGAAATATAGAGGATCTATCACGAATTGTCAATTGATATAAATTTATATTAAACGAGTTTTGAAAATTTTATTAAGCGAGCCTCTGGCGAGCTTAATAATATTTCCTGAACGAGTTTAATATAGATATATCAATTGACAACGAGTGATAGATTCTTTATATCATATGACACTAAAAACGCAAAATACGCATTGATTTATTGGAAAAACTTAATGCCTTATACTACACGTAGTACGTATAACTTTATACGTACTGGCTATACTAACCTAGATACAAGGAAAGTCATGTGATATAAATTAACTTCCGAGCAAGGTTAATGTGAATATGAAGACCTTAGTATTTTTTCAATAATTTAACGGAACGACCGACCACTTATATATTATGATGCATACAGTCAATATTATGTCTGTCATGCTATATGAACATCTAACTATAGTATACGAATGACAAGAATACAACGTTATACAATAAATGATTCATTGTACTGTCAGTTTCTTTAGAAAAATACATTTATACATGCGAAGTGCTGTCTGTCTTGTCAGCTTTCCTTTTTCGATAACTATGTTATGAAGACAGAGGACTTATAGCAGTGTGGACTTATGCCGACGATGTATCTTACTCTTTATTCATTTTATTAATACTATGTAGGAGAGTGATGGTTTTCTTAGAAAAAACACATAACTTAAAAACGGAAGTGTTTAATAATATACAAGTGTGATAGCTAGAAAAAAGTAACAATTCAAGATGTGGTTTAGAAGAAAGTTCAAAGAAACATATTATTTTTACGAAATACATAAATGTCAATGTGTTGTTGATAACAGTCTCACACATTGGTTGTTTATTTTACGGTATTTTTAAGTCTTTAACTCTAATACTGCATGCATCATCTAGCCAAAAAAGATAATTGCAGGGCATCGTCGGCATTTATGTCCCCGGTATTCGTTATTCATCTGAAATAAAATCGAGTAATAGATGTTACATTACGATATACCGGCTACCCACTACGCTAAAGGGTTATCTAGTAATTACTGTTCAGATTTGTCCATTCCAACAAAATTCTCATTCACTCTCCAACCAGGTCAGTAGAAAACCACATGTTCCTTATCTCTATCAGTTAATGTTTCATTTATGAAACCTTATACAACAAACATTATTAAAATTCCTATCTAGACTATAAATTATTACTTTCCTATATTGTACATCGTCAGTTGACAAGCATTTTCCATCGGGTTATTGGTTATGTTATTCGCTAGAGAATAGTTGATTGTTATTTGTGTTGTGTAACAAACCACAAGTCTATTAAATCGCAACTTTATCTGAGAAATAATCAAATTTACTAGCCTAACATTTACAATAAACTCAATATTTACGTTCGTGTAGCCTATATAAAAACTCATAAAGCCATACGTACGGAACTGGTATAAATATTATATATTGTCGTACATCTTAAAGACGGTCTAGTCATCCCATTGCAATAATGAAATGACAAGTATTACAGAATAAACTAGATTGTGTTTTTAGATTTAATTCTATATTTGCTCGTAGATCAGCATTTGGAAGTTAGATGAGTAATTTTAGCACATTGCTTTGAAATTATTTGACCGAAAAGTATGTTTTAGTATCTCTAATGCCCATGTAGTTTGTGACAAATTCTGCAGGACTAGAATGTGTTAGATTAGATTAGATTATAAATGGAGTGCTGATATATGTGGACGTGACCAAGATGTTAGTTCTTTTTCATTGCCCATATCGCATGGACAATAATGAGCACACTATCTAATTATGTAGAAATGACAAACGACTAAAATACTTACTAGTATTCAAATATACAAAGATTCAATATTTCAGGATTTGTTTCACAATAACAATTATGTACGATGTATTTCATTTCATACACAAACGTTAGATTAAACGATAATTGGTTAACACAATAAAATGTCTGTCAGAAAATACAGTTTTTTCAACGACTGTCTATATTTTCCTCACAGTGTTCTCGTCTTTTACATTCGAACTGATAAATGAGATTTTATGAACCGTTCAGCTGTTACTAAAACGTCATTTGACTAGACATGCTGACATGCTAAATATAACTACCATTATGATAAATTGGACAACTAAGCTAGTAATTATTGTAAATCATTCATTTGATTTTGGATAATTTATGGATCTATAAGATTTGAAGTCCGCTAAAAGACGAACTGAATGATTTATTATCGTATCTACGGATATTATATTTATTATATGACGATATGGTGTTCGAAATTGAAATGTTACATATCTGTAAAGGTTTATTTAAATGTAATATCCCTAAGAACATATGAGTTACGAGTAATTTGGGGATTGTCATATGAATAGTGTGTCATTCTCCTTGCCAACAACTGCTCGTTAATTGTATTTTCATCCCTAATCGTCTTTGACTACAATGTAGATCATTTTTCACCTACAATAATATCACTTTTTAATAAATGAATATTTTGACTTCTAGTTTGGGGAATATTGACATTTATCGATAGTCCCATGGTTGTAAAGATGACAGGCTTCTCTCAAATGTTGTTTTATTAGATTCATTTCTGTCCACGTAACAGTTTTAAATAAAGGAATGTTTTGACTACTAGTATGTGAAATATTGACATTATCTGATAATTCCAATTTTGTAAAGATGTCATTCTGTTCTCTTTGAGTGTTTAACGATTTCATCTTTGTCTATGCTTATCAGTTTCACATAACGGTTTGTTTTTGCCCGCAATTTGTATTATGTGTACCTCATACATGATATGTAGAGTGTGGTGTGACTAGCATGGTCTTAATGAGTGCATGATAAATTTTACTCCTACCTTGTAAAGCCATTTTGATTAGAACTATTCATTCCTTTCGGCCTGTTTGAATTTCAAATCTTATTTTGTTTAATCAATAATCTATTTACATCATTCAGCTCCAAAAGTTGCGTCCAATATTTCCCTACGTTCTGCATTTGTTAATGTATATGGCGCTCATCGTAACCTCTTTATATTCCCTTTGGAATTATTTCGTATAACATTCATAAAACAGAGTAATGCTGATATATGATAATATTTAGTGGATCATTTGTTCTTTAAACAACCCACCGAGCCGTCATTGTGACGTTCTCCTTCTTTGAAATGAACACGAGATTCAGTTAAAATGACAAATGTAATGTAGCAATTATGCAGTGTGCAGACATGCTAGCAGTGCAAAAAGGATATAAGAAAATCGGACGGACAAGCACGACATCACGCACACTAACGAACCGAGAACAGACAACAGTAACAACACAACTTAACACAACTACACGAAGCAGTGAACGATAACAAAATAACGGTGATCCCAAATGACCTAATAAAGCGCATGTAAGACCTGACTCAGCACACCAAGTCCCCACTTGAAATATTTGAATGTGTGTTCTTTTTCTTATGTCTAATCATCCCCATTGCTTTGTCTTACAAATATATGTTCTTTTGTTAACTACTATCAGCATTATATGTTATGATGCATTGTTTGTCAATTATTATTATTATTACATCTGAGTGTTCTTTTCTGCTTTAAGTTGACATATTTCCACATGCGTTGCTAGTAAAACATAACTTCATATATCACATGATTGATGTCCCTATTGTGCTAGAAAATGAATGATTATAAAACCTGGAATGCACATTTCAGTAGAAATAAAGCAAATATAGGTTATGTACGGCATTTTGTATTATAATACAAATCGCTGGCTTAGAATGAGAAGGTTGTAAGGGTCACTTACAACCTTATAAGACGAATGCATTTTTCAAATCTACATCATAAGGCGCTTCTTATGAGCTTTTTTCATGAAAATCGGAACTTGTCATGTAGACCAAACATAAGTTGAACAAGCTTGTTTTACCATAAGTAAAGAGTGACAGTTTTTTCGGTTTTTCTCAAAATATTGATTTTGTAGTTAAGACCTTCTCATTCTAAGCCAGCGAAATCTTGATCAATGTTGTTTTAGATTAGGCTTTACGGTCTTTTAAATTGATACGAAATGGTCTAAACTAAATGTGTATTATCCAAGCCCTCGATACGCAGATAAATATACTAATTCTTATGAAGGAGGTGTTCATGTCGTCTTTTATGACATGCGTTATGAATGTCTTTAGAGGTACATGTCAATGAGCAGACAAACATATTGAATATTTGTAAGTTTTTGAAAATGCAATAGAACTAATATAATTCTTTGAATCAAATATTAATATGTACGAATTGACTTTCCTTTTGTGTTTTCCTCCCTAAAGAGAAATTTATTGAAGTTGCCAAAATGTATATTTATCATTAAATGTCTGGCTGCATACTGATTTTCGAACACATACGATCTCATAGACGTACTTCAACATTATCGCAAATTAATGCAATGACAATTTATCGTGGTAAAGAAACGCCTCACAAACATGACCTATTTGTATCTACCTGTTCAAAAGGAATGTTATGTACAATAAACTAACTAATGTAATTATAGTTTCACATGACCTCGTATATAATCATAATGAACAATCGTTCATAATGTATGCCTTTTATAATTAATGGCGAACTTCAAACAATTCGGTTGATTAATCTGATCACCGTAAGAGGTCATAAACCTTAAATGCAGATGCAAAACTATCCTAGGGAACCAACAGTTCACGAAATAACTTTAGAATTATTTAACAGTCAGAATGATATAATACCATCTGTTTCTACAACAAATTAATAAATTTTGCGCTTGTTTGTTTTTTAAAATTACTAGTCGGGAAATAAATACTATAGTGCGCCCAGGATAACGTGATGTTTATAAACATTGACCGGCTTAGCCTACAGTAGAAAATCGAAAAACTTGTGTGCTAAAATACCACTGATAAATCGTGCAAACTTGAGTAATCGACCTCCGTGGGTCATTCCACATTTTCCCGCTTTTCACATTATCCTGGGCGCACTATACCAAATTCATCAGCAGGTTTTTATACGAGCTGTAGAGTATAGCTTTCCACTTTGTTATATAACTGATACTTATATGTTTCGTAAGACTAACAAGTTTGGGATAATATTTACCATTAAGCTGCCAAGTAGGTTATAACCAATCCAAAATATCGCTGGCCTAGAACAAGAAGGTCGTAACTACTAAATCGATATATTGAGAAAATGAGAGAAAATTGTCTGTAAATTACTCTTTACCTATGGGAAAACACGTTTTTAAAACTTCATTTTGGTCAACATGACAATTTCAGATTTTCATGTAAATAGGCTCATAAGAAGCGCCTTGTGAGTCAAATTTCAAATATGTATGAGTCTTATAAGGTCGGAAGTAGGAGTTACAACCTTCTGGTTCTAAGCCATCGATATATCAACTACCAAGTGTTACGTTAATTTTGATTATGTGGTTGACTTGAGCAGCACACACACACACACACACACACACACACACACACACACCGACGGTATAGGTTTAAGTGATAAGTTCAATGAATAGCAGATTGCTTCAATGAACTCGTAGTATAGTATTTCACAACATATTGATTGTTTATCACCGTTCTCCCTGATATTGAAATATGTTGTGCGCAAGTTTGCCGTAAGGATCTCTGGGAAAAATGTGCCGTCTTATAAGACTGACATTCATCCCTTGTACACTTACCGTTATTAACCTTGGCACAAATAACGGAGGGTTCACCTTTCAATCTTCAAAGTTTACTGTTTTTGTATAAACGAATTTGTTCTGGTGCGTGCGAGTACTGTCTTATTATATTTTTGACTTTCACTGTAACGTAATCCTGTCTCACCAAGTAAATCGGATTCATCCATAAGCCAAAGCTACATTTTTTATATTAATGTACTATTTTAAAGAACATCTTAACAAAACAAATTTATGATCAAACGGGGAATTGTGTAACGTTGTGATAAATGTCTTATTTTATCTTTAAATTATTCGTCCTTGATTTCGAATTAAAAATACATCTGTTTATGGTCTTAAGTTACTAGACGTCTGTGGATTATGTTTTATACGTTAAAGGTTACATTTGTGTTTCGAATACGAACCTGTATATTTTCAATTTATTGAGCTCTATTCTATGCCTCCGGTTTTGCGTTGATACATTCTGCTTTTCTTTTCTGTGAAACGTTGCTTTGTATACTCACAACACATGCAAACGTTATTTCTACCTTGGACGTCAGAACAGAAAGCATTTTGGATGAGAAACTATATTCTGAACTTTATTGCTTACATAAAACCCAAAGTGCTAAGCATCACCTATTGAACGTTTACCTAACTACTTATTGTATAAACATATCTGCCTCTTACACCTGACAGATCCCGGAGTGTTATAACAATAACCTACATCATGATTGCTTTATGAGAAATGTTCGACTTAAAGAGACTTTTATAAGCATTTAACCTTTTAATGAGTATATAATCAACGATGAGTAATCTTGGATATTCTCAGTAGCGTTGTAAACGCGAGAAACAATCTGGAACTCATACCAATCGTCTATACAAACCATTGGGTTAACAGTATAACATTATTAAAATGATAAAATGTCTCTTGCCATAAAAATCAATGCGGGCTCTATCGAATTGGTATCCTAGTTTTGGCAATACTTCCATATTTTCATTGGTAATTCTGCTATTTATAACAAAGAACTTCTAAGATAATAAGAGAATAACAATTATCAACATTATAATATTGTGGCTCGTAATGTATTTTCTTAATAAAGAAATATCAAAGTACATGGTTTAAAAATGATATCAGTTATTACGAAATCAAGGTCTGTACATGTTTGTACTACAAATATTCTTAGAAGGACGTTCAATATAATTGTACTTTAGCGCCGTGTTCTCATCTGAAATATAACAATCATGCAGTCAAAATAATCAAGACAAATCACCGAAAATATTAATTTATAATTTAATATATGATTGTATTTTAATTAACAAAATGTGTAGGTGGGAATTAGGATCGTGGTTTGGGGTTGTTATCCTATTTTGTTGTAAAAGTACATTAAATGGTAAAGTAGAGTACCTCAATTAATAATTGTGTGGAAGTGAATAATTGAAATTTCTTCTTAACGTTTTAAAAAAATTACTTTTATGTGTGGAAAGTTTACATGGAGAATTTGATTTCAAAATCATGTATTGGTTTTGCCAATCAGAATATAGTTTTTTTCTTCGAAACGCAATGTATGATATTTCATTTTTTAGTAATTTGTGTTACTTGTAAATAAACAAAGTAGTGAGCTATTGATTACCGGTTCACATGATAGCAAGATAGTGTGTAAAACCCGCATTGCATTAGAATTTGACAATTGTCTAATTGTTTAATGATATTAGAACAGCATATTTTAATGTCACCCGTATGTAAACGACAAATAATTGTCAAACCGAGAAGAGAAAAAGATCGATAAAAATGCATCATACCATGAAACAAATTGGAGCTGCTATTGAAGGCTAAATTTGTAAAATAGTATATGCTTACTTCATATTGGTGCTTCCAATAATGATTCGAAAAAAAGTTTGTCTGCATGTGAGTTTTTCTGGAATTGAGATCTTATGATTCACTGCTAACATCATGCAAATTACGAATATAAACGGATATAGAGGAGCCATTACGAGTTGTCAATTGATATCAATGTATATTTAACGAGTTTTGGAAATTTTATTTAGCGAGCCTCAGGCGAGCTTAATAATATTTCCTGAACGGGTTTAAAGTAAATATATCATTGGGAAACGAGGGATAGGTTCTTTATGTCACATGACACTTACAACTGACAATGCGCATTGATTTATTAGAAAAATCACACATGCATTTAAAATTTATACTAACCGCGTTACGTATAAGATTATGCGTACTCGCTATACTAACCTTGATGCAAGGAAAGTAATATGATATATTGAGAAACTCAGGTCCCTGTCCGCTGAGAACAATGTTATCAGGCGAGGTGATATCGTTCGGGTGGCGAGATTTACCGAGCCATCCCGGGCGATATCGCCAAGCCTGATAACATTGTTCGAGCCGGACAGGGACCCGAGTTTCTATTTATCATGAAACCAACAACGGGGCACAATTTTGAGGCATATATTTTAATTTTAGTTGTCGATCGTTCTTAGACCGCCCGCCGATTGACACAACTTCATTTGCTTTCGTACACAAAATATAGTTCTCTATTCGTATGAATTCAAGAATAATTAAAGTGGTGTAGCCCTACCTGGCGAAAAAATATTGCTAATCTGGAGTGTAGAATTAAACGTTGAATAAATAATACCTATTAAATGCATAATTCTGATGTTTTCAATGATATTTATGTCAATTTAAGATGGAATGACATATAAAAAAAATATTCCGTTATTTGTGGGCGGAGCCAAAAAGTGTTCCCATGTTATTGACCTGAGAACACATACTTTTCTCAGGTCATGTATTATCAGGCAGTTACCATGGTAGTTGCATGATCAATTGCTGTTTATACTTCTTACATCAGCACATTCAAGAAACAAACCAGAAAGCATGCATAATAATAAGATACTTATTACTTTAAGTGTACTTATTATTGACTTGCCGTTCCAGCAAACCAGAACTATGCAAGGCATTATTGTATATGTTGCATATGCAACCATACTTCATAATTGACGTACGAAATAAACATTAAAAGATTTAATCACAACATCAGTGCAGAAAATATTTCAGAACCTGAAAAAGTAGCTGCTAAATGTGCATTAACACAAAAAAATATAATTGATTCGACAGGTGACAATTTTCCAATCTTCTTCTCACATCTGATGGTACGATGTAGCATGTTGAGATTCCACAAAGTGCTCTGACACATTTATAAACTTTACATGAATGATGTAGGATTAAACATATAGGGCTTCGCACGGCGCTTGGAATGATAATTAATCGTTAACTCATTGGTATTTAAGCGTTTCACATCAAAGTAACTAGGTACGTTTGACCTCCATACGTTTATTTTATTTTACTAAAACAACACTCTACTAGTAAGTGTTACTTTGTTTTTACAAAAACTTGATAGACAAATTTCAAAACGATTCGTACAAGCATTCGATTGTGTCATGACTTCCAAGACCCATCCATCTCTATTCAACCCTGTAAAGTTATGCGTTCGGCGGAAACTTTACTGGACTTTTATAGCACCGGGTAAAGGATATTCGAGGATTTCTGTAGACAGTTCAATGTATGTTTGTATTTCACAGTAAAGCTTATCTAGTCACGGGTGGTAATCACGTGACTTCGTCTAGTATGAAAAACGTATAACGGCATCAAGAAAATAGGTACTTACCTTGGCTGAATGTCCGCCATAATACGTGCTTCAGACTAGACGAATTCACGTGATTATCACCCGCGCTAGTAGTCTGTCTGACTTACAGTAGTATATTACAATATAGACCTTAGCAAATATATTTCCACTCCATATTCAGACTTTATTTGTTTAAGTATAATACTGTACACAATTATCCTAATGCAAGTGATGGTACTCAAGGATGCCTATCATAGAGACGTTTGTGTACAAATAAAGCAACTACAAAAAAATGTAGTGTATATTAGTAATTGATAGTCTACTATAGACAGTGTAGCTTTATCATTGTAATTACCCGAGTATATAATAATGTTCATTATGTCACACAAAGTGTTTGTATGCTAACAGCCTCGTTGTTATACTGACAATATTGCTCCATAATAAGTATTGTAAGTAGTCACTTCAGAGATGTGGATAAACAGTTTACAGATTAATCGCAATTGTCGTAACTTAAACCGTTCCAAGCACTTCCGTACATTTGTAAATGCAAATACTGGTAAGAAAGTAAACTGAGTTTCTTGGTTCAGATGGTTTGATGCGTGCGAATACTGGCTTGCTAAGGTAATACACAGTCAAACATGACTATTTACATGATTGTAAGATAATGGTAAAACAGTGATGTGATCAACTGGATAGGGAATGCAACAAAACCAACAGATCACAAAGACAAGCCACTCTGGCCATAAATTGTCTAGGTTGGTGAAACAAATCGGTAGCAATCTTCAACACACCAGAACGAATCACATAATATCAGGACAACTCACAAAGCAGCATTCAACACAAACAGAATACAAAAATGTACATACCAGTTTGTAAAAGCGAAGTATAGCCTTGTGCTGGATATAAACATTGTAGAAGAGCACATACAAAATGACCATAGTTTCATAAAAAGACCCAATGTTTTTTTAATAATTGCTTAAGCTGCAGTCCTGTAGTTTTTTCCAAATCATGCTAAAAAGTCAGAGCATCTTTGATAATAAACCTCACTATAAGGGGAAGTTCTTTCGCTGTACAAATGTTGTTCAAAAATACTTTATACCTGAATGATTCATTTCATATAGGTAGCTTGTCCAATGAAATTACCAATTATCTGTAACTATATCAAATAAAAAAATTTTACATAGACCTAAAATGAAAAACGCTTAGATAGTGTGAATCGCATTACTGTAGTAATTATCCAAATAAAAAGTCTTATATTTTAGCTTAAAGACGGAGATGCGTAGTAAACGAAATCGCCCAAGCGCATTTCACTATGCCGTTTGCTTCGTTATTCGCATCAGATAAAATTACTGGGAATCCACATTACAACTTATCTCGCTTATTCATCTGGAAACGTTTAGACACTTAGAAATAAAAGTCAAAACAAAGTTTGTTCTGGTGTCATTGATCACGTCTACGATTGCATTGCGCTCCATTTCATACGTTTACGAATTTTCATACTAGAAACTTTTCAAGCATAACAGATAAGTTCTTTCCGTATACAAAGATTGTACAACTTATGATATTTGGAAAATATTTCAAGTTAAAGCATACGTTCAAACTATTCAGAATCAACATTCATGTACAAAATGTTGAGCAGTTTATCGTTTAACAGAACGCCAAATTGATGTTTACATAAACATCATCAATATACTTTGAACAATAAGAATTGAGTTGATCAAAGAAAGCATTCGAATTCAATTGTAAAACAGTGGGCGTATTGCAAATACTTGCATAATTCAGAGGATTATGCTTGGTAACGTTCTACAAACGGAACGTCTGGGCAAAAGTTGTTTAAGATATGCCACGTAAAGTAATCAAAGTGTGATTACCTATCCGTATAGTGAAATCAAATACAGACATCTCGTGAGAGTTCATGTCAATGAGTTTTATAATGGTATTTGAATATATACGTGGGGTGTTCCACAATTAATAGGACTTTTTTCATAGCGGCACGGCAAATTAGAAATTATGAAAACTAATTGTTTATAATTAAATTTTGATCGTCCACTGATAAATATGTAAAAATATCAAATAATCGGTGGAACAATAAGAAATATATTAAACATAAAATATACTATGTTCCAAGGAGGCGGGAGACGTTATTATGACGTCACATTTCAAGCACAGTATTTTAACATAAAGAAACATTCAATATTTTTGTTTATAATCATCCTGACATTCTAAATAGATCTAATAACACTGTCCTGATTGTTTCCGCACCCCTGTTTACAAAAATGTGTTGCAATGATGTTAGAAATTGCTCACACCTTAGAATGTCTATCAGTGTACAAACAGTGTTTATCAACGTCAACTTAATTTTCTATGACCTAACCTGTGCTTACTTGTAAGTTCATAAATCCGCGATCTGTTAACAATTTGAGCCAACAGAACACAAGCAGTTGCTTAATGTCACTACATTATACGTATTTGAACATTTCATTGGTTAGCACTGTTGGTTTTCCCATTGTATACCATTATTTGACAATCGCGCGGTTTCTGTTTCTTGGCGTTGACGTCATTTTCATCCATGACGCGCTTGGATACATACACTTGATTACTGAATTATGATTACAAATACGGAGCGATTTCTTCGAAAGTTTGCATCCGTATGTGAAAGTCATCAATGCAATGTCGTACAATTAGGCGTTAATATGTATCAATTGGTTATAAAGATATTCTCATTTTTAATAAGGATGGTAATGACAATTACTTGTGTGACCCGCCTTGTCGTTACATGGTTTCTATTTCTATGACAACGCTTTGTATGAGCATCATCAACTACAACGAAATTATGTTGCTACCAGTATAAAGAGCATACATTGCAATGCATATTGGACAAAAAATTTTAAGTATGAGATTATGAAAAAAACCCTATCATTTCTGGAACACCCCTCGTATAATTGAATCTTACTGCTTCCTTACAGAGGATATTTATGATAAATATACTATGTTTGCAATGAATAAAAGATACTAATATCAACACATAAAACTGGGAAGTCAGTATTCAACAGAAAGTACCAAGATAAGAATAAAAGGAGAGCATGAATTACAAGCACAGGGACATGCATAACACTTTCAACGAATTCTTTATTCCGGCAACTACATATATAACGTATTATCAAATATGTTAAGCTGTTTGATGCAGTTCGATGACATGGTCCTAGGTAAATCCAAAGCCGAAATATAAGACATTCCGTGTTTGGTCTTTCTCTTTAAATTTGTCGTGTTAACACATGCATCAGCGACTGTACCATTCTGCTGAAATGTGGTATTACATAACGACATCAAGACGAACAATGCCCCAACACGACTACCAATGAAAATGTCAAGCACCAACCAATCAAGCATACTACAATATAAGAATGAGAAAGGGGACTGCTAAAGCAAACACTGTGACTCTATTCAATATGACGTCTGGCTGATTAACTATGTCAAGACATCAGGAGAAAATAGCTTTTTGTCTCTTCAGACTTCTTTCACAACGTATTGTGCACACAATGTGTTTGTTCGTTTAATCAGTTTCCGTGTGATTAATATGCTTGGGATAATATTTCCCCTGATATAATGCCGTAGAATACATAACGTCGTGACTCCAATAACAATCTTGTGTACAAATGTACTAAATTTAATGACCAAAGAAGACATACATCTATCCCGGATTGTTATTAATTTGGAAACGTCTTCGTATCGTCTCGAACAAACTATAATAAAACTGTACACTGTGTGTGACACTTAAATTGATAAAATATATTATATATTACATACTATGAGAGTTTGCAACTATGAGAACTAAATTCCGATTTAAAAAGGTCAATTTATACCTAAGAAGATGATAGAATAATTGTGTCGTTTGTTTGTTGTTGATGTTATTTAAAAGACAGTGCTCCATCGCTGTCAACATGAGAGTCATTCTTTATTAAAATATTAGATCAATATCGAAGACTATTTATCTTCACAAAATTTACTGCTAAATGTAATTTGGTGTGTATAGATATCTGAGCGTCGAAACTGTCGAATCCGATAATGCAACACCATACTTGTTTGAAATGTTCACTGTACAATAATAGTCACTCTCTTGTATAACTTATCTCGTCAGGGGGGTCATACGTTGTATAAAGCATTGGAATTTCCATAGTTTCATGTTTTCGTAATTGACTAAACTTGTAATCGCCTTAAGTAACACCAATATGTCGATGAGATCCAGATCCTTCCTTGGAAGGCCTTTCACGCAAGGGGTTATCATTGTTTTTGGCATATAGGTATGTTAGGCTGGCATGCATTGACCATATCTTCAGTAACTTACATTATTAATAATGCATTGCTACCATTCAAAATAATCCATTCACTTTCAAACAATATTTAACAAAATAGTATGACAAAAATTCGTTTGTATAACTTTTATAGACGAATCATCTTTATCATGGTGAAAATTGGTGAAACCTTTGCATAACGAATGTAGCACTTAACGATATAGACGTCTGGACATGCGAACTGTGTGTCTTAATCTATTATTTGATCACATAACTCAACCACACGATGGAAGTGTTCATGCTTATTTGTTAGGTACACGAAATGTTGTCATTGATGAAATGACGTGAAATAAGAACAACATTCTGATAATGTCTACAACTGATGAACATGGAACGCGTTCTAATTATGTTTTGTTCTTAAAAGCCATTCTGACTAAACTAATAAGGCACTCCGTTTACCTAATGAGAATCCTTGCACACATTTGTTCCGGTATGGTCTGTATTTGGACATCTATAATGCGAAACGTGTCTCAGCAGTCCGCTCAAATTGCACCGAATGTGAAAATATACAGAAAGTGTGTACTTGACTGTGATCCGAAGTTACAAAACATGCTCTATAATATTTATCAGGATGGACACCTTAGAACGATCGAACGCAGGCAAATGTTGTTTTTTACATAAGTGTAAATGTCTGATATGATCAAACAATAGCTATCGATGATAAATTATCTAAACAGCATCACTTAGAAACAAATATAAAATCTCTAAATTAGCACATGAAATAACAAACATGGGGGAAACGATGATATGATAACTACCAGTCCCAAGTTATTAGCTTATCAAATTCATTGAACCCTTGAAATCAAGTTAATAATAAACAATTTGTTTCATGTGATGTACAACCGTGTCTGCTTTGTATCTACATTCGTTTATCTCTTCGTTAAAAATATGTAACTGATGCTTATATTCAAACTTAAAAACAAACCACTATAATCTAAAGCGATACGCCATTATACTTATCAATTGATGAATGTTAAGCGTTGTACAACTATCATCATCGACTGGTTGTTTTATGTTTCTTTGAGTTTAAAGTCCCAAACAATGGTCATAAGTCAAGTATATTATACGGAGACAGAGTTTATGTTCCAAACAGCACCAAAACACCAGATACAAAATCACAGAGCCGGAGATGTACGATGAACCTCTAAAACTCAGTGGCAAAGTTTGCCTACATGTTCCTAGAGAGCACACTATCCAGAGTTGTACACATAGACGACGAAGTTAACGTACCCATGTCCAAAAGCCAGTGCATCGTTCGGTCGATTGAACACATCAGATTGGAACAGCCGATGTATCTAAACAGAAACAAAACTGAGTGTCTACTGATCTGTTGTACTAACATTATTGTAATATACAGGTGAGACATGGACAATGTGCAAAAGACATGCAAACCAATTACACACAAAAAGTCTTTGCAATCCTACACATAAAGTGGGAAGACCATATATCAGACACTGAAGTACTTGACCGTGCCAACATGTACGTCATCTACAAAATGCTACAACAATTACACCTCCGATACAACACGAATTCCAAAGCAACTATTGTATGGTGAACTCCAACTTGGCTCACACAAAAAGGTGGTCAAAGGGCGTTTTGAAGATACTCTGAAAGCATCCGCAAGTCATTTTTGAATTGATCCAGTCTGCTTGGAGAGTCTAGTTGAAGACAAATTCCGCTGGTTCTGATGTATCAAACAAGGGCAAAGTCATGTAATAGCAACTGTGTCAACCTAGCGATGACGAAGAGAAATTCAAGAGCTGCCTCTGTAACTGCACCGACGATTCCATCATGTCCTGAATGTGGAACAGTGTTCGATGCAAGAGTGTCCGCCATCACACAACAACCAACCAAGACGACACACATCTCAAAGATAAATGGTCTTTCTCACCAGCGAAGGTAAAACTAAGAACAGAGACATCACAATCGGGGTTCTTTTCAAGTAATCATCATGTGTTAAGCCTTTTCTGGAAGAATTACTTCAAAATTGAATATCGATTATCAAAATGTCTGAATAAAACTGTCTCCGTCGAACTTCATTGTTTCTACTAAACGTGTAATTGAACGGTGTTAAACATATTTAGACAAACTGTTGAGCAATCGACACTGATTAAATAAATATAGATCTAAAGAAATTAAACAATTGGTTTAGAGAATAGTGCTACATATGTCTCTAGGTAAAATGGCTAAATATAATACAACAACAGATATTAATGCAAAGGAATTGTTTATATACAGAGCTAGATAGAAGCATGTCTGTTTTGGTTCAAACGCATGCATTGGTGTATATGATGAGTTTCATACATACCTGTCGTTTACATTGTTTATAATGCGCGCAAATACCGCTTCATTAAACTTGTAATTATGTCGGTAAGTCGAACTAACCATCTAATTTTCGCCGCTAGCTTATTGTCTGCTTCATGTCTAGTTATGATAAACAGTAAGTGCATGCTACCATTTCAACCATGGCGGTTAATCGTCTTATTCTGATTCCCGGAATGTTTGTTGAGAGAGGTTAACGTACACAGAGATTCGAATGGTTCATATTAAAGTACAACACGCAGGCTTCGTGCTAAAAACTAGAAATGTTTCTGGAGACTTCGAAGTATAAAAATATTGTCAGTGTTCGCAGTTATAGAAAAAATGAAGCCTTTTCACCCGTCGGAAATAAGCGACGCCTCTTTATGAAGACGATTAAATTGTGCTCATTCTGTCAATACTAACTTTGTTTAAGATTTCAATAGTGGAACGAACACTAAATTGTAAAGTTAATGTCGGTCTTGTTTCGGAAACAATGCAAAAATAACTGCATCATCACTATTTTAATAAAGGCATAAACTCGTCAGACAGAAGAGCAACACTCAACCGAAACAGCATCGCATGACTAAAAGTAACAAAAAGAACAAACCTCAAAATGAACAAGAAAAATGAGCCTTAACAACTACAAATACCGACATTCGACGCCCTGCTGCGACGAAGTACATTTCAAGCTGTTTATTGTAATGGACATAATTGATAGGGTGTAAATTTAAAGCGGCTAGACGACACTCTTATATGGTTATGGAATAAAATAGACTTAACTTATCAGATATACGTTAAGCAGTCTGATCAAAGCTAATTGGAATGCTGCCTTGTGACTGTCAACGTGGTAAATTAAGAGTACCGATTTTTTACACACGAGCACTTATTAGACAGACACTCTGGGAATAGAGAACAATTATTGTCTGGGTATCATCCATTATTGACTGCTGCAAATATGCGATGCCTTCACTTTGATCGCACCATGTTATGTTGTTTCCAAATAAAACGAGGTCATGTTATGTGATAACAACAATGGTAAAAATTTGCTCTGGTCTGTTACAAAACCCGGTATTCTGTGTACTTGTAAGAAAGAATTCACTTCTGGTAAATGTCACATTACGTTGGCTCCAAATGTTTTGTTCATTTTCCAGGACAAAGGTCCAGTTTTAAAATGTTCTAGAAAACAGTCCAACTACATTATTAACAAGACAAATATGTTTCTAAGCATACGTGTTTGGTATTTACACGCGTGGAGCAAAGGCAACCGTATTATTATTAATCACCTACTCAGGGGAGCACCTATTTACTATGTTCAGTCGTATTCAACGCCGTGTTATAGTTAGATGCTTTTCCATCCCTTATTTAACGTTTGTCCTGGTCAGCAGCTCATTATACTCGTACAATAACAAGCATATATATAGCATAAAGTTACGAGAATATACAGAATGAAACATTAAGTAAATCGTATGATAGAATGATATACTGAACAAAGCGCAACATACTCCGCTTCCGCTGCTTTGTGTACATTTTACGGTTTGTGTTTAATTATGGTTTATTCGGTGGAATTTATCAAGTTGTCCTACGGGTTAAATTTCTTAATTTGAAAATCCCTTCTCGCACCCAACCTTATGTAAGAATTACTAGACGTGGAATATGGAGCTTATTGTTTGGTTAATCTTGATGTTAGTTATGTGTTCATTTACAACCGAATTATTATAGTGAATTTCAGTTATTATATTGAAAATGAGTTTGGTGACAGTAATCAACTTTGTTTCTTAATGAATACAGATAAGGTCGAGATTCCTCGCACGGGGTAATGAATATTAACGAGCTAGATGCGGGATGAAACATACATACAATTCTATGATTTTCTTAGCGCAAATAATGTAAATTGACACCGCGAGCAATTGTTCTCGTCGTAGCAGCTTGTAACTGTCAAATAATCGAAGAATTTTCTCATTGTATTGACGATTAATTGAGTGCTTATTGACACACTGTTTGTTATTGTCTATTGTTGTCACTCACAACTGCTGCAAACTGTCTCCAATGTTGTGAGAGATGTTGAGACTGACCGGACAGTATGCGTCATTTGTTTTTCTTATATTTTTATTTGAACGTAAGTGACAATGTGGTACAATTCTGGGACAATATGCCAGTGCATATTTGAACATCCCAAACGGCAGCATCAATTCAATCCCATGGTTGAAATGTGCATGCTTATTTGTTAGGTGCACAAATGTTGTCAGTAATTTAACCTATCCATTACGTTACAGCAAAAATCTGAAGCGATAAACATAAGTTTTAGTTGAATTTCACTGATTAATTAAAATGTTTTACATTCTCAACATCGACATAATGGTTTGGTAAGTTTAAGTCCGCCAAACACACTATACGTCTGTCGTATATATATGATACAATTGTAAACCACACTAAACCGATACCATCGTAACATTCACAAACAAAAAATTCCAAATTACGATGTTTTGATGCCTTAGTCGATAATTAAGTTAACCGAATAAAACTATGAGCTGAGCTCATTAAATAAGCTATAGTTGCTTAATATAATTGGATATCAGAGGATCTAAACCATTCGCCAGTGTTCTAATCAAGAAATAACCATGTATCAAGCCTGTTCTGTAGTATTACTCCGTAATCAAATAATGGTTACCAAAGCAAAACTGTCTAACTAACTTGTGTTAATGAAACTTTTCTACGAAACTTAACATCAAAAGGCATAAAACATACTTAGACAAACAACGTTGCCAATCGACGCCGATTTAATAATAACAGATCTAAATAAATTAAACAATTGAACCAGATCATAATGCGTATGATATCTCTAGGTGATATGGCTAAATAGAATGCCACAACAGATATGAATGTGGTGAATTTATTTATAAAAATAGATGAATAGAAGCATGTCTGTTTGGGTTACAACGAATAAGTTTGTTGAACATAATGAGCAATCATACATACCTGACGCTTTATTACTCGCTTAAATATCGCCTTATTGAAGTTTATAAACAAGTTGTGCTGACTATATGAGCTTTTACCGCTGGCGAATCACCTTTTTTATTTCAAGTTATGAAAAAAGCACAAGTGCATATTATCATATCTACCTTGGAGATCAATCGTCTTATCCAGAAACCTAGAATGTTTTTGAAAGGTGTTATTGAGATACAAATGGTTCATGCGTTTAACACGTTAGAAAATAAGTAATGTTGCTAGAGTCTTCAAAGTATTAACGTATTGTACGTGTTCACAGTAATAGAAATAAATAAACGTTTCACTTGTCGGAAATAAGCGGCGCCGGTTTATGAAGATGATTAAATTGTGTTCATTTTGTCAATACTAACTGGGTACAATATTTCAACGGTAGGATGCTCACTGAATACAGCCGGTCATGTCTGGGAAATAATGCAAATAATGTTAACAACATCATTATTCCTTGAATAAAGATAATAATAAATCAGCAAAGGAAAGTGACATCCAACAGAAACAGCACAGCATGACAGAAATGAATACTCACTAAACATCAGATATCAGGCACCGTGATTATAAACATTTGAGAACGTACTTCATGCTCGAACTCATACTTCGTACTCCAATTGGAACATGTTCTTCGTTAGAAAAAGTTTATTTCTGAATTGTAAATGATATATTGGGGTTGATTTTCTTCATTAGATCATTTGCTACATATTTATGTTGGTTTTGATGCAATAAATAAAATAAATGTTTTTTTCGCGTTTGAGAATGGAATATGGAGTTTGAGTTTGAGAATGAGAGTCTGTTTATAATCGCCGGGCCAGAAGACACAAGAACAAACATCAGAATGAACAATAAAATGAAACTGAGTAGAATCAAACAGTCGATGTCCTACTCCAACAACATTCTGCTTCACTCAGTCAATCATAACCTCAGTAAGAGTCATAAGAGACTCCGCTTAAGTAAGGACGTCTTTGAGCTTCGCGAACAAACTAAAGACCCAAAAAGAAACCTGTTCAATAGTATGTTGGTGGATAATTACATACAGAAGTGAAGTACATCAATTTTAAGCTGTTAAATTGAATGGTCATAATTAATAGATGAAATGTAAAGCGTCTAGACGACAACTCCTTATATGATTATGTAATAAAACATATCATCATATACGTATGAAGTTAAGTAGTCTGATTGCAGTTGATTTAGTTGCTGAATTGTGACTGTCATGCGTAGTAGATTATGCTTATCACACACACATTCTGCAAATTAAGAACGAATTGAGGACATTGGACAGGGACAGTGGTACTTAACTTAACCAGCCGAACACAGACAACTGGTAACCTGACAACACAACTACACAGAGAAATGCCCACACCAACGTAGTACCAGTATCTAGATAGATAGTGCACAACGTACAGATACATATTGCGTACATTAAAATATCATAATTGCATGTTTAGTTTGAATCCAATCTCATCTTACATATGCTCTCCATTTGTGTTGTTCTTTTCCAATAGCATCAATATTATATTTTTCAATAAATACACAGGTAATTAATTATAGTTTATGTAGGCTCATATCAACGAAATTCTCAATTGATCACCCACCAGGTCAATAGAATACCACATGTTCCTTATCTCTATCAGTTTTTGTTCCTTTATGAAACTTTATAGAACAAACATTATTAAAACTCCCATCTACATTATACATTATTAGGTTCATATATTGAACATCGAAATTTTCCATCTGGCTATTTGTTATAGTGTTCGCTAGTTTGTGCTGCCTTCACTGTCTGATTTCTTGTTATCCATGTGTCATGTCCTTAAATTCATTACGTTAACAGAGATCGAGGGAAAAACTCGCATTAACAATAAAGAGGAACGCATGTGTATTGCAGTCATGTTTTCTGGTGAACTAAATATGCTTAAAGTATTATTATTGAAAGAAGCAAATCATATTTCATTGCCCGCTTCGGTTTCGTAAAAAAATAATTTCTAGGAAAAACTGTTTGCCCTCATACAGCTCGGGAATTCTCAGCTATTTATCAATGATGTCTCATTACAATCGGTCAAAGTATAAGAAAATGCTTGTTAATCTTTTCAGCCTTGATTTGACATAGTTCGACATCCTGGGCTAGTTAAAAGTATGCTGCATACCAGGATGTCCACATTGGATTAGATAATGAAAGATTATGCAAATTTGAAATGGTGGTAGGTATGGTGTTCTTAAGGTGCAACGTCTATTTCTATCAACATTATTTAGATTAAGCTTCATGATATTCAAAATTTATACGCTACTTCCAGAACAATGCATACATTTATATTTCCTTGAGACATAGATAAATGCACTTATTCTTATAAAGTATGTGTTCATATCGTCTTTTGCTATTTGATGTATGAAGGTCTTAAATGCTTGATGTCAATATAGCAGACAAATATATTGAATATTTATAAGTCTTTGAAAATGTATAACTAATCTCTTTTAAACAACTATGAATGTGTACGGACTGTGTTCCACTCTATAGAGCAATTTATTGAAGTTGCCAAATGTACAATTATTGAAAATTGTCTGAAAACAGAGACACTTATTTTTCGATCAACACATACAAATGTCACGTGATAAAAACCTCTACCTCCGATCAAGTAAAGCATAATTTACCCAGTGCCCATTCGCCAGGTTTAAGAAAAGCCTGATACGGTGTATCCATGGCCTATTTATAAACAATTTCAAATGAAAGAAGTGGTGTGATCTTAAGGACATCCCCGATGTATGCGGAGCATTTGTTTTCATTAACCTGCGGCCCAATATTTGTAAGCAGCAAGAATAAAATCCATGGAGGGGCACGTGACCTCGGCCCGAAATTACAACCAATACTTACACTCTGCACTCAGCACTCAAATATTGAAATTTCTTCTTTGAGGTTCAAAGCGACATTGTTTTAGAACGAGAAGTTGAAGTTATGTTGAATAGGTGGTAAATATTATCATTTGGTTGTTTCCAATTGAAATTTAGTGTATTTATAAGATATGCGTGTTTCCCCACCTAAATTAGCAATCTAGAACAAATTATAGCTCATTAATATAACAAATTCAATATTTAAGTTTTGAGTGCTGAGTGTAAGTATTGGTTGTAATTTCGGGCCCTGTTCTCGATTGTTTACCATTTCAAAAAAAAAGCATTTTTTAAGAATGTCGTGAACCAGACTAACACCATTTTTAGTCTGGTTCCCTGTCCTAAATCTAACAGTGGTTTATGTCCTATACTGTAATGTAATGAAATATTCAGGTACCGGGAACCAGACTACCATTTTTTTCTATTTATTTGTTTATTTGTATATTTTAAAAATTAAGTAGTATAAGTTAATAACCATAATTATTTCTTTTACCCCTTTAAGTAATTAAAAATAAGAAAACAAATGTGTTTCGATATGTGTTTTGACGTGCACCTGTAGTCTGGATTACCTCCCCTAGATCACTACGTTAACTAGGTCAGGCCGACGCGTCGGCGTTAAACACCCAAATCTTACCCAAATAGTAACGTTTTTACCCAAATACTTGTATTTAACTAATAATATGGGGTTGGTTAACTATATTACGCATTTTAATGACCAGTGATGACTAAAACGTAAACTAGCAAGTTGTTTGGCAAGACTCGGCCCAGTATCATTTCGAACCGGCGTTTGTCCATAATATTTGCACGTCGTGAGAATCGCTTTATTTTACTTTCTGACTCTTCGTGCGCCGATACCCAAATATACAAAAGTATTAACGGTTTTTACCCAAATACTTGTATTTAATAAACTATTTGTCGTAAATAAACTATATTACGCAATTGAATAACTAATAATGAAAATAGCACCATTTTCCGGTAAATTATACTAGGTAAATATACCCAAACACACATAAGCCTACTAAATTCCGCATTTTTCGGCGGGGACTTGGACTTTTAATTGTTTCTTTTGCTTACGTGTGGGCATTGCTCATTGTACATGTGTTGTGGTGTTACTGGTTCGAGTCTTTGCTCAGAGGGTAAAGTGTACTGCCTCCCCTGTCCGATTTCCTCATACCTTTATATCAAGCCTTATTAACACTTTAAAAAGTTCTAGTTTCTAAAATTATTATTTGCTGTGTTTGATAAGTATTGACGCGCGAAAATTGAGAGATGTTTGTGGTTATTTATACGAATAGCACAAAGTGCTCGGATCGCCTAAACGAATTCACTGCATATATGTGATCGTTAACCCTTATTTTGAAATATTTTGTGCGCTAGTTTGTCGTCAGGATATCTGTGAAAAAGTCGTTGTCATGTGAAGACGACGTACAGCCCTCTCATATGGAAGCTCTGGCGGGACATTTGAAATTAATAGTTAATAGTTCTATATTAAAATTTAAAAGTTATATTTGCAAATTTAAAATTTAACATTTGAAATTTAAAGCTTATATTCAGTAAATTTTAATTAACCATCCTAGTCATGTCACACAGTTTCGAGCTCTCACTGAATAACGTTAGCTGTATTAGTACGTTTCTGACTCTGTGTTAAGAAGGGCTGTACAGGAACAAAAACAAAAATAAAGCCATGTCTTTTATATGAATAAAACAATGCACTAACATTAGAACAATAATATTATGATCCTGTTGTTGTTTTTTGTTATTATTGATGGCCGTTATTTTTCTTTCGGAACACTTGTTTTTCTGACGGATAACTTTTTGAGAATGTGTGTCCGTGCCTATGAGCTTTAACCGAGATTTGTTACATGAATATGTTTGTAAGATCTTGCAGGAATGTCCTCTGTCCAAAAAGCCTTAAGCTGTGTTATAAAGGAGGGCATACATCCCATTAGCAAATCTTTGTTTATTTGCATTCGATCGGAAAATAGTGTATTTACTTACCAGAAAGACTAGTTACTATTTTGTTAAAAGTCGATAAGAATGCTATGTTGGATAATTCTTTGGTTCGTGCAGCTCTGGTCACAAAATATTTGTATGATAATGTTTGCAAGATCTTGCAGAAGTAAGGGTGTCTAGTACAGACTAGCCAGGAAAAATGGGTTCCGTCAAATTGCATAAGATGGGGTTAAAATAAGGCGTAGGCCCCCAGTGCAACCATATACATTTATATTAATGATAATGTAACGTTACGGTTAAATATTAATCATATTTAATAATTCAAATTTAACTTGTAAGTATTGTTATTTTAAATTGAAATTTTAATATTTCAATAATAATTTTTAAGAAATTTAAAATACTGTTTTGATAATGATGTTATTTTCATGGCACACTGCTACTAGTCACCTTTGCCTCTGCCAGGTCGTTCAAGCTTGCACATATAAAAAGTTGGACAGTACGAGGCTCGCACCCACTTCCTTCAAATACAAATCCCCGATAACTCTATGCACCAAACATCCAATGGAGCTTTGTTAAACCATTTTAGGCATCATGGGTTACTTGTTGAAATGGGTTTATATATGTTTGATCATGTTGCTGTTTCTGCATTATGTATAAGATGCTCGTCACATATAGCAAAGACCTAAATTACACAGATTGGACACTCCACTGAAAATTTAGAGAAAACACAAAATAACAGGCAGCAGATTCAGTTATTGTGCCTAAAACTGTTTTTAGTCATCCGATTTTAATGGGCAATGTATCATGTTGAAGAGCTAAGTTCCTTCTACTACATGAAGTAATTCATGTTTGTCTACCTTTCAGAAAATACAGAAAATTATGATTTGAATGAGGCAAATCAAGTATTTTCTGATAAACTTGGACTTTACATTAATTTGATGAAAATGAGAGTAGGTCTGGCTCTTCGGGGTCTATTGTTTTATTCCTTGACCTTTTTCAATTAATGATGTATCATTTGAAAGCTGAATAATAAATCTATTGCATAGAATTATTATTTTTTTCGTAAGAATATTAGAACTGGAGATATAAGGTATTAAAAATGGACGAGATTTCGCGAGATTTCAGAGACCTGCCACGAGATATCGTGAGAGTTGGTACATGTTTCCAATCTGTTTAATTTAGGTATTTGCATATAGTGATTTCTTTCAAACACACAATTCCACTTTCAGGTCATTTTCAGTATTTTAAATTGAGTTCCACGCCCATGCCCTGTTCGATTAACATTACGTTACTTTTGTGAATCTTCCGTCTAGTCAACTTTATTTCGCTGCCACATTGGGGGGGGATTAACCGATTTTGAAAGGCAAACGCATGGCGCCCGTACCTAATACTAAGCTAAGCTAGTTATTCTTACAAAACGTTATGTACAACTGAAAAAAAAAAATATTAAGCAATACTTTTTCAGAAATAAATTCTGAGTATTTAGATAGAAATATCAAGTATTTATTTCAAATGTCCCGCCAGAGCTTCCATACTCTCAACTGAAAGTTATTGACATGCTTGTTCTTTAATAATTCAAACGTGTAGGTGGGGATAAGGATGATTTTTATCAGTGTCCCATTTTGTTGCAAGAAATACGTAAAAGAGTAAAGTTGCTTGAATAACATCTGCTTAATGAACATGTAGTCTGCTTAATTATAGTGTGAATGAAATTATTTCAAAGGTTTGCTTTAACCTTGTAGACGACTTTTATATGTGAAAGGCTTACATGAATACTTTTATTTCACATAAAGGGTTTTATTAATCAAAACTAAATCTTCTTTTTAACTGTTCAGTCATTTATGGTATATGTATATAAAACAAAGAAGTTAGCTATTGACTACCGGTAGCATAATGTAATTAAGGCTCTGCAAGATAGTGTATAAAACCCGCATTACATTAGATTTAGTCATTTGTCTAATTGTTTAATGCTATTAGAATAACGCCTTATAGTGTCGCCCGTATGTAAAAGACGCATCTGTAATAAGCAGAGAAGACGAAGCAAGGTAAATAAAACTATAAAAACAAATCATTCTGCGATCATGCTTACCAGAAACCAAGTGGAACATAGCTTTCTTTGTACAATATCCTTACATCAAATTTGGTGAATATAGGGATATAGCAAGGGGTATCAACAAATTAGTAAAATCTAACACAGATGCGTTACTTACACTACCAGCTTTAAAAGCAACATAGTGTTTCATGCAATACCTTCTTATTAATCATGATCTCTGAAAAAGGTTAAATTATGAATAAATAGCATTTTTTTGTATGTGCATTTTTCGGGACTTGAGAGTTCACGGTTTACATCATGTAAATCACAAATAAAATCTTATCGGATATTGCTGTTATACTACTGGCGTGGTCTAGTAAATTAACAAAATTTATGTACATGTATGTAATAAGATACGAGCATTACAAGATAGAGTACTTATTACTTATAATAAGTGTATTTTTTATTAGATATACACGTACGAGTAGTTTGCCTTCCCATCAAAGCTGAAATATACTAACATTATTGTATACATATGTAGCATATGCAATCATACATCATAGCAGACGTATGAATTATCAATTAATAGATTATATCACAACATCAGTGCAGAAAACATTGTGCACAAAATCGCTCAGCATGTGCATCAACACAAAAACACTTAATTGATTCGTCAGGTGATCAATTTGGAATCTCTTGCTTACATCTGATTGTGTACAGTGATAAATTGTCACATATTTGGGTCACCAAGTGTTTTGACACATTTTAACACTGTATAACTCCAACGCGATATTCTGCAATGTCAATATAAACAGAAATCACTGACCATTACATCGATTTAGGGAGAGCGGAAGTTTATTTTACCTGCTCACTTCTATTCACCAAGTAAATTAAAATAACGGTAAAGCTTGGCCACATTGACCTGAGCCTGACCTATTGATTAGCATAATTTAACAGTCGATATATTGTCTACGTTTACAACACCGAGTGTATGTTTTCATAATCGGGGAGTATCACGAAAACGCTCGAGGTGTAATACAAACACAAATCTGAAATACCGATATTGCACGATTTGCTTGTGGAAATTGATATATTCAAAGCAAAAACCTTGTAATAATATTGTATTCTTGCATAAAGGTCAGGCTCAGGTCAAAATAGCCAAGCTTTACACATTGAAGTGATAATCCCTTTTCAGGACAGGGCACTGTTTTACTATCAATGCGTAAATGTCGCGTAAATGTACGCATAGGTGTCTACCTTACAAAAATTCGTAAGTGTGTTTTACTAAAGTACTTGCAAACATTTACGCAAAAATATTGATGATTAACATCAAGTGACGGTTTCAAAAACACACGACGGTCTTAAATAACATGCGACGTTCAAAAAACAACAATGTGTGTCATAAACTGTTCACTCACTTACCTTCACATTTGCCATTAAGGGTTGCCCAGCGAAGAAATAAGCCAAAACTTACGACAAAAATGAACTAAAATATCTTTTAAAAACGCATTTACGGAAATATTATCGACGTACGCAATATTTTAGGAAAACTTAGGGTTACGCAAGCGTAAATGCTTTACTAAAACAGTACACAGACACGTGTAAATATATAAAATATGTTCAGTTGAATAAGTAATATTTTTTATATATATTTATTGCACGGTCTCAGCTTTTAAGCCAATTTTTTTTTAACTCTTGCAACTTGTCATGTTAACACATGCGTCAGCGACTAGACCATTCTACTGATAATTTGTATTACTTAACGACATCAATGTGAACAATATCCAAACACGACTGCCAACGCAAATGTCAAACACCAAGCAATCAAGCATAATGCAATATAAGAACTAGACGGGAGACAGCTACAGCAAACACTGTGGCTCTATTCAATCTGCTATGTGGTTGATTAACCCAGTCGAGAATTCGGAAGAAAATAGCTTTTTGTCTCGTCAGACCTCTCTCACAACATATTGTGCACACAATGTGTTTATTCGTTTAATCAGTTTCTGTGAGATGAATATGCTGAGTATAATATTTTTCTAACGCAATGTCATATACTTTATGTCGTAACTAAAAAACAATCTAGTGTACAAATTTACTCAAGTTTTGTTTAATGATCAAAGAAGAATTATCTATACTCTGATTGTGAGAAATGTGTAACATTCTTTTAATTCTCTCGCGCAAGCAATTATAAAGCCGTTCAATCTACTGTCACTGTCATGTAACTATTGCTAAAAATTTATGATCATCTACATTTTTGTATTTTTTTTGCAATTTTCATGAGAGCATTAGTAATATTAGTCGTAAGAAGTGTTATTAAAGCTCAATTGAAGTAAAGATGAAATTGTACCAAAAATTGAAAATTGCCCAACATTGCCAAAACCTACAGTATAAAGTTAACTTGGATTTATTATATCTATGATGAGTACATTAACAAAACGTGAAATAAATCCACAGATCGGAGTGTCCATAGAAACTATCAGTGAAATTATTTCGAAAAAGTTGAATGCATAGTTCTGGGAAAATGCAAATTCCTACGCTAAAAAGCAAGAAAAACATGTCTCGCAGCCTAAAGTCTTATAACCTGAAAATGCGTAATAAACAACATTATGTGGAAAATTTGTTTCATTATGGCGAAGCAATGCTGAATCTTAGAGAATGTAATGATATATTAGGGTATGCTATTTTAGAAAAGGTCACAATGATAGGTAAACGTTCATGTGTGTCCAGCTTTGTGTGTTCGCGGCCGTTTACGTGGAAATGCATTGGGTTTGTTATTATGGGAATACGCACGTCAAAATCAATATCAAATTGACGAAATTGAAGGCTGTTGTAAATGTTCAAACAGTAACAAATCACGGTTTCAAAAACAAAGTGTTACGTATCGTTCCTAGTGACTGTTCCAAGAACATTGTGTTCCATCCAGATTCAGCTTCAAGTCACCATATGCATCGCCAAATAAAAAACTTAAGAATATAACTTTGTTATATATTATAACCAAACATTGGATGTCGTAATCTTCTCGTGCTTTAGCAATATAATTTTCTATCTGGTTGATACTAAAACAACGATTAACGAAAAAAAAATCGAAAACGTAATTATTACGAGTTTTGGACCTTCAAAACGCAAATAATAACACCCTCTAGTCCAATGCAGATTATGATTTAACCGTAACGGATTGACAATTTACAATTATTAAATATACTTATTGATACACTACTTTACACAATATAAAAGTTTTTATTCAATTTCATTGTTAGAGTAACAAAATATCGATGTTCATTTTCTGTTCATAAATAAGTTGAACACCTCTCGTATCGTATTTCACATACAAATGTTCTTACTATTTTTTCATATTTCCTTGTTTTTATTTCATAATATAAGTATTGTCTCTTACTAGACCTTTCACACCAAGGGCAATGCTTTATTTTGTATCTTTTGTCTTGGAAAGTTAACAAGTCATTAATATACGAGGGGGTATCAAAAAGTTCGTGGACTGTGCCTGCCATTTGTTTAGATTTAGACCGATTTCCGTAAAAAACTTACATTCTTTAAAATAAAGTATTTTGAATTGATTTGGAAATTTCCAGCTCATATAACTTTTTTTCGAGTATGTGGTGGTTACTATGGTAACTTAAATTATGCTCCGCGGCGCACTTTATAAATATCAGTCACTTGACCTGCCACACATACCTATAATTCTGTGAATCGTCATCCGATTTGAAATATAAAACCATCGACATAAACATTAAGACCGTAGCATCATCCTGGTAAATAAATTATAGCACTGTTGTTGCGGATACTGATGTGACATTATAAACATGCCGTTTTGTGTAGCCTGATTTTCGACGCATTTCATGACGTCGGCGCACTTTTTGACACGATGTTACACTCAGAATATCTATATTCCGTTGCATTTTACCCTTTTACTCAATTATACACTAATACTGATCTCGGATTAGAGCATGTCACCCAAGTATATAAAAGTAAGGTTGTCTTTTTGAAAATTAATCTGTTTAAATGGTATGAAAGATGTAGCGATGAGAGTTGAATGATGCTAATATCGGTAGGGTAGACTTCATGTACTGCGTGTACTGGAATAAATGAATTTGTCAAATCTTTCATTAACTGACCGAACTTTTTCATGAATAAATAGGCTGTTTAGTAAAAACTAAGTATTCTGGTAGGCAAATAGAACAGTTCAATCCAGGTTTGTGAGTTTTGGATTCTTAAGACGATCAAAAAGTGACAGACGTTTTGACGTTCGTGACGTCGTAACGTCAAAAATGTGCGCCGGATGGCTGTTGGTCATCTTTTAAATCGTTAGAATATTTTATTGATATTATCATTTAATCAACTTTTTATTTGTTTCTCAGTACAGAATTGAATGTAATTTAAGATGATAAAATAAATAATTCAATTGAATTACGCATTTTAAAATGAACGGGTCAGTCCACGAACTTTTTGATACCCCCTCGTACAAGTATTTCTAAATATATTCAATGAACGTTCAAAAAACAAATGTTGAGACGAAACCTCGTTTGTCAATAACTGTTATACAACAAGTTTACACGAATGTTCTTAACTATGAAGCGAAATTGTTAAAACAATCTTAACCTTCGAACAGCAAATATATCACTTAATAATACAGATTTCTAATACCTAGACATGCGATTTGTCTCTCTTAATTCATGATTTAATCACATAACTCAATTACATGGCTGAAGTTTTAATGCTTTATATTTGTTACATACACAAAATTATGGTGTAAAAATGATCAACACATTGATTGCTTGTTTTGATGATGTCTCATGGACATGACACATAGTCTTACTTTGGCTTGTTCTTATAAGAAATTTCGACGACACTAATAAGTCATTGCATTTAGCAAATGAGAGTTCTTGCACATATCATGTCCGACATAGTTTGTAATAAGAATCTATGATGTGAAATGTGTCTAAGTTTGCCGCACAAATTGTATCGAATGTTGTAATATACAAACTGAGTATTTTACAGGATGCTAAGTTACGAAACGTATTCTGCAATAAATATACTGATCGCTGTTGACTTTTTCAGTATCAAGTATCGGCTATTTTGTACGTGATTACAGACAAACTTCTTATTTCAAACTACAAAATCTTTCTCTAATATATTAGTTTATAAGTACAATTCGTTTTCAGTTGTCGACACTCCATACATACACTTATGCTTCATTGCCGAAATTCGAATTTGTTGAAACTTCTGCTATGTTTGTCTCGATATTTGTCAGTGGAAAATTCGATCCAGTGGGATGAAATGGAAAGGAACAAGTGCGTAAAATTTTTAAATTAGTATTGTTGGTCATTATGTGGGAGTTAACTTCTCATACGATCATAAAATATTCCGTTATAATTATCGATGGTATAAATGTATTATATACACAGCGTGACTTTGAAACAAACGCACAATCACTAAGTGACCATATCAAATAATAATATAACAAACACTGGGTATAAGCTGATAAGATACATATTGGTCCCATGTTTATCACATTCATGTAATCTTTCTAATCAAGTTAATGGTGAACATTATGTTTAATGCGTTCAACAGCCACATCTGGTTTGTGTCTACATAGGTGTATCTCTTTTCCAAAGGCTCCGACCCGTTACATCATAACTTAGAACACTATGATCTAAAGTGATATGTCATTGATCTTTTCAATCAAATTTGTATCATAAATGTTGTACATTATCAACATCAAGTGAAGCTTTATTTGAGTATTAAATCCCAAATAATGTAATTTCGCAAACATATTAAAGCAGATACACCACGACTATGTTTCTGAAATTGAAAAACTCATAATGTTTCCAACATAAAACATGCCATCAAAAAGAACCATATTATGTTTACAAATGTTTCAGTTTTATGCATCAGTTTTGGTAATAAAAGTAATTGAACTAAGTTCATGACAATATCGATAGCTTCTTAATGTCAACAGAGGAAACAAAACATTCATCGGAGTTCTAATCAAGAAATAAACTTTCATCCTGCAAACATTATTCCTGTTCTGTAGAAACTTTCCCTCTTCAAAAGTAATTAAATAAAGATATCAATGCCAAAAATTCAAAGTTATTTGGCTTAAACGAGCAATGTTTATTTTGATTTTCTTTTTCTTTTATACAAAACTATAAGACGCTAAACACATAAGACAAAAATTGTTGGAACTCACGACCGATTAAACAACTGATCCAAGCCATTGTGCTAATTATGTCTTGATGTAAAATGCCGAAATAGAATGTCATAACAGACATGAATGCCATGGAATTGTTTATATACTTAGCAACTTTTCTAAGTCCACACTTATATTTTTGAAGATAACTTTGTCAACCCTGCAAGTAGCCTATTGAAATTTTGCTATGATTTGCGTGTGTTATCGGTGTGCAGAAATGTGCAATAAAAAGTCGTGTTCGATTTAATTTTATAGAATGAAAACACGCAAGACATAAGAACGAAAGAAAGTAAAAGTCGCAAAGACAGATTTTGATATATTGGATGACCACCATGTAGTGTGATGTTTCTATTGACAGTCAAGAACGTCAGTGGGGAGCATTGTTTAACAAAGAGACTAATTAAATTGTACTATCTGGACGCATAGTTGTCATGCGACGTCGGCGTAGAGCGGTTTTACGTCATAACGTCACAATAAATGCTGAACGTACTCGCAATCAACTTTATACGAGAAGCAAACGATACGTTTACCTTGAATTAAACACTCCTTGACGTGTTTATACGTTGAAAAATCAATCAAACGTGGATGTTAAGGTAATTATTCTTGATTGTCGCCAAAAAATGCTACTCGGTACCTTACTGACGTCGCTTCATATTTTTCTGACATCATTCGACGAACATCGGTGATAGCTTAATAATTTTTAAACTGTTTTTCATACGTGGTTAGTAATTAGACTTAATATGAAAGCATTTGTAAGATACGACATGAATATGTAAACACATGGCGTCAAAAAAGCATGAAACGGACGTCAATCTCGTGACGAACAAACCAGGTGACATTCTGACATTTCGAGACGCGGATTATAATTTCTTTGTTGTACACACCTGACACGAGAAAGTTTATTACTTCATTGTATATAATATTAAAGTTATGGATAAATGAAAATGAGGACTTAGAAAAGTTGTTAAGTACGAGGGGTAATCAATATATTCGAGGACTTTTCATCTAGCAATTTCATATTGGCAGCAAGACTAAAAACAATTTAACATCATTCGGAGTAATGTGTCTCCGACTGAATGCACTAATAAAATTATTTGATTCATACAAGGGGCGTGTGACGTTGGACATCACGCGACGTCATTCCAAGCGTCACCGTCGGAGAAGCACATAGCTCCTTTCTGGACTGATACCCGGCCCAAAGTATGAGACTGGTGTTCTTTTACTACTGAAATAAGTAGTTAATAGTCAATACTGGAATGTGAGGTGGAATAAAAAGGGTATCGATGCGTTATTGGAAACAAAACTCGGAAAAATTTGGTCGGCTGTCCAAAATTAGATAATTCCAATTAAGAATGAACCACGACCTATCAAGTTTAAGACGCAATATCGAAGTAACCCTTTTGATTTGGAGTCAGCGATTTAATATTTTTTAGTCTTTACTAGTCTTCGTGTTCGCCAGTTACATTTGGTTGAGATCTGTGCGTCCTATTTCGAAGAATTCAACGGAAAATGTCCCTAACGCGGTGTTATTTTTACTGTTTATCCTTTTTTATCGACTCAACCGTTTGACTGAGACCCAACAATCACATAAACAACGGAACCATATGAAAATGGCCAATTGGGAGCGCACAGAATCCATGCACAATTTAGTCAAGTTATTTTGGAGATATTGCGAGGATTTTACAGGTTTCACGTTAATTTCCATAGCATGTCGTTACTCAGAAGTAACGTTACGTCCGAGATGCTCGACGGTGCATCCTTCACCATGGTTACAAAAAGTGACGTCATCAAGTAAATAATAACGTTATCATGAAGTTAGTTAAACAAATTGCGAGATAATCGATTGATCTACACCAGCTTGTAATTTCATTACTCTAGTTCCAATACTTCAAAATTGACAAGGAAAGTCCTCGAATATATTGATCACCCCTCGTATATAAAGAGCTTAGCAGCAGGATGTCTGTTTTGGTTCAAACGCATACAATTGTTGGACATGGTGACCTTCATACATACCTAACGTTTTGATTGTTTATAATTTGCGCAAATACCGTTTTGTTATTCAAACAATTATCAAAGACTTTTTGTTTTACTAACTGCGCCAGTTATCCAGGCTATCGTAGTGACTGTTTCATGTCTAGTTATTCGTACTTGTTAATGAATGTTATCATTTCTACCTTGGATATTAATGGTCTTATCCAGAGTAATGGAATGTTTTGAAAGGTGCTAATATACACAGAGATGCAAATGGCTCATAAGTACAACACACCGGCTTTTCTTAAATAAAAACGAGGAGATGTGCTTGCATCTATTGCAAATATTGTAAGTTTACACTGTAACAGAATTACAGAAAATATTCGGTCATCGGAAATAGGTGACGCCGGTTGATGAAGACGATCAAATTGTGTTCATTTGTAGATTGAACACTAAATTGTTGATGTCGATCTTGTTTGTGGACTAATGCAAATGATATTAACTACATCATTACTCTTTATATAAATATTATAATAACAAATTAGCCAGGAAGGCAATACTCAAACAAAACAACAAAACATGACACGAAAGGTACAGAAAATTACGATGCAAAGCCGCGATTCGATTAATAATAACGGATAATTCAAACTGTAAACGTTTATGATCAAAGCCGTAATTAATCATGAAAGACACTTCAAGCTCTAAAATTGAAGAGTCGTATTCTATAGGGTGTAATTCTAAGGCGTCTAGACGACAAACTCTTATATGATTATGTAATAAAACACTCTCAACCTATCCGGAATAAGTTAAGCAGTCTGATCACAGTTAATTGAAGTGCTGTCTTGTGACTGTCAGTGAGGTAAATAGGTGTGCAAAGCGATTTCACGCGCGAACTGTTATCAGAGTTATTAGACGCACATTCTGGGATTAAAGAACACTTATAGTCAAGTTTATATCAAATATATCGATAGCGCATAGCAATTTTGCTTCCAAATAAAAGAGGTAATTTTATTTAATATACGTGATACTACAGTAACAAAAATAAGCATATTTCATACTGATTATGGCCACGCATGCGATGGTTATTCAATAGATTCGTGGACTGTACTCGTCATTCTAAGTCACGTTGACACAAATAATAACTAATTATATCACAATAAACTACAGCCTTTCGGACACAAGTGCAGAAAATATCGCACGAATCGACGCATTTTAAAGACAAGATGGATTAAACAAAACAATCATCTAACCGCAACCACCACACAAGGAAAATATATTCTGACGTCAGAGACGTTATTGACGTTTTGCTATTTTTCAAATCGTAAACACGAAATTAAATTATGTCATTTATAAATATGGAATAGTACACAAGTATTTAAGTTATATATTATTAAATAGATATTTTACAACCTTTATTGTATTCAAAGTTAAATATTAAGCTGGACTTACTGGTTTTATTCTAAATTGAAATGCCTAGCTAATTTTGACGGGCCTTTATGTTATGTTGACTCGGATGCAATGCCGTTTTGAGTTATATACCGCCGGCCATTCACCTGACTGTTTTGTTTTCTTTTCTGAGTTTCCTAATCAGTAATAACTTGCACTTCTATAAGACATTCGTAAGTTTAAGAAAACATCTCACAAGTTCATGTGGCTCTTTCAAACCACTGGAATATTTAAATTTATAGTTTGTATATCAAGTAGGCTTTAAAGGCCACATTCAAAAACAAATATTCCTAAGACGAACTGATTTTAGCCACGAGCTTTTAAAAGAGTAAAGTCAACTTTAAAAGATGATAGGATTTTCTTCAGATTAGCATAATTCATTTTCAATGATGAATGTTTTTTAAATGCTAGACTGACTTTCTATTTGAGTTTCTGAAATTTATAATCCATTTTACAAAATTGCATTTTCGATTTCAAAAGTTCGCAGTATTCAATTATTCATCTGTTATGGTTTGTTTCTCAATTTCACGATGCCAATGTTCTCAAGTGCTAAACGAGTTCATTTACTTTTCTGTTTTATAGTTCTTTCACTAGAAATAATGTCTTATTCAATTCGGTCAGGGACTACTACAATATCTTTATTGTAACGGGATGTCATTCTGATATCGTATTCTATCATAATCCCCTTGGTACAAGTGATGTACAAGACATTGAAGAAAAGGAAACGATTTTCATTAGAAATTTCAAACATGATTATTAAACTTTTGAAGACAGAAAGTGAGCTGTATTTGAAACAAAAGACTTATGACATACGTACATTATTCGACTGTAGTTCAAATAAGGTTGTAGAACAAGTTTGTGTTACTAAAATATGTTGATATGGTGTCATTATTTGACTGCGACCTTCTAGATTTTAAAAATAAACTAAACCGAAAAAGCTTTAAAAAATCGAACAGTTGCTGTTTTTTCCTTATATGTGTAATTTTAATGGTAACCCGAATGCTCGCTTTGTGTATTTTCTGTTATGTTGCTGTTTTTGTTGAATGTGTCTCACTTTCGGATTCGCCAGTATCTCTTAATCATACATTCTAAGATTATTTATCAGATATTCAATGAAGCGAGTCAAACAGCGAGAACTAATATTGACAAACATTCTAATATCTCTCGAATGCAACAATAATGTATATATGGTAAAGTTTTAAGAATTGACAGAATGACAAATGAAGCGAACCGAATAATACTAGTATACTGAACAAAATATAACTTGCTCCTTTCCGCTGTTTCGCGAACATTTTACAGTGTGTACTTACTTACTGTTTATTACACACCTAATGTGATTAATGAATTATTCATAGAAAGTCGGAATACTTGATTGGCCAATCTAGATGTGATTTATGTGATTATTTGCTTTCGAATTATAAAACTGAATTTCAGTTATTATATTGAACCCGAATTTTGTGACAGTAAGCAACTTTATTCCATAATGAATACAGATTAGGTTGAGATTCCGGGTAAATGAATATTAACGAGCTAGATGCGGAATAAAACATCATACAATTATATGATTTTGTTAGTGGAAGTAATGCTAATTGACACCGCGTACAATGTTTCCCGTCTTGCCAGATTGTAACTGTCAATTTGTCGAAGAATTGTCTCATTGTATTGACGATTAATTGAGTGCAAATTGACACACTGTTTGATATTTTCTATCGCTGCCGCTCACAACTGCTAACTAGTTCCGATGTATTGAGACACGCTGAGACAAGTCTGGTATGATGCAGCAACATATTGTTTGTCTTAACTATTCGTTTTAACACAAGTGATAACTCGTATAATTAAATGTTTGGACAAAATTGCGGTGCATATTTGCAACTTCTAAAATGGCCTTTTACAAGGTGACATTGTTCCCATTGGTCCTAATTGTTTGAATCTAGCAAATGAACACGAATAATGCTTTGTTACTAGTTATTACTTTAATTGATGAATTAATGAGATATGCGGAACTGCAATTATTTATGATGTTAAGAATGTAACTTAAATTCTATAGTTTTAAGATTTTATTTGAGACTGCACTGTTCTCAAGAAACTTCTCAATCCCTTATTTAACATAATTTATTATGTCCTGGGAAACTTAAACGTAAAATTTCAAACTTATCGGGAGAGAAGGGTTAACTGATGAGGTCGGGGCCGGGACCAAAATAGGGACTAGTTAAAGTAACAGAAAACTGAACAATTGTAATTTGGAAGTGAAATTACAAAGCATTGTGGTATTGTAAACATTGAGAATTTGCTGCAGTCAAATATGAATGTTATCTTAACTTTACGTGTTTTTACTCACATAATGTATGCCTGCTAATTGTCCGTGCGTAAAATCGCTTTTTACACCTATTTACCTCGCTGACAGTCAAAAGACCGCACTCCTATTAAGTATGATCAGACTACTGAACTTTTATGGGATTAGTTAAAATCGTTTTATGACTTAATCATGTAAGATTTCTGTTTAGTTTGTCGTCTAGACGCTTTAAAATAATACCCTATAAGATATGACCATTCCGCCCAGCAGCGTGAAGTGTACTATATTATGTATTGCTAGATTGCTTTGCAATTTGCTGAAAACGAATGTGAGGTCAGTCGATTCAATACTATATTATTAGAGCGACATATCATTTTAAAAATTGAAACTCTCTGGTACAAACTCTTTCATCAAAACTAGTTTTCATACTTTGAAGTGTCATTAACATTTGTTATTTTCAATACATAGCATGCATGCTATGCTTATGGCCCATTTGCATTCTTTCGTGCGTCAACACCTCTCAACGAACATCCCAGGACTCAGGATAAGACGATTAACCTCCAAGGTAGAAATGATAACATTCACTAACAGGTACTCATAACTAGACATGAAACAGATGATACGGTAGAGGGGATAAACATTAGTACGTCTTATAGACTGAATAAAAGGTTCAATAAAGCAATATTTGCCTATAAACAATCATAAGGTGTGTAAGAAATAGCACTGTATGTTGAGCAATAATATGCGTCTTAACCCGAACAGACAAACTATATTCAGCTCATTATATAAACTAGTCTACCGCATTCATGTCTGTTATGGTTATTTCACCTCAGGACATAATTAGCAATATTATCTTGATCAATTGTGTAATTTCTTAAGATCAGCATTTATTTAGAGAACCGTCCAGTGCCAAAAACGTTTTTCTAATGTGTTTAGTGTCTACTTGCTCCGTTTAAAAACAAACGATGCTCACAAATAGATAATGATCGGTTAATACACTAACCTTAACAATTTTGGCTTTGATAATTATTATTTAATAATTCTACGCGCGAAAATCGTAATATAACTAGCGAAATGAACAGTTATTATTTTATTAGAACCCCGGTGACTGGTTTGTATCCAATAACGTTACCAGACCATCGCTAATTTCTTGGACTCAATTACTTTGATATTGACTGATGCATAAAACAGAAACATTTATAAAACGTATTTTTGTGGTTTTTATTGGCCTGTGATGCGATAAGATCGTTAAAAGATTAGTGCTTCACCTACAGAAACAAGATTGTGGCATTTCTGTACAAATAAGTGACCTACGTATATTGTTTGGGACTCAAATAACACCAACAAAAAACCCGTTGGTTGGTGTTGATAATGTACAACATTTATCATTCAAAGTCAAATTAAAAGTAGCATGAATTTTCGCTTTATATTATAATGTCATATAAATCTAAATGCACTGGACGGTTCATTTGATGAACGTTGTAAAACGTATGGAACATATTGTTTACTATTAACTTGATTTAAAGATTTGATTAATTTGATAAATTAATAACAAGGGTTGATTTTATATTTTATCAGCGAATACCCCATGATGGTTATTTGAATAGGAGGAGTGTCGGCAATGTTGCAAGGTTTTATTATTGTTTGTGCGAGAGGACTGGTAGAAATATTCTAAAAATAATAGTAATCGGTAGTACATGTAGTACATGTAGAGGGTTTTTCAGTAAATTTACACAACCGATTGATGTTTTAGTTGCGACATGTGATGTAGGGCATTGTGTCAGAGAAAACATTATCATCAGAATATTCATCATACAGAAACTGATTAAACGAACAAACACATTGTGTGCACAATACATCGTAAAAGAGTCTGACGAGACAAAAAAAGTCATTTTCTCCCAATGTCTTGACAGAGTTAATCAGCCATACACCAGATTGAATAGAGTCACAGTGTTTGCCCTAGCAGTCCCATGTCTCATTCTTATATTGCATTATGCTTGATTGCTTGGTGCTTGCCATTTACATTGGTAGTCGTGTTGGGGTATTGTTCATCTTGATGTCTTTATGTAATACAACATATCCGTAGAATGGTCTAGTCGTTGATGCATGTTTAATCCAGGCAAATTGCAAGAGAGAGAAAACCAAAAAATGGAACTGTGTCTATGAATTAAAAGCAATGACTTTGCTATCTTATTAACAACACTGTCCTTTTTCGTGGCAATACAGGTATTTACTTGTGGTGACAAAGATAGAATGTGCTTGATATGATATAACCCAAACAACAACGATGTTTTTATTCATTTACGTGTACTCTGTATCAATGCTTTGCTAATGTCTGTCACTTGTTTCGTTGAGTTGATTATCAAAATGAAAAGGCACAGACTGTTTAGATTCATTCCGCCAGTAAGCATTCCTGTCATAAAATGACGAAAGCAATGGTGATCGAAGGTTATGTACATGTAGTAGTAGTTGTGAAATACAGCATCTCGTATTTAAATCACCACAGCACATGTTGAAAAAATGCACTGGCAAAAATGTCAGAACATTAAACCATCTTGTCACTTGCGTTAAGATAAAAGACTTAGAAAAAGAAATGATGCAACTTGTCCGGTTAGTCTCTGCATGTCTCAAAACATCAGAGCTAGTTTTAGTTATGAGCGGCAACGATAGAAAATAACAAACAGTGTGTCAATTAGCACTCAGTTAATCGTCAATACAATGAGACAATTCTCCGTCAAAGTGACAGTTACAAGCTTCTAAAACTAGAATAATTGCACGCGGTGTCAATTGACATTACATACGCTAACGAAATGAAAGAATTGTATTTGTGTTTTATTCTGCATCTACCTCGTTTATATTCATTACCTCGTGCGACGAATCTCCACCTAATCTGTATTCATTAAGGAGTAAAACGTATTACTTTTGCAAAACTCGCCTGTTCTGGAAAAACTATCCCTCTTTAAAAGTAATTAGATAATGATATCAATGCCAAAAGGTCTAAGTCATTTGGCTTAAACGAAAAATATTTTAATTTGAATTTCTTTTGCTTTTATACGAATCTAGAAGACGCTAAACTCATTAGACAAACATTGTTGGAACTCACGATCGATTAAATAACTGATCCAGGTCATAGCGCTAATTATGTCTTGATGTGGAATGCCTAAATAGAATGTCATAACAGACATGAATGCGATGGAATTGTTTATATAAAGAGCTAAGTAGAAGCATGTCGGTTTTGGTTCATACGCACGCAATTGTTTGACATGGCGACCTTCATACAGACCTAACGTTTTGATTGTTTATACTTCACGCAAATACCGCTATTTTACTCAAACCATTATTAACTATAAGTTGTATACTAACTGCATGTCGTCGAGTTATCAAGGCTATCGTAGTGTCTGTTTTATGTCTAGTGCTGCGAGTACCTGTTAGTGAATGTTATCATTCTACCTACACTACCCACAAGTGCTAACCCGCCACTTATATATTTCAGTCCTGTAGTGTCAAAAATTGATATATTCATATGAAATTTCGCATACTTATACATGTGTAGTAGATGCAGCTGATCATAAGTTTATTTTGGTGGTATTGTGGCAAAACTCGGTGCATTCGGCGTATTGCGTAATAAGGCATTTTTGCACGTGCGTTGCATGTGCACCAAACTGTGTGTGTACGCGAACGAATTTAGCATTATTGGTGACTGTTTATCATGAAAAACACTTTACATCCTGATAATCACTCGAGGGGAACACTCGCGGGATTTGGAAAAATTACTTAAACACAATTCTTAGGTGTTAATGTTTAATTTTTTAAAATACTTATTTGATAATGCATTTATTAGCATGAATATTCACATACAGACGTATAAAGATGTATTAAAACCAATAATGTGTTGAATTTTGGCCAACTTACGTTTGAATCTACCATGTTACACCGGTTACGTAATACAGCATGTTTACATGTGTAAGAAATGCGCAACGAAAATCACATGTTCATGAACGGTTTTGATGAAAATGCTGAATTTACTACGCGAAAAACACCTTACATGCTGAGTTTGGCACACAAGGAACACGACAGCCATGTTGGAATGTTATGAGATCGGGCAGAGTTGCGGCCCTTGTTTCTGTAAATTTCACAAAAATATTATTTTATTTTTTGTTTGATTTTGCAGTTTCAGTGGTTATCTTCGTTTATTAAGCTTCGGTTTGTGAATATTGACATACAAGCGAGATTTTTCAAAATCAACATTTTTGACAAAGCCTTTTTTCTTATGTTGTTCAAAGAGTGGTACTCTTCAACCGAGTTCGTCTGGAGTAAATCACGGCATGTAACGAGTTTTTCGTATAAGGCAGGGGTCCGTTATGTCAAAATATTTATGAAAACGTGCTTTCCATGCGCTTATTAATGAACGATTTCATTAACAGATTGGGTATTTTGTGAATTGGTAAAACATACCTCATTACGTAGGACGCCTGTGACAACGAACATAACTGTTTGTTGTCCAAAATAAATTCATAATAAGTTGCAGCTTTATTCAAGTATTGGTTTGCAAAATTCCATCCGGGTACATACTTTAATAAAACAGTTATGGCGAAAAATGTAAGGTGGCGGGTTAGAACTTGTGGGTAGTGTAGAAGGCTAATGGTCTTATCCAGAGACGTGAAATGGTTTGAAGGCTGTTAAATGCACACAGCGATGCAAATGACTCATAAGTACAACACAGCGGCTTCTTAAATAGAAAACGAGAAGAATTGCTTGTGACGCCAAAGTATGCAAATAGTGTAAGTATGCACTGTAAGAGAATTACAGAAAATATCACTCGTTGGAAATAAGCGACACCGACTGATGAAGACGATCAAATTGTGTGTTTTTTCAACACTAAAAATGCGCATAATGTAAATTGTAGAGCGAACAATAAATACAGATAAGGTCTGACTGTCTTGTTTGTGGACTAATGCAAATAACATTAACTACATCATTACATTAAAATATTATATAACAAATCAGCCAGGAAAGGCATAACTCAAACGAAACAACAAAGTCTTACACGAAAGGTACAGAAAAATACGATGCAAAGCTGCGATTCGCTTAATAATAACGGATAATTCAAACTGTAAACGTTTATGATCAAAGCCGTAATTAATCAAAAAATACGCTTCAAGCTCTAAAATCGAAGAGTCATATTCTATGGGATGTAATTTTAAGGCGTCTAGACGACACACTCTTATATGATTATGTAATAAAACACACTCAACCTATCCGGAATAAGTTAAGCAGTCTGATCACATTTTATTTAAGTGCTGTCTTGTGACTGGCTCAGACTGCCAGAGAGGTAAATAGGTGTGCAACGTGATTTTACGCGCATATACTAGTAGTTATCAGAGTTATCAGACGCACATTCTCGGATAAAAGAACACTTATAGTCTAGATTATATCGAATATTTGCTGCCGCAGATATTAAATGTCTACACTTCGATAGCGCCTTGTAATTTTGACCATCACGTGATTTATTATTACCTATCCGCCCGGTCCGTAATATCATAATCATTATCGGGTATTTAATGAATGTACATGTATATACGTAAATTGTTTTTTGAAATGCTTTATTTTTCAATGGAGCGGAGGCAACCATAATACTGAAAATTCAGTCAGAGGATCATCTATATATTAAGATGATCCGGATTCAATGCAGTAGTTTAGTTATATACCGCGGCACAAAACAGTAGTAAGTTTCCAGAAGAGTACTTCTTTCCATTCTTCTTTCCATTTTAAGAAAATAACTCACAAGTTCATGCGCACTTTCAAACCACCTGAATATTTAATATTATAGTTTGTATATCAAGTAGGCTTTAAAGGCGACATTCAAAAACCGAGACAGTCTTAATCACAATAATTATAATTCATTTTGTTGAGACAAATATTCCTATGACGAACTGATTTTAGACACGAGTTTTTGAAAGAGCAAAGTCAACTTTAAAAGGTGAAAGAATTTTGTTCAGATTAGCATAATTCATTTTCAGTGATGAATGTTTTTCAAATGCTAGACAGACTTTTCTATTTGAGTTTTTGAAATTTATTATCCATTTTACCAATTTCATTTTCGCTTTCAAAAGTTCGCATTATTCAATTATTCGTCTGTTACGGTTTGTTTCTCAATTTCATGATGTCAATGTTCTCAAGTGCTCAATGATTTCACTCACGGATCTGTTGTAAAGTTCCTTCACTAGAAATAAAAGGCTGACCCCGTTCGTTTAGCGACTACTACAATATCTTTATTGTAATGTGGATGTCATTCTGGTATATTCTATCATAATCCCCTTGGTACAAGTGATGTACAAAACATTGAAGAAAAGGAAACGATTTTTTATCAGAAATTTCAAACATTAAAATCAAACTTTTGAAGAAAGTAAGTGAGCTGTATTTGAAAAAGGAACAGACTTATGACATACTTTTATTTGACGGTAGTTCAAATAAGGTTGTAGAACAAATTGGTGTTACTAAAATATGTTGATATGCTGTCATCATAGGACTACGACCTTCTAGATTTTGAAAATAAACTAAACCAAAAAAGCTTTAAAAAATCGAACAGTTGCTGTTTTTTCCTTATGTGTGTATCTTTACTTGTAACCCGAATGCTCGCTTTGTGTATTTTCTGTTATGTTGCTGTTTTTGTTGAATGTGTCTCACTTTCGGATTCGTTAGTATCTCTTAATCCCAAATTTTAAGATTATTTATCAGATATTCAATGAAGCGAGTCAAACAGCGAGAGCCGATATTGACAAACATTCTAATACCTCTCGAATGTAACAATAATGCATATGTGATAAAGTAATAGGAATTGACAGAATGACAAATGAAGCAAACCGAATTATATACTGAACAAAATATATCTTGCTCCTTTCCGCTGTTTCGCGTACATTTTACAGTGAGTTCTTAATTATTGTTTATTACACACATAATGTGATTAATGAACTATTCATAGAAAGTCGGAATACTTGATTGGCCAATCTAGATGTGATTTATGTGATTATTTGCTTTCGAATTATAATAATGAATTTCAGTTATTATATTGAACCCGAATTTTGCGACAGTAAGCAACTTTAATCCTTAATGAATACAGATTAGGTCGAGGTTCCGGGTTAATGAATATTAACGAGCTAGATGCGGAATAAAACATCATACAATTATATGATTTTGTTAGTGAAAGTAATGCTAATTGACACCGCGTGCAATGTTTCCCGTCTCGCCAGATCGTAACTGTCAATTTGTCGAAGAATTGCCTCATTGTATTGAAGACTAAATGAGTGCAAATTGACACACTGTTTGAGACACAACTTCTCAAATGGCTTTTTACACGTTGACCGAGAAAACACAGTACCATTGTTCCTATTGGTCCTAAATATTTGAATCCGACAAATGAACTTAAAAAATGCTTTGTTACTAGTTAATACTTTAATTGATGTATAATGCGATATGTGGAACTGCGGTATGTTGTTAAGAATGTAACTTATATTCTATAGTTTTAAAATTTTGTTTGAGACTGCACTGTTCTCAAGAAACTTCTCAATCCCTTATTTAACATATGTCCTGGGAAACTTAAATGTAAAATTCCGAACTTATCGGGAGAGAAGGGTTTACTGATGAGGCCGGGGCCGGAACCAAAATAGGGACTAGTTAAAGTAATAGAAAACGGAACAAAACAATTGTAATTTGGAAGTGAAATTTGAAAGCATTATGGTATTGTAAACATTGAAAATTTGCTACAGTCAAATATGAATATTATCTAGAATTTACGTGTTTTTACTCACAGAATGTATGTCTGCTAATTGTCCATGCGTAAAATCGCTTTTCACACCTAATTTACCTCGCTGACAGTCACAAGGCAGAACTCCGATTAACTGTGATCAGACTGCTTAACTTTTATGGGATTAGTTAATACTGTTTTATGACTTAATCATGTAAGATTTCAGTTAAGTTTGTCGTCTAGACGCTTTAAAATAATATCCTATAAGATATGACCATTCAGTCCAGCAGCGTTAAATGTACTTTATTATGTATTGCAAGATTGCTTTGTTATTTTCTGAAAAGAAATGTGAGGTCAGTCGATACAATACTATACTAGTCTGTGCCTTGGCACAACAAACAGCAACACATTATTTTGGAAATTGAAACTCTCTGGTACATGCTCTTTCGTCAAAACTAGTTTTCGTTCTTTGAAGAGGCATTAACATTTCTTATTTTCAATACATACTCGTATGGTCCATCTGCATTTTTTCGTACATCAAAACCTCTCTACAAACATACCAGGATACTGGATAAGACCATTAACCTCCAAGGTAGAAATGTTAACATTCACTAACAAGTACTCATAACTAGACATGATACAGATGATAAGCTAGAGGGGATAAACATGTAGTGAGTACGTCTTATCGATTAAATAAACGGTTCAAATAAGCAATATTTGTGTGAATTATAAACAACCTAAGCATAAAGCATGAAAGGAATAGCATTATATGTTGAACAATAATTTGCGTATTAACATGAAGAGACCAACTCTGTTCAGCTCTTCATATAAAAAAATCCATCGCATTCATGTCTGTTATGGCAATTTCACTTCAGGACATAATTAGCAATATTATCTTGATCAACAATGGATTTTTTTAATATCAGTATTTATTAAAAGACGTGAATCACCGAGTGCCAAAAACGGTTTCATAATGTGTTTTGTGTCTTCTCGTTCCATTTAAAAGCAAACGATGCTTAAAATAAACAATGTTCGATTAAGACAAAATACTTTTGGGCTTTGATAACTGCTATTTTATTACAACAAGCTAAAATAACGGATATTATTGTATTAGAACATCAATCACTGGTTGGTACCCAATAACATTTTTTTTAAAAACATCGCTTATTTCATTAACTCAAAAATTGTTACTGATGCATAAAACAGAAACATTTATAAAACATAATTGAGTCGTTTTTTGCGTCACACGTGATGCAATAAGATTATTACACAATTTGAGCGCTTCGCCAACAGAAGCATGATTGTGGTATCTATGTTTAAATTTAGTGACATGCGTATATTGTTTGTGACTCAAATAAACTGTACAAAAACCCATTGGTTTATATTCATAATGTACAACATTCATCATTCAAAGTCGAATTAAATATCATATTGTCATTTGATGAAGTGATACCCATGTTTAGATACAAACCAGATGCAACTGGCTGTAAAACGTGTTGAACATATTGTTTACTTTTAACTATATTTAAAAGATTTGATTAATTTGATAAATTAATATCGTGGGACTGATATTGTATTTTATCATCGTATACCCCATTATTGTTATTTCAATTGGAGTGTCGTTAATGTTGCGAGGTTTTATTATTGTTTGTGCGAGAGGACTAGTAAAAATATTTCAAAAATAATAGTAATCGATAGTACATGTAGTACATGTAGAGGGTTTTTCAGTAAATTTACACAATCGATTGATGTTTTAGTTGCGACATGTGATGTAGGGCATTGTGTCAGAAAAAGCATTATCATCAAATTATTAATCACACAGACACTGATTAAACGAACAAACATATTGAAAGAAGTCTGACGAGACAAACAGCTATTTTCTCCCAATGTCTCCACGGAGCTAATCAGCCAAACATCAGATTGAATAGAGCCACCGTGTTTGCTCTAGCTGTCTCCCGTCTAGTTCTTATATTGTATTATGCTTGATTGCTTGGTGCTTGACATTTACATTGGTAGTTGTATTTGGGTATTGTTCATCTTGAAGTCGTTATGTAATAGAACTTATCAGTAGAAAGGTCTAGTCGCTGATGCATGTGTAACCCCGACAAATGGCAGGAGAAAACTCATATATAGAACTGCGACTAAAAGCGATGACAATGCTATTCGGTGAAAATCATTTGCTATCTAATTAACAACATTCATGTAGTCCCTTTTCATGTCAATAAAAGTAGTTACTTGTGGTTATAATTTATAGTTGTGTAGTTATGCTATACAGCACAATAGAAAACCCACTCTACATTGATACAGCCGTTTGAGGATTTGACGACAAGTTCTGGTATATTATTTTGTCCGTATATGGAACCATATATATCACTTTTTTTAAAACGAAAAACTAAGAAATACAAACGATGCAACATGTCAGGTTTATCTCATTATGTCTCCAAACATCGGAGCTAGTTTGCAGTTGTGAGCGGCACGATAGAAAATAACAAACATTGTGTCAAGTTGCACTAGATTGGCCAAACAAGTATCTCGACTTTCGGTGAATAATTCGTAAATCACATTCAGTGTGTTGTTGGATGTTGAATTAATAAATTTAAACGTTAGTATCACATCTAATTGATCAATGGCCCCGAATAAACAATAAGGAAATACACGCTGTACAATTTACACCAAGCTATTGGTATTTCTGTGTGTATTAACACAAAACAAAACATTCCATGACTCTTGATTAGACCATTAACCTTCAATGGAGAGTTGATTATATGTACTTTTGGGGGTTAACATTACTAGAAATAAAACAGATGAAACGCTAGCGGGGATAACTCATATAGTTAGTACAACTAATAGACTTCAATCATAAGGCGACATTTCCTTGAATTATAAACAATCAAGGCGTCAGGTACTTATGATTGCTCAGCATGTCCAAAACAAAAAGTACATGCGTTTGAACCAAAACAGACATGCTTTAATGTAGCTCTTTATATAAACAATTCCATCGCGTTAATGTGTGTTATGGCACTCGATTTACCCACTTCTCCTCAAGACATAATTAAGCGGTATGATCTGGATAAATTGTTTGATTGCTTTAGACCTGTCTTTATTTAATCGGCGTCGATTGCCAAAACTGTTTGTCCTATGTTTTAGCGTCTTCTACTTCGTATAAAATCAAACGAAATTCAAAATAAACAAAGTTCGATTATGCCAAATTACTTAGACTTTTTGGCTTTGATAATCATTGTTTAATTGCTTTTGAAGCAGAAAAGTTTTGCAGAACAAGCTAAATAAACGTTTATTACTTGATTAGAACTCCGGCGAATGGTTTGTTTCTCTGTTGCCAGTATATCATTAAGAAACTATCGCTAACGTTTTGAACTCAATTCAATTACTTTGATTACCGAATGATGCATAAAACTGAAACAATTACAAAACATTATTAGGTTTTTTGTGGCGGTGCTACTTTTAGAGTATTTTCAACTGCAGAATCATGACTGTGGTGTATCTGTATAACATAATTGACACATGTATATTGTTTAGGACTTTAATGCCTAAATAAAACTAACAAAAACAACCCGATGATGTTTATCATGTTCAATGTTAATGATTCAAATTCGATTGATTATATGGCTTATCGCTTTAGATCATATTGTTACAAGTTATAATGTAATAGATGTATTCGCTCTTTTGTCGAATACTTACACTTGTTTAGATATAAACCAGCCACGGTTGTACATCACATGGAATATATTGTTTACTTTTACCGTAATTTATAGAGTTGATGAATTTGATAAACTAATAACATTGGACTGATATTATATGTCATCATCGTATTCCACTTGTTTGTTATTTGTTATGATCATTTAGTGTTTTTTATTCGTTTCAAAGTGTTGCTGTGTATATAATATAACGTCGATAGTTATTACAGTAAAATGTATGATTGTTTGAGAAGTTTACTTCTACATACAGGTCAACAATGCTAATTTAAGCATTTTACGCGTTTGTTCCCTCTCCGACTTGATTCAATGTTCCTCTCACAAATTTCAAGACAAACATTGCTGTAGTTTTAAACATGAATTGCGACAATGGAACATATACACTGAGCAAAATTTCTAATTGGTCAGTTTTTAAACTCACATATTTTTGTACATAACAATTGATAAATATATTAAGTGTACTTAACTAATTCGGCCTCATGTTCTTAATCAAATTCAGTTCGTGTTTCACATAGCCTCGTAACCTGCTCTGAGTTATGGCTCATTGTGTACGACACAGTTTTTTAAGTTTAATGCGAAACCTGTCAGTGGAAATGTGATAAACTGTAAAAATATAAACCAATTTTTGATCGCTTAAACAGAAAAACAACCAATATTGTTTAAATAATTGGGCGTTAAAAAGATATACTGCTTTGAAGTTGAACATTTTGAAATTACCTCCCTTTTAATTGAAAATAGAACGAAATTAAATCCTCAAAATAATGATACCCACGAGTGAGATAAGTCAAACTTTGTACAGTATTTCTTTCATTAGGTATCTTCTTAATGCTTCAATTATGGCAAGTTATCAGTGCGTTTCAACTTAAGAGTCGACATTGATTTCCTATGGCGAATTACGTTGTAGTTATCAAAAATCCAGATAAATCTTAAAAGTCGATTTTTTTCATTTCATTTCACCGCCTCAACCATACAACCTATAGGAGTATAACTTTGCCATATAAATTAATCACTGCCGACTCGTCCATATGAGATGATGATTTATTATGTTTTACGTTAAAAAATAAGGTTATTTATAAATGCATTTATTCATATTTAATGTGATTTCTGATTTGATTCTGAGGGTTGTTGTTAAGTATCTCCAATAATTGAGCGTGAGGATAGCAGAAACAGCAGAATTTGTATCAACTTTCATGTTTATATTGTTTACACATTTCTGTTACATGAAATATTGACAGAATATATTTTGAATAATCATTGACTGAAATTGTGGCAATATATTAGGTGGGAATTAGGTGACCAATTAAAAATTTTGTTCTGTGTATTCATGTATCGAGTGCCCTCTACTAAAAACAAATTTTACTCATAAATTAATATGTCAGTCAGAATTTGTAATTTGATATAAGAATTTTGTCTGTTATCATGTTCAAAATAGCCGGTATTTGATACGTTAGATGTCAACAGCGATCAGTAAATTATTGGTTACGTCAGGATATCTTAACAGAACAAGCCGAAGCTAGATAACGTGCCATGTTCATGCATTGTAGACATCATCAAAATAGGAATTCAATGTGTTGATCTCATTTACGTCATCATTTCGTGCACCAAACAAATAAGTAATGAAACCTTTTGCCATTTTATAGAGTTATGTGATCAAATCAAAGATAAAGATAGACAATTCCTATGTCTAGGTCGATGTCTGTATTAAGCGATAAATTTGCTATGTTAAACAATTTCGCTTCATGATCAATCAGATTCGTGTAAAAATTTACAAATAAGGATTAGTCACAACATTTGTATTTCTGTTATGTTGCTGTTTTTGTTAAATGGGCCTCACTTTCGGATTCGTTAGTACAATTTCATCACAAATTGTAGGATTATTTATCAGTATTCGATGAAGCAAGTCAAACAGCGAGAACCAATATTGACAAACATTCTAATATTATCGCTCGGATACAACAATGAAGCATATATGGGAAAGTAGTAAGAATTGACAGAATGACAAATGAAGTGAACCAAATAATCTGTTGAACAAAGCACAACCTGTTCATTTCCGCTGTTTCCAGGACACTTTATAGAGTGTTCTTAATTATTGTTTATAACACGCCGAGCGTAATTTATGAATTATTTACAGAAAGATACATGATTGGCCAATCTGGATGTGATTTATATTCTTATTTACTTTCAAATTATTATAATGAATTGCAGTTATTATATTACAACCGAATTTTGCGATGGAAATCTGCTTTATGCTTTAATGAATCCAGATGAGGTCGAGATTCCTCGCACGGGGTAATGAATATTAACGAACTAGATGTGGAATGAAACATACATACAATTCAATGGATTTCTTAGCGCAAGTAACGTAAAATGACACCGCGTGCAATTGTTCTCGTCGTAGAAGCCTGTAGCTGTCCCCTTGACGAAAAATTGTCTCATTGTATTGACGATTAATTGAGTGCTTATTGACACACTGTTTGTTATTTTGTATCGTCGCCGCTCACAACTGCAAACTAGCTCCGATGTTGTGAGACATGCTGAGACAAACCGGGCATGTTCCGTCATTTAATTTTCTTAGGTTTTTATTTGTACGTAAGTGACAATATGGTTCAATTCTGGGACAATATGCTAGTGCATATTCTCAAATTGCTGCACCAATGTGATGCGGTGGTTTAAATGGGAGCATGATGTAACATAACTACACAATCGTCTTTCAACACTGGGTTGGTAATAATTTGACAGGAATGATCACTATTTGTTGATTATGTAGCTATTGTTAGAACAAATATGACGGAATAGCCTTGGAATATAATCAACAGACTGGCAGTTTCCATCTATGATAATGAACAAAACACAACAAGTCACGCAATCAATCGAAGGCAACGACCTACCACAAAGATTGCAAATAAAATAAGCCATAAAAAGAGTTTATTTTACAACGGACATATAAATATCAATGCATCAATCAGAGAATTCAGTTAACAAGGGATCAAGCGTGGAGTTGAGAGTTGCATCCCGTATGAAAAAACGCCATTCTGTGTTTGATGTTTCTGTTGAAATGTTTCGGTGTTACACATGCACCAGCCACAACATATTCTTTCCACTGGTAAATGCACATGCCTGAGACATTATATAACACACTACAGTTTTTACTTCCCCAATTCTTCACCCATCCAATATAGCACATATTTCATCTAATGAATGGGTGAAATTTGGGGATGCCAAACTCGGTGTTTGTCAAATAATTTTGCAGGCTTAAGGTATAATGTACATTTGTATTACATAACGACGTCAAGATTACAATACCCCCAACACAATATACCAATATAAATGTCAAGCACCAAAAATAATGTCAAGCACCAAGCAATCAAGCATGATACAATATAGGAATGAGACAGGGGACTGCTAGAGCAAACACTGTGGTTCTACTCAATCTGCTAAGTTGTTGATAAACTTTGTCAAGAAATCGGAAGAGTTTTGTCTCTTCAGACCTCTTATACCATATACGGGAGTCTTTGGATTCAATGCAGTAAACTACTTGATATAAACATATAAAATAAGTCTGGAAATCACCCTTGTGCTAAAAATACAAAAGCAAATCTTAACCAGGTCCAAAGAAGTAAGTCTGTTTCACAGACAAGTTTGGATCCTTCTTACTTAACAATATAGTTTGTTTAGATCAGTTATTGACAGTGATAAAGAAGTCACTTACGCTATTAAAACACAAAATAGCGCTTTTAGAAAAAATGCCAAGATATACGAAACTGTCTTTGTCCGATGTTATGGCCACGCTTTCATGTTTTCACTGCTGCCAAGCATAATAAAGTCATCGTGTGACAGACAATCAATCACTGTCAGTGTTTAGTAAGCAGTCGGTGTTACATTTGTTCATGCACTAGTAATGTGTATATACTGTAAATGTGCGAACTTGTTTGTCATCAATATATGCAATTAATAATATATCGTCCGGTGCTAATTTATAGTTTCTTCAGAAATATGTTTAGGCCACTGGTCAATACAGGATATAATATAAACATTGACATTTAGTGGTTACAGTGTGATATTGACAATCAACATAGCTTACAAATCATCTATATGTCGACCAGACCCGAATTCTTCAAACATCTGGCACTGGTTCCCTAAGGCTATCACAAAAGATGAGGAGTTCTTCACATTTTTTCTTCTTTCCCGTTTCAAATATCCTAACCCCCTTTCACATAAAGCATTTACCTAACATGTCCATAACAGAGCCTTTCCCACATAAGGTCGCCCGTAATTTTGTCTTTTGTCCTGTAAGGTTCATATATCATCGAACACATATACATAATAAGACGTAGTCATATTTAGACGTATCGTCATTATCCACTTTTACATAAAAATGTTCACACTTTCCTTGTTTGTATTTCACATTAAGTATCACCCCTTGCAAGACCTTCCACACAAAGAGTAAGACTTGATTTTATCTTTTGTCTGGTAAGGTCAACACGTCTATAATATATTTCTGAAACTATTCAAACGTTCACAAACCAAAAGTGTGACGAAACCTCCTTTCTCAATTAATTTTGAATAACATGTTTGTACTAATCTTCTTTATTATGAGCGAAATTTTTAAAACAGTCTAAACCTTGACACAGCAAATGTATCACTTAATAATACACACATTGACCTAGACATGCAAATTGTCTCTCTTAATCTATGATCTAATCACGTTACTCAATCACATGGCGGAAGTGTTCATGCTTATTTGTTAGATGCACGAAATGATGGCGTAAATAAGATCAACGCATTCTTTTCCTATTTTGATGATGTCTACAACGCATGGACATAGCACGTAATCTAACTTTGGCTTGTTCTTTTAAGACCTTATGACGTCACTAATAAGTCATTCCATTTAGCAAATGAGAGTTCTTTTGCACACATTATTTTGAACATACGTAGTCTGTAATAGGAAATCTTTGATGTGTTTCGGTTGTCCGATCAAGTTGCATCGGATGTTAAAATTTACAAACTGTGTACTTTCCTTGATGCTAAGTTACACAACGTGTTCTACAATATATATTCTGATCGCTGTTGACCTCTTCCGTATCAAATACCGGCAATTTTGTAAATGATTACAGACAAACTTTTTATAATTTATATCAAATTACCAAATCTGACTGACTTATTAATTTATGAGTAAAATGTATTTTAGGTAGTTGACACTCGATATACAAACTTATCTTTCATTGTTTCGATTCATGTTTGTTAAATATTCAGCAAGGTTTTTCTTGATATTATGGCAGTGGAAAATTCGATCCAGGTGTGATGAAACGGATAGGAATAAGTGCGTAAAATGTTTAAATTAGCATTTTAGGTCCATATGTGGGAGAGAACTTCTCATACGATCATACACTATACTGTAATAACTATCGATGGTATGCATGTATTACATACACATCATGACTTTGAAACAAACGCACAACCACTAAGTGACCATATCAAATAATGATAATAATAACAGGGTATTTAATAGCCACACCAGTAACGGGTCCACGTGCATATCTTCGTCGAGTCTCTGCAGGTAATAATACTTTCAGAAAAAGTTATTTCCGGTCAAAGATTTCAGGCAGTTTTCCGAGGCGAATAGTCTTGGAAAATAAGAACATTCTTAATCTCGAAACGGTTGAGCCCAAACGTTTTCTTTTGTAATCTTAAACTTTGAAAAAATATTCTATGAAATTATCAAAATTATTGAATCAACAAAGGGAAGTAAACACACCGAGGAGCGGCGCGACGAGTTTAAGACCGTTCCATTTTTCAAAACAAAACAAAAACATCGTGTGCTGCAGTTTACTTTAGCCAACTTTAGACCTTAAGTAACCAAAACGAAGAAGTTCTATAACATATTTATTTACATGGATTGATTCCGGATTAATCGTCAACCAGGTTGAGCACTTCAATGTTGTTGTAAATTTGCTTCGATCGAAATTGGAAAAAGAGTCGCGAAATCATGTTCCGGATGAGCTAATAGTCCGAGAGTCTACACACTCACTGCATGCAAGCTGCGAAGCACAATTGTGTGATATTTGTTGTGGGTCTAGATCTTGTGAATTTAAACCTGGGCACCATCAAATACCGTGCGGTGTCGCTTTTGTAATATCTTCGATTTTCCAAGCGGATGCAGACTACAGTATGGACGAAAGACAAACATGGTTAGGTAGGCCTGGGAGGCTGGAAATTATCTATATTCTTGGACAAAATAAAACCTCATACAGTAGGCCTACACTATTACAGTACAGTATAGGTATGTTGATTGTATTGATTTGAATCAAATTATGACAATTTCAATGCATTGACTCGATTTGTACAATGATTACATACATTTGTTATCTCCCTTGGATAAAACATAAAGCAACTGGGGCCCGTGTGTATAACTACAAATACAGCATAGCTGTTATCTAATATTTATTAAATACCGATTTAGGCGGTGCCTTTGTTCATGTTAATAATATAACAAACACTGGGTATACGCTGATAAGATACGTATCGGTCCAATGTTATTAGTTTATCACATTCATATAACCTTTGGAATCAAGTTAATAGTAAACATTATGTTTATTGCGTTGAACAGCCACATCTGGTTTGTGTCTACACAGGTGTATCTCTTTTCCAAAGGCTCCGATCCGTTACATCATAACTTAGAACACTATGATCTAAAGTGATGTCATTGATCTTTTCGATCAAATTTGTATCATAAATGTTGTACATTATCAACATCAAGTTTAGTTTTATTTGAGTGTAAAGTCCCAAATAATGTACATGCGCAAACATATTAAAACAGAGACACCACGACTATGTTTCTGAAATTGAAATGCTCATAAAGTTTCTAACATAACACATGTCATAAAAAAATCCTTAATATTATGTTTTACAAATGTTTCAGTTTTATGCATCAGTTTGTAATAAAAGTAATTGAATTTAGATAAGTTCATGATAATATCGATAGTTCCTTAATGGCAACAGAGGAAACAAACACATTCACCAGAGTTCTAATCAAGAAATAACAGTTCAGAAAGCCTGTTCTGCAAACATAATTCCTCTTCAAAAGTAATTAAATAAAAAATATCAATGCCAAAAGTTCAAAGATATTTGGCTTAAATGAGCAGTGTCTATTTTGAATTTCTTTTGCTTTTATACGAAACTATAAGACGCTAAACACATTAGACAAAGATTGTTGAAACTCACGACCGATTAAATAACTGATCCAGGTCATAGCGCTAATTATGTCTTGAGGTGAAATGCCTAAATAGACTGTCATAACAGACATGAATGCGATGAAATTGTTTATATAAAGAGCTAAGTATAAGCATGTCTGTTTTGGTTCAAACGCACGCAATTGTTGGACATGGTGACCTTCATACATACCTAACGTTTCGATTGTTTATACTTCGCGCAAATACCGCTTTATTACTCAAACCATTATCAAAGACTTTTTGTTGTACTAACTGCACAAGTTATCCAGGCTATCGTAATGACTGTTTCATGTCTAGTTATTCGTACTTGTTAGTGAATGTCATCATTTCTACCTTGGATGTTAATGGTCTTATCCAGAGTCATGGAATGTTTTGAAAGGCGTTAATGCACATAGAGATGCAAAGAACTACAACTACAATAACTACAACACGCCGGCTCTTTAAATAGAAAACGTGATTTGCTTGCGACACCAAATTATGCAAATAGTAGTGTAAGTATGCACAATAATAGAATTACAAAAAGTATTCACTCATCGATAATAAGTGACGCCGGTTTATGAAGACGATTTAATTGTGTTCATTTTATCAATACTAACAATGTGCATAATGTAAATTGTAGAGTAAACACTAAATGCAATTGATGTCGGTCTTGTTTGTGGACCGATGCAAATAATATTAACTACATCTTTACTCTTTATTTAAATATTACAACAACAAATCAGCCAGGAAATGCAATAATCAAAAGAAACAGCAAAGCCTGACACGAAAGGACAGAAAAATGCTAGGCAAAGCGACGATTAATAATGACGGATAATTCAAGCTGTAAAATTGAAGGGTTATATTTTATAGGATGTAATTTTAAGGCGTCAAAACGACAAACTCTTATATGATTATGTAATTAAAACCAATTAACCTATCTGGAATAAGTTAAGCAGTCTGATCACATTTTATTTAAGTGCTGTTTTCTTACTGTCAGCGAAGTAAATAGGTGTGCAAAGCGATTTTAAGCGCGTATAGTTATCAGAGTTATCAGACGCACATTCTGAGATGAAAGAACATTTACATGTATAGTCTTGATAATATCAAATATTGGCTGGCGCAGATATTCAATGTCTACACTTCGATAGCGCCTAGTAATTTTGCTTCCAAATAAAAGAGGTAATATTATTCAATAAAGGTAATTCTACGGTTACAAAAAAATAAGGAAAGTCCATACTGATTATGGCCACGCATATCCACCCGGTCCGCGATCTCATATTTAAATCATTATCGGTATTACTAAGTGGAGACGTAAATTGTATTTGGGAAAAGCTTCATTTTTCAATACAGGGGAGACAACCATTTAGGAAATGGGGAAAGCATGAATTTATCATGTTGATTCCGATTCAATGTCGTTTTTAAGTTATATATTGCGCGGTCCATTCATCCATATTACCCTTTTTCTGTGCTTCGTCTAATTAGAAATGACTTGCCCGCCATAAGACATACGTAAGTTTCGAAAAGGGTACTTCTTCCATTTAAAGAAAATAACTCAGTTCATGTGCACTTTCAAGCCACCTGAAGATTTGAAATTGTAGTTTGTATATCAAGTAGGGTTTAATGGCGACATTAAAAAACCTAGACATTCTTAATCACAATAATTATTATTCATTTTGTTGAGAGAAATATTCCTATGACGGACTGATTTTAGACACGAGCTTTTGGAAGAGTAAAGTCAACTTTAAAAGATGATAAGATTTTGTTCAGATTAGCATAATTCATTTTCAGTGATGAATGTTTTTCAAATGCTTGACTGACTTTCTATTTCAGTTTCTGAAATTTGTAATCCATTTTATAAAATTGCATTTTCGATTTCAAAAGTTTGCATTATTCAATTATTCATCTGTTATGGTTTGTTTCTCAATTTCACGATGCCAATGTTCTCAAGTGCTCAGCGAGTTCATTTACTTTTCTGTTTTATAGTTCCTTCACTAGAAAAAATGTCTTACTCCATTGGGACAGTGACTACTGCAATATCTTTATTGTAACGGGGATGTCATTCTGATATCGTATTCTATCATAATCCCCTTGGTACAAGTAATGTACAAGAGATTGAAGAAAAGGAAACGATTTTTTATCAGAAATTTCAAACATTAAAATCAAACTTTTGAAGAAAGTAAGTGAGCTGTATTTGAAAAAGGAACAGACTTATGACATACTTTTATTTGACGGTAGTTCAAATAAGGTTGTAGAACAAATTGGTGTTACTAAAATATGTTGATATGCTGTCATCATAGGACTACGACCTTCTAGATTTTGAAAATAAACTAAACCAAAAAAGCTTTAAAAAATCGAACAGTTGCTGTTTTTTCCTTATGTGTGTATCTTTACTTGTATCCCGAATGCTCGCTTTGTGTATTTTCTGTTATGTTGCTGTTTTTGTTGAATGTGTCTCACTTTCAGATTCGTTAGTATCTCTTAATCACAAATTTTAAGATTATTTATCAGATATTCAATGAAGCGAGTCAAACAGCGAGAGCCGATATTGACAAACATTCTAATACCTCTCGAATGTAACAATAATGCATATGTGATAAAGTAATAGGAATTGACAGAATGACAAATGAAGCAAACCGAATTATATACTGAACAAAATATAACTTGCTCCTTTCCGCTGTTTCGCGTACATTTTATAGTGAGTTCTTAATTATTGTTTATTACACACATAATGTGATTAATGAACTATTCATAGAAAGTCGGAATACTTGATTGGCCAATCTAGATGTGATTTATGTGATTATTTGCTTTCGAATTATGATAATGAATTTCAGTTATTATATTGAACCCGAATTTTGCGAAACTTTAATCCTTAATGAATACAGATTAGGTCGAGATTCCGGGTTAATGAATATTAACGAGCTAGATGCGGAATAAAACATCTACAATAATATGATTTTGTTAGTGGAAGTAATGCTAATTGACACCGTGTGCAATGTTTCCCGTCTTGCCAGATTGTAACTGTCAATTTGTCGAAGAATTGTCTCATTGTATTGACGATTAATTGAGTGCAAATTGCCACACTGTTTGTTATTTTCTATCGTTGCCGCTCACCACTAGCAAACTAGCTCCGATGTGTTGAGACACGCTGAGACAGGTCTGGCATATTGCGGCAACGTTTTAACACAAGTGACAACATGGTTAAATGTTTGAACAAAAATGCAACTTCTCCAATGGCTTTTTACACGGTGACCGAGAAAACACAGTACCATTGTTCCTATTGGTCCTAATTATTTGAATCCGACAAATGAGCATAAATGGTGCTTTGTTACTAGTTAATACTTTAATTGATGTATTAATGAGATATGTGGAACAGCGATATGTTGTTAAGAATGTAACTTATATTGTATAGTTTTAAAATTGTGTTTGAGACTGCACTGTTCTCAAGAAACTTCTCAATCCCTTATTTAACATATGTCCTGGGAAACTTAAATGTAAATTTCCGAACTTATCGGGAGAGAAGGGTTTACTGATGAGGTCGGGGCCGGGACCAAAATAGGGACTAGTTAAAGTAACAGAAAACGGAACAATTGTACTTTGGAATTGGAATTACAAAGCACTATGGTATTGTAAACATAGAGAATTTGCTGCAGTCAAATATTAATCTAATCTATACTTTCTTTTTTCTCACCGAATGTATGCCTGCTAATTGTCCGTGCGTAAATCACATTTTACACTTATGTACCTCGCTGACAGTCACAATGCAGCACTCCGATAAACTGTGATCAGACTACTTAACGTTTCTGGGATTAGTTAATACTGTTTTATGACTTAATCATGAAAGATTTCTGTTTAGTTTGTCGTCTAGACGCTTTAAAATAATATCCTATAAGATATGACCATTCAGTCCAGCAGCGTTAAATGTACTTTATCATGTATCGCTAGATTGCTTTGCTATTTGCTGAAAAGAAATGTGAGGTCAGTCGATACAATACTATATTAGTCTGTGCCTTAGCACAACGTACAGCAACACATTTGTTGGGAAATTGAAACTCTCTGGTACATGCTCTTTCGTCAAAACTAGTTTTCGTTCTTTGAAGAGGCATTAACATTTCTTATTTTCAATATATGGTCCATCTGCATTTTTTCGTACATCAAAACCTCTCTACAAACATCCCAGGATTCTGGATAAGACCATTAACCTCCAAGGTAGATATGATAACATTCACTAACAGGTACTCATAACTAGACATGATACAGATCATAAGCTAGAGGGGGATAAACATGTAGTTAGTACGTCTTATCGACTAAATAAACGGTTCAAATAAGCAATATTTGTGTGAATTATAAACAACCTAAGCATAAAGCATGAAAGAAATAGCATTATATGCTGAACAATAATTTGCGTATTAACGTGGAGAGGCCAACTCTGTTCAGCTCTTCATATAAAAAAATCCATCGCATCCATGTCTGTTATGGAAATTTCACTTCAGGACATAATCAGCAATATTATCTTGATCAATAATGGATTTTTTTAAGATCAGTATTTATTAAAAGACGTGAATCACCGAGTGCCAAAAACGGTTTCATAATGTGTTTTGTGTCTTCTCGTTACGTTTTAAAGCAAACGATACTTAAAATAAATAATGTTCGATTAAGACAAAATACTTTTTGGCTTTGATAACTGCTATTTTATTACAACAAGCTTAATTAACGGATATTATTGTATTAGAACATCAATCCCTGGTTGGTACCCAATAACATTTTTTTTAAAAACATCGCTTGTTTCATTAACTCAAAAATTGTTACTGATGCATAAAACAAAAACATTTAAAAAACATAATTGAGTCGTTTTTTGCGTCACACGTGATGCAATAAGATTATTACACAATTTGAGCGCTTCGCCTACAGAAACATGATTGTGTTATCTATGTATAAAATTAGTGATATACGTATATTGTTTGTGACTCAAATAAACTGAACAAAAACCCATTGGTTTATGTTCATAATGTACAACATTTATCATTCAAAGTCGAATTAAATATCATATTGTCATTTGATGAAGTGATACCCATGTTTAGATACAAACCAGAGGCAACTGGCTGTAGAACGTATGGAACATATTGTTTACTATTAACTTGATTTAAAAGATTTGATTAATTTGATAAATCAATAACATGGGTTGATTTTATATTTTATCATCGAATACCCCATGATGGTTATTTCAATCGGAGTGTCGGCAAGGTTGCGAGGTTTTATTATTGTTTGTGCGAGAGGACTAGTAGAAATATTCCAAAAATAATAGTAATCGGTAGTACATGTATAGTACGTGTAGAGGGTTTTTCAGTAAATTTACACAACAGATTGATGTTTTAGTTGCGACATGTGTTATAGGGCATTGTGACAGAGAAATTTTTATCCTCAAAATATTAATCACACACAAACTGATTAAACGAACAAACACATTGTGTGCACAATATGTTGTGAAAGAAGTCTGACGAGACAAAAAGTCATTTTCTTCCGATGTCTTGACATAGTTAATCAACCATACATCAGATTGAATAGAGCCACATTGTTTGCTATAGCAGTCCCATTGTTCATCTTGATGTCGTTATGTAACACAACTTATCAGTAGAAAGGTCTAGTCGCTGATGCATGTGTAACCCCGACAAATGGCAAGGGAAAAATCAAACTTGGAACTGCTTACATGGCTAAAAGCGATGGCCTGCTATATGGTGAAAATCATTTGCTATCTTATTATCAACATACATGTAGTCCTTTTTCATGTCAATAAAAGTATTTACTTGTGGTTATAATGTATAGTTATATAGTTATGCTATACAGCACAAAAGAAAACCACTCACTACATTGATTCCGCCGTTTGATGATTTGACGCCAAGCTCTGGCATATTATTTTGTCCGTATATGGAACCATAAATATCACTTGCTTTAAACGAAAAACTAAGAAAAACAAATGATGCAACATGTCAGGTTTTTCTCATTAGGTCTCCAAACATCGGAGCTAGTTTGCAGTTGTGAGCGGCACGATAGAAAATAACAAACAATGTGTCACTTTGCACTAGATTGGCCAAACAAGTATCTCGACTTTCGGTGAATAATTCGTAAATCACATTCAGTGTGTTGTTGGATGTTGAATTAATAAATTTAAACCGTAGTATCAGATCTAATTGATCAATTGCCCCGAATAAACAATAAGGAAATACACGCTTTACAATTTACACCAAGCAAGTGGTATTTCAGTGTGTATTAACACAAAGCAAAACATTCCAGGGCTCTTGATTAGACCATTAACCTTCAATGGAGAATTGATTTTATGCACTTTTGGGGGTTAACATTACTAGAAATAAAACAGATGCAACGCTAACGGGCATAACTCATATAGTTAGTAAAATTTATAGATTTCAATAATAACGCGTTTGCGTGAATTATAAACAATCAAAGCGTCAGATACGTATGATAGCTCAGCATGTCCAAAACAAAAAGTACATGCGTTTGAACCAAACCAGACATGCTTTAATGTAGCTCTTTATATAAACAATTCCATCGCGTTAATGTATGTTATGGCATTCGATTTAGCCATTTCACCTCAAGACATAATTAAGCGCTATGATCTGGATAAATTATTTAATTTCTTTAGACCTGTATTTATTTAATCGACGCCGATTGCCAAAACTGTTTGTCTAATGTTTTAGCGTTTTCTAGTTTCGTATAAAAGCAAACTAAACTCAAAATAAACAAAGTTCGATTATGCCAAATTACTTAGACTTTTTGGCTTTGATACTCATTGTTTAATTACTTTTGAAGCGGAAAGGTTTTGCAGAACAAGCTAAATAAACGGTAATTACTTGATTAGAATCCGGTGAATGGTGTGTTTCCTCTGTTGCCAACATACCATAAAGAAACTATCGCCTGTGTTTTAAACTCAGTTTCAATTACTTTGATTAGCGACAGTTCCATAAAACCAAAACATTGATCAACATAAGTGTGTTCATTTTGGTGGCGGATATAACGATTGATCATTTTGAGAATTTCAATTACAGAACATAATTGTGGTGTCTCTGTGTTTGAATAATTATTGACATTAGTATATTTTTAGGACTTTAAACCCAAAATTCAACCCGTTGATGCTGATGAATTTCAAATTCAATATAATTAGAATTTACTATGCTCTGGTTCAATAGTTTGATTTCTTTACACCTGTATTAATGTAATCGGCGTCGATTGCAAAAACGGTTTGTATAATGTTTTTAGCGTTTTCTAGTTTCGTATAAAAGAACACGAAACTCAAAATAAACAATGTTCGATAATGCCAAATAACTTAGACTTTTTGGCTTTGATACTCATTGTTTAATTACTTTTGAAGCATAATGTTTTTGCAGAACAAGCTAAAGGAACGTTTATTACTTGATTAGAACTTCGGTAAATGGTTTGTTTCCTCTGTCGCCAACATATCATTAAGCAATTATCACTTATTTCATTAAATCAGTTGCAATTAAATTTATTACTGACTGATGCATAAAACTGTAGCATTTATGAAAGAAATAATTACTAGGTTCTTTTTATGACATGTGTTACGGTGAGAACAGTTTGAGAACTTCAATTCCAGAAACATGAATCTAGTGTCTATGTATAATCAACATGATATAATTGACAATACGTACATTGTTTCGGACTTAAGACTCAAAATAAAACGTTTATGTCGATGTACTTCATTTACGATTCCAATTTTATTGAATGTGCGCTTATCGTTTTAAATCAAACAACTATAAGTTTTAATGTAATGGAGGGGTAAGATCTTTTTTACAAGGAAATGCACGAATGAAGATACAAACTAGAGACGGTCGAACATCACATGAAACATATTGTTTGCTATTAGCGTAATTCAAACGATTTGGTGAATTTGATAAACAAATATCGTGGGACTGATATTGTATTTCATCATCGTATACCACTTGTTATTTTTTATGATCATTTAGTGGTTTTATATTCGTTTCAAAGCGTTGCTGTATATACACAGTATATAACATCGATAGTTATTACAGTAAAATGTATGCTTATATTAGGAGTTTACTTTTACGCACAGGCCAACAATGGTAATATAAACATTTTACGCGCTTGTTCTTATCCGCCTTGATTGAATGTTCCTCTGACAAAATATCCAGACAAACATACCTGAACGTTTAGCAAACATGAATTGCGTCATTGAAACATAATTATGTTTGTGTATCGAGCGCCATTTACTGAAAACAAAGTTTACTCATAAATGAATATGTCAGTCAGAATTGGCAATTTCATATAAGAATTTTGTCTGTAATCATGTACAAACTAGCCGATATTTAATATGGGAGATGTCAACAGCGATCAGTATTTATGTTATAGAACACCTTTTGTAAATGCTTATCAAGTAAAGTACACATATTTGCGTATATTTTAACATTCGATGCAACTTGAGCTGAAAGCTGAGACACATTTCATATAATAAATTCCTAATACATACCATGTCGGAAATAATGTGTGCATGAACGCTCGGTTGCTAAATAGAATACCTTACTAGTAACGATAGATTGTCTTGAAATAACAAGCCACAATTAGTGTACATGTCATGTCCATGAGTTGTAGACATCATCAAATAGGAAATCAATGTGTCGATCTTATTTACGTCATTATTTTATGCACCAAACAAATAAACATGAAAACTTTCGCCATATGATTGAGTAATGTGATTAAATCATGGATTAAGACAGACAAATCGCATGTCTAGGTCGACTTCTATATTAAGTGATGCATTTCCTACGCCTAGGTTAAGACTGTGTAATAATTTCGCTTCATGATCAATAAGATTCGTGTAAACATGTTGTACAACAATAATTTACATACGAGGTTTCGTCATAACATTTGTATTTTGAATGTTCATTGAATATTTTAGAACTACTTGTATATAAGACACTGCTGTAAATAAGCACCCGGCGATATATTGATAATTGCCTATATTGAAGACAAACAAGTCCGGACAGTTACCGTAATATTACACTACTAGTGCATGAACAGATCTAACGTCAAATACTTACTGCAATGCGTTTTAATCCCTCCGTCTAGACAATATCTATGTTTTGATTCATAGGCATTTACAGCAAAATAACCCTTATGACAGTGATTGAGTATCTGTCACACTATGGCTGTATGAGGCTTGGCAGAAGTGATTATATAAAAGCATGGCTTAAAACTGGACAAAGACAGTTTAGTCAATCTTGGCATTTCTACTAAAAGCGGTATTGTGTGTTTTAGTAGCGTAAGTGATATCTTTATCACTGTCAATTACTGATCCAAGCAAACTAGTTTATTAAGTTAGTAGAATCAAGAATGTTTTTGTGAAACCTACTTACTTTTTTGGATTTGGTTAAGATTTGCTTTTGTATTATACCACGACGGTGATTCCCAGGCGTAGTGTATATGACATAGTATACTGCATTGTATCTAAGACTCCCGTAATGGTATAAATACATTTTCTTCTGATGGAATTCGTATTCGTTTCTTATATATAGCTGCCAGCATTCCATATATTTGATCATTACGTTTAGCAATATTTAAAGTGTCAGCAGATTGAACAGCTTTATAATTACTTGTACAGGAGGATAAGAACATGGTTTCACATTTATAACAATTGGGAGTATAGATCATTCTTCTTTAATCAATAAACAAACATTCAGTAAATTTGTACACTAGATTGTTTTTTGAGATGACATATATAATATGGCATTGCGTCTGGAAAATATTATTCTCAGAAAATTCTTCACAAAGGTACTGATTAAACGAACAAACACACAATATGTTATGAAAGAAGTCTGACGAGACAAAAACCATTTTCTTGCGATGTCTTGACAGAAGTAATCATCCACATAGCAGATTGTATAGAGCCACAGTGTTTACTCTAGCAGTCCCCTGTCTCAATCTTATATTGTATTATGCTTGATTGCTTGGTGCTTGACATTTACATTGGTAGTCGTGTTGGGGGATTGTTCATCTTGGTGTCGTTATGTTATACAACATATCAGTAGAACGTTCTAGTCGTTGATGCATGTGTAATCCAGGCTACTTGCAAGTGAGAGAAAACTAAAAAATGGAACTGCGTCTATGAATTAAAAGCAATGGTCATGGCTATTCAGTGAAAATCATTTGCTATCATATTAACAACATTGTCCTTTTTCGTGGCAATACATGTATTTACTTGTGATGACAAAGATAGAATGTGTTTGATATGATATAACCCAAACAACAACGATGTTTTTTATTCATTTACGTGTACTCTGTATCAATGCTTTACTAATGTCTGTCACCTGTTTCGTTGAGTTGATTATCAAAATGAAAAAGCACAGACTGTTTAGATTCATTCCGCCAGTAAGCATTCCTGTCATAAAATGACGAAAGCAATGGTGATCGAAGGTTATGTACATGTAGCAGTAGTTGTGAAATACAGCATCCAGTATTTAAACCACCACAGCACGTGTTGCAAAAATGCACTGGTACAAATGTCTGAACATTAGACCATCTTGTCACTTGCGTTAAGATAAAAGACTTAGAAAAACAAATGATGCAACTTGTCCGGTTTGTCTCAGCGTATCTCAAAACATCGGAACTAGTTTGCAGTTGTGAGCGGCAACGATAGAAAATAACAAACAGTGTGTCAATTAGCACTCAATTAATCGTCAATACAATGAGACAATTCTTCGTCAAAGTGACAGTAACAAGCTTCAACGGCGAGAACAATTGCACGCGGTGTCAATTTACATTATTTGCGCTAAGAAAATTATAGAATTGTATGTGTGTTTATTCCGTATCTAGCTTGTTTATATTCATTACCTCGTGCGAGGAATCTCCGCCTAATCTGTATTCATTAAGGAGTAAAACGTATTACTGTGGCAAAACTCGCTTTAATATAACAACTGAAATTCATTATAATAAGCACATAACAAATCATTGCAAATAAGCACATAATTTGATAAATCACATCTAGATTGGCCAAACAAGTATCTCGACTTTCTGTGAATAATTCATGAATTACGTTCCGTGTCTTGTTGGATTTTAAATTAATAAATTAAACCGTAGTACTACTTGATAAATTGCTCCGAATAAACAATAATTAAACACACACTGTACAATTTAAGCAAAGCAGCGAAAGGGAGCATGTTGTATTTTGTTATTCGAATTATTCCATTATTTTGTTCACTTCATTTGTCTGTCTGTCTGTCAATTCTCATTATTTTGCCTTGAATGATTATTTGCTATATCCGAGAGATTAGCATAATTGTTATATAATTGAACCACATTGTTTGACGCGCTTCATCGAGTAGCTGATAAATGATCCTTGAATTTGAGATATAAATATAATAACGAAAATGGGAGGGAAAATGGAATAGGACAAAAACTCAACAGAGCACACAATGCACGCAGACATAGGGAACACATCGATGGCTTAGAATTAGAAGGTCGTAAGTGCCACTTACGATCTTTTAAGATTCATACATATTTAGAATAAGCATCACAAGGCGCTTCTTATGAGCCCATTTTCATAAAAATCTGAACTTGTCATGTTGACCAAAACGAAGTTGTAAATGTTTGTTTTACCATAAGTAAAGACTAAATATCAGACAGTTTTTATGCGTTTTCTCAAAATATCGATTTGGTAGTTACGACCTTCTAGTACTAAGCCATCGACATGGAGTACAGCTGAAACAAAAGTCTAGTGAAGGAACTTTAAAAAGACAAGTGTGTGAGCTAACTCAATTCTTTTTTAATTTTATCGCTATGATCTGGATCAATTGTTTCATTTTTTGGCTGTCTGTTTATTTAATCGGAGTCGATTGCACAAACTGTGTGTTCAATGTGGTTATAAATGCGTCTTCTATTTTCGTATGACAGCAAAAGAAACTCAAAATTAATAAGTTCGATTAAGACAAATTATTTAGACATTTTGGCTATGATAATCATGTTTAATTTATTTAGAAGCTGAGTAGTTTTCACATAACAAGCTAAATTCAACAACATCATGTTTATTACTTAAAATTAGAACCCTGGTGAAAAGTGTTTCCTCTGTTACCAATAATATTAGGAAACTATCGCTAATTTCATAAACTCATATTCAATTACTTTGATTACCGACTGATGCATAAAATTGAAACATTTGTAAAACATAATTGGGTTCTTCTTGATGGCTGGTGTTACGATAGGATCATTTTGAGAATTTAATTATAGGAACATGATTTTAGTGTCTCTGTATTACTAATTGACATGAATACGTAAATGGTTTCGAACTTCAAAGTCTAAATAAAACTTGACAAAACCAACCCGATGATATTGAGCAAGTTCAACATTAATGACTCAAATTCGATTGAAAGTATGCTTATCATTTCAGATAAAATTGCTATAACTTGTAATGGAAATGGTAGTTCAGATGAAATTGTTATAAGCTGTAATGGAATGGTTGGATTCTCTCGTTTGACGAATAGATACACGTGTTGATACAAACCAGACACGGTTGTACATCACATAAAACATATTGTTTGCTATTAGCTTAATTTAAAAGCTACGATGAATGTGATAAGCTAATAACTTAGGACCAATATTGTATCTTATCATAGAAAATCACATATTTATTATTTGTTGTGATCAATAAGTGGTTGTATATTCGTAAGTGGCCCAACGGTCCAAACACAGTTATGTGTACATGTTTATAATGAGATTATTTGGAAACATTACCGTCATCAATTTACTTGCATATATACACCAATATCGTTTATGACGTAGTGCGACCAGTAAATTGTCGCTTACGACATCCATGAATCGGTTTGGTCAACTGATGCAAAACATTTTGCAAACGTCTTAAATAAGCAGGGATGATCAATGATAAATTATGCACATCTGATTTATCCACATCTGTGGCATCCTGGAAACCCAAGCAGTGACTCCACTCCCGAAATTGCTACATAACCGTTGATGTAGCGAGTACAGGAGCGATAATATGTCGCCTGGATTTTCGAGGACGCATATGTGGTATGTACCCGCCTTTCTCATTATCGTGGGTGCAACATACAGACATAGTCTTTGAATGTTTGTAACAATGACACGAGTTCATATGCATTTTATTTCAAGTTTACACAAATTAATTGTTTTTCATAGTCACCTCAAGTCCCTTGGCGTACGCTTACATAATATCTTCTTAGGGTACGCTAAGGTACTGTCGGTGACAATGAAAAAATAGTTTATTTAGGCACACTGGAAATCAAATGCCTATAGATGGTCTGGATTTCTTAAATGTTGCGTTTCGTTTTTCAAAGCCATTCAGTGGAAAAGACTTGCTAAACTTAGCCTACGAGATGAAGAATAAACATGCAAAAAGGGGAAAACGGGACCACTTTGAATTAAATCAGTCAAGGAGTGTATATTTAGACATTAGCCTTGGTGCAAAATGTTTACATGCATGTCTACACAAAGTCATGGAATTAGATGGACCAATATACCACCTTGACAAAGTACTGGGTGTCTTCGTGGGTACTAGTAGGCCTACACAATAGTCATTTAGACATATATGACTGAATACAAAATTATATGGGAATATGAGGCCGATATGCAGGGCTATCTAGATCTATTTGAAAATCACAACACTAAAGTCACTAGACTTTCCATCGGGTACAGTCACTAGGCCTACTAGTGTAGGCATATATGCCTACCTTAAAGTTCATTTTAAAGACCATATAAAGTTCTGGACGCGATCATGGAGTTCAGTATATACGGTTCATGACGCGATATAGCTTCCTGTCTAAATCCAGAGTGTATACAGTGTTGAAACATGATGTTGTTGAAACAGTTAAGTTACTCAATGGTGATTTATGTTTACACAATTCTAACATGTATCTATACATGATACATATATCTCAATGACTGGTTTTGTCTTGAGGCTACCACCTGTCACTGAAAAGTGTCAAGCCTGTCGCTTCTAACAAGTCCATTAAGATCTGCATCCTACGTCACAATGTTGACATTATTGAAAACAGTTTACCTGAATTGTTAGGGTTTGTTCTGGATTAAACAATCAATTCCGTTTGGAAAATAATTTTAATGTTGCTTGATATAGGGAGTGCCTCTTTAAATAAGTGATTATATTTTGAAAAGCGCGCGCTTACAGACGACGGATTATCGTTCTTTAAATCAAGCGTTCATAGACACAGACTTCAAAATGGACGCCATCGGCCGGTTTTTCCGACCTTCATCGATAAATTCATCGATAAAATACCTCACAGACGGATTAAAATCAATATTTATTCCACATTATGTGACCAATGTGTTACTTTCAGTATCATTCTTTCTTGTGAAAACAGTTTCTCCCGTCTGCGATGTTCTATTTGACGACTGTAACCTCGAACTTGTAAGTTTTGCCAACTTGCACATTTTCGGATGTGACCATATTATTTGTGAAATTATTAGAAATCTTTTGTTAATTTGATTTTATCATGTCTAGAAATTGATATTTTATGTCATTTAGTCCTCTCATACATGATCAGTTATGATTTCCTCAATATTTCCCAATAAACGTATAACCAAGCTTTCAATTGCATGACTTTGTCTTGTCATTTCGCAATTTTAAATGTGTCTAGACATTTGAGGGTCATACTGACAAACGCTTTAAACCTGACAGACGGACAATATCTCAGATCTAAACGGAAACAAAGCATGAAGTTAAAAGCATATTTAAATTTATTATATATTCTGCTAAAGATTAGATTGAAGTTTCAATATATCGATACGAAAATCTCTATCAATAACTGCTGTATGCCTTATTCCTATAAAACCGTGGCTACCTATTGATTCCGTGGCAATGTAAATAATGAATTTGGCGAAACAGTGAGGGTCCGAATTTTCATAGATGGAAACATTGGTCCGATTTGTGCAAGAAAATGCAAATAGAACAGCTGAAATTCCTTACTTGAGCCTTAAAACGTATTATTTCACCAATAGTCTGATAGTAGTGAAGTTTTGGAAACACGAGAATACTTTTTTTCACATTGCTTCATTTAGTGACGATTTCTCGGTGAATTTTAATCAGCCTCCATCTTTGTTGCATCATCTGACCTTCACCTGGGAACCAGCTTCCAAATCATGCATTCTGTTCATGAAATTAATTGCCTAAGAGCTATTTTTAGAACAGCTAAATTTAGCCACGCTTTCAATAGGAACTTTCTGGAATATTTTGATTTTGACAGTCACTATGTAAAACCTGCGTGGATTTGTAAACAAGCTTGTGTACTATTAATTTTGGAGTTGGACTGTGTGGGAATTAGCCATAGGAAGAGTTTTGGTATTGTTTTAGTTCTTTTGCATATATGCACACTGCGCATGCGCAGTTTTGCTGATTAAGAACCACGATAATACAGGAATAAGGCATACCATGGCATGATAATGTCAAATGCATGCAAAGTATAAAGATTAAAATTATTCCTGATTAATCTACAATTGCGGATTTACATATTCCGAAAGACCAATCATTTCTGACCAAAATAAAAGTTATTCGATAAAAATAAGGATTTTCTTAATAAAGACTGACTTAAATATGGAAACAATGTCTTGTTCTTCTACCAGTACTGAACTTGATCCCACTCTGGGCTTTGTCGTTCAAAATAATTGTGGTGAATTGATGGTGCAAATTTTGAATAATTGGCTAAAAGTCGGTTTAAAATCATATACAGTCAGACGTGGCTCCTACATCAGTGCCAACCCTTGCTTGAAAGGATCAAGACTGGAGGCAGTGACGAGGCTCTCTGGAAGCTGGTTCCACAGTCTAGTTGCTGAGGGGAAGCATGAATGTCGCGTGTGAATGTGGTTGAACGCCTCTAGTTTGTCAAACATGGTTGACCACATATGATTTTCCTGATCAATGCATTATTTACATTAGTTTGTTAGACCATCTTTAGTTTGTTATAGAATATATATATGCTTTTTAAAATCTTCTTTCAGCAACAATGGGAATGGGTTACGTTTCTTGGATGTGTAATTGTATTGAAAAACAGAAAACAAGGTAAGAGAAACTTTAATAAGTTTACTAAATCTTGATTTATCTTCTAGTTTCGGTTGACAAGTTTAAAGCATAACGATGAACATATTAAAATATAATTTATAAATAAAATAATTTCTAAAGTTATTTAGCATTAATGTATATATGTTATTAATGCTAAATAACTTTAGAAGTTTTTTTATTTATAAATTGTATTTTAATATGTTCATCGTCATGCTTTAAAACTATTTGATATTATAGTTAAATTATTAGTAAAAAGTTAAATTCGTTTATTCATTACATGAATTTTTTCAACTTCAACTAATAGTTATTAACTGTGAGTATAATTAGAACTTGATGATGTATTTCAGTGACAGTTGCTGAATATGTATCTGTGGCTTGTATGTTTGCCAAAGTATTGAATATAGTCCTGTTCTACCAGATTAATGTACCATATGCTTTCACATACGGCATAGTATGTCTGTGTAAGTAACAATTTGTTTACATTTACCATCCTTAGACCACAGGTAACTGTATCATTGATTGAAACAAAATATATCAATTCTACAGCAACAAAAAATTGTTCTAATTGTTAGCAATGATACTGTTGCCTGTGCGTTAGACATCTTAATAAGTCTTGTGTGTTGAATTGAAAACTTAAACCACTGATTCAAGTCTGATTTTTTTGTCTCCCAGTCCCAGTCCCTCATAGATCTTTTAGAGTGGGGGTCCGGGATGAACGTATTGTTTGTGCTGAATGTCTACACCTGTTACATTGGCTGGTTCATTTATTGTCCATTATACTTGTAGAACATCAGTTTCTTGCCTGACAAACTTCAACCGCAGCATGTGATAGCCATTACTTTTTCAATGCCCCTCCTACCATTGAAAGAAATGGTTGACTGTCATGGAGTTTAAAATAGGTGAATCATGATAAAAAATAATTGAAAAACACAATGATGTGTGTGTGTAATACTAATAAATATTGATTCCAGTCAAGGAATTCATTGCTTTATATGATCTTGCATTCTGAACATTTCTTATTTCAGTACATTTTGTGTTCCTTCCAATGCCTGTATATAAAGGACCAGAGTTTGTTACTTATTTTAGAGGACCTCATCTTAAGGTAAGATATAGCATGTCCCTATTGTTTGCACATACTTAACCAACTAAACCAAGTACTTTGTTTGGCTTTTAAAGTAATAGAACATTATAAGTTTTTATATTCTTCCAAGTTAGGGTGGACTAGACTTCAGCCAACAGATCAGGGTTCAATTTCCATCATGGCATACTGATGAGCTCTTCTTTTTGTCTTGTTCTTGCAGTTACAAATTGGAACTAAATTGCATCTCTTTCTGGTGACATGCTTTGTAACTCATGATTATAATATATTATAACTCTTGATTTTAATGTTTTTGATTTTAATGTTTTATGACTCTTGATTTTAATGTTTTATGACTCTTGATTTTAATGTTTTATGACTCTTGATTTTAATGTTTTATGACTCTTGATTTTAATGTTTTATGACTCTTGATTTTAATGTTGTATGACTCTTGATTTTAATGTTGTATGACTCTTGATTTTAATGTTTTATGACTCTTGATTTTAATGTTTTATAGCTCTTGATTTTAATGTTTTATGACTCTTGATTTTAATGTTTTATAGCTCTTGATTTTAATGTTTTATAGCTCTTGATTTTAATGTTTTATGACTCTTGATTTTAATGTTGTATGACTCTTGATTTTAATGTTTTATAGCTCTTGATTTTAATGTTTTATAGCTCTTGATTTTAATGTTGTATGACACTTGATTTTAATGTTTTATAGCTCTTGATTTTAATGTTGTATGACTCTTGATTTTAATGTTTTTGACTTTTGATTTTAATGTTTTATGACTCTTGATTTTAATGTTTTATAGCTCTTGATTTTAATGTTTTATAACTCTTGATTTCAATGTTGTATGACTCTTGATTTTAATGTTTTATGACTCTTGATTTCAATGTTGTATGACTCTTGATTTTAATGTTTTATAGCTCTTGATTTTAATGTTTTATGACTCTTGATTTTAATGTTTTATGACTCTTGATTTTAATGTTGTATGACTCTTGATTTTAATGTTGTATGACTCTTGATTTTAATGTTTTATGACTCTTGATTTTAATGTTTTATAGCTCTTGATTTTAATGTTTTATGACTCTTGATTTTAATGTTTTATAGCTCTTGATTTTAATGTTTTATAGCTCTTGATTTTAATGTTTTATGACTCTTGATTTTAATGTTGTATGACTCTTGATTTTAATGTTTTATAGCTCTTGATTTTAATGTTTTATAGCTCTTGATTTTAATGTTGTATGACACTTGATTTTAATGTTTTATAGCTCTTGATTTTAATGTTTTATAGCTCTTGATTTTAATGTTTTATGACTCTTGATTTTAATGTTGTATGACTCTTGATTTTAATGTTTTATAGCTCTTGATTTTAATGTTTTATAGCTCTTGATTTTAATGTTGTATGACACTTGATTTTAATGTTTTATAGCTCTTGATTTTAATGTTGTATGACTCTTGATTTTAATGTTTTTGACTTTTGATTTTAATGTTTTATGACTCTTGATTTTAATGTTTTATAGCTCTTGATTTTAATGTTTTATAACTCTTGATTTCAATGTTGTATGACTCTTGATTTTAATGTTTTATGACTCTTGATTTCAATGTTGTATGACTCTTGATTTTAATGTTTTATAGCTCTTGATTTTAATGTTGTATGACACTTGATTTTAATGTTTTATAGCTCTTGATTTTAATGTTGTATGACACTTGATTTTAATGTTTTATGACTCTTGATTTTAATGTTGTATGACTCTTGATTTTAATGTTTTATGACGTCTGATTTTAATGTTTTATAGCTCTTGATTTTAATGTTGTATGACTCTTGATTTTAATGTTTTATGACGTCTGATTTTAATGTTTTATAGCTCTTGATTTTAATGTTTTATGACTCTTGATTTTAATGTTGTATGACTCTTGATTTTAATGTTTTATGACTCTTGATTTTAATGTTGTATGACACTTGATTTTAATGTTGTATGACTCTTGATTTAAATGTTTTATGACGTCTGATTTTAATGTTTTATGACTCTTGATTTCAATGTTGTATGACTCTTGATTTTAATGTTGTATGACTCTTGATTTTAATGTTTTATGACGTCTGATTTTAAAGTTTTATGACTCTTGATTTTAATGTTGTATGACTCTTGATTTTAATGTTTTATGACTCTTGATTTTAATGTTTTATGACGTCTGATTTTAATGTTTTATGACTCTTGATTTCAATGTTGTATGACTCTTGATTTTAATGTTTTATGACTCTTGATTTTAATGTTTTACGACTCTTGATTTTAATGTTTTATGACTCTTGATTTTAATGTTTTATGACTCTTGATTTTAATGTTGTATGACTCTTGATTTTAATGTTTTATGACTCTTGATTTTAATGTTTTACGACTCTTGATTTTAATGTTTTATGACTCTTGATTTTAATGTTTTATGACTCTTGATTTTAATGTTTTATGACTCTTGATTTTAATGTTTTACGACTCTTGATTTTAATGTTTTATAGCTCTTGATTTTAATGTTTTATGACGTCTGATTTTATTTTACAGAATGAAATAACAAGAGATAAGAAAGTGACCTGGCTGATATGTTTCTATGCTGCTTGGTCACCACCATGTGTGGATATTGCTCCAATATTTGCTGAACTTTCTTCTGAGTAAGAACTGCTTTTAAATTATTTATTATGTTGTCATCAATGAACCATTAAAACTTGTCTTTCTGCACATTTTGAATGGCAATATAATCAAATATTAATTGATACATGTATATATAACAAGTTCAAAATTTTACCAATTTTCTAGGGCTCTTTTCAGCTGTTCATCTGCTCAAGCACCCTTTAACATTTTAGCTCTCCTGGTCATTGGGCTACCTATGTTTGTGTCTCCATGGGGAGACTATTTGTCTCATGTGGGTGTGGCAGCCAACATTGATCTGTGGCACCCCCTCACAGGTACCAATTTCAAATCAGAAAGGGAATGTTGCCTTGGGGGAAAACAGCCTGAAGAGGATTTGTTAGTTAGTAGTTAGAAAGGGAAGGTAGCACTCAACATATAGGTCAAAGCATGAAAGTCACACAAAATGAACATAATAAAAGGTAATAGGTTACAAGTACAAGTTACTAAAACAAACATAACAGTGAACCAGGAAAAAATACCTAAACACCTACAAAAACACCATACCCTATATAGGCATAAAAGATAAGTGAATCATGAGTAAAAATTGACTGGCAGTTTCAATAGGGCTGATACTATAATAGATGAATCAACTTTACCCTTACCTTACTTTACTTAACCTATTGTGGTATTTTACAGATACAGCTTGGACAACTTACAGTTTGGTAAGCTTGATGTCAGCAAGTTTGCAGAGGAGGCCGAACAGTAAGTAATGATTTGTATACTTAACGCTGTTTGTCCCCAATTAATCAGTTATATATGGAGGCAAATACTAGTTCTCCTGGACTGTACATAGATCTGTATTATTAAGCATCCCCTTATCCAGGCATCCAACAAATTGTCCACATGTGGAGGAAATTGAACATCATTATCATACATGTTATAATTCTTTCAACCTAGGTTATTTATAAATATGAATGGATGATTTGTCATGCAAGGTGGCCTTGTACAATATAGTAATAATAGAATGCTGCTTCAAGCATCATAGTATGCATTCTGTCTATGTCGCAGCGCTGTGTGTTAGTATGTGTGTCAATCTTTTCTGAATTCATGATTTAAGCATCCTCATACATCACTCAGTGGTTAGTTAACTTAAGTTCCCAGTTTCGGACGAAAAAAGTGCTGGTTGATCGAGAATGGATTTAATAATTCCCAGCAAAACATGTTATTGTATTAAGTGCTTAAAACACATTGAAAAAGATTAGCTGGAAGCTTCCCTACCAAGGGAGACTACTTCCATTGTGATCTGGGCCCAAAATTACAACCAATACACTCTGCACTCAACACTCAAATATTGAAAATGTTCTATAATAAGCTATCATTTGTTCTAAATTGCTAATCTAGGTGGGGAAATGTATAGAATTGTTATTTGAATGTTGCAAATAACATTTGAACCATATTTTTGTTATTTTGTACTATTTATGAAGTAAAAACGTAAGTATTGTATCTGAGTGCACTCAGACTGGTAAATTACACGTATAACTTACAAATACACTAAATTTCAATTGGAAACAACCGAATGATAATATTTACCACCTATTCAACATAACTTCAACTTCTCGTTCTCAAAAATGTCGCTTTGAACCTCAAAAGAATGAATTTCAATATCTAAGTGCTGAGTGCAGAGTGTAAGTATTGGTTGTAATTTCGGGCCCTGGTGGTATAAATTTCTCAAATTTCTCCAATGTTGCAATACATGGTATGTTCTTCTGTTTTGCAGACACAATATCAGTACATCATCCTTTTCAAAGCAGCTGCCAACTCTTATATTATTCCAAGATGGCAAAGAAAAGATGAGACGACCAATGATGAGCGCTAAGGGAACAGTTATTAATTATAAATTTATCAAGGTACTTATTTAACATCATTTGATGACATCGCACATAACTGAAAGTTTTTTTTGTCATCTTTACTAGTAGACCAAACCATATTACAGAATATTTCAATGTTATGATAGTATTGTAATGTTTATGATATTTTCTTCGGAGGGAGATGTAAAATATTTATGTTGCCTAAGATCTTATACTGGTAAATACTTCCGCTTCAAGTATTAGAGGTCAGCAATATGAGTAGTTTATATTGCTTGACGCTCAGCATAAAAATTGCAATTTGGTTTCTTTTCTCTCATTTGCTGATGACATCGAATACCTTCAAGAATGTTTGGTATAAGTTATGAAGGTGAAATACATAGTTAGTATTTATAAACTTGTATATCTCCAGGTCTTTTTTATGCCCCCGTATCGATAGATCGGGAGGCATATAGTAATTCACCTGTCCGTCCGTCCGTCCTTCCGTCGGTTCGTCCGTCCGGCCAGGTTAACCCAAATTGACCGTTTCGTCTAGCATTAAAATGGCTTGCTACAAAGTTTTCAAACTTGCATGGATGTTGTATATGACCACTCTCCACGCGCCTGTATCACCTGACTCCATTTTGACCTTCACCTTGACCTAATTTTGGACTTAGACTTATTGAAAGGTAAAATTCTTGGTTAACCCAAATTGACCGTTTCTTCTAGCATTAATATGGCTTGTTACAAAGCTTTCATACTTGCATGGATGTTGTATATGACCACTCTCCACACGCCTGTATCACCCGACTCCATTTTGACCTTCACCTTGACCTAATTTTGGACTTAGACTTATCTCCCCTTTAGTATTTTTACAATAAAATTTTGTCTGGAGCGTATCTTCAAAACTATTTAACGTATTGACTTGAAACTTGAAATATAAATAGATGGCAACTTGGAGAAGTGCATTGACAAAGAACCATAACTCTGTCTGTCTTAAATTTTGAATTATCTCCCCTTTAGTGTTTTTTTATAGTCAAATTTTGCTCTGAGTATATCTTCAAAACTATTAAACATATTGACTTGAAACTTGGAATATAAATAGATGGCAACTTGGAGAAGTGCAATGACCAAGAACCATAACTCTGTCTGTCTTAAATTTTTAATTATCTCCCCTTAAGTATTTTCAGAATCAAATTTTGACAGGAGCGTATCTTCAAAACTATTTAACGTATTGACTTGAAACTTGAAATATAAATAGATGGCAACTTGGAAAAGTGCATTGACAAAGAACCATAACTCTGTCTGTCTTAAATTTTGAATTATCTCCCCTTTAGTGTTTTTTTATAGTCAAATTTTGCTCTGAGTATATCTTCAAAACTATTAAACATATTGACTTGAAACTTGGAATATAAATAGATGGCAACTTGGAGAAGTGCAATGACCAAGAACCATAACTCTGTCTGTCTTAAATTTTGAATTATCTCCCCTTAAGTATTTTCAGAATCAAATTTTGACAGGAGCGTATCTTCAAAACTATTTAACGTATTGACTTTAAACTTGAAATATAAATAGATGGCAACTTGGAGAAGTGCATTGACAAAGATCCATAACTCTGTCTGTCTTAAATTTTGAATTATCTCCCCTTTAGTGTTTTTTTATAGTCAAATTTTGCTCTGAGTATATCTTCAAAACTATTAAACATATTGACTTGAAACTTGGAATATAAATAGATGGCAACTTGGAGAAGTGCAATGACCAAGAACCATAACTCTGTCTGTCTTAAATTTTGAAATATCTCCCCTTTAGTATTTTCAGAATCAAATTTTGACAGGAGTGTATCTTCAAAAGTGTTTAAGATATTGACTTGAAACTTGGTATATGAATAGATGGCAACTTGGAGAAGTGCAGTGACAAAGAACCATAACATCTGTATCACCAGATCACACATAAAGTCGATCAAGGCACTGCTTTCAAATGTGGCATTATTCGTTTACCATCATAAGCCCCTTATAGTTCAAAGTCATGTAACACTATCAAACATTTTAACTGAATAATGGCCCCTGATTGACTTAGCTTTTTATGGACATGGCTTCCACGGGGGCATAAGCGTTTATTGAACGCAGTCTTGTTTCACTATATAGCAAGAGGCGGAAATAAGGCTTCTTCACAATTTGAAGAAGGGTGCTTCACAATTCCAAAATGCCAGTTTCACAAATCACATAAATGCCACTTTCGCAATTGAAACCACTTGCCCAGGCCAAAAATTTTCTAAAATTTGAAATTGACAATTTAAACCAGAGTAGCTTAAACATTCAATAATGAAATATATCAAGCCTATATAGATTTTCTTTATAAAAGAAAGTGAAATATTAGTTGTAAATTGCTTTTCACAAATTTATTAAAGTCATTATCGCGCTTCCTCTTTCACAATTCAAAAGCAAAACAACGCTTGAATTTCATTCGTTTACCAGAAATCGTGATTTACGTTTCACAAATCTAACAGGCTAAGGCCTCTACACAATTTTGGCAAAAAAGCCCTGATCTCCTACCAATTTAAGTTGACCCTCCATAAAATTATTACAGACAATAAATCTGACTCCTGCTATAACTCATAAATTATTCAAGCTTGGGAGCAATAATGATATTACAGGCTTCTATTCTTACAAAATCCATTTTCACTATTTCAGTATCCATTACATCCAGTTTTTAATATTTATTATTTTCACAGTATTTTGGTATTGGTGTAATCAACCATTACTATTAAGAATTTGTAAACTTATTTCCATGCACCATGCACAGTATTTTCCCTACTTTATTTTAGCAAAACATTGTGAAAGACTTTGATATGAATGAAATATATAACCAATGCAAGAAGACTTTACCTAAGCAAAAGAAGACTAAGGAGCAAGAACAGGAGAAGAAAGAAAACTAGAAACAATGTCACATACTACGCCTGTCAAGTGTTCATCACAAACTAGAATCGTAGTTGTGACATTGCCATGGAAACATTGTTCAGACCATGTTTGTATTGTTTCGTGTTATTTTGAAAGTTGATGACACAAGTGCCATGAGAATCTGCTTGCATCCCTGGTGTGTGAAAGTGCAGAGCTGCAGATAAGCTGTGTATTGGGGTAATTACCCAATTAATTTTTATAAAAAACAGTAGATTTTGAGAGAAGGGAGTAAGAAAAAGCAATTACTATCTGAAATACCCAAATAGAAAAGGATGATATAGTGAAAAACAGTACATAAAAGATCATTTACCCTATGAGTTTGATTAAATACCCAAATAAAATTTATCAAAACCCAATCAAAATTGAAACTGGGGGTAAAATACCCAATGGACTAAAACCTTATCCGTAGCTCTGGAAAGTGTGTGTGGGTTATGTTGCTTGATGTTACCAAGTTAATGCTGTTCCAAAGCCATTCCTATTATACTGAACCAAATGTTTCAACTAGACTTTTCTTAAAAGTAAAATTTCTACAAGAATTTTATTTACTGTTGTTTTTTTTTCTGAACTTAGATTTATATGCATGTATTTGATGGGTAAAGTATTGTGTGTGCATTTATCAAATAAAATCGTTAAATCATGTGATGAGATAAAAAAAATATTTCCTTTTCTAAAGCGAAACTTTTATTAATAATTTGCCTCTGCTTCTCCTACTAGCAACGGGATGTTATTAAAGTGAAGGAGTCTAGTTGTTACATTTAGATAGTACATTAATATATTAATTGCTCCTATAAATATTCATAATATACATTTGTGGTGACAACTTTTCTAACCTAAAAAGATACACCTCACATAGACTTTGGTTTGGCAAATTGTAATTATCAGTTTTAATAGTTATAAATTAGTTTTGATTATGATATTTCATTCAGTTTAATTTTTTCTTTCATTGGATTATGCTCAATTCAATTGAAATACATGTATTGTCTGATTAGATTTTTATTTTGTAATATTGCTGTTTAGTTTAATTGTGTAAATGGATATTTTTCATGCATTAAAATGTTTGCGACTCAACAATATTCGAATGAATGGTTATTAAAAATATTGGTGATGTTTATTTTAAAAGTCTTTACAGACAATATTGCATATAAAACTTTTGTAGTTGGAAAAGGCTAGGCTTCGTTTTTCAACAGCTTAACATTATTAACCAATTCTACAGTATAAATATCAGTATTATTATTTCTTCATTCATCAAATGTGAATTTATGTTATATCATTTAGCTCTTATAATTGTCATTCCTTGCATGTCCTACAAATTCACTTTGTTTAACATTTGGTATACCTTGATTGCAACATTATAGAGGTACTTTTAACAAGTAACACTAGCTTCTGATATATTTACATTGGAGTCATGATAGAATCGAAATGAAACAACTTGGACTTAGCTACTTTTTGCCATTCTGACACTTTGCTTTTTTATCACTCTGGCCATACACTCTCCATTTAGGTTACTTATCTGCAAATTTTATATGAATCTCATAATGATATTGTCCTTGTATTGTCCATGTTACAGTTTATAATATATACCTTTAGGTTGAACAAACATAGTCATAGTCTTGTCTCTATAAAGAACAGTCCGGTCTTGAAACATAGTGTAATAGCATTGATCGGTGTGTATGTTCAAAGAATACAATTGACATGCAGAAGAGAGGAGACTGCATGTGTTAAATTTATACAGTTAGTCAGAACATCTTGGTACTGTTTAATCAAAGTACTTACAACAATCTTAAACCTAAGTTAAAATTAAATTCTTAATTACTGTAGGTTTATGTAATTTCGATGGGACGAAATTTCATGGTTTTGGTATAAAATACCATCTCGATGGGACGTTAATTTGTGGATTGTGCATTTCAGGTAATAGATACAAGGGTCAAACTTATTGTTCGAAGGGATTTGATTTCGTTGCTGAAGATGAACCTCGAAATCCACGAAATTTAATCCCCCACGAAAATTAATGCTTTTTCAGTATTCTTTAAAACCTACACATGTGGGACATATATGGTTATTAGATACTTATTGACTGAATAATAATTAATTTTGAACAACATTTAACCATAGTTAATAGCTGATATAGATTTTTAATTTAAGATTTTTGTGAGTGATTTGATGAAACAACACCATGGGTATCATTTACTGAAAAATAACTTAATTTCGATGGGATGAAAGTTCGTGGATTTTGCATTTCAGGAAATAAATACAAGGGTCAAATTTAATATTAGTTAGGATTCAATTTTTCATGGTTGAGGTGAACCACAAAATCCACAAAATTTAATCTCCCACAAAAATTAATGATTTTACAGTAACTAGCTAAGACATTTGTACATATTTTGTTGTAAATTTGATTGTACAGTTAAACGATGTTGCAACGAAATTTCACTTCTGAACATTATCTTACCAGAGTCAACTTGGTCCAACTTTCTCAGGCTAACAGATGTGATCACTTACAATAAACTGCTGGCTAAGATCTATCCTAAGAGTGGGGCATTGGTTGGCATGTCTGTACTGTGTAGAATATATTGTGTAATAATATGTTAAGTTGAGAGCTTTTGACATGATCCTCAACCTTATTAGTATAATTCAACAACTTATATCTTTATATTTATTTCCCCGATTGTATGTTTTCATAAGCAGAGAGTAATATGAAGATGCCTAAGCATAATACAAACATAAATCTCTAAGATTCCTTAGGAGACGGTATTGCATGATTTGCTCACGGAAATTGATGTATTTAATGAAAGAAACTTGTAACATATCCATGCATAAAGGTTAGTATCTTGTCAATATCTCTGTTCTATATCTATCCAAGATATGTATCTACATTCTTGTTCGTCCATTGATACTAATACAATGTTACTAGTCTTGTAGAATAAATAATATTCTGTATAGAATACACCTCTAGATGCAATACTGTATGTTTAATTTTTATGTTCATTATGTGGTTCGGTGCAAATTTTGTATGTTGGAATAAAAAACAACAAAAATTTTGAACTGTTTTTCTTGTTGCTCTTTGTATGCTGTTGATCAGTATTTTGTGATAAATTACAGCAAGCAAAGAATGTGAAACAGAAACATCTCAGGCACATTTCTGAACTTCAGCAGGTGGAGAGAACCATAAAGCCTCTTTTTCTTCATTTTTGCTGAGCAAATTGTCTATTTTTGAGAATTTCTCAGTATATTTTCAAAATTTCAAAACTCACCCATGCTTAAATATTGGTACAGTAAGATTTGCCTCCCTTGGTTGTGGTGAATGTGTTAAGGAGAAACATTGAAGAAAGGAGAATTACCTTACCAGTCTTACTTTACAAAGAGCGTTTCACTGATATGTGATTTTCAGTTACCTAACATTTCCTGTGAATTTAGGGGAGGGGGAGAAATTGAGAGTGACCACTAGTTTAGACGAGCTAAAATACTGACTGGTAAATAATTCTACGTCTGACAACTTCCCTGCACCATTCCAAGGTTTTGAGCAGGTTGCTATATTAAGTTTCCTCACGCTAATTATAGTTAACATGCTGTCAACGTTAATACAACTAAAGTACAACCTCTGAAGTGCAACTACCTTTTGAGTGCTGCGAACATTGGTCATTGTATAGGAGATATTACTCTACAGAGGTTGATTTCTAGTAAATATGAGCTCACAGAAATTTTTAAGGTGTTGTCATAGAGAGGTTGTTGCTCTACAGAAATTTCACTGTAGTGTCAGAATAAATGATCATTCAGCATTGCTTAAATCCTATAAAATAAAGTCTGATATCCTGCAGACAAGTCTAACATTTCTGATAGCAACCAGACACCCCTTGAGACAAGCTAAATGTTTCCAATATAGATCTTAGTAGGCAAACTACTATACATGTTGTACTTATACGCAATTGATTTGTACATTTCAACATACAGTCTATTCTTCCTTAAGCAGCCATTCAAGGAAAATTGTATTATGTATTACTCAAATTGTAAATTAATAAGGTCACCAGTATGGGACATGGAAGCATACAGCAAAATACTGCTAAAATATATGGTTAATTCATGTTTTATAGAATCGGTTAAGACATGTGGCTGCTTATGAGTGACCAAGCATAAAACATAGCGACATTAACAAACCACAAAACCATAATATTAAAATGGATCATCTGGAATGGTATCAAAGAAATATAATTCCGTAATGCAGACATATACATCAGTTAAACAAATGACCAGTCACGTCTGGATGACATGTAATAAGCTACCTAAAGCAAACATTGTACAGCCTTGTCTGGCAGATACTTTAAAAACTGCTCCAGGATATATTATGGCATGAATTGAGTTAGAAATACCTTTTTATTGAAGTTGATGCAGTTTTAAATTGACTACTGGTCGACAAATAGTTTGACAGGAAATGGATTGGGATAAATTGTAACCAGCATTTGTGAGGGTTCAAATTATTTGCTCAGTATTGTCAAGGGCGTAACTGTCAAATGTTCATAAACTGCTCATAGCATCTACGAGTCTACTATGTTAATGCCAGTCTTACCCTGAAGCCATTTGGTGTGTAATGTTGCAGGTTCCAGTATATTGAATGCAGCATGCATTAAAACCTCAAGAAAAAGACCACTGTTGGTTCGTAGTCGGTCAATGTACAGTGGTCAGATTATTATGCCCTTTCAATATTGCTTTGCACAGGTTGGTCAGTTGGTCTGTAGGTAGACCAATACCTTGAGAACACAAGGGTTTGAACCCAGGTCATCTTATTAGACTGCAAGCGTGCTATCCACTGAGCTATGGAGGCACATACCATTATACAATTCTGCAAGTGAAAACCTATCACTTCACTATCTATGCCAAACAGGAGAGCTTCAGTTTGCTTAGCTTTGCTGTGCCTTTATGCGACTCGTACCGGTATTCATAACTTCTACCAGTTAGGCTTCCATGATGATGAAATAGATGAACAACAAAGTGTTTATAAATATAGTTTTTATAGTTTATTTGTGTAATTTTAACATAATAACAAAACCCTGATAAAATAAAACAACAAACTTAAAAATATCTGAACAGCAGTATTGACTAATATAAATTTATAGTTAGTCAAGTGCAAGAAATGCCTGAAAGTTTATTCCTTGGCAAACATTTTAGGGTAAATTCACTTCAAAAACTATTGCCCAATTTTTTTAAACTGATTTGAATAATAGTATCCATTTCAATTCCAAACTTGACAATCCCTGAATTTACAAACTGACACAATTAAAATTTGACAACACTTTTAATTTCCATAACATATTAAAACGATTTCATGCTGAAATAACTTGTTCAGATGTGTACATCTTATCACATAACATGATTATATCATAGTCCAGTTAGGATATTTTGACAATGATGTCATCGTTTATGTGTACCTGAAAGATGACGACCATTGCTTAAACAGGTAGAGTTTAGTTTGGTATTGAACTGTTGGTATAAGCATAAAATTTTACTTCTTTTTACACCGTAATAGTAGATTGCTCCACTGCGTCACTGTATTTTTACGCTTACTGGACTTTACTACACATCCAAATCATGATGCTGAATAGATGTGTTTCTATCAACATACCCATCAAATTCCCCCCATCAAACCAATTAAAACTGTACAAACAAGATGCAAATAAAACAATCAACAACCCAAATTTTATAATAAAATTTTCAATTCAAACCCCACACAATTTAATTCTGTTTTATTACGCTGTACACCTTGATACATTCAACCCAAATTTGAAGAAATAATAATTTCCTTCTATGACATACACACTCAATGAAGGGGTGCATGGAATTCAATATTGATATAATTTAATTGGAGAATAAGGATAGCCAATCATATCACCTATAACTGACCAAGTGTTTAATATGGTATGATGGGTTACCCTTATCCTTAAGTCAAGTAAGATCAATATTGAATACCACGGTGACCCCAGGGGTGGTACAAAATGTATTCACAAAGAATCTTAAGGGAAAACATAGACTTTTTTTTTTAATTTCAAATTTTCCTTAAGTGTATCAGCTAAACAGGAAAATCAAGATTAACAATTGTTTACACTGTCTAGAAGCATAATAAAAATAGCTACAGTAATCACATAGAAACATGGGCTATTCTTCGTTTCTTGGGTAATATGTGCAAATTAATATTCTAAATTAAGTCCAAGTATTTAAGTTTTCCCTTAAGATACTTTGTGAATACTATATCAACAATATATCTGTCATATTGAGACTACTCATTCACAATATCCGGACACTGGGACAACTATTCCCAGAACTATCCATATACGCTATGCGCCAAACTATGGAACTATACCAATACCGGTTTTATGACTTGGTATGTCAATCCTTAGACCAACCTTAAAAGAGTTTGTTTGCAGTTACCCAGGTTTACGGGTAGTGGGTTAGTAGGTTGATAAAAAAAATTTCACACAATCATTATTGAGAACATGTACATCAACTTGATAAAGGGAAGCCTTAAAGACCATAATTCGAAATAAAAAATCTTGAATTGATTTTCAGAATTTTTTTTGACTCTGAGTCTTTCTTTGGGCAAACACTTTTATAGGTTGGCCTATAATATCATATTGTATCCAACTAGTGTCATATTGACCTTGGAGAAACTAAATTACAAGGACAACACAGTAACATTCAACATATTTTGACAAGAGAAAGTTGACAGACATAGCCGAATACAGACAAACTTTGACGCCTCAAACTCTGTTTGTTCAAGCCTTCTACCTTTTCAACGAATCTACACTGTGTACAATTTTTACATCATCATTAAATTGTCAGCACTAAAGATCCTGTGGGAGATTACATACCTGCCCAGCACTCTTATTAAAGTGGAGTTACTCCTATTTTTATAGTTAATTTCTGGTTTTCCAAGCTCATTTAAATTTGAACAAAGGTACATTTAATTCATTTTATGATCTTCTGTCCAATATTTACAACCACTAGAATTAATTTAATACATTCCTTGTTTATGCATTTCAATCCCTTTTAAATCACATCTAAGTGCATCTTGTGACCTGTTTTGCTTGATCACTCCTATTTTGTATTTAACTTACTTGGCAAGTATTGAGATTAAGACTGTTGGAGACATCAAATTTCTACAGCATTGTAATGTAACATAACATCTTCATTTGCATTATATCTTACTTTGCATAGTTTTGATCGTTGCTATAATATTACAACACATGTACATAAATATATGAATAAAAATTTATAAAACAATTAAAAGCTAAACATGAAGGATGAGCATAAGTGAAGCACTTTGAAAAAATTCAACAATAAACCAACACTCATTAAATATCCTCCATATAAAGCTTGTTGAATAAAATGAATATCAAGCTCACCGAGACTCACTACATAACATTTCATCCAACTAGTTTCATCAATTCAATAATAAACTTATTTCGATTCAGTATCCTCTATTTATGGCACTGTAGATAAACATGCTATTTGGAAAATATCAACTTTGGCTGGGGGTTCACTCCCTTAAAATGCTAAAATGGACTAGACAGTGAGAAGTGAAGAACAAAATGTCTGAGTACAATACATCACAATACATAAAGCTTGCATAGAATAATATTGATAATTTACCGGTATCTTTTATATAATGTATAGCATGGAGAAATTGACCCGATCCTGGACTTTCTATTAGCATAAGCTAATATATTGTCTGCATTTTAATATAGCCTGGTTGTATGTTTTCATACAAGACTGAGGTATCGCGAAGACACTCTAATCTAAAGGATCAATATGTTGCATATTTTGCACACGTAAATTGATATAACACCTAAACAGGGTCTTAAATGCAAAAACCTTGCAACATATTCATGCATAAAGGTCAAGATGGTGTCAAATTCTCAGTACTATACATTATACTGGAAAATTGTCTTGACAATAAGTGTGAAAATTACTAAAATCAAATAAAAATAGCACCCAAAGCTGGGGAAATACTGGCCTGTGGTTATGTTATCATGAGAACTTAAGAATACAGAATTAATAAGAACACTAAGATTGGAAGATTCCATTCAATAAAAATATTTTTTCCAAATTAAAAGTATCTTTCATACTTAATGTTTATAACACAACTTGATAATTAACATTAATGTTAGCACCTCATTCCCAATGGTATCCATGGCATAGTTTGAAGAAAAATGAATAAACATATTGGATATACATGAGAATATTGATGGCACTTTGCCTTGACATGTGAATGCAGACCAGGCTATTCAAGCAACAATTTACTGGGTTTTTTTCTATTTTCCTGAATTTGGCAAGCTTAAAATCACCACTAAAATCAGTGAGTAGAGGTCTCAAAGGTATTCTGTTTTGTATAGCAATAAATGTTTAATGAGTATCAACATTATACATTTGAATATACATTGCTGCCTAGACTCTCCTGATTTTCTCCAGGAATTACAATGACAGATATATTTGAATAATTAATGAAGTCAGTCGTTTCTAGAATGGTGTACTATAGAGGTCATCACAGGTCCTTTGTAACTGTAGTACTTGCGCAGTGTACCCTCCATGAAATAATCCACACCAGTGTCAATGGGTTTAATAATAAACGGAATGGTAGAAAGTCCAACTATAGTAGTGATCACCTTTTGTGTGGGCAATGGTAATTTACCAGATTTTCTAAGTAAAAAACTACATAGTGCACAAGTCCTGTTTATTGTGAAACCAGGAATGATAACGGAAGCGAGTCCCTGCCATATCAATGTATCAAACACCGCCCATCTCACTCGACTGTTCCTCTTCTTTTCTGTTGGCCATTCAATCTTGAAATTAAAGTATACTTGTAAGCAATATTTTTCATTTCAGGCAAATTTGTTAAGAAGCATCAAATGTTTACAAGAGAGAGAGATTAAAACATATAACAAGTTAACATCAATATGTTTTATGTGTTTTTTAGCAGGGAGATGAACTTGTTTGTGTTATTAATGTCATGTGATCAAACAGTCTAACACTGTTGTCAATGCAAACTTTTATTAAACTTGTACAAGAAATATCATTAGCGTGCCCAAGTCCTCAGCTTGCTAGAGGCTGACTAAATATTAGATATTTCAAAAACTTTAAACTAATAAAGTGTTGACATCAATTGAAAAGTCATGATACAAATGTATCTTCTATACCAACATACCTTGGAAGTTTTGTAACCTTTATCCACAGCATCTGCGACCACATAGGCTGAAGCAACAGCATAACTCAGTCTGACAACATTCACATGAACTTGAGCACGAAATGCTTCTCCCACTTCATTGGCATATCCTGTATACATGTACAATGGAAATATTTTTAACAATCAGATACTAATTTTAATCAATTATAAAGTACAGTACAACCTCTGTACAGCAACAGCCTTTGGGGGATGCAAATATTGACCATTCTACAGAGGTTGTCGCTCTACAGAGGTTACATCTATATAGTAAATGTCAGGTTAGTAAAAGTTGAAGTCATTATTATGGAGATGTTGTTATTCAATAGAGGGCTGTTCTACAGGGGATAGACACATCATGAGTACAACAGGGTGGCCGGGGATTTATACCTTTGCTTTTTCATACCCGAGTAAAATCCCTGTGGTTTCATTTAACTGGTGTATAATGCATTATGTATGTGCATAAGTCTGTATGACTAGCTACGCCACTATCTAGTCCTTGATATGTGGATGCTTATGCCTACCAAGCACTAGATAGCGCTATGCAAGGAAATAGGTTGCTTCAAAATAGGCCGGCCGGCCGCTACGTTGCTGATGAAAAGAAAAATTAAATGTTACCAGCAAGCAACTGTTGATGGAAAGTGAGGCGACCCATTGCACAAGAAAGATATTACCACTATTTGGTAATGTTTCGGTTAGCCAATGGGCTCCTGGAAAAGTCTAACAAATATGACTTGATTACTTGAACACAGCTGTCACAGACTTCATACATCAGTGACTATGCAACAACAACATGCAAAAAAATCGCTTTATTGCACAAAATCAGAGATTCTCAGAACAATAAATGGGTTTTAACAAATTTTTCTTCATGTATGAAGTATAACAATCGTTTTATCACATAAATTATTAAAAATAACAAAATATTACAGTAAAGTACACTACATTTCGGATATTGACGTGTAATTCGGACAATATTTGTTGCATTTTGTAAAAACTTTCAGAAAGTATGTTTTAAAATAACACATAGACATATCATAGAAATAAAAATAATATAAACATTAAAATGCACAACCTAAATAGCGAAGCGGTGGCTCCCGGAGAATATCTGACTCGCCTTCTTTCGTCATACCCTTGCAGTTGTCCTTCGTTGTAGATGTCCGTGACAAATCGATTGATTCATTCGGCAGTTTGTTCACGGTGGTAGTATAGATTTATACCCTATAAATTTAGATAGCGTCTAACGGACACGCCAATTTCTATACGACAACCGGTATCTGTAGGGGGGAGGAGCTACGAGTCACGTGTTAATGGCGGCTCTAGATGGACTTTTACCATAACAAAATCAAAATGGCGGACACAATGAACCATCGCAGACCACGTTGCAAGCAGAATTCCGCTTCGTACATGATGACTCGCTGCTTAAATGCACGAAAGTCGCATCATTTAGTTGGATCGGATGTTGTTCTCATCTTCAGTGATAATAAATGCACCGATAAGAATGGGATTACAAGGTAAACTTTTCACTTTGTACAATGTAACATTATTTCGCGATCTCCTGAAAAAAGACCACATGAAGGCACATCCGCAAACTGGACCAAAGGCACACCTCCTACCAATTATTGCATATGTATGTGTATATGACTTCTACATTGTCTGATCTACAAACTCCATCTGTTGATCGTTGCCTTACTCACTATTCGATCGAACCCCAACTCCAAATCCCTGCCTTTAGAGGAGGGATTTTTTTTTAAATACTGCAGGCGTTGTTAAATCTCTAATGGTTGATTTATTAAGTATATTTGAGCATAATATGACTTAAATATTGTATATCTCTTGTGTACTTGTTGGTGAATCACAGCACTTCAAACTTTAATTAATCTGTTTTGTCCCAAAACAAATCGACCCCTGTTCAGGCATTGCTGCTTTCTATAACAATGCGCTATTTTCCAGTTGTACAATGAAGAAGATCAAGCTAAAAGCATATGATGGATGTGATGAACGAACCCGACACCTCCTTATAGAAGTGTAGATTGCCATAAATAAATTCTGCGGGCTGTGGAGTGATATGGCCTTACATCTACATTCATGATTGTTTATAGGCCTAGGTACCGTACATAGGTAAGCCCCTTTAGCAGGAACATATAGTCCCTGATGTAAGTAATATTTAATATGGAATGTGTTGGTTGATCTGAGCATCCACAACAATGACAGGTAGTCTGCTTTATGTAAGTCAACACATTGAACCCTGTAGTGTTTCAGTTGAGCTATGTACTTGTGTATCCATGTACAGCTAAACTACTACAATATGACCAATTAACAAGCCAGTACAAACAGACATTGATCAATTTAAATCAGTTTCTGTATGCTTCCTCTGTTTTCTCATCTGACAACTTGACGTAAGACAAACACAGATTAAATTCTCTATGCCTGGGTCACAACATCACTCACCTAGTCTGACCACTGTACTGTACATCTGAGGTCGTATCAGTAGTTATCATGGAGTGTCAATTGGCAGCTGAAAATTTATGCACATTGCCTGATCAGATGCCCAAGACCCCGTAGGTCAATGTAATTGTATTGATCAGTGGAGTGTTATTAATTGTATAATAAATATTTATACTTTTCAGTTTTGCATTGATTGTGGTCTGAGGATATATGAGATTCTATTAATGACAGCCTGCTTGTTCCTTCTTGATAGTGTCACAGTTGATAATTTGGCAGTTGAAGAGACTGTAATTGGATGATGTTGAATTTTAAGACATGCAGCATACATGCATATTCTACGGTAAGAGAAAAAAAACTGGCTTGCTCTCAATGCAAACCTGCTCTCCTCACTACCTTGCTTTCACCACTGGTACTCCTGACATGCTCTCACCACTATCATTCTCCCACTGCTGATATGCTCTCACCACTGGCTTGCTCTTAACACTGACATGCTCTCATCATTAGCTTGCTTTCACCATTGGCTTGCTCTCACGACTGGCTTGCTCTCACGACTGGCTTGCTCTCACGACTGGCTTGCTCTCACGACTGGCTTGCTCTCACGACTGGCTTGCTCTCACGACTGGCTTGCTCTCACGACTGGCTTGCTCTCACGACTGGCTTGCTCTCACGACTGGCTTCCTCTCACGACTGGCTTCCTCTCACGACTGGCTTCCTCTCACGACTGGCTTGCTCTCACGACTGGCTTGCTCTCACGACTGGCTTGCTCTCACGACTGGCTTGCTCTCACGATTGGCTTCCTCTCACGACTGGCTTGCTCTCACGACTGGCTTGCTCCTTTCACAACTTGCTTGTTCTCACCACTGGTTTGCTCTCGCCACTAGATTGCTCTCACCACTAGCTTGCTCTCGCCACTAGTTGCTCTCACCACTGGCTTGCTTTCACCAATAGCTTGCTCCTCTCATCACTTGCATGTTCTAAACACTTGCTCATTCTCACCACTGCCTGGTTCTTAGCACTGTCTGGTTCTTACCACTGGCTTGCTCTCACCACTGGCTTTCACCACTTGCTTGTTCTGACCACTGGCTTGCTCCTTTCACCACTTGCTTGTTCTCACCACCTGGCTTGCTCTTGCAATTGGCTTGCTCTCACCACTGGCTTGTTCTCACCACTGGCTTGCTCCTCTCACCACTGGCTTGCTCTCACCACTGGCTTGCTCCTCTCACCACTGGCTAGTTATCACCATCAGCTTGCTCTCACGTCTAGATTGCTTTCACCACTGGCTATTTCTCACCACTGGCTTGCTCTCACCACTGGCTTGCTCCTTTCACCACTGGCTTGCTCCTCTCACCACTGGCTTGCTCTCACAACTTTCATGCTCCTCGCACCACTTGCTCGCTCTCACCACTGGCTTGCTCCTCTCATCACTGACTTGCTCTCATCACCTGTTTGCTTTTACCACCGGCTTGCTCTCACCACTAGCTTGCTCCTCTCACCACTAGCTTGCTCCTCTCACCACTTGCTTGCTCCTCTCACCACTGGCTTGCTCTCACCACTATCATGCTCCTCTCACCACTTGCTCGCTCTCACCACTGGCTTGTTCTTACCACCGGTTTGCTCTCACCACTGGCTTGCGACTCTCATCAATGACTTGCTCTCACCACTGGCTTGCTCCTCTCACCACTGGCTTGCTCTCACCACAATCATGCTTCTCTCACCACTTGCTCGCTCTCACCACTGGCTTGCTCCTCTCATCACTGACTTGCTCTCACCACTGGCTTGTTCCTCTCACCACTGGCTTGCTATTCTCACCACAGGTTTGCTCTCACCAATGGCTTGCTGTCAACACTAGCTTGCTCTCATCACTAGCTTGCGACTCTCATCACTGACTTGCTCTCACCACTTGCTCACTCTCACCATTGGCTTGCTCCTTTCACAACTGGCTTGTCACCACTGGTTTGCTCTCACCGCTGGCTTGCGACTCTCATCACTGACTTGCTCTCACCACTAGCTTGCTCCTCTCACCACTGGCTTGCTCCTCTCATCACAGGTTTGCTCTCACCAATAGCTTGCTCTCAACACTAGCTTGCTCTCACCACTGACTTGCTTTTACCACTGGCTTGCTCTTCTCACCACTGACTTGCTCTTCTCAGCACTGATTTGCGACTCTCATCACTGACTTGCTCTCACCACTAGCTTGCTCCTCTCACCACTGGCTTGCTCCTCTCACCACAGGTCTGCTCTCACCAATAGCTTGCTGTCAACACTCGCTTGCTCTCACCACTGACTTGCTTTTACCACTGGCTTGCTCTTCTCACCACTGACTTGCTCTTCTCACCACTGACTTGCTCTCACCACTGGCTTGCTCCTTACACCACTTGCTTGTTCTCACCACCTGGCTTGCTCTTGCAATTTGCTTGCTCTCACCACTGGCTTGTTCTCACCACTGGCTTGCTTCTCTCACCACTGGCTTGCTCTCACCACTGGTTTGTTCTAACCACTGGTCTGCTTTCACCACTGGCTTGCTCCTTTCACCACTTGCTTGTTTTGAACACTTGCTTATTCTCAACAGCCTGGTTCTTACCACTGTCTGGTTCTTACTACTGGCTTGCTCTCACCACTGGCTTGCTCCTCTCACCACTTGCTTGTTTTCACCACCTGACTTGCTCTTGCGTTTGGCTTGCTCTCACCACTTGCTTGCTCTTACCACTGGCTTGCTCTCACCACTGGCTTTCACTACTTGCTTGTTCTGACCACTGGCTTGCTCCTTTCACCACTTGCTTGTTCTCACCACCTGGCTTGCTCTTGCGTTTGGCTTGCTCTTGCCACTGACTTGCTCTCAGCATTGGCTTGCTCCTTCAACCACTGGTTTGCTCTCACCACTGGCTTGCTCCTTTCACAACTTGCTTGTTCTCACCACATGTTTGCTCTCACCACTGGCTTGCTCCTTTCACAACTTGCTTGTTCTCACCACATGTTTGCTCTCACCACTAGCTTGCTCTCGTCACCGGCTTGCTCTCACCACTGGCTTGCTCCTCTCACCACTGGCTTGCTCTCACCAGCATTATGCTCCTCTCACCACTGGCTTGCTCCTCTCACAACTTGCTTGTTCTCAGCACTGGTTAACTCTCACCACTAGCTTACTCTCACCACCGGTTTGCTCTCACCACAGGCTTGCTCTCAACACTGGCTTGCTCCTCTCATCACTAACTTGCTCTCACCACTGACTTGCTCTCACCACTGGCTTGCTCCTCTCACCACTGGCTTGCTGTCACCACTGGCTTGCTCCTCTCATCACTGGCTTGCTCTCACCACTGGCTTGCTCTCAACACTGGCTTGCTCCTCTCATCACTGACTTGCTCTCACCACTGACTTGCTCTCACCACTGGCTTGCTCCTCTCACCACTAGCTTACTCTCACCACCGGCTTGCTCTCACCACTGGCTTGCTCTCAACACTGGCTTGATCCTCTCATCATTGGCTTGCTCTCACCACTGGCTTGCTCTCACCACTGGCTTGCTCTCAACACTAGCTTGCTCCTCTCATCATTGGCTTGCTCTGACCACTGGCTTGCTCCTCTCACCATTGTCACCAATATCATTCTCCTCTCACCACTTGCTTGCTCTCACCACTTGCTTGCTCTCACCACTTGCTTGTTCTCACCACTGGTTTGCTCTCACCACTAGCTTGCTCTCACCACTAGCTTGCTCTCACCACTGGCTTGCTCATCTCACCACTGGCTTGCTCCTCTCACCACTGGTTTGCTCTCAACACTAGCTTGCTCTCAACACTGGCTTCCTCTCACCACTGGCTTGCTCCTTTCACAACTTGCTTGTTCTCACCATTGGTTTGCTCTCACCACTAGCTTGCTCTCTCCATTAGCTTGCTCTCACCACTGGCTAGCTTGCTCCTCTCATCACTTGTTTATTCTGAACACTTGCTTATTCTCACCACTGTGTGGTTCTTACCACTGGCTTGCTCTCTCCACTTGCTTGCTCCTCTCACCACTTGCTTGCTCCTCTCACCACTACCTTGTTCCTCTTACCACTATCTTGCTATCACGACTACCTTGCCCCTCTCACCACTACCTTGCTCCTCTCACCACTAGCTTGCTCCTCTCACCACTAGCTTGCTCCTCTCACCACTGGCTTGCTCCTTTCACAACTTGCTTGTTCTCACCATTGGTTTGCTCTCTCCATTAGCTTGCTCTCACCACTGGCTAGCTTGCTCCTCTCATCACTTGCTTATTCTGAACACTTGCTTATTCTCACCACTGTCTGGTTCTTACCACTGGCTTGCTCTCTCTACTTGCTTGCTCCTCTCACCACTTGCTTGCTCCTCTCACCACTACCTTGTTCCTCTTACCACTATCTTGCTATCACGACTACCTTGCCCCTCTCACCACTACCTTGCTCCTCTCACCACTAGCTTGCTCCTCTCACCACTAGCTTGCTCCTCTCACCACTAGCTTGCTCCTCTCACCACTAGCTTGCTCCTCTCACCGCTGGCTTGCTCCTTTCACCTGGAGCTTGCTCCCCTCACCACTACCCTGCTCCTTTCACCGCTAGCTTGCTCCTCTCACCACTAGCTTGCTCCCCTCACCATTACCTTGCTCTCACCACTACCATTTTCTCTTGATTGCTCCTCTCACCCCTTCCTAGCTCCCCGTACTACTGGTTTGCTCCTCTCACTATTGGCTTTCTCTCCACCTGATTGTTCTCACCACTTGTTTGCTCCTCTCACCACTGACTTGCTCCTCTCACCTCTACCTTGCTCCTCTCACCACTTGCTTGCTCCTCTCACCACTTGCTTGTTCTCACCACCTAGCTTGATCTTGTGTTTGGCATGTTCTCACCAATTGCTTGCCCTCACCACTGGCTTGCTCCTCTCACAACTGACTTGCTCTCATCACTGGCTTGCTCCTCTCAACACTGGCTAGTTATCACCATTGGCTTGCTCTCGCCACTAGCTTGCTCTCGCCACCGGCTATTTCTCACCACTGGTTTGTTCACATCCCTAGCTTGCTCTCATCACTAGCTTGCTCCTCTCACCACTACCTTGCTCCTCTCATCACCAATTGCTTTCCCTCACCTCTGGCTTTCTCCTCTCACAACTGACTTGCTCTCACCACTGGCTTGCTCCTCTCAACACTGGCTAGTTATCACCATTGGCTTGCTCTCACCACTAGCTTGCTCTCACCACCGGCTATTTCTCACCACTGGTTTGCTCTCACCACTTGCTTGCTTTCACCACTGGCTTGCTCACATCCCTGGCTTGCTCTCATCACTAGCTTGCTCTCATCACTAGCTTGCTCCTCTCACCTCTACCTTGCTCTTCTCACCAATACCTTGCTCCTCTCACCACTACCTTGCTTCTCTCACCACTGGCTTGCTGTCACCACCTGCTTGATCTCAACACCTGTTTGCTCTCACAATTAGCTTGCTCCTCTCACCACTAGCTTGCTCCTCTCACCACTACTTTGCTCCTCTCACCACTTCCTTGCTCTCACCACTGGCTTGCAATCACCACCTGCTTGCTCTCATCACCTGTTTACTCTCACCACTTCCTTGCTCTCACCACTGGCTTGCAATCATCACCTGCTTGCTCTCATCACCTGTTTGCCTTCACCACCTGCTTGCTCTCACCACTGGGGTGTTCTCACCACATGTTTGCTCTCACCACCTGCTTGCTCTCACCACTACCTTGTTTCTCTCACCACTACCTTGCTCCTCCCACCACTACCTTTCTTCCGGTTCTGGATATATTACCGGCGACTCCCGGTTGTATTTAACATTTTAAAACAAACAAGGCTTTTAGCTGGTGCATCCCAGTTTGTTAGGGTGCCACTACGGTTGTCTTCCTGGTTTGCAAACTGGGGTCCAACCGGGATGTCAAATCAGGAGAGTGAGAATGGGACTTAAGTTATATAAATAATAATTATTTTCAGTTGTTTAATGTCTCTGTAAATGTTTTGATAAAACAGTACACAGGAGTCATGTCCATGTGAGCGACAGCCATCCATAGGTGCTGGTTTGCTTGAAAAAAATCTGGGGATCCGAATACTCAGAACTATATTCACCCTGCTAAATTATTTGAAGCAACTCATAAAAATCAAATAATTCAGGTCTAATTGCCGATTAGTGTTATAGGTAGGTGTCAGCAAATATAACTGAATCCAAACTAAAGAATATATTATTGACCTATTTGTTGGTATTTCATCTGTCTTGCAGCCAATTAGCATTTACTTTTATGTATACATTAATTCTATTCAGTTGCTAAGATGAATATTAAACAATGCTAATTGGTGTGGAAGGAAGGATGGCCATGTGTTGATGTTGGCATAGAATCCTGTGAATGCAATATGAAACTGGACATCTTAAATTTGGAACTGATTAAGGTTTCAATTACAGTATGTATTGCAGTAAGTGTTATGCAAACTCCATGTTTGTTTGTTTGTAAGTCAGTCTGTTGGGTTCAGGATGACTGCTTAAGTTCAGAAAGAGATATTGTAATGGACCTTGCTTTGTTGCAATTATTGTGAATACAGCAAGCAAGTTCCAAAGTGGGGCTGGTTGGATGACCAGGGTCAATGTCACCAGTACTAAAAATAACAAATCCGTTTCTGCTTGATAACTGAGGAATGAGATATTGTGAGGAAACATTGCTGAGAACAATCATCATGAATGAAGGCGTGTGAATACTTTGCTTGGATTGAATTAGTGTTAGTGGTGTCAAGGCCACTCTTACTTAAAATAGATCTTATTTTAGGAATGAAATTTGACCAAATGTTGTTTTGTATATCTAGACATTGTATGTCACTATCAAGGCTAATGTTTTGGTCAGACACTCATGTGAATCATTGAATGCTGTTTTTCATGCTCATATAATCTTAAAAGAAAGGCTCCATACTAACACTAATCTGCTTGCCCGAGGTCAGTGGAAATCAAGAAGGACCAGTGAAAGTCTAGGAGGACTGTTTTGTTTACAAAGTTGATGCTTCTTTTCTGTCAGACCAGTGACCAAATTCTTTTCTGTCAGATCAGTGACCAAATTAGTTAAGTATCGGGCCATGAAATGTTTTTAAAATCAAATGTCTTATTCATGGTTTTGTGTTTATTGAGGATACTTAATTTTTCAGTTTAGAAGTTGTGGTAAATCTGGTAAATCGTTCCTAACTTGATTGATGGTACTTGTGAACCAAGATGTAATTATGCCAGGAGACTGAAGGTAAGTAGTTGGGTCATTTGTGGTATTAATTTGCTTCTTACTCTCAGTACCAATGGCACACTGACTGTTTCACCAGCTATAACATAGTCTTGGTGAAACACTGACTCGTTGACTGCCATCAAAACCTACCATCTCCTTAATGAATGTAGACCAAAACTCTTGCTGACTGAATGATACACTTCCTGACTGAATGATACACTTGCTGACTGAATAATACACTTCCTGACTGAATGATACACTTGCTGACTGAATGAAACACTTGCTGACAGAATGATACACTTCCTGACTGAATGATACACTTGCTGACTGAATGCTACACTTGCTGGCTGAATGAAACACTTGCTGACAGAATGATACACTTCCTGACTGAATGATACACTTGCTGACTGAATGCTACACTTGCTGGCTGAATGAAACACTTGCTGACTGAATGATACACTTCCTGACTGAATGATACACTTCCTGACTGAATGATACACTTGCTGACTGAATGCTACACTTGCTGGCTGAATGAAACACTTGCTGACAGAATGCTACACTTGCTGACTGAATGCTACACTTGCTGGCTGAATGAAACACTTGCTGGCTGAATGAAACACTTGCTGACTGAATGAAACACTTACTGACTGAATGATACACTTCCTGACTGAATGCTACACTTGCTGACTGAATGCTACACTTGCTGGCTGCATGAAACACTTGCTGACTGAATGATACACTTCCTGACTGAATGAAACACTTCCTGACTGAATGAAACACTTGCTGACTGAATGATACACTTCCTGACTGAATGATACACTTGCTGACTGAATGAAACACTTGCTGACTGAATGCTACACTTGCTGGCTGAATGAAACACTTGCTGACAGAATGATACACTTGCTGACTGAATGAAACACTTACCGACAGAATGATAGACTTGTGGACTGAATGATACACTTGCTGACTGAATAAAACACTTGCTGACTGAATGATAGACTTCCTGACTGAATGATACACTTGCTGACTGAATGATACACTTGCTGACTGAATAATACACTTCCTGACTGAATGAAACACTTGCTGACTGAATGATACACTTACTGACAGAATGATACACTTACTGAATGAATGATACACTTGCTGACTGAATAATACACTTGCTGACTAAATGATACACTTGCTGAATGAATGATACACTTGCTGAATGAATGATACACTTGGCGACTCTTAAAAGACTGAATGAAACACTTACTGACTTAATGATACACTTACTGACTGAATGATACACTTGCTGACTGAATGATGCACTTGCTGGCTGAATGAAACACTTGCTGACTGAATGATACACTTCCTGACTGATTGATACACTTGCTGACTGAATGATACACTTGCCGACTCTTAACAGACTGAACGAAACACTTGCTGACAAAATGAAACACTTGCTGACAAAATGAAACTCTCTCTGAATCATTACTGACTGTATGAAACTCTTGCTGAATCATTACTGACAGAATGAAACACTTGCTGACTGCATGATACACTTGCTGATTAATAACTGATTAAGTGAAACATTTGTTCTGACTGACTGAAACACTTGCTGACTGTATGCAACTTTTGCTGACTTGTTACGGTCAGAATGAAACACTTGCTCACAGAATGAAACACTTGCTGACTGAATGATAAACTTGCTGACAGAATGAAACACTTACTGACTAAATGCTATACTTGCTGACTGACTGCAACTCTTGCTGACTCATTACAGGCAGAATGAAACATTTGCTGACAGAATGAAACACTTGCTCACTAAATTAATCGCTTGCTGATTCATTACTGATTGAAACACTTGCTGACAGAATGACACACTTGCTGACTGTATGAAACTCTTGCTGACAGAATGATACACTTGCTTACTGACTGAAACACTTGCTTACTGTATGAAACACTTGCTGACTAATAACTGATTAAGTGAAACATATTTGCTGACTGAATAAAACTCTTGCTGACTGAATGAAACACCTACTGACAGAATGATACACTTGCTTACTGACTGAAACACTTGCTTACTGTATGCAACTCTTGCTGATTCATTACGGATAGAATGAAACACTTGCTGACAGAATGAAACACTTGCTCACGGAATGAAACACTTACTGACTAAATGATACACTTGCTGACTGACTGAAACACTTGCTGACTATATGCAACTCTTGCTGACTCATTACGGACAGAATGAAACACTTGCTGACAGAACACATACTAGTTGAATGAAACATGCACTGATATTTTACTGGTGTATTGACTCTCACTGAATGCATAAGGAGGCCTAACTGAATGACCCCATGTGAAATTTAATGTGGAGAGAACTTAAATATTTACTAAGCTATACTAATGTGGTTTATAAGTCTTTATCTGTACTTACAAATTTTGATAGATCTCTGTTAATGCATATATTGATACATTTTTATTGCTACAATACTTTTATCCCACAAATGAAAAGTACCGGGTACTGGTAGCAGCAGTACATAGTATAATATCATTGACTCAGTAATAAATCTTACAATTTAACTATTTTTCAGACTAAGTTATGCCATTGAGTGGAATTAGGATTCTGACTATGGACTTCATAAAATTCTGGAGTACATGGACATTCCAGATCAGTTACTGGAGGAGTTTGATCCAGATAGAGGAGATTGAAATATTCTGTAACAGTGACTATGCCAACGAAAATAAGCCAGTCACTGAAAGAAGAAAAACAAAATGGACAGAATTAGAAGAAATTGTTTAGAATCCTATTGTACTTTGATGTTATGGGTTACCATCTTTGTTATTACTGAAAAGAAATCATTATGTTGTAGCCGATTTTCAGCTATAACCGACTTCCTTATAAGGGAGTGGTAGAACATTGAAATAAAGAAGGACAAAATCGGGGATTAGTTCATTCGCTTAAAGCAAGTTCCGTTGTATGAGAGTATGTGACAAATTTATTATGGCTTAATGCGTCTGTCAATTACTTTTTTGAAATTGCCAGGAATGTGCTATTTTGGTTTTGTCCAATTTCTCAATACTAGGTAATTGGAGATATTGACTTGAAGAAACGTTTGAGAAAATGAAAATTCATTTACCTTCCTGTAATTTAACCTAGCTAAATTTTTACACCACTTACCAATCACAAAACAAGTGTTGAGGACTAATATCTCTTATAGATTAGACAAACACAGTGACCAAAGATGATATAAATGTGGTCATCAATGCAGGGTGTCCAAAAAGAAAGCATACAGTTTCATTGTTTTTAAATAAAATCTTAACATTATGCTATTGCTTAGAAATTTTGCACATTGTTAGTCAAAAGATGTAGGATTTTTCTGGCACCAGTTTGAAAGTTGTTACGTGGAATTGTTTTTTAAAAAACCTCAATGACCATATTTGTCTGTGATGTCATTTTGACGTCATTTTCAATGTTTTTACAATGTCTGTACTTCTGATGTTCCCGTCTTGTATTGATTCTTTGAAAGTGTCCATAACATTTCACAAATGTCTAAACTGAGCATAGGCATGTTTGTGGGCTATTCATTAGCGATTCATATCGACAAATAGAAAGAAGTAAATCCATTCTGCTATTTGCCTTTGTTTAGCAATTCATTTCTCAACATCGCAGCAAATTTTATGTTTTGGATGATTTATGCTAGTGGAGGCAGAGTCACACATTGCTCAAAGTGCTCAAGGTGAGTTATTGTGATCACTCACCGTCCGTCTGTATATCCGTCTGTCGTCCTTCCACACTTTCAAACGATATCTCCTCTTAAACCATTTAGCCAATTTTGATGAAATTTTGCCAGATTGAACATGGCATTGGGGGATTTAGTAATTGATCAAATTATGGCCATGGGGTCAAAATTGGCCCCGCCCTTGGGGGTCACCAGTTTTACATACACTTATATAGGGAAAACATATAAAAATCTTCTTGTCTAAAACTACTATGCATAGAGCTTTGATATTTGGTATGAAGCATTATCAAGTGGTCCCCTACCAAGATTGCTCAAATTATGTCCCTGGGGTCAAAATTGGCCCCGCCCCGGGGGTCAACTTTTTTACATAGACTTATGTAGGGAAATCATATCAAAATCTTCTTGTCTAAAACTACAATGCCTAGAGCTTTGAAAATTTGGTATGTAGCATCATCTAGTGATTTTCTATTAAGATTGTTCAAATTATTCCCTTGGGTGAAAACTGCAGAGCTTCACTTATAATCATGTGAGCGATATAGAGCCATCATGGCCCTCTGACATTTAAAATCAGCATCACAATGCGCATCTTATGAACCTATTTTCATAAAAATCGGAAGTTGGCATGTTGAGCAAACCGAAGTTATAACAGCTTGTTTAACTATTAGTAAAGAGTAATTTTGCAACAGCTTTCCTTGTGTTGTCAAAATATAGATGTTTACTTGCAACCTTCTAAGTCAGCGATATGTGAAGGAGACACTTGGGATTGAATGAAGAGTTAATGAGTCTGGGTTACTGTTACAAAGCAAGTATCCAGTAACAGCTGACATGAAAACCATGTTTTGATTGAATTTCCATGTGTTGTAACCTTTGTGTATTTATACAAATAAACCTATACTTATATATTTATGTTGTGTTGTTTTTTAAATAGTTTTACTTGTATGTTTACATTTACTTAATGACACTGTCAGACCATAGATCTCAGTAGCTAGCCAGTCCGCATGGAGAAAGTATATAAAACCATACACACCTGCTTAACTTCATGATTCATTGTCTATATCTAACTTTGGTCGTATGTTTTCTTAAGCTGAATGTATTCAATCACTACAAACACAATCTATAGAGATTCGGGGTAAATTGATGTATACATATAGGACCCGTCAGGAGTTTCTTTTGAGAGCAACATTTCTTAAGAGTCTAGAAAACAAGCTATTTAGCTCGAATCCCTGGAGAAGTTTGGTTAGAACTGATGCCTTTGATAGGTAAGTGACAAGGTAGTTAAAATGGTTGCCATAGACTCATCTTTGTCAGACACAAATACATATTGACATGGGGATGTTTTCAGTGAATCACGGGATAAAATTGCATGGGTGCCTACTGACGTAAATGGGTTTCAACCTACCGAAAGATCAGGTGATTTAGCGTCAAAATTGCATGATAGGACAACGTATTATTATTTTTCAGGATTTCGATACTCGTTTTTACCTCTATACTTAAGAGATGGTCCATTATAACATAGCCTATCGCTATTGATTTCAACATCATCGTTATTTCTGCCAAATACATGGTTTATTATCGAAACATTTATTGCATACGATAATTTGAACAACTTTCACATTTGCACAATATAGCAAACACGCCTCGTGTTTTGTAACAATAGTAACATGTCCTGACTAGATCTACCACCTACAGATATCGGTTGGCGCTTTAGACAGAGTCCCAAAATGGTCAGTGATCGAGTCCTGACTAGATCTACCACCTATAGATACCGGTTGTCGTTTAGACAGAGTCCCAAAATGGTCATAGTGATCGAGTCCTGACTAGATCTACCACCTATAGATACCGGTTGTCGTTTAGACAGAGTCCCAAAATGGTCATAGTGATCGAACCCTGACTAGATCTATCACCTACATATACCGGTTGTATTTTAGACAGAGTCCCGAAATGGTCATTGTGATCGAGTCCTGACTAGATCCACCACCTACAGATACCGGTTGTCGTTTAGACAGAGTCGTGAAGTTGTCATAGTGATCGAGTCATGGCTATATATTCCACCTACAGATACCGGTTGTCGTTTAGACAGAGTCCCATAGTGGTCATTGTGATCGAGTCCTGACTAGATCCACCACCTACAGATACCGGTTGTCGTTTATACTGAGTCCCACAGTGGTCATTGTGATCGAGTCCTGACTAGAACTACCACCTACAGATACCGGTTGTCGTTTAGACAGAGTCCCACAGTGGTCATAGTGATCGAACCCTGACTAGATCCACCACCTACAGATACCGGTTGTCGTTTAGACTGAGTCCCACAGTGGTCATTGTGATCGAGTCCTGACTAGAACTACCACCTACAGATACCGGTTGTCGTTTAGACTGAGTCCCACAGTGGTCATTGTGATCGAGTCCTGACTAGAACTACCACCTACAGATACCGGTTGTCGCTTAGACAGAGTCCCACAGTGGTCATTGTGATCGAGTCCTGACTAGATCTATCACCTACAGATACCGGTTGTCGCTTAGACAGAGTCCCACAGTGGTCATTGTGATCGAGTCTTGAATAGATCTACCACATACAAATACCGGTTGTCGTTTAGACAGAGTTCCACAGTGGTCATTGTGATCGAGTCCTGACTAGATCTACCACCTACAGATACCGGTTGTCGTTTAGACAGAGTTCCACAGTGGTCATTGTGATCGAGTCCTGACTAGATCTACCACCTACAGATACCGGTTGTCGCTTAGACTGAGTCCCACAGTGGTCATTGTGATCGAGTCCTGACTAGATCTACCACCTACAGATACCGGTTGTCGCTTAGACTGAGTCCCACAGTGGTCATTGTGATCGAGTCCTGACTAGATCTACCACCTACAGATACCGGTTGGGTTCTTTTAATTAGCATAATTTAACAGTCGATATAGTATCTACTTTATTTATTACCCCAGTTGTATGTTTTTGTAGTCGGAGAGTATCACGAAGACGCTCGAGATGTAATACTGACACAAATTTAAAATACCGATATTGCACGACTTGCTTTCGGAAATTGATATATTCAAAGAAGAACCTTGTAATATATTCATGCTCGAAGGTCAGGATCACGTCACAATCGCCAAACTATAGTTACCCGCGCACGTGCACAAGTTGTTCATATCAACTTACTAACTCGCGCACGTGCGTCATTTGTTCAAGCCCGTGCGATTATAGATAACTCCACGAGCTGACATATAAAAACATATGTATGGTAGATATTTATGCAAATGTATACATAGATGATGAAAAGATACGAGGAATACACACTGGCGCAACAGCAGTCATTCATTGAAAATAAAATGAAAACATTGTCGATAGACGAAACATCAAGTCAAAACCCGTGTTGTAGCCCATCCTCGAAGAAAGACATTATAAAAACTTAAATAAACTAAAATGTGCTGCTGTTCCCATGGGCGAAGGAGCGTTTTCAACATGGTGGGACATTTTTCAACGGGAGTAAAAAAGATTTTTGCTCGTTTCGCTCGCAAAGTAAATTCATTATGTCAACATATGTTGACATCAACACACATTCTTGCAACAAAAAATACACTCGTACATAAATTGTAATCTTAAAAGTCCACAACCCTTCCATATTTTATATACTAACTTTTGAGTTTATTGTTATTGGTCTTTCCCCCTTGAACATTTCCTAAACAATAGATCACAATCTGGTGCATTCTACGCGTTCTGAAATAAAGAAATGTACTTTATTTGGTATTAAAAAAGAACCGAAATACAGAGAATTTAAGTTCTTACATTTAACCCAATTAAGTGCTTCCACAAAATATAAATTGCTCGATTTAGAGATTGTAGCTTAATGTGAAAACGTTTATTTCGAAGGCTTTATATATGATTGACAACATCTCAAAGTCGTAAAGGAGGTTTGGGGATGTTTAGAGTACAATGAACGTCACAAGTGTATATTTTGCAAACAATTGGTTTTGAGATATTTTTATGTAAAGAAGTTAAAAAAATTTTTTTATAGGTTTTCACCAAGAACTGAAGGCAAATTGCATATAACGATGTATATGAGGTCTAAAATTATACTTTTCGTCTGAATTATTGGGGGGGGGGGGTATGTTGCCCCTGTCCAGACACGGGGGCTGCCCCCCCCCCTGCTCCTACGCCCATGGTTCCATAGGTGATGTTTATAGACAGTTTAACTAAATACTTGCGGTCTAAGTACATGTATAATCGTACTAAATTAAAGTTTTTTTAGACATGTACATGTGTCAGTTCACCAGACTGTCAGTTATGTCAATCTCTCCACACATATAGTTGCTCCTCGGTTGTCGCATATGGAATATTCAGTCGGTAATGTTCAGAGGAATTTAAAATTAATGTTCCAGCGAGAATCGAACCCTTAAAGTTTTTTTGGACATGTACATGTGTCAGTTCACCAGACTGTAAGTTATGTCAATCTCTCCACACATATAGTTGCTCCTCGGTTGTCGCATATGGAATATTCAGTCGTTTATGTTCAGAGGAATTTAAAATTAATGTTCCAGCGAGAATCGAACCCTTAAAGTTAACAACCTATCATAGAAACCTGCCAACAAAAGGATTTTGCTGTTCCACATTGTGGCACTTACTAATAATGTAATAATATTATAAGGACGTAACGCACGCAACTGAGTACGTTTGTTTTTTCGTACACTCGTTATAAAACAGTAGTTCACACTACTTTCAATTTCACTCGATACATTACATATCATATATGCCAAATTATTAGTTATTGAATTGTCTACAATGTCATTTTGATTTGGGTTAATGTAAGATAGTATGTAGCCTACTGTCATAGAATTGGAGACAATACCCGACGGATATACAAAAATCCGTCTGCAATTTGTAACACAAACTATTGGTCGTCGGCATGAAATAACAGACGTTTTATTCAAAATGCCATGAACGTTGTGGGATACTTCACCGAGCGGCACCAGAAGTGATGTGTTTTAACATACAATCATGAAAAATCACTGGTGCAAAAAATAAAAATGTTAAATTATTAACTGTTAACACGAAAAAGTGCAAATTTGCAAAAAAATGCCGAAAATTATCCGAAAACGCATGATAACTTGATAAGTACGCAATAATGTTTTCATTTTTATACAAAAAAAATTTATCTCGTTTTTATATTATTACTTTTGTTATAAAATAAATAATTAAATCCCAATGCATTCTAGCCAATACTTTTCGAGATTATTAGAATCAAATGTGTGGAGAAAAAGTGTCCTACTCACGCGTCTTAGCGATGCGTTGTGGCATATACCAATATCGGAACTTAGTAATTTAATTAGTACAATCACGATTCAAAATGGAATTTGAAATGTTATCAGAGTGAAATCTTTATTTTTAAAAATCCTATAAGATTGCTATTAAAATAAACTTGATTCAATGCGTGGAGGGAGATTGTCCTACGACGCAATTTTGGATGTTTTGGATACTATTTGCAACGCAAGTTCTGATAGTGGACGAAAAACACAACACAAATAATCATTTTGAGAGATATTATGCATAGGCAATCAATATTTTTTGTACCCGTATATTCAAGAACAATGCAGAGTTTTCTTTTTCATAAAAAGTACATTTTTGTACATGGACAAGTGCGTAAGGGATTGAATACGTGAGTAAGATACTTAATTGTCAGCTTCGCATTTTCATGTGCGAGCTGTTGATATTTAAGAATAACGAAATACGATGTCAATAACTATTACAGATCTAACAACTACAAATACCGGTTGTCGTTAAGACAGGGTCCCACAGTGGTCATAGTGATCGAGTCCTAGCTACATATACCACCTCCAGATACCGGTTGTCGTTTAGACAGAGTCCCACAATGGTCAGCATAGTGATCAAACCCTGACTAAATCTACCACCTACAGATACCGGTTGTCGTTTAGACATAGTCCCACAGTGGTCATAGTGATCGAACCCTGACTAAATCTACCATCACAGATACCGGTTGTCGTTTAGACATAGTCCCACAGTGGTCATAGTGATCGAACCCTGACTAAATCTACCACCTACAGATACCGGTTGTCGTTTATATAGAGTCCCACAGTGGTCATAGTGATGGAACCCTGACTAAATCTATCACCTACATATACCGGTTGTCGTTTAGACAGAGTCCCATAGTGGTCATAGTGATCGAACCCTGACTAAATCTACCACTTACAGATACCGGTTGTCGTTTAGACAGAGTTCCACAGTGGTCATCGTGATCGAGCCCTGACTAGAACTATCACCTACAGATACCGGTTGTCGTTTAGACAGAGTCCCATAGTGGTCATCGTGATCGAGTCCTGACTAGATCTACCACCTACATATACCGGTTGTCGTTTAGACAGAGTCACACAGTGGTCATTGTGATCGAGTCATTCCCAGATCTACCACCTACAGATGCCGGTAGTCTTTTAGATATAGTCCTGAAGTCGTCAGAGTCTTACAATGGTCATAGTGGTCATTGTGATCGAGTCCTGACTAGATTTACCACCTACATATACCGGTTGCCGTTTAGACAGAGTCCCACAGTGGTCATAGTGATCGAACCCTGACTAAATCTACCACCTACAGATACCGGTTGTCGTTTCGACAGAGTCCCATAGTGGTCATAGTGATCGAACCCTGACTAGGTCTACCACCTACAGATACCGGTTGTCGTTTAGACAGAGTCTTACAATGATCATAGTGATCGAGTCCTGACTAGATCTACCACCTACAGATACCGGTTGTCGTTTAGACAGAGTCTTACAATGGTCATAGTGATCGAGTCCTGACTAGATCTACCACCTACAGATACCGGTTGTCGTTTAGACAGAGTTTTACAATGGTCATAGTGATCGAGTCCTGACTAGATCTACCACCTACAGATACTGGTTGTCGTTTAGACATAGTCCCACAGTGGTCATAGTGATCGAACCCTGACTAAATCTACCGCCTACAGATACCGGTTGTCGTTTAGACATAGTCCCACAGTGGTCATAGTGATCGAACCCTGACTAAATCTACCACCTACATATATCCGGTTGTCGTTTAGACAGAGTCACACAGTGGTCATTGTGATCGAGTCATTCCCAGATCTACCACCTACAGATGCCGGTAGTCGTTTAGATATAGTCGTGAAGTCGTCAGAGTCTTACAATGGTCATAGTGGTCATTGTGATCGAGTCCTGGCTAGATCTACCACCTACATATACCGGTTGCCGTTTAGACAGAGTCCCACAGTGGTCATAGTGATCGAACCCTGACTAAATCTACCACCTACAGATACAGGTTGTCGTTTCGACAGAGTCCCATAGTGGTCATAGTGATCGAACCCTGACTAGGTCTACCACCTACAGATACCGGTTGTCGTTTAGACAGAGTCTTACAATGATCATAGTGATCGAGTCCTGACTAGATCTACCACCTACAGATACCGGTTGTCGTTTAGACAGAGTCTTACAATGGTCATAGTGATCGAGTCCTGACTAGATCTACCACCTACAGATACCGGTTGTCGTTTAGACAGAGTTTTACAATGGTCATAGTGATCGAGTCCTGACTAGATCTACCACCTACAGATACTGGTTGTCGTTTAGACATAGTCCCACAGTGGTCATAGTGATCGAACCCTGACTAAATCTACCGCCTACAGATACCGGTTGTCGTTTAGACATAGTCCCACAGTGGTCATAGTGATCGAACCCTGACTAAATCTACCACCTACATATACCGGTTGTCGTTTAGATAGAGTCCCACAGTGGTCATAGTGATCGAACCCTGACTAAATCTACCACCTACAGATACCGGTTGTCGTTTAGACAGAGTCCCATAGTGGTCATAGTGATCGAACCCTGACTAAATCTACCACCTACAGATACCGGTTGTCGTTTAGACAGAGTCCCATAGTGGTCATAGTGATCGAACCCTGACTAGATCTACCACCTACAGATACCGGTTGTCGTTTAGACAGAGTCCCATAGTGGTCATAGTGATCGAACCCTGACTAGATCTACTACCTACAGATACCGGTTGACGTTTAGACAGAGTCACACAGTGGTCATTGTGATCGAGTATTGACTAGATCTACTACCTACAGATACCGGTTGTCGTTTAGACAGAGTCCCACAGTGGTCATAGTGTTCGAGTTCTGACTAGATCTACCACCTACAGATACCGGTTGTCGTTTAGACAGAGTCCCATAGTGGTCATAGTGGTCGAGTCATGCCCAGATCTACCACCTACAGATACCGGTTGTCGTTTAGACAGAGTCCCACAGTGATCATAGTGATCGAGTCCTGACTAGATCTACCACCTACAGATACCGGTTGTCGTTAAGACAGAGTCCCACAGTGGTCATAGTGATCGAGTCCTGACTAGATCTACCACCTACAGATACCGGTTGTCGTTTAGACAGAGTCCCACAGTGGTCATAGTGATCGAGTCCAGGCTACATCTACCACCTACAGATACCGGTTGTCGTTAAGACAGAGTCCCACAGTGGTCATCGTGTTCGAGTCCTGACTAGATCTACCACCTACAGATACCGGTTGTTGTTTAGACAGAGTCCCACAGTGGTGATCAGGGACGTAGCTGCCCATACGCAAATACGCACGTGCGTACGCTGTTTGAAAAACTGACAAAATATAAGAGATATAAAAATACAATAAAATGCAATGCCTAACCCATGGTGAGGCATATTTTCCATGTGATCAAACGTAATTGATATAGAAACTATCAAAAGTGTTTTGAATTGAATTTTTCTGACTTAATTTTAAATCACTTAAGTAGCTAAAATACAAAATTAATCATGTAGAAAACGTATTTGTGTTACAAGCATCTGTGGTAAATAATGCATTTTTTTCTTGCTCGCTTCGCTCGCACAATGCATTTATTGGTGTACAGTATGAATTAGAGATTAAGTTGGTGTGATACATCATGGACGTACATACGTACATGTGTCTATCCATTCCATGGATACATGTATGCTAGTCAGAGAATATGAAGTATTCCAAAGTAGCAACGTTCCTCACTACATGTATTTAGTTTTAACGTATTAATGTTTGTGTGTACTAAGGCCCTCATGTATATTGTGTTTTACCATACTCTTGTGAGCACTGAGTCACATCCTCCGTTAGAAGTATGGATAGCTCTAAATGTCCCCTCCACTAAACCCATTCATCTCCTTCACTTTTGCGATCATCCATGTGGTGGTGACAAGGCAACACGGACGAGCATGTGCCGAACAAAACGATAACAACAAACAACCTATTAGGCTCCTATATGGAGTACCAAGGAATGTCCTGGATAGATATAGGCACTTCAGAGCGACGGAATAACTCGGTCGAAAGACTCGGATAATCTCGGATCAGCACAGTATGTCCCGGGCTGTCGAGACTGACTTAACGCTACTAATTAAGCTTTAGCCACTTTTTTTAAGAAGTGTTCATTAGTGTCCTATTTAATGCCAAAACATTTAATATACGCGAGTATAAAACGAAATCGTACTAGTATGTTTTAAAAATATAGAAAATGGTATAGAACCAATGTTAATCATGCCATATATTACGCTATACTATGGTCTAAAACTACTCCAGAATGCACGTACGGCTTCGTAGAAATAAAAATAATCCCAGGGGGAGCATGCCCCCGGAACCCCCCCCCCCCCCCTATCAACTCTGCTTTGAGCATGTGCGTACTCTGAAAATATGCCCAGCTACGCCCCTGGTGATAGTGCTCGAACCCTGACTAAATCCACCACCTACAGATACCGGTTGTCGTTTAGTCTAATCATGCCCAGCATAGCCTTTATTTACTTTATTTCTACGGAGATATGGCAGGCCTATTCATGTGCCTCCCCCCGGATTTCAACCGCACACGCCAGATTAGATGGCAACCGCACTTATAACCACTGAGCTACGGAGGCAAATGCATAGTAGAATCTACGTACTTCTATCGACTAGACCAAGGTCCCTATGTTATTTTCTCACTACTAGTATTTGATATACCCCCCCCCCCCCCCCATTAACTTTGTACAATACTGGCCAATATTTAATTGGTATTTTAACCATTATGTTGTTTTAGGGGTGAAACTCGGACATTTTAGAGGTATCCAGGAACAATATAATTCTATAATTATATCGTTCCTGACGTCACTGTCATTTAAGCGTTTAGTTTGGGAAGTGCTATTTTCCATGCAGCGCCGTCCGTACACCTGCTTTTATAATTTAAGCCGCACCCATTTCCTACAGATACCGGTTGTCGGATAGAAGTGACCGACGGACACCGGGTAATCGGTCATGGGGAGGAGCTATGGCCGCCATTTTGATTATGGGCGGAGTAACGCCCGCCATGGATTGTTGACTTAGCAGACTGAAATATCTCATGATCTACTAGAGATTTTTCATAGATTTCTTAGCTTATTGAAATCTATCTGAAATTATCTCAACATCATCGTATTGCTATAAGACACCGGACTTGATTGCGCTCCCAAGAATGGTAATGTATTTATTCTTTATCACTAGACGAGTGCCATGTTGATACTTTCATTAGTTTTCGCGAGCGCCATTGACCTTGCTAAAATTTTAGAGATATAATACCCAAACAGGCTTTCTGTTTTGTTTGTTTGCCAGCATCATAGTCACAAGTCATTGTTATTCGACCTGTGGTGTGTCATGCTTTTACCTTTTTACTGAGTCGTTGACTCTTAACATTTCAACAATGCTCTTTTAGCCTCTTATTTCACTCACTAAAAAGTCACTTGCTTTTAATAGTTTTGTCTACTTTTTTACTCTTTTAACTTTATACTTACACTGCACTCATGTGCACATAATGCACCAGTCAGTTGCATCCACGGCCCCCCATCCCCGGGGATGGGCCTGGATTTTTACTTTTGGGTTGTCAAACCCCTACACTTTTACGGCCTGTGTCAGCGAGCGACAGCTGATGGTAAAATCTCTGGTATTTCCCTGACAATTGTTGTACATATAACTATAAATATTGTCCCCGGGGTATTGGTTCAGAGAAAAATTGTCCAACATTTCCCCGGCAGCGGGGGAAGCTGGAAGGTAAAAACACGGCCATTTCCCTGGCTTCCCCCCAAGGATCCCCTTGGGTGGGGGACATGGATCAAACTGACTGGTGCATAAAACCCACATCTTTTAGATGTCACTCACTCAGCCTTATCTTCAATAAAAAAAACATGTCGTAGAGGTAGCATTTTTGGATTTTTGTAATTCTTATGAAGAATGGCTACTCAGTTTACCTTAAAGATAACCAAGTACCACATTGGCCCTCTTTTGATGGTGCACTATTTCGCATGAGAGGCAAACATGTTCATGTCACAGTCGGTGTTCTAATATCACCCCATTTTAGGAAACAAGAGTAATGCTATCAGTTGGTTAACTTAAGTTAACTGTTGGCTTCAAACAATACCTTGTAATTAGAATGACAATACACAAAAACATTATGGAATACTGATCATGACTGTACTGCAAACCACGCCTCTTCAGTGACACAATGTTGAAGCTCAGCATACTTTCTCACAGCAATGAACCCATTGTGCAAACAAGAAAATGATATTTTACCTGCATGTTAAATAATTTCTTCAAGCATGTCATGGTAACCAGAATTATTATGATATTTATAATAAAAATGAAAAATTTCATCATTCTTTGGAAACAACATCAGTTTTTGCATTCTAGATTGTGAAAAATGGATTTTTTTTATTTTTGTAAAAAATAATTTAGTTGCCATGGTAACATTTAGACAACTTTTTTAAATGTTGTAGTGTCATACCAAGAAAAAACTTCTGTTCCAGCATTTTCAGTTGTTAAATCCCTATGGTGAAGTTGAATTTCATGTTGATGCACAAAATGTGTTTTATTGTTGTTTTAACTGTTTCCATGGCAACCAAATTTTGAAAAAGGTATGTTATAATTTTTCTGAACATTATTTGGAATAAAACTAATTTGTGTCAGATATTGTTTGAAGAATGTGTGGTTTTTCAATATTTTGGCAAAACGATCTTTTTTGTTGCCATGGCAACAGTTTAATTTTTTTTCAAAAATATAGGTAAATAACCTCTAAATGCCTACGCGGACCAAATTCAGATATAGTCAAATAGTCTGTTAAAAAACTTTAAAGCGACTGGAAATGGGGGTATGTCTTGACAAATCAGCATCAGAATCATGAAATTGGTGTTAAATGCTTTGTATGCATGTATGTGATGTAGTGAAATGGTTTTATTCAGAAATATTTTGTATTCTGGCTTAAATATGAAAGTGAAAGTAAGGTTGGGGCTAACGGACAGTGAGTAAATCCGTACATGTGAGAAAATCTGTTCACCGCGTTTGACGAACCAAATTTTTCTTATATGATACATGACCCCCTACTTTTTTTTTCATTTTCTTCAAGCTGGATGCTATTTCTATTGATTAAAAGATTTTGAGAGGGCCCCATGAACAAAAAGTTGACATTTTTTTTGGCTGACCTAGGTCACTTTACATTGAGTTAAAGAACAACTCTATTTGGTGGTTTGTGACCTAAAGACATGCAAAATTCCTCCAAAATCATGTTTTCATTTTTTTGCATTTAAATGAATGGAAATGCACTCAAGATGGGGTTTTAACCACTTTTATCTGTGTAAAATGTCTAAAAAAGTGAAAATTTAGATTTTTATCATGAAAAATCCAGAAAACTTCAGATTTATTTTTTCTTAAATTGACATTTTTATGTGAATGTTGCCCTTATTTTAGTACCAGACAAGGATAATTGTTATTAAATATGAAGAATAGACATATTATTAGGCATCTAAAGCAAAATTGCGGTTCAGAATACCATTTTCGCACAAATACAACCCCATTTCATGTCAATATTCATACCATTAGACAGGCGCTGACCAAATTTCTCCTTAAAGGGCATATGCGGGTTTGTAATTTTTTCTGGAATTCATGCCCAATCTGTCTAGAATTGATTGTTTCGTGTTGCATATATGTAGTAGCATTGAAAAAAGTGCAAAAAACACTTAAACAACCCAAAAAGGGTTGCCTTAAGGTAAATAACCTCTAAATGCCTACGCGGACTAAATTCAGATACAGTCAAATAGTCTGTTAAAAAACTTTAAAGCGACTGGAAATGGGGTTTGTCTTGACAAATCAGCATCAGAATCATGAAATTGGTGTTATATGCTTTGTATGCATGTATGTGATGTAGTGAAATGGTTTTATTCAGAAATATTTTGTATTCTGGCTTAAATGTGAAAGTGAAAGTAAGGTTGGGGCTAACGGACAGTGAGTAAATCCGTACATGTGAGAAAATCTGTTCACCACGTTTGACGAACCAAATTTTTCTTATATGATACATGACCCCCCTACTTTTTTTTCATTTTCTTCAAGCTGGATGCTATTTCTATTGATTAAAAGATTTTGAGAGGGCCCCATGGACAAAAAGTTGACATTTTTTTTGGCTGACCTAGGTCACTTTACATTGAGTTAAAGAACAACTCTATTTGGTGGTTTGTGACCTAAATGTATAAAAATATGTAAAAGTGATGTTTTTACAATACATTAAACCATTTCCATAAAGTTGGAGACATGAAACCAATATTGGCTTCCCTGACTCAACTTCTTCATTTATAATTGACACAAACATTAAATTTGTAGATCTTCCACCAAAAAAGCAATTAGTTGTCTTATTAAAACATCCATAAAATCGGAACGACTTGAGATATTTGTTTGCAGTAATGCATCAGTCAGTTGCATCCACAGCCACCTTACCCCAGGGATGGGCGGGGATTTTTACTTTTGGGTTGTCAATATCCCCGTTCCAAGAGGGGGGACAGCTAATGGTTAAATCTCCGATATTTCCCAGACTCCTGCCAACTAAATTTTGTCCCCAGGGTATTGGTTCGGAGAGAACAGTGCGGTGCGAGGGAAGCTGGAAGGTAAAAACACAGCCATTTCCCCAGCTAATGCTGCTATCTACTGTCCATCCCCAGGTGGGTGCATGAACGCAACTGACTGGTACATTATGTGACATTGAATGTTGATCAATACACGTTAATAAAATTGTTTATATTAAAAAAAAAGCATTATTGAACTTATATCTAGTAAATATGTTAATTATGTTTATAGATTATAGCTGTTTATCGGTATATTTAATTGTTATTCAGATAAATACTGGGAGAACATTGTTGTTGACACATCAGAATGGACTGGATTCTTTGATGTCCATACTAACTTATTTGTGATAGACACAGATGGACCTTAAATCAAGATGTTGAACTGATTTTGATGGAAGCAGTACCCTTTTCATGGAGAACATGTGTACAGTATAAAGTGATTACTGATTTAAATTATCATTACACCCACACCCCCACTTTTAAGGGATTTACTGGTCAGATTACACCAGAAATGAGATGTCAAGAGTGATTAATACAGGTTGGAATATAACTTGTTTCACAGTAAAAATATTATTATACTTGTAGAATAAACTAATTTCAGGAACATTACTGTCATTAGTAAGTTTAGTTAGCACTCATAGTGCTTTTTTTAATCAGATTAATCTATGAATATTAGCATAGTTATGGTCCTTAAAATGATTCAATTAGGATTGTATTGCAGGTCACATGCATTTAAGCTAGAGTCTCCAAACATCATTACACTGGGTACACCTTCTATTTTTAGAACTGGAAAAATCTCAACTAGCGCATTGCATAGAACATTGTCACATTCAGGTTGTCATCATTTTCTTTTCAAATGAAAAATTGGTACTGGCTATTTTGTTTACTAAGTGGGGAATCTTTTCAAAGAATACGATGACAACATGAACTTGGCAACCCTAAGGCATACGCTGCACTATGGATCACTAGTTGGTAGATAAAATATCAAATATTTACCTCCTCGAAACTGAAAATCACCCGTCTCAAGTTACGGTTTTTCCAGTCCTAAAATAGACGGTGTACCAAGTGATAAGAACATTATTCATCATGCTTGGTCAGGAATGTTGTTACATAGATTCATCAGGAGAAGCACTACAAGTGAATTATTATATAAATCATTTTTTTATAATTTATTTTTCAGTTTGGAAATTTAAGGAAAGCTGTGGATTTATTGCCATCACTGCTTACCTGTGGAGGATGGAGGAAGTCTGCTACATGCTTAAGCAGGAGTAACCAGGGGATTTACTTGCAAGTAAGAATTTAAACTGATTAAACATGTTATGGTATTATCTGGTGATTGACTCCATTGATTCAGTTGCTTACTAGACTCCACTGTCTGACTGACTGATAAAACAACCATTACAATAGGATGACTAACTGCAAGGATTGACTGACTGACAAAGCTGATTGACTCCTAATTAACTGATATCTCTGATTGATTGACTCCCCTTATAAATTCACTTCACTGATTAACTCAATTGACTGACTCCTAAATAACTTACTGACCCCACTGATTGACAGACTGAATCAACCGATTGACCCAATACTAGTAGATTGACTGTCGCCTTAGATTTACTCACTGACTGACTCCACTCATTAATGGACTTGATTCCACAGATTGACTGACTTGATGTATTTACTCCACTAATTGATTAACTGAATGACTTCACAGCTTGACTGCCTGCAGTGATTGATTGGCTGACTGCCTTGACCAATGGACACCTGCTCTAAAATTATTAAATTTCAATGGGATAATTCTTTTGTAAAAAAGACCATTTGATTGGGAGTAATTTCATGGTTACAATATCAATTTACTTCAGATACTATAAAACCACTAATATTTGAAGAAATCTACAGAAACAACAACAAAATGTTTCACAAATATTAAATGATTTTGCAGCAATTGTCTGACTTGAGTTCACTGATTTACTGACTTGATTATCTTGCATCACTGGTTGACTGACTCCACAGTTAGATTAACTTGTTTCCTCTGTTTGATTTACTGTACTGATTTTATCCACTAATTGACTGCCTTGACTCATCTGATTGCCTTACTGACTCCATTGATTGACTAGCTGATTGACAGACTTAACTGACTGACTGAATCAACTAATTGGCTGACTGACTCAACTTATTGACTGGATGACTGACTAACTTCACTACTTGACTGTCTGGCTCCACTAATTGACTGACCAACTTCATTGGCTGACTGATTCCACTTATTGATTGATTTGACTGGGTGAATTCACTGATTCACTGGTGGACTCCACTGATTGACTGGGTTGAATTCATTGATTGACTGGCTTAATCCACTGATTGACTAGGTGAATGGCTCCACTGATTGACTGGCTGATTCCTCTGATTAACTGGCTGGCTCCGCTAATTGACTTGCTGACTCCACTAATTGACTGGGTTGAATTCATTGATTGACTGGCTAAATCCACTGATTGACTGGATGAATGGCTCCACTGATTGACCGACTGACTCCACTTATTGACTGACTGGCTGACTCCACTAATTGACTGGCTGACTCCACTAATTGACTGGCTGGCTCCACTAATTGACTGGCTGACTCCACTGATTGACTGGCTGATTCCTCTGATTAACTGGCTGGCTCCGCTAATTGACTTGCTGACTCCACTGATTGACTGGCTGAATTCACTGATTGACTGACTGACTCCACTAATTGACTGACTGATTCCACTTATTGATTGATTTGACTGGGTGAATTCACTGATTCACTGGTGGACTCCACTGATTGACTGGGTTGAATTCATTGATTGACTGGCTAAATCCACTGATTGACTAGGTGAATGGCTCCACTGATTGACTGGCTGATTCCTCTGATTAACTGGCTGGCTCCGCTAATTGACTTGCTGACTCCACTAATTGACTGGGTTGAATTCATTGATTGACTGGCTAAATCCACTGATTGACTGGATGAATGGCTCCACTGATTGACCGACTGACTCCACTTATTGACTGACTGGCTGACTCCACTAATTGACTGGCTGACTCCACTAATTGACTGGCTGGCTCCACTAATTGACTGGCTGACTCCACTGATTGACTGGCTGATTCCTCTGATTAACTGGCTGGCTCCGCTAATTGACTTGCTGACTCCACTGATTGACTGGCTGAATTCACTGATTGACTGACTGACTCCACTAATTGACTGACTGACTCCACTAATTGACTGACTGACTCCACTAATTGACTGACTGACTCCACTAATTGACTGACTGACTCCACTGATTGACTGGCTGACTCCACTGATTGACTGGCTGACTCCACTGATTGACTGACTCCACTGATTGACTGGCTGACTCCACTGATTGACTGGCTGACTCCACTGATTGACTGACTCCACTGATTGACTGGCTGACTCCACTGATTGACTGGCTGACTCCACTGATTGACTGGCTGACTCCACTGATTGACTGACTGACTCCACTGATTGACTGGCTGACTCCACTGATTGACTGGCTGACTCCACTGATTGACTGACTCCACTGATTGACTGGCTGCCTCCACTAATTGACTTGTTGACTCCACTGATTGACTGGCTGACTCCACTGATTGACTGACTGACGCCACTGATTGGCTGGCTGACTCCACTGATTGACTGACTGACTCCACTGATTGACTGGCTGACTCCACTGATTGACTGGCTGACTCCACTGATTGACTGGCTGACTCCACTGATTGACTGACTCCACTGATTGACTGACTGACTCCACTGATTGACTGACTGACTCCACTGATTGACTGACTGACTCCACTAATTGACTGACTGACTCCACTAATTGACTGACTGACTCCACTAATTGACTGACAGACTCCACTAATTGACTGACAGACTCCACTGATTGACTGTCGGACTCCACTTATTGACTGGCTGCCTCCACTGATTGACTGACTGACTCCACTTATTGACTGGCTGACTCCACTGATTGACTGGCTGGCTCCGCTAATTGACTGACTGACTCCACTAATTGACTGGCTGAATCCACTGATTGACTGGCTGAATTCACTGATTGACTGGCTGCCTCCACTAATTGACTTGTTGACTCCACTGATTGACTGGCTGACTCCACTGATTGACTGGCTGACTCCACTGATTGACTGGCTGACTCCACTGATTGACTGGCTGACTCCACTGATTGACTGGCTGACTCCACTAATTGACTTGTTGACTCCACTGATTGACTGGCTGACTCCACTGATTGACTGGCTGACTCCACTGATTGACTGGCTGCCTCCACTAATTGACTGACTAACTCCACTGATTGACTGACTGACTCCACTGATTGACTGACTGACTCCACTGATTGACTGGCCGAACTCACTGATTGACTGGCTTAATTCACTGATTGACTGGCTGAATTCACTGATTGACTGGCTGAATTTACTGATTGACTGGCTGAATTCACTGATTGACTGGCTGCCTCCACTGATTGACTGGCTTAATTCACTGATTGACTGGCTAACTCCACTAATTGACTGACTGACTCCACTGATTGACTTGCTGACTCCACTGATTGACTGGCTGAATTCACTGATTGACTGGCTGACTCCACTAATTGACTGGCTGACTCCACTGATTGACTGGCTGCCTCCACTGATTGACTGGCTGAATTCACTGATTGACTGGCTAACTCCGCTAATTGACTGGTTGACTCCACTAATTGACTGGCTGGCTCTGCTGATTGACTGGCTGGCTCGCTTATTGACTGGCTGACTCCACTGATTGACTGGCTTGCTCCACTAATTGACTGGCTGGCTCCACTTAGCTTAGATCGCCTGTATAATTTGTTTAATTTAGGTGTGTCACTTGTAAACAATGTACAACTAAAATATGTATAGACAATACTTCGTCAGATTCACATACAGGACTCGCGTGTGTCATATTAAGTAGGTTGCAAATGCGTAAATATACCCTTAGGCGTATCACATGACTGTGTGTGAAATTGGCTGTTGCAAGAATAAAGTCTTATGAAATACGTTATTTTTTATGTAAACGTACAGCAAAAAGCACATTATAATGACTTCACGTTGATGCCACGCTAAATAACGTTAAAAACTCAACTTTTCTCGAATTACGTCGAAGAAAAATGATCCATCATGAGACAGTCTATGTAGGATAAGGAAATATCCCCCTCCGGCAAGCCTCGTCCCTGGTTAAAATCCGACCCCTCGGGTGAGATATCCTTATCCTACATAGAAGCTCATGGTGGATCCTTATACTCCCCAGGGAGACACAAACGTAGGTTTCCATTGGTAGCCCAGTTAAAATGTCAAAGGGTGCTTGAGCCGCTTAACAGCTGAAAAGAGCCTGAGAAAGTTGGTAACTTTTATTTATAAAGAAGCAAAGATTCTATTCAGACTGAGGTAGGACAGCCAGTCTGGATTTATTGTATCACATAAACTTGCTGTCACAACTGGAGGTTTGATGTCATTGGCCAATTAGACAGAAATCAACCTGTTGACGACTGTCTCAGTCGAACACAAAAACTCAAAACACTTTGTATGGTAAATTGTTATTATTTATGTTTCAGTTTAAAATGACAAGAAAACTGTTTGTCTGTGATACTTGATGAGTTTACTGCCAACACTTCATAATGGTGGAAGATGGAAGGAGTCTGTAAACAGACACAGCCAGGGGATATACTTATAATTATTATTGTGAGTTTTTTATCAGATTGTTATATATTGTTAGACTGACTCCATCAATTACCAGACTGACTGACTCAACAAATTGATTATGTCCCACAGCACTGATTGATTGACTCCACCAAATCAACTTACTGATTCCCTGACTACTGATTGACTGCATCCTCCTAATTATAAAACATATTGATTGATTAATAGACTGTCTTGAATCCATTGACTGAATAGTGATTTCTCTTATGACTGGCTTACTAAAGTTATGATCTGACTTATTTTACATTTCTGACTGACTTACTTTTAGTAACTGATTGGCTGACTGATTAATGGCCAATTCTACTAGTTGATTGACTTAACAAAGTAATCAGACATACTCCCAAATCACTGACAGACTTCAATGACTGGTTGACTTGACCCGGTTGATTGACTGACTTGATTTAACTCAACTGACTGACTTGGCTCGACCAACTGAAATAACTCCTGATTGACTTTAATTCACTAGCTTAAATTACTCCACTGACTGACTGACTCCAATGGCAGAGGTTAAATTCACTGACTTGACACCCCTGGCTGACTTGACTCCACAGACTGACTTACACCACTGGCTTACTTTATTCCATTGACTGACTTTACTCCGCATACTGACTTACTCCACTTGCTGACTTAACTCCACATACTGACTTTACTCCACTGACTTACTTTACTCAACAGGCTGGCTTTACTCCACAAGCTGACTTACTCCACATACTTACTTACTCCACTTGATGCTTTCACTCCACATACTGACTTTACTCCACTGGCTGACTTTATTCCATTGACTGATTTTACTCCATTGACTGACTTTACTCCAAATACTGTTTTACCCCACTTGCTGACTTAACTCATAAACTGACTTTACTCAATAGATTGACATGACTCTACATACTGACTTACTCCACTTGCTGACTTAACTCCACAGGCTGACTAACTCCATAGACTGACCAACTCCACTTGATGATTTCACTCCACAGACTGAATTAACTCCACAGACTGACTTTACTCAATATATTGAATTTACTTCACATTCTGACTTAACTCCACATACTGACTTAACTCCACAGGTTGACTTAACTCCACATACTGGCTTTACTCCATAAGAAGACTTTACTCCATGTACTGACTACTCCACATACTGACTTTACTCAATAGGTAGATTTTACTCAACATACTGACTTTACTCCACGTACTGACTTTATTCCATTGACTGACTTAAGTCCAAAGGCTGACTTAACTCCACAGACTGACTTTACTCCACATACTGTTTTTACTCAATAGATTGACTTTACTTCACATACTGACTTAACTCCACATACTGACTTACTCCACATACTAATTTTACTCCGCATACAGACTTTACTCCACATAATGACTTAACTCCACCGACTGACTAAACTCCACAAACTGACTTTACCCCACACACAGACTTTACTCCACTGATTGACTTTACTCCTAATACCGACTTTATTCAACATACTAACTTACTCTACTTGCTGAGTTTACTCCACATACTGACTTACTCCATTTGCTGACTTAAATCCACAGACTATCTTACTCCACTTGCTGACTTTAATCCACAGGTTGACTTTACTCCACAGATTGACTTTACTCCACATACTGACTTTACTCCATATGTAGACTTTATTTTACATACAAATGTATTCTATTGTTGTAGGTGTTAATTGACAATTTCTCTCGTAAGATTTTGACATAAGATTTTTTTTCATTTTTTATAACGAATATTCGGATACCAATATGCCATCCGGATAATCGAAAGTCGATGCGAATATCCGAATATCCAGATATTCGTTGACATCCTTAATTATAACCCAAAACTCTATATAGTTATACCCTACTACATAATGTTATGTCTTCATTTGTAATGAGATATTTTTGTGCCCCCTCATTTATAAGTGGGGGGCATATAGCATTGGTGCTGCCCTCTGTATGTATGATAACTTTGACAGATTTAAAACTACCTTGATGTGTAGTTGACCGTAAAGGATGGAATTTTAGCTGCAGCAATTTTTACCAGAGTTATGGCCCTTTGTTACTCTACTGTAAAATCATTTATTTTCGTGGGGGATTTTAATTTCGTGGATTTCGTGGTTCGCCTTCATCCATGAAATTAAATCCCATCTGAAATGCAAAAGCCACAAATTAACGTCCCATCAAATGGTATTTTTTAACTAAAACCATGAAATTTCATCCCATCAAAATTAAATTATTTTACAGTATATTCTATACCCCAATGGGGGCATATGTGTCGATGGACACAATTCTATTTCTCCATTATGTTGTTAATAGTATGATGGATTGTAGGAATTTTTTATTTGTTCATTTCAGAGAAGAATATCTTCTGACAATTATGATGATGGTGATGATTGATTTTAATAAGAAGATCTGTCTGAAGGCAACACTGGAAATCTGAAACACTCATTCACAGCCAGAAACACACAATTTCTGAATCAAATACTGATATACACACTGCCTGTCAGAAGCACTGAATGACAGTCTGAACACACCTGGCAGTCAGAACATAATCACTGACAGTCTGAACATACACTCTGACAGTCTCAACACACACACTGACGGTCTGAACACACACACACACACTGACAGTCTGAACATACACTCTGACAGTCTCAACATACCATGACAGTCTGAACACACCTGGCAGTCGGAACATAATCACTGACAGTCTGAACATACACTCTGACAGTCTCAACACACACACTGACAGTCTGAACACACACTCTGACAGTCTCAACATACCATGACAGTCTGAACACACTGACAGTCTGAACACACTCTGACAGTCTCAACACACACACTGACAGTCTGAACATACACTCTGACAGTCTCAACACACACACTGACAGTCTGAACATACACTCTGACAGTTTGAACATACACACTTACAGTCTCAACATTCACTCTGACAATCTGAACATACACTCTGGCAGTCTCAACATACACTCTGGCAGTCTGAACACAAACAGTGACAGTCTGGACACAAACACTGACAGTCTGAACACACACTGACAGTCTGAACACAAACACTGACAGTCTGAACACACACTGACAGTATGAACACACACACTGACAGTCTGAACACAAACACTGACAGTCTGAACACACTCACTGACAGTCTGAACATACACACTGACAGTATGAACACACACACTGACAGTCTGAACACACACACTGACAGTATGAACATACACACTGACGGTCTGAACATACACACTGACAGTATGAACATACACACTCACAGTCTGAACATACACACTGACAGTATGAACATACACTCTGACAGTCTGAACATACACACTGACAGTCTGAACACAAACACTGACAGTCTGAACACACACACTGACAGTCTGAACACACACACTGACAGTATGAACACACTCACTGACAGTCTGAACACAAACACTGACAGTCTGAACACACTCACTGACAGTCTGAACATACACTGACAGTCTGAACACACACACTGACAGTCTGAACACACACACACACTGACAGTCTGAACACACGCTGACAGTCTGAACACAAACACTGACAATCTGAACATACACTCTCGCAGTCTCAACATACACTCTGGCAGTCTGAACACACACTCTGACAGTCTCAACATACACACTGACAGTCTGAACACACACACTGACCGTCTGTACACAGACACACTGACAGTCTGAACACACACTCTGACAATCTGAACATACACTCTGACAGTCTGAACACACACACTGACCGTCTGAACACACACACTGACAGTCTGAACACTCACTGACAGTCTGAACACACACACTGACAGTCTTAACACACTCACTGACAGTCTGAACATACACTGACAGTCTGAACACTCACTGACAGTCTCAACATACACTCTGACAGTCTCAACATACACACTGACAGTCTGAACATTCACTGACAGTCTGAACACACGCTGACAGTATGAACACACACACTGACAGTCTGAACACACGCTGACAGTCTGAACACACACATTGACAGTCTGAACACACACTGACAGTATGAACACACACACTGACAGTCTGAACATACACTCACAGTCTGAACACACACACTGACAGTCTGAACATACACTCACAGTCTGAACACACACACTGACAGTCTGAACACACACTGACAATATGAACACACACACTGACAGTCTGAACATACACTCACAGTCTAAACACACACACTGACAGTCTGAACATACACTCACAGTCTGAACACACACACTGACAGTCTGAACACACACTGACAGTCTGAACACACACTCTGACAATCTGAACATACACTCTGACAGTCTGAACACACACACACTGACCGTCTGAACACACACACTGACAGTCTGAACACTCACTGACAGTCTGAACACACACACTGACAGTCTGAACACACTCACTGACAGTCTGAACATACACTGACAGTCTGAACACACACTGACAGTCTGAAAACACACTGACAGTATGAACACACAGACTGACAGTCTGAACATACACTCACAGTCTGAACACACACACTGACAGTCTGAACATACACACACAGTCTGAACACACACTGACAGTCTGAAAACACACTGACAGTATGAACACACAGACTGACAGTCTGAACATACACACTGACAGTCTGAACACACACACTGACAGTATGAACATACACACACTGACAGTCTGAACACACACTGACAGTATGAACACACACACTGACAGTCTGAACACACGCTGGCAGTCTTAACACACTCACTGACAGTCTGAACATACACACTGACAGTCTGAACATACACACACTGACAGTCTGAACACACGCTGACAGTCTGAACACACACACTGACAGTCTGAACACACGCTGACAGTCTGAACACACACACTGACAGTCTGAACACACGCTGACAGTATCAACACACACACTGACAGTCTGTACACAGACACACTGACAGTCTGAACACACACTCTGACAATCTGAACACACACACTGACAGTCTGAACACACTCACTGACAGTCTGAACATACACTGACAGTCTGAACACACACTGACAGTCTCAACATACACTCTGACAGTCTCAACATACACACTGACAGTCTCAACATACACTGACAGTCTGAACACACGCTGACAGTATGAACACAAACACTGACAGTCTGAACACACGCTGACAGTCTGAACACACACACTGACAGTCTGAACACACTCTGGCAGTCTGAACACAAACACTGACAGTCTGAACACACACACTGACAGTCTGAACATGCACTCACAGTCTAAACACACACACTGACAGTCTGAACACACACTGACAGTCTGAACACACACTCTGACAATCTGAACATACACTCTGACAGTCTGAACACACACACACTGACCGTCTGAACACACACACTGACAGTCTGAACACTCACTGACAGTCTGAACACACACACTGACAGTCTGAACACACTCACTGACAGTCTGAACATACACTGACAGTCTGAACACACACTGACAGTCTGAACACACACTGACAGTATGAACACACACACTGACAGTCTGAACATACACACACTGACAGTCTGAACACACACACTGACAGTCTGAACATACACACACTGACAGTCTGAACACACACTGACAGTATGAACACACACACTGACAGTCTGAACACACGCTGACAGTCTGAACACACTCACTGACAGTCTGAACATACACACTGACAGTCTGAACATACACACACTGACAGTCTGAACACACGCTGACAGTCTGAACACACACACTGACAGTCTGAACACACGCTGACAGTCTGAACACACACACTGACAGTCTGAACACACGCTGACAGTATGAACACACACACTGACAGTCTGAACACACGCTGACAGTCTGAACACACACACTGACAGTCTGAACACACACTGACAGTATGAACACACACACTGACAGTCTGAACACATGCTGACAGTCTGAACACACTCACTGACAGTCTGAACACACACACTGACAGTCTCAACATACACACTGACAGTCTGAACACACACACTGACAGTCTGTACACAGACACACTGACAGTCTGAACACACACTCTGACAATCTGAACATACACTCTGACAGTCTGAACACACACACACTGACCGTCTGAACACACACACTGACAGTCTGAACACACACACTGACCGTCTGAACACACACACTGACAGTCTGAACACACACTGACAATCTGAACCCTCCACTGCAAGATAAAACCACTATGACATTTTGGTGTATTCGATTTCTTTGTATCATTTGTATGAAGTACCAATTATTGACTACTGAATAAATATATGTAAAAATAGATTTGTGCTGTTTTTTGGAGTGACAAAGCATCCATTGTCATATGGGCTCTAACTCAATCTTACATTACTATTAATGATGTATAGCTGGAGGCATATATAGATGCATCTGTCCGTCTGTTCCTTACGAAATGTCGAAACTCAAGTTCTTTTTAAGCCTATCAAAGCATTGCTTTCAAACTTGGCATACTTGTTTACCATCATAAACAAGATACAATGTACACAATTTGGTAATATACTTTGTTAAAGCCACGTTACACTACCTGAATACTGGCTTATTACCTACACATACGAGGGTTGTACCAGTATTACGTAGGCTTTTGTCATACGTTCCATACCATTCATCATACAAACTATTAATTTTGTTTGGAGTGCAAATAATATTTACTGCATAAGTACGTGTAATTTCTAAGCCGTATCTAAGTTGGATCAAATTCTGCAGCTTCCATGGATAGATAGGGGTATGGTATGCGGGGCACGTCGACGGAACTTTCAGGATTAGTGAAGCTCCTAACTGTGTACATTGTAGCTATAAATATGGGCACAACCGTACACAAAACATACGAATGTTTATTAACTACCTAATAGGTGATAAAAGTTCCAATATATTACCAGTTATGTCGCATATAACCCTTATAATAGAACGTCGATGTGGTCCTAGAAAACGCTCGGTGACGTCGCATTCGCCGTTGGTTTTCGCCGTCGGTCCATGTCGTTTTATTCGGTCTCGACCATGATTGATGCGCTTGTGTCGTTTGAAAATCAGGTACTAGTAACTCGATGCACGAGATTAAGAGTTAGCAGGGTCCAACATTTTAATCGTTTGGTATGGTGTATTCCCGAGGTTCACACAAAACTTCATGTTGATGCGATTTCCAGCATATTTCGCTAACGTCATATTTCCACTGGTGTTGTTTTGTACCATAAATCAACAACAGTAACCTTTATAAAGGCGAAATTTACGGCGTACGTTCCAAGGATATTGTGCTTGTATTTCACGAAGTCGCGTTAAAATTAGACTTAATATCTGCGAGGTATAAGCAGTTGAATAATGCCAAAAATGATTTTAAAATTAGCTGCCCCGCCTATCCAACTATTGGTTACTATGGGAACAGATTAAATGGCTTATAAAATTCGGTTGGAGAATATTTTTACCGATTCTCTTGAAAAAGGTTTGAAGTATTTCTACGGCAAATTTGGTGATATTACATGCCTAAATAAAAATGTTATGACAAAAGTCTACGTAATTCTGCTACACCCCCGTACACAACAAATATCATACTGATACATGTACATTTTGGAAGACCACATGAGCTTCGACTACCATGTGTAGAAACTACCCATACTATGAAAACAGCTCAAAGTGTGTATACGTGTGAACTTTAATTTGAACCTGATTCATCAACGTTCTTTGACATGCCGTGATTTTCAAGGTGTCCAAAGTAATTATGTATGTGTCAGACAATGGCTCTACAATCTGACCCATTGCAGAGGGAAAATATGACAACAATCATGTTTTATTAGTTCAAACCCTTGTACCGGCTTGTAATAATAAATGTTTTAAGCATACATTTGTATTATGTCATACAGGGACCATTACCAACTTCAGTATTGCATTAACATGCATCAAGTCCATTGTCTCGTACAGGACCTTCTATTAAACAACATTATTCAGATAGTATGTCCAGTTGTGACCACCGTTTTAGTCACCCTTTTCACAACACTTTCGTAGATTCGCCATCGGTCATTCAAGTCTTGGAAGTTTGGACCTCGGTATATAAGGGAAAATTGCTTCTCTTCTCTCATACCCTGGTGTCGATTGGAGAACAGGAATGAGGTGTCGAGAGTGATTAATATGGGTTCACAATTGACCTTAAATAAATTAGTATAAACTAAGTCCTAAAAGCGTTTGCTGTTTCAAAACAGATATGTGTAAGGTAATGTCTTTGACAATTGCCTTTACTGTTTTACTTTTAGATGCATTGCCTACTCAGAATTCGACTACTCTTCCCTTTGTTATAGATGAAGAGTTTATGACTGTGTCTTGAGAATGGGTCTATGTTGTATGCTCGTGTTGTCTTAATATCAGTGCTAAACGATGCAAAGATATTTGGGTCGGGGTAGAAACGACTGGTTTTAATTTTTGTGAGTACAGTGCAAACTATCCAGAGCGGCACACAATTGAGCAACAACCTAACAAAAGTAACATAATCATTTAGTTTCAGAAGTGACAATTAACTACAAATGCATATAAAATACAAAAACAATGTACATTTGTATTTACATCTATCTAGAGTTACAACCTCCGTTCTAAAACAATCAAAGTTGGCGTTTCTCAAAGTGGTATTTTTATTTTAGCCATTATTTGTAGGAAAATGCGTTGTTCATTATTTTTAACTAGTGTCTGAAAGGCTGCACTTTCAATACAAAAAATAATGTGATGTTCGGTGTGTTCGGGAATCCATCGTCATTGACTCGACATATTCAGGAAGCCTCTTGCGAGGTTTCGAAATCCTTTAGACACCCCGAGTGGTTCCCGAAGGCACCGAATCAATGAATTCTACACACGAAAGATATGCTAATGATATGCCGATTATGATAACAATTAATGATGCCGAATAGTTGCCGAAGGTGCCTCTTGTTAACGGAGGGCATGCCGAGTCGAAGCCGTATTTCCCGACCTATACAAGAGCGACAGCCGAATTGATATCGTCAATTGCCCATATGGTTTATATTGGATACATATGGCTTTCAGCATGGTCCGAAAAGCAAGGACAAGCTAACAAATAAGGCTGTGTCATCCCCTATAAACCTATAGAAAACGATGGCACAACCTTATACCGCACAAACTTTGGCGGACAAAAGCAGAATGTAACACCAGTTTTCACGAAGGTGTTATGTTAGAACCTCCTTTCGTAAGTAGCCAGGGAAGAACGACAACAGACGACGTCTTATCTCTGTCTATGTCGTAAGTATAATGCTAAGACAAGGATTGCCCCTTTCCGTAATGCAACTGTATCAGAAAAGAAAGATGACGACATCGTGCTCAACTATTAACCGGTAAAAAGGTAGTATCTCTTCGATATTCTATCGGCATCGATTAGTGAACACTTCCGCATAGTATACAATGTAACCACAACCTTTCTACACGGTCGGGAAACAGTCGGGTCCAAATCCTGACATGTCGGCATGATTCACATTGAATTCGGCTACTTCGGATAGGTTTCGGGTTTATACTGCAACGTTTTTTTTATGTTGGTCCCCGAATTCAACCCGAACAAGTCCGGTGGTTTGCCCGGTCCGTTTTATTGATGCATGATAGTTAATTAATATTGAAAGTTGGTCTAGAACCAGATATGTGATCCACTACAAATAAATGTTCCCGAAAGTAGCAAAAAACTAATCAGCTTCCCTTCAGCCTATCAGCAGTGTCTAGTAATGCACGACCGACCGAATAGATTATATACATGTGCTTGTAATATTATACTTTTATTTCCTCCAATTGCATGAAGCATTGTTTTCAACGACGGGCTTAATTATCGTCTGCGATGGTTCATTGTACCAAATGTTTGCTACAGACCAAGCATTTCGCTCAGTTCATGAATTGTCTTATCACATTTCTTATCCCAACCACGGACGCTATTTTACAAAGGACCAAAAGCACAAGTTATATAGAGCAAATGTGTTGAATATTGGATTTATGCGATGACCAATCTACGCTACGATTGATTATTTGCGGCTTTATATCTTGAGTCAAACATTTTTTACCTTCAAAACAGCCATTGATCACAATCATGTGCAACTTTCGGGCAACATGGGTGCAGGTTCCTTTCAGATAGGTATACTGCCATGTAAAAGATCAAAACAGAAAGCAAAAACGCAGTGGTAGCTCTAGGTATTAGCTCTAGGTATACAGTATCAAGTTTTTCGCTCTAGATACGATATGTATGTACTAATGTCTAATATCAGATTAGTATTGATCTTTTATAACAGCTACCTCTGTAATAGTGGGCGCATTTAACGCGTTGAAATAAATTATATTGTAATTTCTTTGCGACCTCCCAAAATTGGCCATGCATACCCGTACCATGCGTACCCGGTAGGTCCACAAATAAAACAATCGCTAGACATTTCTCTTGAAAATTATTTAAGGTAGGAATAGAATGGGTTAGTTTTGTCATAGACTGAGGCTGTATGCGTGTTGAATAACTCTCCAGTGCAATGTTTAATACAAGGTTGTTGTATTGAATTGAATAAATACATGTAGATAACTTATTTATATCTCTTAAGGTTATGTATCATCATTTATCTGTGTGATTGTGGTGTGAACATGTTGTTAATGTTAGTCTTTGCTCTGTTGGTTAAGTTGAGTGCTATCCTTCCTGTCCGAGTTCCTATAGATTGGAAGACAGGATGAGGCGTATTTATTTTGCAAACATTGGTTCTTTGTCATTTATAAAACATTAGTTACTCGGTATAATTTGGATACATCATTATAGATCTAGGCCGAAATTCAATATAAAAATACCGAGTTTTGAGACTGGCATTTTTTCACTCATTTACTTTTACGAGCGTATGAGCGAAAATTTGGGGACGACATAAGGCTGTATGTTGTAATATTATTTCTTATGCCCGTGAATACATACAATCATCGGCGCATTTAATTCTGCTCTTTTCACCCCACGACGTCGTATACACTCTCACCCCACGGTGAAAGATTGTACGTTAAAATATTCTCTCGTTTATAGCCTAATAATAGTGTCCCAATGCAGGATGTCTGTTATATAGCATGTGATAGTTTGATATACTTTACTGATTACAGTCTGTACTTTAGGGGTAATGTCCAATGTCTGATGCTAAGATTGTTTTTAAAACCGAGTCTATATGGCACCGGGTAATCGGCTATAATGTCCAAAAACCGGATATTTGGTCTAAATAGATTCTGTTATATTAGATTATAGTTGCATTATAAACTTTGACCAATTACCGTCTGTCATTTATGAAGTTTAATGTGGATAAATCCTGTAAAATATAAAACGATAACCTGTCTTCTATTATAGATCTATATGACAGACGGTATGCCTAATCGGCTATCATGTCAAATTGTATTTTTGTCAACAAAACCCGAGGTCGTGTTTTTGAAACTTTTATTTGATCTACTATCATACATATTTGTTTAACATTGTTTAATAATTTCCGTATTATTCTTCAAAACGTTTGACAAATTAGTTTTATAGTCTACATGAATGCAGTTTAACCTTCAAGAATGGTTTTGTTTTGGCTTAAAACCGTGTTTTACTGTCCTTTAAACACTCCGTTAGACAGACGCTTGATGATACGCTCAAACGCTTGACGTAAAATTAATATTCATAGACACGCCCCTATCACCGATTACCGGGTGTCCGTTAGAATCTATCATAAATTTATCGGTCGTGCGCGCACGAACTACTAAATGATGGTATCCTTCGGTATCCCATGGTATCTTCAAGAAACAAAATAAACTCTTGGTATCGCATTTAATTATACTTTTGTTAATTTGTGATGATGATTTACATAAATCATGGTAATAATAGGGAAAATACATACACAAAATTAAATGTCCTAATTTTGTCTTTTTGGTGCCATTTTACCGTAATGTTCATTGAAAAGTGGTACAGTTCTGCCATAACTTCACAAACTGACTTATATATAATTCACGTCAGTTCTTCTTATTTTATATTCACTTTATCGTCATGTATATGATATGCAAATGGCAGCATTGTTTTAATGTCAGAATATAGTAAGGGAAGATGATGTGCCCTTTATTATAAAGAGGGACAATGTTTTTAAATTCCGTTTACATAAGAATTTGTTGAAATTTCGCGGCAGCAAACTAATGCCCTTTGAAGCCTCATTAAATGAATTAAGTAAAATCCACGTTTTTAAACACACATAGGTGTAGCTTATAATCATGGCCTTCAGTTGATGTATCATTTGCTCATGTTACGTATGCAATGTTGGTTGGTTGGTTCACGGCCTTCTGTAGCCGTAATATCGTCACAAGTACTTGTTTTATCCCAGGTAGTTGACATATAACGTCTCGCAGGTAGTTTACATAAAGTATACTTATTTAAAGCGCAGGTGAAGTTCGATTGGATTTGTTTGGGTATGCCTTGTTAGTTAGTGTTGAGTCTTGAATCTATTGGTTGCTATCAAAAATCGGTTAAGTTCACTGGTTATTGTATGTCGGAACTCTTCCTCGGATCATCAGGGCCAGTAGTGAGTAGGAGTTTTTCAGGCACCTCAGTTTGCCTGATCCCAAACATGTGAAGGATGGCAAAGAGTTCCTCTCTTTCTTTTTGATATAAAACACACCGGAGAAGGTAGTGTTCCTCAGTTTCAACTTCTCCACACTGATATGCTGGATTAACTTCAACCTCTATTCGTTACATATGGTGTGTAAGACTGTTGTGGCCACTCTGTAACTGTAAGAGAATTATTTGATGTTCACAATTATGGAAGTCGATTCCATCTTTGGTTTTAGATTTGAAATCAAATAGTCGCTTAGCCTTGTCTGTGTTTTCCCAGCGTCTTAGCCACTTAATTCCCACTGCTTCATTTGCTACTGAGTAAACTTCTGTCTGAGATTTGGGATGAGTGTCTTCTTCTCCTAAAGCAACTGCTACAGTAGCAGCCTCTTTAGCCAGTCTGTCCGCAATTTCATTTCCTTCTATAGAAGAATGTCTTGGGGACCAATTAAGATCAATAGTGACCTTTCTAACTCTGACCACAGCAGTTTAATGTCTTGTACCAGCTGGATATGATGCTAATAGCAGTTTGGCTGTCAGAAAATATCACGAGACGTTCTATTGATCTTCTTTTATTTTCATTCAATATGTACTGGAGTTATTTTGAAGGCCAACATTTCGCCCACTAAATTGAGGCTAGCTTGGATACCTAGTTTGTCATATAAATACAGTGAATGAAAGTATTGTATCTGGGTTTTCTTAGTTTAACATTTGGTGAATTATAGCTTTGGCCTTTGTTTCACAAATTATTCCAGTAGGATGGTTTTCGTCTGTTTGGCTTTAATGCTTCTAGGTAGGAGAATTCAGGCTCTATGCATTGTACGTCAATCTCTGTGAGGGAATGCATATCACTGACCTGCTGGAGCATTTTGGACATTGGTGTAGTCTTATTGTACTGATTGTGGTTTCTGAATCTGTTGAGGGACTGTTTAATCAATGAAGCATCATCTTTTGTTATAATTTTTGTACACTCCCTAACAAACCCATAATGACAATTATAATAATTTTGAGCGCCGTATAAGCGACATAAAAGAACGTAAAGCGGCGACGTTCGCTATGTGATGGTAATTAACGTCATTCATTACCATAACGCTATACAAGATGCACCATTAAATCGCAAATAGCTTCTACTTTCCACAGTACCAAATATGTCAACATTTTTTTAAAAGTAGTTATTACCTTTCCACTTTAAATGAATCAGGAACCATATCATTAACCTCCTGGTACAATGCGCGAGTATGTGTGAAATATCACTAAGTACAGTTTTTACATCACCAAATTGTCACCACTTCACCCCTGTGCAAATACCAAACAGATCCAAAGATGGTAACAAATGAACAAATTGATAACCTTCTACCGTTCTTGGTGGACGGGATTCGTGTCTATATAGCATAGCACTTCGCAAAAAATGTTTACAATGTCGAAAACTACTATCTACATTTATCTGTCAATAACATTAATATTTAATTAAAAAGAACTTGACATATTTTCGGTAGCGATTCCTCCCGCTTGTTCAATTTAACTCTCATTCACTCGTATCACTCGTTATGTATCTGACAAGCATTTTACTCACTTACTCTGCGGGAAGTTTCGTGTTAATTATGTTAACATTAAACAGTAACCGTTGTTGAATTAATACGAATATATATTTCTTTCATAAATGTGTAAATTATACCCCATTCTAATTGTTTATGGTGGACAATCATCACCGAACTTGCTAAAAAAATAAGATAAACAAGCATATATGAAAACTGGAAATGTCAGTATTTTACTAAAATAATTGAAAAAGATGTAGGGTTAACGCATGCTTTTTCGTGCTATTGCATCTGCAGAGTCCCGATGGACCCTTGGTGCCCAAGCCCGTCAGGGCGAGTGCATCAACACCCCCGAGGGACTCTGCAGACGTATTAACGCGAAAAGGCTTGCGTAAATGCTATTATAGCATAAAAACAACACTTTCTTAGTATGTTTTTTTCAAAATTATAACATTTTGGCGGGACATTTTGGGCGACGTCGGGAAAACAAACGCGACGCCGCTTAGCAAACTTTACGTCACATACAAGTTTGAGCGTCGATTCAAATACCAAGAAAACAGTGACATTTGGGGGTTTGTTTACGTTTATTATTTTACAATTATAGAAAATTGATAAATAGTTAAAATTAGAATGTGAATTACAGTTTATATAACGCTGTAAAACATTTATTTTCGTCGGCTGGGTCCTGAAATGAGCATACTTAAAACTGAACACCAACAGCGCGTGCGCGCGAGAATCATTACAATAACGTACCTGTCTTTTCCCGTTCAAGTATGAGCAAAATCACCGTTTTTATGCTATACATGTAATTAATAAAAGTGTGCCTTTCACGCGCATGTTAGTTTTATGTGACGGTACAAACTAGTATAAGTGTTTTTCTATCATTCATTTCGAAATACTGAAGCTTGAAATTTACTATAATTTTAACTAATGCAATGGAATAAGAAAGTGTACAGAAAGCACGAAAATTGGACGTGTTTTAAAATGAGGGTAGCTTCTATACATGACACTGTGTGGATACCGGGGGATACCATTATTTAGTAGTCGTCCTATTCACCAAAAACAATAAGGCGTGGCCTAAATATTGCATATTAATTAGGCAAAACTTTTTTGTTTCTACACAAATTTCAAAAAATTATAAGCAAAGGGAAATATGTGCACCAACATCAACAGGATGATTTTGGACGATCGTAATGCTAGTTTTTAGAAGTACGCAATTGAAGTTAGCTCTGTAATTCAGCAGTGGGCGGGACTAAGTATAGATGAATATTTAATTAGGTCCTGTTAACGCATAGACATTATCTACAAAATTTGTGTTTTTAGAGCGGACGATTTGGATTGCTAAAACAATTTGATGAATGGATCATCGAGGATAGTAGGCTACAAAAATGGTATAAATATTCCAAGTCGTAATTTTACAAGTTTATTTTACGATTTAGAAGGGATTTATCAAGCAATTCATTCGATGAAAGACAAAATGTGAAAACGAAAAGTGCTTGTTTTGTTTCGTTTCCCTCTTTGTCCGATGTATTCGATTATTCTATTGTAATGTAGGCTTTTGGTAATTTTGATCATGCTTTCCAACCTTTTCATTTCTTATGCTTTTACATTTAATGTTCTCTCTAGAACTCGTACTTTGATATCCAACTGCGATGTTTCGTCCCATGATATTTCGCCCTTAATTATTCGCACCCATATTGTTTCGACCTGGGAATCATACATGATTACGTGTTCCACCAACGGGTATTTAGACAGTGAGCATTGTCTCCTGCTTAGGGCTGGGATTTAGACAAAATAAAATGAAAATGTCTAATTCCCCTAGGTCGTCTCACAGTCTTCGCAAAAGTGAGAAAAAAAGGCCGGACATCCGGTCCTGCATAAAATAAATTTGGCCGGACCGAATCAATTTTGGCCGGACCGAACAATATTAATAGGAAAATGTGTTTCGGAAAATAACATACTATAGACAGAGTACAGTATAAGTATTCGTCAAATCAGCGTCTTCAATTACCAGACGATACGAAAATTTTGAAGGACATTCGGACCGGCGAGCTATACTTTTTGTCGGACCGAACTGATTTTCACCGGTCATGACCGCCGGTCCGGCGACTTTTGCGAAGACTGGTCTCACGGTCTGAATATTACCCGAGTTATAGCCCTTAGTTGGAGCCATACATTTTTGTATGACATTGTCAAATGATCAAGTTGAATTTGAAAAGTCTTTTTCAGAGTACGATAACTGAAGAAGAATCACCACAGAAACCAAAGGCCAAGTCAGGTGTGCGTGGTTTACGTGGTTTGGCACGTAAAAAGCCAGGTGTGCCCTCCCTGACAAAAGAGAGTTCCCAAGTATCGGGATTGTATTCGGGGTGTGTAAAGAAATGTTTTGATTCCATCAAGACAAACTCATTTAAATTGTCAGAAGAAGTCATCCATGCTATTGAAACAACTCAAGGTTTGTTTTAACTATGTTTAAGCTACAATGTACTTGTATACATGAACCAAGTTTTTACAAATTAACTTTAGGGTGAAAATCAAAATAATGAAGCCATTCAGTAATTTCATGTTTATAGCTTACTGAAATAAGATACTAGGGTATTTAGTATTTCTAAATATGTGTTTCCATGTGGTAAGTTGTTATGGAAATTTTGTTGCATTTGGACAGCCCATTAAAAAGTTATGAACAAAAAACCTTCAAAAATGTCCCGTACACTTGGGACAATGCGTGACATTGAATGTGAAAGTGTATTTTCCACTTTGAATAACTTAGCAATCATCATTGACATTAACATGGGGTTTTCTTCATGGTCAAGTGCAATGTATTGGTCATTGATTTAGTAAAGGTTTGGGCAATATTAATGGATCATAATTTGTTCATGTTACTTTGAAATGGAAAGGGGTTGAATCTTAGTTTGCTCCAAAAATTGCCAATGGATACATTTGTAGACTCAGCAATGAAAAGTATTACTAAATAGATTGAATCTGGGTTATCTATTTGATAGGTACATATGTACACTTTAGGGTTTTCAACAGTTTTTATACATTGTCAGCTTGGATGACGCATCATTTGCATGTTTGATTACATGTACAAAATTGTCCCAATTGTCCCAAGTGTACAAAATAGCAAAAAGGATATTAATTTTCATTGTTCATGCCAAGTTTTGATTTATTTGCCCATTCTGACTAAGAAATGGCCCATACAAATTGGTATTAAAACAAATTTGACAAAGAAATGTCATTTGAGATTTTTACCGCCAATTATGGTGTTGTCCCAAGTGTACGTGGTTTTTGAGAGTTTTGATAAACAGGTGTCAGTGCCAAGAAATATACATGATATATAATCCAGGTGCACTGCTGCATTGATAAAGGTGAAATACTCTTATTGAAATGTCTTTTTGGTTGTTTTTAGGGTAAACAAAGAAAATATGATGGATAATTTTGAATTTTGATTGTAAGAAAACGATTAAATTCATTTGCAATTTTTATTTATTAACTTGATTTCTAAATCATATGTATTAAGATGTTTTACTATTCTTACAGCTAGAAAAAGTATTATTCTGTTTAGTAATATTGATTTTATAAGGATACAATCCAGCAGGTTTAAACTGTTACTATTTTTTGTACACTTGGGACAAAAAGTAACATTTTACAAATCATAACAAGAATCATACTTATTTTTTTCACAGAAACATCTAGAGTAAAAATGACTTTCCCTCTGGTATCAGAGTTAAATTTTCATGCAGAAATAAGCATATTATTAAAGAAGTCATAAAACATGGAGCAACATTCTGCTAACACATGGACTGAAATACGGCTAACACATGGGCTAATCAAAACGTTTACACATGGTAGCACATATAATAACATACTGCTAACATTATAGACCAATTAACTGCAAATACAGTATCTGATGCTTACACATGGAACAATATAATAACTGGTAGCTCATGGACTGACTTACTGCTTTAGTGCTAACCCAAAGACTGACATTTTTCTAATACTTCAACTAATATATGGCTTATACATAGACTGGCATAATGCTAACACAAAGTCATGGATTTGTATACAATAACACATGGACTGGTACACATGGATCACCATAATGCTGACACATGGAATGATACACTGCTAACACATGAACTGATGTACTGCTAACACATGAACTGATGTACTGCTAACACATGAACTGATATACTGCTAACACATGAACTGATGTACTGCTAACACATGAACTGATATACTGCTAACACATGAACTGATGTACTGCTAACACATGAACTGATGTACTGCTAACACATGAACTGATGTACTGCTAACACATGAACTGATGTACTGCTAACACATGAACTGATATACTGCTAACACATGAACTGATGTACTGCTAACACATGAACTGATATACTGCTAACACATGAACTGATGTACTGCTAACACATGAACTGATGTACTGCTAACACATGAACTGATGTACTGCTAACACATGAACTGATATACTGCTAACACATAACAAACTGCTATACTGCTAACACCATGTAGTTCAGGAAGTTATACCCGGCCTGATAATATCACTTGGCAGCCACTATCTGATATACCAGGACATTGAAGCCACCTTGTCTTGTTTCAGGAATGGGACTCAAGCTTCAATTCAATTTAAATTAACTTTATATGATATGGGTCATAACATTACAAAGATACAGAGCTATAACAGTTAGTGCTCTATATTTATAGTGTCCCAAGTGTACAACCTATGATGTACAACTTTATTATGAATTAAATGATAAACTTTGAAGCCATATGGTGATAGTGATTTATAGAAGAAAAGGTTGTTAACTTGTTCTGAAGTTCTGTAATAAGCAATTGTTCTTCCATTTTTATATAATTCATGTTCAAAACGATATCTCAATGTTATAATCATTATATGCAAATGATTTATTTACGGAATTATCAAGATTCAAACTCATCTAAAAGACGTTATTTCTTTTGTTCATCCTTAAAGATTTATTGTATAAGCATACAAGTGAAAAATATTGTTAGTAGTTTTCAAACATTGTTGATATAGTAAGCGCATATATTTTGTCCCAAGTGTACGGAACATATAAAAAATACTGAACTTAGGAAAATGACCATATCTTTGTCAATATTGAATATTTTGCTTTGAAATTTTGCATGCTTTATTCCTATATCCTAAAGGCTTCAAAATTTAGAAGTATTCTTCTATGAATGATACTATAACAGACCTACCTAAACTTTACTAGGTACTTTAGTAAAAATGTTGACCCTCGGAAGTATAAAAAGTTCAATTTTAACATAATTTTAGGTATAACATTGGTTGTTCATTGTTTAAATGTTGTCGACACATGTCAAGTTTAATTTAATTGAACTTATAAAGTCTCAGACTAATTATGGTTTAATTGTTTTTGTATCAAAGTAGGGCACTTATTTGACAAAAAGTTCATTAAATTGTTCAAAACAAACCAGTCTATATTTTTTTCTATTCTTTTAATCATCTTGCCCTTCTGGAATATTTAACTTGAACCATTTTCCTATCTAATTCAAATAATTACTTGCCCATAGAATGTATTCTAAATTTTACCCCTTATGTCACGCTCTGGCTTCATTATTTTGATTTTCACCCTTTACACATTTCACCATTTCATCATTCTAACAGGCCGCAAATATAGAGATCTCATTGATCACCTTTTGCGTCCTTAAATTTTCAAAATTATTTCTTTGGCTATTGCTGCTTATACTTGTGAATGAATTATCCACAAGATAAATTTACCCTATTTCGATCTTTTAACTTTAGTAAAAAAAACTTAGCCGACGTGAAGTGGTGCACGTTGGGAGTCCTATTATAAAAAATCCAGATTACCAGTTGGTATGGGTCAGTACGAGGACTAATTAAAATCATATCAAATCAAAATTAACATTCTCTTACATTTTAAATGCCTCCCACTAATGGCACTATGGGGGACATTAAATTTTGTGCTGGATAAGATTGCTACATGTACATGTAAACAGTCTATCAACCATTTAATGAGTAATGATCGTTGTCGTCTAAAGTCTTGGAGTAGGGAGACATATATGATTTTATAATGGTCTTGGACATCTATCTGTCTGGAGGTCACAAACCACTAAATAAATTTGTTCTTAAGCTCAATGTAAAGTTACAATAGTCAGTCCCAGGTTGATACATGTTAAAGTCTATGGCCAGGTGGCAGACATATATCAATGAAAAGAAGGGGCTAACAGCTTTAAGAAAATACAAAAAAAACAGGGGGTCACGTATCATATAAGAAAAATTTTGATCGTCCAACGCGGTGAACATATTTTTACAGGCGCGCGGACCGACCAAATCCGGGTTTTACCCTACCCTACTTTCGTTTTGGTATTTTGGCCAAAATCTCAAAATATGTAAAATAAAACAGTTTCAATACATCACATACATGTATACAAAGCCTGTAAACCCAATTAGATGATTCCAGTTCCACCTTGTCAAAGCATACTACCATTTAAACACAATCACAAGTTTATTTAGGGACTATTTGAGTGTATCCTATTTTGGTTCGCGTGGGCATTTAGTGGTTTGTAACCTGGACGTCCAAAAGTTTAATATAATCAGTAGCCTGTTGCATGTTTTCTTTGTCAGCATATTATTTGTATAATAGTAATAGTAATAGTAACAAATACCAAACTGTATAGAAATTAGATTTAGAAATGTTGTACTGTGAACTGTGAGTGAAGTTTGCAATGAACTGTATATTACAGATGTTGAGGATGATATGTTCAAACCAACGACCAGAAAGAAAAGTCCACCAGTATTACTGACAGTTGACACTGTTCTAGGTGTGTCAGATGAGGAGGACGACAAGGAAGAATATGAAAGGTTTGTCTCCAAATATATCTCTGATACTGTAAACCAATAAATTATTTTGCGCAATTTAATTCCACGAGTGGTAGAAATTCGCGAAACCAAGTAGCTGTGAAGGTGTTCAAAACACTAATGTGGATATAGTGAGTGACTTAAAAATGCAAAAATTTGTAGTCACAAATTTGTTGACAATAAGCAGAATGTGAAAGTTAAAATTTGCAAAAGTAAATTGTTTTGCAGTATGTGTCTATTGTGTCCAGAACAATGTGATGTTTAATAACAGTTTATAAATTATGAATCTATTGGGTTGACTGTTGAAAATTGGTTTGCAAAATTACTTATAAAAATTGATTTCTCTGCCAAACATCCATATTAACTTATTACAGATGCACACCATCAGAGGAGAATTCAAATAACAATTCATATGTATCTGCCTCACCACCACCCCCACCATCACCACCCAAGGGACAGAAACGAAGAAATGGTAGAGCATCAAAGAGTAAGAAAAAACTCATGAGTGCTGTACAGTAAGTATAATTGCTTATTCAGGTCCCAAACTCTGGAACACTATACCACCAGGGATAAAGACTGGCATTTTCAACTTGGTAGCCCAACATAGTTCTTTCTTTGATTATTGCATAGTGTATATAGGGAATTTCTTGAAAAAACTAGGGGCCCAGCCAAAAATCTAGGGGCCGTTGGCTACTGGGCCCCTGCTAGTCTGTGTATCCCTGACCACTAAACATAAAACAATCAGAAAGCTTGGATGTTTTTAAAACATTAAACCTCAAATGGTGGTTCTCTGGTGGGAAAAACTTGATAAACATGTCAAATACTGTGTCTCTATGATCTTTATACTCTATCACATACATGTAGTATATAAATGTATTTTTGTTCTTTGTTTTGTAGTTCAACTTCAAATAGTATATAAATGTTATTTTGTTCCTTGTTTTATAGATCAATTTCACTCAACTGTACTTTATATTGTTGGTCAACTTTTCATGTGATATGTTTTAGTAGATTAATAATTAATTAATCCACTACTGCTAAATTTCATGTAAATATCTTTCTGTAAATGTTATATTTGTTTCCATTTGTTGTAAATTGTATGTACATAGTTCTTAAGGCTCACAGGTAAGACTGGCTTTGCCAGCTGTATTGCCTCATTAAATAAAGTCTTTTGTATTGTGTGGTATGAGTTACTATCGTTAAACAAATATACAAGCTCTGTAGATTGATAGCTTAAAATGAGAATATTGTAAGTACAAAAAAAAACACTTACAAAACATCTGAAAACTACTCTCGACTTATGTATTTACTAAAAACAAATTGCAATTAAAAAAATGAAGGAATATTTTCAATGCTATATTTACAGGTCGTTCACACAGTCTAGATCTGATGCACAAAGTAGGTTTAAAATTGCTGATTTAATACAATCACCGGAAACAGAGATTTGTCTGATTGATGATGTCACTGTACGTGTCAGCATTCATGGAATCATACATCGATATACAATGCCATCTGTAAGTTAGTTTATCATTTACGCACAAACTTATGATTTATTTATCTGTTTATAGACTTGATGAGTACAAAAAATGTTAAAATACACTGTATTTGAGATGAAATATGTCAAACTAATTATATTACCACCAACCTTTGTTGAGATGGTATTTAATTGCTTTGCACATGTCTGTCAGTCGATCGGTAGACAAAATGGTTTCCGTTCAATAACTAAAGAACGCTTTGCCCAAGGATCTTTAAACATTCCATTGAGGTTGGTCAGCAGCAGTAGATAACCCCTTCGATTTTGAGGTCAGTAGGTAAAAGGTCAAGGTCATTATGACCTTTACCATTTTCGATAATTAGGCTCCCATGGGAAATACAATGATACATGTTTTACAAACATCTCTTGTTATATTACTTTCAGGATGCCCCATTTTCTACGATCGTGTCTCAGATAGCATCAAAGGAAGATGTTGAGAATAGACTGGTGATGTTAGTACATAATGATAAAACAGTTAGATCTGATGATACACCAGCTGGTATCAAATTTCATGTTGCAGACATATTAGGTAAGTGGGTTAGAAAACTAAATATCAATGATAAAATATCGTGAAGTTGGAAATTTTCTATGAACCTACTCATGAAAGCTTTGTACCAGGCCTAATTGTACATATTGTCGGGAACTTTAGGTCCGATTGTTTTTGTTGATGTTAGGACCTTAATTGGGTGACATGTTTTTGTGTCAAAACCCTTCTGATTTATCAGAACATTTTGAAAACAAATAAATTATCTTCCTAAATGGTTGCCATTTTATATCATGGCTCGACAGTCACACTAACACTGGTCCCCTGGTCTGAGGCCAGTAAAAATCACGAAAGACCAGTGAAAGTCTTGCAGGACCAGTAACTGTTTTATTAACATTTTTTACGTTTCTTTTCTGGAGTACCAGAGACCAAAAAAGAACTGTTGGTGTCAAGCCTGTATATAATGTTCATGACTGGTAATATCGGTGTTCCTGGTAGACTAGATTTTCATTGGATTGCTTGTATCAAACTATGTGTTTATTTTACAGAATGTCATATAAATCAGGGATTAGAGGATTCATTCAGTCAGGAAACAGCTAGTCATAATGATCCTGATGTTATTGAATTAGTTGTACAAAGTCGAGGATCAAAACGTAGAGAGATGATCAAAACACATCTGGTTTGTATGATAATTGTGTTTTTAAAATCTGTTTAGCATAATTAATGTTACAGGCGTGCTACAAATCTGTCCTTTTCTGGTAATAAAAAATGAATTTGACATTTTTTTTCATGAAAATTTCTGAAGTTATTGTCTGATAAGATTCATTAAAGCTGAATTTTTTATTATACATTTTTGTAACAGTGTATGAAATTGAGTTTCGGCACATGGTCGTAGGCAGGTGTGCTAATAACGGCCAAAACAAGGTTTAATGTTATAGGTGTCCTACAAACCTGGCATAATCTGGTAATAAAAAAATGAATTTGACATTTTTTTTCATGAAAAATTCTGAAGTAACTAAGTTGTTGTCTAATAAGATTCATTAAAGCTGAATTTTTCATTATACAGTAAAAACTCTCTAATCCGAATTCCCTTTGGACCGGCCAAAAAGTTCGGATTAGGGAGGATTTCGGATTGGAAAGGTTTTACCTATTAGTAGTGTTTATAGGGAAAATTTGTATCGTCTGGTGTACACTATTGTTGGTACAGTATGTCTGTATTCTGAAGTCCATGTTACATTAGGGTTTCCGATGCTATTCACCATTTCCGCTTTTGGTGGATTTTTTTTTGAGATTGGTGAAAAAATCATTTCAAAGCTTAGAATTTTTTTTTCAAACCTATTTTTTCATTTTGGTGTAAAGATCTGTATTCCGGAAAGACCTGTAGACACCAGTAAACAACTGACTACTGCAAACAGGCATTTAATCCCCCTGTCAGGCAATTAACAGATTAAAAGGTGTGATAACGATCTCCATTTCTGCTCTTCGTATCGGGTCGTGTTTAAAATCAACCTGTGTACGGTCGTTTGATTTAACCTCATTCCAACTATTCCTCGATAAAAAAACTGTCAATAATTAGGGTAATTACGAATCAAATCTTTGTTTATGTGAGCCACAATACATTTTAATGTACGAATATAATTGTTTTTAACAAATAAAGACAAATTAAGTTGAACTTTTTTCTCCATGGTGATTTATTTACAAAATGACAAATTATCAACAAATTTACCCGTGCCCTACTATACGGAAACACTCGGGTTGATGCTAAAAGCAATTTCACAAGTAACGGAACATTTGCTGATCAAATAAACCGTTTGACATATTTTGTATAAAATCATAATAATTCCGGATCAAGCGTTAAATTCCGGATTGGGGAGTTTAAATAACACTGTATATTTCATTCCAGACCGTAAAAGTAGTCCGGTCTACGGTGTACGGAGGTTCCGGATTGGGGAGGTTTTTTTCACATACCTTTTAGAAGGAACGAATCGGGACCGTGAAAAAATTTCGGATTGAGGGGGATTCCGGATTAGAGAGGTTCCGGATTGGGGAGTTTCTACTGTACATTTTTGTAACAGTGTATAAAATTGAGTTTCGGCACATGGCCGTAGGCAGGTGTGCTAATAACAGCCAAAAAGGCTTGCATCTTATTTTCAGGATTTGAGAAACTTCAGTAGGATCCACTGAACAAATTTAGTGTTGTTTAGATGCTGATTTTAATCAATGTATAGACTATGATAGCATTGTCCATTGAGTGATATCACCCAAATACCTTATGAGTAGTTGACAATATGCTGGTTAAAATCTTGGCTTATTTCTAGTTTAATCACCATCTGCTACCCAATTGGTTATATTTCACTGACCAAATGGAAATCAGACAAATGACAATTGATTTTAATTTAATCAAGAATGAATTTGAAAATAGTCCGGGACGAATGCTCAATCATGCTTGAATCAATGAATGTCGGCAAAATAATATTGAAATATTACGAATCGTTCAATAGATATGAAATAAAATTAATAAATTGCCCATTTGCATAGATCTACAGTAATTATTGCGCACTGCAATACTTTCTGATGATTATCCTAAGTATGCACCACATTGTCATGTACATTTGACCTTGATTTAACCATGTGATACCTTAAACTTGTTTGATTATATCATTGACATAATCTTTTTGTTTAATTGCAGCAAAAACCACTTCAGTTAGTTATTGACGAGTACGCACGTCGGATGAATATGGATGCTGCATACATTCTCATGTTTTTTGATGGGGTGCAAGTATCCCCTAAAGACACCCCAGATTCCCTGGACATGGAAGAAGGGGACATGTTAGATGTAAAAGATGCACCAGTGTTAGTGTTATGATGTATTCAGTGAAATTTCAGAATATGTTATAATGTGTTGGAATGACATCATCTCCCTCCGATGAAGACTACAGTATCAGGGATCCTACAGTCTTGTGAATATATCCTGAAACCGGACTTGCTGCACTGGAAAGCATGACCTTTTCTGAAGAAAATCCCAAAAATCAAATTGACAAAATTCTGATCATTTGAAATTTTATAGCTAAATTTTAGCAATCTAACTGAAAATGAGTTTTGGTTTAGGGGTTTCTGTTAATGCACCTGAACCCAAACTCGAGACTCATTTTCAGTATTAGACAATTGGCATTTCTTCTTTGTAGGACCCCTGAGTATTATAACAGCGCGTACAAGTCAGTGAAAATTGCATATAAACTTGTTTAATTTTAGTTGATACTTTGAGCAAGAAAAGAAAATCACTTGTATGTTATTGAAATTTTCTGCATATAGATTACCAATCTCGCCAAAGGGTTGTGCAAACCTAAGCATATATGACACATTATGACCGGGTCAAATCCACAGGTGCAAGACACAAAATCAAATTTGGCTCTATAGGCCTAATAGTATGTATACATACTAATAGGCCTATATAGCCAAATTTGATTTTGTGTCTTGCACCTGTGGTCAAATCTAATTGTACATTGAAGACTACTGCTGATACTCAAGCGCAGAATTCACTCTGTCTGATCCTAAGTTGAAAGATATTCAAATTAATTCATTGGACTATGCAGTCATGTGCTATAAACTAGTTATTTACCACAAATAATAATCAAAATTGATAATAATCCTATCATAGGTGGATTAGTCACTTGATTGACAACTTACATATTATCAATTGAATCAAATTATCTTAGACAGTGTCTGTAATTGAAGTTATCAATGTGTTATTCTTTGAATGACAGATTTCAACACAGGTGACTGTATCATTGAAAATGAAAAAAAAAAAATTTTTTTTTTCAATGATACTGTACCTGTGGATTTCAAGTGTGCAGAAAATCAAAACCATGTCTTGATATTCATGTTGTATCTTTGGGTTGACCTAAATAAATTCTTTGTTCCCAGTTACCTAACACAATAGCTAAACTTTCTATGGCTGTTCCGGAGACATTCTAGTTACACAGGGAGTGTATGTAACAGAACTGCTTTTAAAAATGCCCTGTCCTACTCACCTAGCACCATCTAGGTTGGGTAACTGCAAAGATAGAAAAAATGTCAGCCATCATACTTGACGCTTTGATTCAGTTTGGCTTCATGTTGTATTGTTAATTTTGAGAATGTCTTCCTTAATAGTGAGATGAATGTTAAATGTATACTGTACTTGTCTAATGCATTGCATTTTGCATGATTTGTGAAATTATTTTGTAACTCTCTTTCATAAAGCAAATTGAGGGCTCAGTGCAAAACTACGGTAACTACGTCAATTTATAGAGGCACATACCATAGTTTTGCATTGAGCCCTTGAAATGCTGTTTAAGAAATAGTTAATATGAACATATATTTATCGTAGATCATGTTCAAGAGTTTGTAGTGATTACAGATAAAACAGAGACCTGTACATGTTCATTATTTTGATTCTAATGCAGCGAATAGTATAGCACACCTTTTTTTCATGTATGTGTACATATAGGCCAACTACCATATATTTCATTGTTTATTGACATACTGTAGAATCATAAAATTTCAATGGGACCAAATTTCATGGTTTTGGTAAAAAAGTCTGTTTCGATGGGACGTAAATTCGTGGATTTTTCATTTTAGGTTATAAATACAAGGCTCAAAATGATAGTTTGTTCGGATTTGATTTCGTTGTTGAATGTAAACCAAAAAATCCACGAAATTTAATCTCCCACGAAAATAAATGATTTTACAGTACATTGTAAAAGGTGTATTATGTTTTTGTGACCAATCAACATGCCTGGCAGTTGTGGTTAATACAACAGGACAGCCATAGTGCAAATGTTGAGATGGAACTCTTGTTATGATTGATGTGAAAGACAGTGCCTGTTTGTGTTCTAAGTTTACCTCATTATTTTTGCACCAGTCAATATTATGCCCAACTGGGGGAGCAGCAGGGATACAGGGGGAATTAGACAGACAAATCTTCCCAACAGGCGAAATTTGACAACTTTATCAACTCTCAAGTCCAAGGAAATAGACTTTGGTCCGGTTTCAAGACTTGGGAATTACTATGTGATCGCCTGTTCCAATTCCGGGGGTTTAGACAGTAAGCATTGTCTCCAGGGAGCGGATTAAGACAAAATGTCCAATTCCCTGGGTCATCAGCCGATCCCCCAGACGGGAAAAATATTGACTGGCGCATAATGACAACTACAACTGTATTCATTAAACATTATATACTAGCTGTTTTCTTGTAGATTCAGAAATCTCAATTACTCCATTTGCGCTACAGATATTTTTGTTATTTTGAAAAAATTCCATAAACCTCTCTACATGTTGGAATCATAACAGTTATCATTGTTACTTGCCAAAATATATATAGTGACCTTCACTTCTATGATCATTGGACTTTATCTCTTATGAGTCAGTGATACTGATTGGCTAGTCTTTAAATAGTATTCTGGGAAATCTCTGTTTTCATTGATCACAAAGGAATTTGTCTGTCTGTTTTCTATGTTGCATGTAAATAATAAAATTAATGACATTTTTGCATCTACTAGGGTGTCAAGCTTGATACTAAGAGAAAATAACAGGGTGGCCACATACTCTGGAAAACAGGGAAAACAGGGAATATGACCAAAATAAATTCCCTGCAGGGAAAAATCAGGGAATTTCAACATTGGGCAAAAATTAGGGAATTATCAGGAAATTTTACAAATTGGAGTACCTGTTATAATCTTGTGATAGGTAATTTGCCTTTTGTTCTCGGTGATAAAGTATGAACATCAGAAATGTGCATTTTCAGGCTCACTACGCTCGCAAAATAAATATAATCTATATTAACATGTTATCATGTGACTGCTCGAAGAGCTTTATGATCACTGGAGAAAGAAATTATAAGATAAAGTTTGCACCAGGTCCTATATCACCTTTAGACAGACATTTGTCATCTCCTAATGTTGAAGATTCTCCTACACCCATTGTTGCGAACACCGCATGGAATCATGGAAAATAACCTTTCAGTCAGGGAAAAATCAGGGAATTATCAGGGAATTTTATTCTTCATGTACTGTGACCACCCTGAATAAGCTTGTTAACATTAATCTATGTGATCAAGTGAACTGCTTCTGGGAACGGTTTTATCAAAGCATTCACTAAAATCATAAACTTGAAAGCAAATATACTGGTAGATTCTTTTTAGCACTTACCACTATAAAGTGTGGTTCTAACAGGCCTGGTATTCAGGCTTGTGAAGGATTGCTGAAGACCAGGTCTGTACTAAGTACATGGTGCTGCAATATTTATAAAGATTCATTTAATTAACTTCTACAAACCATATATGCACCCAATTTGCAGTTGTTAAGAAATATAAAAGAATGTGAAATTTAAACGTAAGTTTAAGATTTCCGAAAGTGCTTTGATAAAGCAGAACTCTTGAGGATAAAAAGATTGATTTACTTTTCTAATCAACACCCATTATGATATTGGATACTATCAGATTTGTGACAATCCTAAATTCAATGTTCCATAATTGACAAACAACCCCGAGTCTATTATAAGGGATACATTGTGTTCATGAAGCAGGGGTGTCATTTTATCCGGATTTATCCTTCCTGAAAGAGCAATGAATTTTGACCAAAATAAAAGTTGTCTGATGAAAATATCTCCTAGAAATGGCAAAGTCATGGTAAATTTGATCTGCTCTGAAGGATTTTGTTCAATAAAAACTGAGTCAAGTATGGAAATAATGTCATTGAAGGTCTCTTGTTTGGCAAAAATGTTTGGCTGCATAAAATTTTCCTGGTTTTTCATTTGGCCCTGTTGACACCCCTGTTAAGACTTAACTTTCCTAAGTCCAGAATCAATCAAGTCTTACACCAGCATGCACTTTTTTTAGTTTCATCCCCTCCAAATCTGCTTTATTTGCGTTTTGAAAAAAATCAGTTAGTCAATATTTCATAACTGTTGCATTCCAAATGGAAAATGTGAAAACTATCCTACATTTCCATTTTAGATTCAAACTTTGTGTTTTCATAAGTTGTTATATATGTAAAGAAAATGGTGTAGATATGTTATTCATAACAAATAAATATTTTATTTGTACTGTGCTGTGTGCTTGTATATATGGATCAGTTTTAAAAGGTATAGATCTATATCTAACGGTCATTTAATGTCAAAATAATTACTTGCATCGTTTTTTGTATGCTACTAGACTACCTTAATTGCAAATTAAAACTTTGGATGGGTTCCGAGTACTTTGATTCAATCATGGAAAAAATCGTGCGGCGTCCAATATTTGTCTGTACTCTAACTCAAACAGTTTTTGTCCGATCGTCTTCAAACTTGCTGACAATGCTTATGGGTGTAACATCTAGGCCACGTTCGATTATAGGCCAAATCGGTGCAGGCCTTCTTGGGTTATGGTCCTTCTTTTACCAAAAAAATGTGAAATTGGCCTTGTCTGTACTCTAGCTCATTCAGTTTTCATCTGATCGTCTTCAAACTTGCTGACAATGCTTATGGGTGTAATATCTAGGCCAACTTCGATTATAGGCCAAATCGGTGCAGGCCTTCTAGGGTTATGGTCCTTCTTTTACCAAAAAAATGTGAAATTGGTCTTGTCTGTACTCTAACTCAAATAGTTTTCATCCGATCGTCTTCAAACTTGCTGACAATGCTTATGGGTGTAATATCTAGGCCAAGTTCGATTATAGGCCAAATCGGTGCAGGCCTTCTTGGGTTACGGTCCTTTTACCAAAAAAATGTGAAATTGGCCTTGTCTGTACTCTAGCTCATTCAGTTTTCATCCGATCGTCTTCAAACTTGCTGACAATGCTTATGGGTGTAATATCTAGGTCAAGTTCGATAATAGGCCAAATCGGTGCTGGCCTCCTTTGGTTATGGTCCTTCTTTTACCAAAAAAATGTGAAATTGGCCTTGTCTGTACTCTAGCTCAAACAGTTTTCATCCCATCGTCTTCAAACTTGCTGACAATGCTTATAACTGTAAAATCTAGGCCAAGTTCGATTATAGGCCAAATTGGTGCAGGCCTTATTGGGTTATGGTCCTTCTTTTACCAAAAAAATGTGAAATTGGCCTTGTCTGTACTCTTACTCAAATAGTTTTCATCCGATCGTCTTCAAACTTGCTGACAATGCTTATGGGTGTAATATCTAGGCCAAGTTCGATTATAGGCCAAATCGGTGCAGGCCTTCTTGGGTTATGGTGCTTCTTTTACCAAAAAAAATGTGAAATTGGCCTTGTCTGTACTCTAGCTCAAACAATTTTCATCCGATCGTCTTCAAACTTGCTGACGATGCTCATGGGTGTAATATCTAGGCCAAGATAAGTTTCAAGATGATTGATCAAAAATGTTATGACATAATATGGGCTTTTATTTCATAATCAATATTTTTTTCACTACCACATCCAAGACGGGCGTATTTTGTGACATTTTGGCATCTTGTTATCTCTAGCCTATACTAATTTGATTGTGCAACAAGTTTCAGACGGAGCCAATGGTTAAATTATTTGGCTAGTTCAAACAAATTTTGTTGAATTTTCATAGTTTTGCACACATTTTCAGTAAATCGTAAGCCTGCTTAGCTCAATCGGTAGAGCACGATACTACAGTCCCGTGCCAAATTAAAGTTCACAAAGCGAAAAAATCACAAAATAATTTGATGAATTTCTTCAGTTAGAAGAACATAACAATTTTGTGAAATAAGAACAATAAGACTATGTTTACTATCATTTAGTAGGATAATCAATTTCTGATAAAACTGTCATGCACTTGACTCATTTACACAGTCCATTCTCAGTTGCTAAGCAATTCTAGAACACCAATAAAAATTGATGGTAAGTCCATTTGACAATGTTGTCATGGTAACACCTATACCATGAAATATTTAAATTAATGTTGACTTTTACCACAGTAGATTTTACCTTAAAACAGTTTTTATATGAAGAAAATCGGAGTTTCAATATGAAAATAACTAACATTTGAATTTTGTTTTGATCTTTTTTAACGTGTAAATGACAAAATTTACATGGGAGTCAATGGGAACTACACTTTTTGTTATTCAACTTCGAGATTTAATTAGGGCCCTGCAAATTTTTTGCAGGTGCCCTATAGTAATCACCCTGTCCGTCCGTTCGTCCGTCTGTCTGTCCACATTTTTCATGTTTTTTCTTAATAACTTGCAAATCATTAAAGGTATCGACTTCAAACTTTAAACATAAGGTCACAGCAACAATACACTATTGTATGCCAAGTTATGTTACTCCAGCTACAATATTGTAAGAATTATGGCCCTTTGTAAAATTACAATTTTCCTCATTTTTCATCTTTTTTTCTACATTACTTCAAAACTGTTACAGATATTCAAATGAAACTTGCTATACATATTGACAGTGACAATACGCACATGTGTAGCAAAGGGCAACAACTCTAGCTTTAATAAATTTTGGCTTGTGCCCCTTTTTCGACTTCAAAACTTTATCATTGGCCATAGTTCAAAAACTTTTCAAGATATTCAAATAAAACTTGCAATACTTATTGACAATGTTAACGACAGGGCCCTAATCACGACAGTGATGGTTCTAGTTACTTAACATTTTACAGACTTGCTTTTTAAGATCAAATGAAGTTGATTTTTAAGAATGTCAATTACTCCTTTATATTTCTGTATGATTGACAAACAAAATACTAAAAGTATGTAGCCACGGCAACCAGGCTTATTCCGTCAATGAAGAATTTCTATTGATGTTCTTAAATTGCCTAGTAACCAATAATTTGATAAATGTAAATTATTTTCTGAACAGAATCAAATCATGCTTGGACTATTCTATCATATGATACTAAATTAAAGTATAATATATTTCTATTTATCGTGTCAGGTATTAGTGAAAAAATCTGTCCAATTTTTCATGCATTTTTCACTTTGTGAACTTTAATTTGGCACCTGACTGTATAGTCACTACTGATCTCAGGCTGGCCAACTAAAATTACTAATAGTCTTTCGGATAAGACTTAAAACTGAGGTCCCATGTATGGGTGCTTTACACCTGGTATGTAAAAGAACCAGGGATGCTTCTGGAAGTGGGGCATCTTCTGTATCATGCACTATCCCCCCAAAAAACTAAAAATACTAAAACTCTTCTGGGGGCCTTGCCCATATGGATTATCCAGTGGCAGGGATAAATAAAGGCATTAAAATCGAAATCGTAAGTTTACTCAGCAGAAGCAGTCTAATACAAGCTTATAGCTTATGTTTCTAATGTTAACCCTAATTGACATTTAATAAAGTTTATCCTATCCTATCCTAGAAACTTAAGAAGCATGTCACAGCTCTAAATCGATTGTCCAATATGACACAGATAAGAGGCAATCATTATAAACAAATTTTTTTTATTTCGGAGCAAAATAGTCAGTTCCTTTCTCTCTCAGCGACAGGCTGTCCAGCACTCACTGACAAAAAATTAGGGCTAATTTAGGGGTCAATTGACAAAATTTAGGGATAGTTAAGGGCTAAAATTAAAAGCTAAATTAGAACATTTAAAGATATAAACATGGACTTATCTTTACTTTTTTGATAAAAAAGAAACTCACAAACAATTCTATATTTGCAGGAAAGATGTGTCCAGGCTTTGGCATTATCTTAACTGTTGTAGGCTGTGATATGATAACAGAAAGTATTTCAAGAAATCTAAAAAATTAGAAATTGTAGAGAAAAAATAGGGCTTTTTTAGAAATTCCCTTCGGATTTCCATTCTTTAAGGAATTTAAGCCAAACTGAAAAAAATAGACTCAAGAGGATCCAACTTTTGTCTACTAAACCATTTAACAAACCAAAAAACTAATCTCAAGCAGGAAAACAAAACAATAACGATGTTTGTCTGGAACTAGTATGTTTATTTATAGCATCAACAATAACAGTTTTAACAAGTATAAGACTACAGTTTGTACACATTAACCTGCTCCACGTGCACAGCCTGTGTAAGCATAAATTATAGCATGGAGATTAGACACTAACTTGACCTTTTAATTGCCTGTAACATAATTTAACAGTTGATATCTTGTCTATATTTATAATCCAGCATGTATGTTTTCATAATCGGGGATTTTGCAGAAATTGATATATTCAAAGCAAGAACCTTATAATATATTCATGCATTAAGGTCAAGCTCAAGTCAAATGCTCCAAGCTATTAAACTGCTCTATAGTACAAATGAATTAACATGATCCTCAACATTTGTTAACAAATAAAAGCTTCTTGCATGGAATATATCAATTTTACTTTGATAATTGTGCCATGTCTGTGATATAGATTATAGTTTTATAGCACACCTCAAACATTCATAATACCAGGTATTTTCTACTTACGAAAATAGATTCCAAAAATAAATTAAAGACATGAAATCAGCTGTTTATTATAATCCTAAAGGCCAAGTTAACTTGCTCGCACCATATTATACATATTCATTAAAGAATAAATGAATTCCTAAAGGCCAGAATATTGTTCATATAAGCATGCACAAAGGTCAACATCATGTTATCAATAATATATTCATGGTTATAGGTCAGGATCAGGTTAACAAATTCACACAGAAAGGTCAGGATAAGGTTAATATCTACTTACCATATAAAACATAATGAAATTTACAATGATCACAGAACACACTTTATAGGTCTGGGATGATTTAAAAATTAAGAAACTGGTTCGGTATGACATTAATTCAAATCTGTTTATCGGCGGCCATATTTGTTTTTCATAATAGCAGGAGGTGTATTATTTTAAGTGATTAGCGGCTTTGCAAAGTTGGAACTGTTTTTTACCAGTTATCAAAATCATATCAAATCAACGGAGAAATGGTCCCAGTCCTACACTTTTATGTCAACTTAGAACTATGACTAGACATCAAATCATGCTGCGTCGCAGATACCAGCATTCAAATTCTCAAATATAGAGGATCTTGCAATGAATGACACACTGTGCACTTTGTATTGTTTTGGTAAACAGCAATACCATGGGGTTGGAAATTTGTGGATTCCAATGAATTTAATTTAGGGTCAAGTTTTTGGTCAACCACGAAGATTTGATCCCTAACGTATAGAAATAGATTTCAGAATTAGTGATGCAGTGATTTGTCATTGCAATAATGAGAAATAACATCTCCTCAGGCATACACATTGCATTTCGTATTGTATGGGGCTATCAATAGTGCATTCAAATCACTGGCTTAGAATGAGAAGGTCCTAACTACCAAATCAATACTTTGAGAAAACAAGAAAAACTGTATGACAATCACTCTTTACAAAAGAAAAACAAGCTTTTTCAACTTCAGTTTGGTCAACATGACAAGTTCTGATTTTAATAAAAATAAGCTCATAAGAAGTGCCTTTGGATGTAGATTTCAAATATGCATTAGTCTAATAAGGTCGTAAGTGGCACTTACAACCTTCTCATTCTAAGCCATCAAATTATATTCTAAAATGGCATATTATCTTGCCAGTATAAACTTAGAACAAGCGTAACATTGTATAATAGTTATAACTTATACTGATGGCAGTGACGTTACGTCGTGTAGGAATATCATTCATGACGTCATAGAAATGAATAAGCAAACAACATACTTTAGCAAAGGAACACTGACTTAGCATATAATTGCACATTTAAGTCATATTAGAATTGAAATGAAATATTCAAAAGCCATGGTATACTGTTTTATTTAACAAAAGTTTGTTGTTCTGACGCTTTGTAATTTACCACTCAGACCATTGGCATAAGTGGTTACAGTCTTTGAGGTTATTTGACATGCATCAGAACTCCATTTAATCATTTTTAAACAGCCCACAGAATTTCATATTCCATTTCAAAAATAATGCTTCTACATATATATAGTGTATAAAACTGACTTACAATGAACACAAATAAGAATAATTTAACAAGAAAAGTGGAAATTACTCGATGACCAGGTTTTCAAACAAGGGGAGATCACTCTCCTAAATCTTCGTTCCGTAACAACCAATAGCTACGTACAAATCATGATATGTTGATAAACAATTGTGTAAACCTTCGTGACCATAACCATATGTGATGCATGACAAAAGGTCTACACTGAACAATAATCGTACAGGTGTTACTTGACAAGTTGTCGACACCCACCGATAACCGTAAAGGTGGTACATGACAAATTGTCAACGCCAACCAATAACCGTAAAGGTGGCACTTGACAAGTTGTCAACGCCAACCAATAACCGTGAGGGTGATACCTATAAAAGTAAAGATGCCCATATAAGATCATAGTGGATTTGTGACAAAATGTTGACACCCACCCACAAACACTGCCTTCAGCCATGACTACACCAACTATTCTCGCCAATCTTATACGCATTTATTGTTCTAGTATAACTGGCAAGTAACAAAGAAGTTATCTATAACAACAGTGAGACCATAGATCATGCTGTAAACGTAATATGTACAAGTCTGTCCTTTTGTCTTTACAAAACTTTTGGTTTGGCGTTGAAGCGATATTTTGTCTTATAAAATTTCTTCTTTTTCATCATATCTTCTGTGAACTTCTGTTTACAAACTTTCAGTGTGGTAATCATGTTACCCAGGAAGAGAACAAGATGGATTACACTAAGTACTGGCACCTGTAAGAAAATATCATGAGTTTTATGTATCATACTCTGTATAGGTATAGCTTGACTATTTTTACCTGAACCTGACCTTTATGCAAGAATATATTACATGGTTCTTGCTTTGAATATATCAATTTCCACAAGCAAATCGTGCGATATCCGTATTTCAAATTTGTGTTTCTATTACATCTTGAGCATCTTCATGAAACTCCCCGATTATGAAAACTTACAATCGGTGTTGTATTGTATGTAATATATCGACTGTTAAATTATGCTAACCAAAAGGTCAGACTGGTGTCAAATTACCCAAGCTATATAGCTCACACACTGCACAGGTGACTTCCTGCTTGGTTTCAGTATAGATCGAAAGAGTGTATGTATTCAAAGTAATAATGCTCAAGATTGAACAAAAATGGACATAAAAAAGAGCTTTTATTTAAAAAATTTATTTGTTAACAAAAGCTAGTGTTAAGACTGGCAGACTATATGCACATGTTATTTAACAAATATTCACTCTTAACTCATTGAGCCCTAGCACTGTGTTGATAGGGGGTATGTTCAAGCAAGTGTTGTTATTACATTTATAGTTTTATGGATGAGATATTTTGCACATGTGTAGGCAATAAAACCTAGTTTCTTGCCCTGTTACTTATGCCCTGTTACTTACATACACAGCAAAATATTTAAGAGGGGACAGAAAGAACATGTTGAAGTCTGGGCTCGACACTAACACTGGTCTGCTTGCACAAGGCCAGTACAAATCAAGAAGGACCAGTGAAAGTCTCGGACTTTGACAAATGAAACATACCTGCCACTCATGGCATCTAGGATCTGTGTATAATTGGTATAACTTGATAGCATTATATAGCTGGTATAACTGTAATACAACGAGAAAATCAAGATAACATTGTATTTGATATTTACTCTCACATATATAAGCTGTAATAAATTAATTCAGTAACTAACTCCAATGTTTATAGTTATTTTTTTTTGTACAACGTTTCGACTCATAGTCTTCTTCAGGTATATTAAAATAATAACATAAACAGAAAGTGACATCATCAACATCATGTAAGGCCTTTGATAAAATCATGAGATGACTCCTCAGTCCTCAGAATTTGAAACCTGGCATCTTGATTCAATTCCTGTATGGGGCAGATCACAAGCAAAACCTTTATTTTTTTGCTGAGCAAAGCCTTTGTTTGCCAGTCAGCTATCTGCTATTTGCCTCCACCCTGATTTGAACCCGGGTCACCAGATTAGACAGCAAATACACTAACCACTGAGTTACGGAGGCACAAATACGAAAAGTTGACTGTGTTGTTGATTTTTCTCATCAAGTGTATTTGTTGCTGGTTCCTAGTGAAAGGTCAAGTTAGTACTGGTAAGACTACAGTTCTAGAAAACTGGTAAGGTGAATCAGTCACTAAAATTTGTTGAGAAATACGGCCTTAAACCTCACAATAATGAAAGAAACAACATATTTTAATCACTTACATAAGCTGTGCACAGAAATGGTAGCAAGAAGGCAAGACCTTTAAACATCCAGGACATGAATCCCTCTGTAAAACAAGATTTAAGGTAATAACAATTCTGTAAAGATTTTATAATATATGCAAATGTCTCAATGATTCACCTTGAACTAACTCGCTTTCTGTGAGTCAACTGGTAATATCAATCATTGGTGATTTTTAATTTACTTGTAATTATTCTGTCAGGTAAAACAATCAAGGTATGTCACCAGCATAGCCAATTTAAACTTTAGACGAGTACTTCCATTCAGTATGTTGTTACACAACCTTACCAGAAATTTTGAAGGCATTTTCGACACAGTTTTACAGTTGTATTGGTATAATCGGCATGTGAAATGCCTTTAACCATTTACACAATGATACAAAAATGTAAGTCTCACACAAAGGGTCATACATCATATAATATTCATCTGACCTAAGATACCTGACAACATGCACAACTAGGCCAAGTACAATTTACTGAAAGGTCAATGTAATGGGATAATGTCTCAGGGCTTTCATTTGACTCTTGAAACTGCATTTTGACTCTTGACAAAAGTGTCCATTTTGACTCATGAAAATTTAAGGTGAAGCTTCAAATTTACTATACTGATAAAACAAATTGTCTTGCAATATTTTGATGACTCTTGAAATTTGAGAGTCAGGAGTCATTTTAACTCTTCACTTTTGGAGCCTAGTGAAAGCTGTGTGTCTATAAATATGTGTGAAGTTTCTATTACATTGATAACTTACCAACTGTGATGTCCATATCATGACGTTGTCCGAGAGCTTTTAGTCGATACAAACATCCCTTCTGATAATAGTATTGTAACAACTGGACAAATGCTGGAAAATAAAGCATAAAAATTGAAATTCCAAGAAAAAAACAGTTTTCAAACAAATAATAATAAAGACTTTATTCAATGAGGCAACACAGTTGGCAAAGCTAGTCTCACCTGTGAGCCTCAAAACAAATGAAGGCAATAACTGGGCAATTGTAAAGCTGTATATCTAATGAAAAATTGTGACTGGTTGAAAGGTAAAATCTACTCTTTTGGCATAGTAGTTTTTAATTTTTGCCTTTTACTGGGGGGGGGGGGGAGAAATGTTTTTATGTAGCCATTTTATCTTCAAAAGTAGTCGGTTGATTAGATATCTCACTAAAGTAACAAAGAAGAAAATTAATGACAAAAAGTAGCCAGCAATCATGTTCAAGTAACCAGTGATTTTTACCGCCATCCGTCTTATTTTTACCCCTCTGCTTTCAAGTAGAAGGTCAAGCTTTTGATTCCAGAAGGAATGGCTTCAAGCAGTGCATTAAAAGATAGCTGATAAGTAAAGTTAATACAGGAAAATATGTAACTCCCAAACACAGAGAACAACCTACCAATATATAAGATAAACCATCCATATTGTGTTCTAAACGCTTGATAAGAATATCCATCTGGCCTAAAATTTACAAACAAAAACAGTTTGAAATTCATTTCATCTATTTAAAACGTTTTTAACTGAAATCTTTGCTACATGAATTGGAAGCTAAAGAAAACTTGAACACAGCCATTATGATACAGATGTACATGACCTTCCAAGGCAAAGGTTGTCAAACCTGGATCCTGATTCTTTGGTGTATTTTAATTTTAGCATCAAGTACAACATTGAAAAAAGTCTAGTGTTTGTTTAAAGAAAACAGACAAGGTCAAAGTAAAAATTGGCAGACATGGTGAGAAGGCAATCATATATATTTCAACACGTTTTCTTTCATAAACCTATTCACCTATTATATTATATTTCCTTGATCGTATCCTTCAAAGAAACCAGAATTATCCGTCCTTTCTGCACGAAACCAACAATTTGTCCACATGATGAAAGTGCAAAATTTATAGTTTCAGCAGCAGCAATTTGATTATTTATCAGGATGACTGAGTCAAAAGTCTATGGCATTAATCAATGGACCATGATCCCGTTTATTAAATATAACCTGAGAACTGGATTCATCAATTGTGGCCTAATAAAAGAAGCTTTATCAATATGTTACTTACCATATAAGTGTTATAGCAGAACATGCCGTCGAAACAAAATGATGCAATAACCACCAGCCCTTTATCCTGGAAATATGAAATCAGAACTTTTTTCAAGGGACATAACTTATATTATATATGATATATATATATAGGGAATATATATGATGGGTGATCAATATATTAGGGAACTTTCCATCTAGAACTTTAGTTTTGTCAGCAAGGCTCAAAAGTAAAGTATCCTCATTCTGAGTATGATCTCTCAAACTGAATGTACTTATAAGACAATTTCATTCATGCAAGGGACACATGACACGATTAAATCTAAGCACCACTGATTGTGCACAGCAATTTATGCTGACTTATAATCCAATGAAGTTCAGGGTTTATGTCTGTAACAGAGTTACTTTTCAAGTTCAATACATACTAACAAAATATTTGGACAGACAAATGGACAGGACCAAATCTATATGCCACACAGATAGACATTTATTAAAAATCATTGAAACATCCATGAGTGTTGACTGTACATGAAATTCTCACACCTGATATATGACATTATACAATTACTGATAAGTTGTAATAATTAGCTACTTTAAGATAACAAGAACAGGAGTTACTGATAACAAATCATATATTATCATAGCATGTTACGATCCATGTAACATTTTCAATATTGTTATGGTCAAGGTCATGAGGTAAACTAATAGTCTTTAGTTTGTCAATGTCAAATGGTAAGATAAAATGGTGGAAAATTTCATTTACTTTTTTTTATTTTCTGACATTATCTTTTAAATGCTCATTGCTGATTAAAAGTTTCCTAAAATAGATTTAGAACATTGAACTCATTACTATTGATAATATTACATGGCAAACAAAGATTATTACATAAAAAAAATTCTTAAATTTAGATTTAATGTCAAGGCAAATAGAAGAACTAGACGAGATTTTCCTTGCACATTTTATATAAATGTGTGATCATGTTGTAGTATGTACCTTGAACCATTAGTAATCAGTATCTGTTCTCTTATTGTTAGTGTACAATAATACCAGACTAGAAGAAAATGTAACACAGAGTCCGCCCATCTGTAATATAAGAATTATCTCGTAGAGTAAAATATACAATAGGATACAATAATTTCAAACATGGGTGAAAGTTGGAAATTTTGAAAAACCTGCAATTCTCAAAATTGACAATTTATATAGGGAAAATAAAGAAAAACAGACATCTTGATTCACTCAAAAACCAGAAGTTTAGGCATATGCTTGAAAACTTTCACCCATGCATAAAGGTATGATGAAATCGGACATGGAAGGCAGCACTCAACCTAACCAGCAGAGCACAGAAATCAGTAGCATCACAACACAACAACACTGAGCAATGTCCACACATAAGCCAAAGAAACAATTAAAAGTCCAAGTCCCTGCAACACTAATTAATATGCATCTTAAGGCCCCTGGTTCAATTCATGACAGGGACACTTGTTCCTTTGTGGAGTGCACTTCCATCTTCCTCACATAACCAGAGATTACCAGAGTTGGTAACTTAGAGGTAGTATCACGTATATTGGTGTTGTACACTGCCATTTTCAAAATGTATAATACTTTTTTTTCAATTTTGATGGGTTAGCAGAAAACTATTGCAACTTCAATGTTATAAAGAGTGACTAACAATAGCTTTTAACTGAACCATTGCAATGAGGTTTCCAACAATTGACATTATGCCAGTTGTCAATCGGAACCTTTTAAATCCATTTTAACGGTAAATTATAATCACATGGTCCAATGGATTAACTAGAAAACCTTCGACATACAGCCTTCAACAAACAATGAGGCGGATCGATCTCTTCTCTGGCGTCATGTCAATTACTCCATTTCCAGGCAAAAGTTAGTGTTATGGCCGGTAGACTAAATATGCACACTTGTCATTTAACAAATATTCACTCTTAAAACCTAGATTTTTACCCTCTAAGTCTACAGTTATGACCATCCTTAAAAGAATCTCCATAACCAATTATGTCTAATTAACAAATAATTTGATAAAACAAGATATCCTTGGGATATAAACGATTTACCTGAGTGAAGTGAAGTCAACAATATAATGCATAAAGACAAGAAGAAATGCCAATCCTAGCTGTATGTAACTCAATGTAAGCTTGAATCTCTCGTAATCCTGTTTGTACAGGTACCTGTAAGCACAAAATCAACATACAACATGGGTGCTGCAAATATTGACTGTTGTACAGAGGTTGCTGCAAATATTGACTGTTGTACGGAGGTTGCTGCAAATATTGACTGTTGTACGGAGGTTGCTGCAAATATTGACTGTTGTACGGAGGTTGCTGCAATATTTGACTGTTATATGGAGGTTGCTGCAAACATTGACTGTTGTACGGAGGTCGCTGCAAAAATTGACTGTTGTACGGAGGTTGCTGCAAATATTGACTGTTGTACGGAGGTTGCTGCAAATATTGACTATTGTATGGAGGTTGTTACAAATATTGACTGTTGTACAGAGGTTGCTACAAATATTGTCTGTTTTGTGGAGGTTGCTGCAAATATTGACTGTTGTACAGAGGTTGTTACAAATATTGACTGTTGTACAGAGGTTGCTGCAAATATTGACTGTTGTACGGAGGTTGCTGCAAATATTGACTGTTTTACGGAGGTTGCTGCAAATATTGACTGTTGTAAGGAGGTTGCTGCAAATATTGACTGTTGTACAGAGGTTGCTGCAAATATTGACTGTTGTAAGGAGGTTGCTGCAAATATTGACTGTTGTAAGGAGGTTGCTGCAAATATTGACTGTTGTACGGAGGTTGCTGAAAAAATTGACTGTTGTGTGGACGTTGCTGCAAATATTGACTGTTGTGTGGACGTTGCTGCAAATATTGATTGTTGTACGGAGGTTGCTGCAAATATTGACTGTTGTACGGAGGTTGCTGCAAATATTGACTGATGTACACAGGTTGCTGCAAATATTGACTGTTGTATGGAGGTCGCTGCTAATATTGACTGTTGTACGGAGGTTGCTGCAAATATTGACTGTTGTACGGAGGTTGCTGCAAATATTGACTGTTGTACGGAAATTGCTGCAAATATTGACTGTTGTACGGAAATAGTGCAAATATTGACTGTTGTACGGAGGTTGCCGCAAATATTGACTGATGTACACAGGTTGCTGCAAATATTGACTGTTGTACGGAGGTTGCTGCAAATATTGACCGTTGTACGGAGGTTGCTGCAAATATTGACTGTTGTACGGAGGTTGCTGCAAATATTGACTGATGTACGGAGGGTGATGCAAATATTGACTGTTGTACGGAGGTTGCTGCAATTATTAACTGTTGTACGGAGGTTGCTGCAAATATTGACTGTTGTATGGAGGTCGCTGCAAATATTGACTGTTGTATGGAGGTGACTGCAAATATTGACTGTTGTACGGAGGTTGCTGCAAATATTGACTGATGTACACAGGTTGCTGCAAATATTGACTGTTGTATGGAGGTCGCTGCTAATATTGACTGTTGTACGGAGGTTGCTGCAAATATTGACTGTTGTACGGAGGTTGCTGCAAATATTGACTGTTGTACAGAGGTTGCTGCAAATATTGACTGTTGTACGGAAATGGTGCAAATATTGACTGTTGTACGGAGGTTGCCGCAAATATTGACTGATGTACACAGGTTGCTGCAAATATTGACTGTTGTACGGAGGTTGCTGCAAATATTGACTGTTGTACGGAGGTTGCTGCAAATATTGACTGTTGTACGGAGGTTGCTGCAAATATTGACTGATGTACGGAGGGTGATGCAAATATTGACTGTTGTACGGAGGTTGCTGCAATTATTAACTGTTGTACGGAGGTTGCTGCAAATATTGACTGTTGTATGGAGGTCGCTGCAAATATTGACTGTTGTATGGAGGTGACTGCAAATATTGACTGTTGTACGGAGGTTGCTGCAAATATTGACTGTTGTACGGAGGTTGCTGCAAATATTGACTGTTGTATGGAGGTCGCTGCAAATATTGACTGTTGTACGGAGGTTGCTGCAAATATTGACTGTTGTACGGAGGTTGCTGCAAATATTGACTGTTGTACGGAGGTTACTGCAAATAGTGACTGTTGTACGGAGGTTGCTGCAAATATTGACTGTTGTACGGAAATGGTGCAAAAATTGACTGTTGTACGGAGGTTGCCGCAAATATTGACTGATGTACACAGGTTGCTGCAAATATTGACTGTTGTACGGAGGTTGCTGCAAATATTGACTGTTGTACGGAGGTTGCTGCAAATATTGACTGTTGTACGGAGGTTGCTGCAAATATTGACTGTTGTACGGAGGTTGCTGCAAATATTGACTGTTGTACGGAGGTTGCTGCAAATATTTGACTGTTGTACGGAGGTTGCTGCTTAACAGAGATCAATTTAAAGTAAATATCATCTACAGGAAATTTTGAATGTGTTGTTTTAGAGAGGTTGTTGCTCTACAAAGGGCTGCTCTAAAGAGGTTGCACAATATATCAAGAAATATCTTACACATAATCTCAAGTTCTCATTCGTTTTAGTTCAGAAATAAGCCATTTCTCAGAAAAATAAAATCAATTTTGTAATAGCAAAAACATAGTTTCATTAGGTCAAGCTTTGAAATTTGAATGACAAAGTTATGCTGGGGACAAGCAAAGTGGAGTGCCGTAAACCACCAACGCAAGTAACACCTGCTGCGGACAAGCAAAGTGGAGTGCCGTAAACCGCCAACGCAAGTAACACCTTTATACCATCTGGTCAGACGACACAAAAATGGGCTGTCTATATACCAATAGTACCTTTTTATTATACAACACGACCATGTGTATACGGACGAACGGACGGAAAGGTGAATTACTATATGGGCGTTTTTCAAAAAAAGTGCAAATTTTGAAACAAATTTATTATAAAAAAAAATCATGCTAAATCAAATTTTCTTTAACATGATTAGAAAGAGTTATTATAAACAAACACATTCCAAGTAAGGGGAGACCTCCTGCTTCGCTAAAAATGTAAATATAATTGCTTGAATTTTTCAAAAAACATCATTTTCCATCCTGTTACCACACCAATATTTCTACATTAATTTTAATATAATAAAAATAAATATGATTTGATTGTTGCAAATCATCAAATGTATTATATTTGTTGTATATATGCAGAAATAATTAAGTTATTTAATACAAAAACACCATTTTACATGAGAATACACCTTCACTCATTGCGCATGTATGTAATAATTACACTATTTAACTGTTTAATGTAAGCAATTTAATATTAAAACAAAATTTTCAGTGAAATACTGTTGCATATGCCAACTGGGTGAACATTTAATTAAGGAGTTCCATATAAAATAATACACAAAGTTGAAAACTTTAGAAATCTGATGGTAACAGGACGGAAAAACGGTAACAGGATGGACAAATTTGGTAACAGGATGGAAAATGTGGTAAAAGGATGGAAAGCACCTTCATTTGTCAGCCCTGTCAGTCAAATATAACATCCACAAAAAAGTCATTCAAGGAGGATTTCATTATTAGAGATATTCACTGATACTCTGTAATCATTCAATTTGACAAAAGAAGTAATTATACATTATGACATACAATTAAGATGGATTGTTACCTTAAGTATGGCCGTAATTTCTATTTCAAGAAGCTCTGCCTCCTTAAGTATTGGGAGCAAAGTACATTAAAAAATATTTTTTGTTATGTAAGATATTTTTTTTTAAATGACATTTAAAAATCTGTAAGGTATTAAGCAATTAGGAATTTATGATCAATATATCCATTATTTTTCCATCCTGTTACCAAAATTGAAGTAACAGGATGGAACAAAAAAGCATGGTAACAGGATGGAAAATTTTATTGTAATTCTTCCTATGAATAATAATTATCCCTCTATAGAGTCATAATTAAGGTGAAAATAAGATTTCCCAATGTTTTTTAAATGTATGTCTGAGTTGTAATGTCATTATGTTGAATTTATAAGCAATGGAGCATGGTAACAGGATGGACAATTAAGCTTTACCATCAAATATGATTGTATGATTTTTATAAAAAACACTATTTTTCTTAATAAAACATAATATTCCCTTTCCCCATTATCTTTGTTAAGGAGACTTCTATCAAGTAATTATAACTGGATTATACCTAGGAATAAATACTTTGATGTATTCCTGTTTTACCAGTAAGGTAACAGGATGGAACAAAAGTGAGGGACACACTTGTTCACGTAAAAAAACACTGGTTTTATTCCAAACCAATCAGAAAAATTGACTATCCTCTACTGCAAAGTACAAAATCTTTATATTTAGCTTAAATTAGCATGATAAATTCATATAATAAAAGAGATTTTGAAGGAACAACATCACTCTGAACTGCTTGGGACAGCCCATTTTCAGGGAGTTAGATTCTTAATCGCAAAAATTTGAAGGATATAAGCAGTTTATATAGACATTTGCAGGGTTTGGTAGATAGAAATATGTTCAATCTTGTACATGACAACTGTTGGATTCAGTTGAGAGCTATATACACTATTTTATGAGTCAATAAATGTCTGGGACAACAATTTGCACTTTTTTTGAAAAACGCCCATATGCCTCCCGATCTATCGATACGGGGGCATGAAAACAAAACTTACTTGTCTTCTTTATTAAGTAGAGAAATGTTGACTTGACCCAGGATTATATTCAAATACATTCTGAAAATAAAATATTACGTTAAGTCATACTCCAAATAAGCTCAGTATAAATTCACAGACAAGAATACTAGTTAAAATTGTTTCTTCTTTGACCTGCACCTGTAAAATGTATCAGTACATCTAAATTATATTCAATAATTTTTACGGAAGGGAAAAAATTTGATTTTACAGCAATAAACCTTCTGGTATGTCATACAGATAGATTATCATCCATGTTAAACAACAGTATTTAGCAAACATAAAATATGATTTTATACATATACATTGTTGGAGCTAGAACAACAAAACAGTCATGTTTCCAATATTAAATTTAAGAAAGTTTATACCCATTTTTATGTGGTAGTTGATCTTCAAAATCTCTGAAAGTACTCTTTCTTTTTAATGCTTTTTTCTCCAGTTCGTTCATGCATCCTTTATCTGTTGTTGATGGATTAGGAATTGCCCTGTAAATGATATAATAGACATGTTTGGAACTTCGGAGTTTCTGAACAACCAAAATATTCAATAAATGTAGACCACATGGGTAAAAATTAGAAATAATGAAAATCACAATTATGAAAAATTATTAATTTTCATAGGAAAATAAGGATATGATTTGATCTTAAACCTTCCATTCCAGATACAATAAATTCTGAAAAATCTGAACAACTGGTTGTGTGAGCGGTGGCCTAGAGGTCCCTGGTTTGATCCCCCTCTGGACCACTGGTTAATTTCTCTGAGCAAGACCCACATGCTCCACTCCACTCCACCATGGTGTAAAATGGTACCTGTGAGGGCAGTGTCTATTCCTGGGCGCCGCAGATCGATGTTGGCTGCCACACCCACAGGAGAGAAATAGTCTCCCCAGGGAGACACGAGTGTAGGTTTCCATATGTAGCCCAATGACCAGGGGAGGTAAAATGTCAAAGGGCGCTTGAGCCGCGTAACAGCTGAAAAGAGCCCTAGAAAATTGGTAACTTTTATCTTTCTTTCATAATTTTAGGTGAAGTATTATGGAGCATCAGAGTTTGAAATCAACAGATATAATGAAGCTATATTAAAGTATCAGGTAAGGTGTTAGCTGTGGTAACTTTTTTTTTAGCTTTTACATCCGGAGGTCTACTAGCTTCTGAATCTAAAGGGTCATTCTGATACTTATGACTACATTTTCGGTGATTTTTTACCTGGGAGTCTCGAGTCCTGGACTCACAAAAATCAGTGAGGATACAAAGCCTCAAATTATGTGATATGCATTTTACAAATTTAGTTGCTAGGGTCAAAAACTCACAACCCCAATTCCAAACTCAAATGGAAAGCCTGTACACATGTATATATCCGACAGAAGCATTTTTTCTTACTTAAGAGATTCACTTATTTTCTTCAGTCTGTATCTCTGATGAGCAATCCCACTCAAACATTTCTTCTGTAGAGTTTTCACTTCATCCAATATCTTCTTATATTGTTCATTGTCAAGCTGTAATTATGAAAGTTATATAAATTCAAAAAGATATAGGCAATTTATAATAACTATAATAATTAATATGTACCAAAGATATTAAATTTACAAGAAATTTCCTTCAAATTTTCAAACCAAAATCTCTGACAAAATATGGCTATATATTTACATCAAGAGTTGACGTACACGCAATATTCACTAATTATTAAATCTATTATACACCAGGGTTGGGCTCCCCCTAGGGCCATGCAGAAGATATTAAGAAGCCCAACGTTTCGGGTATATCTCCCCACTACTTTGGTGAGTCGGACCGTGCCAAAGAAAAGCCCCATACTCATCCGAAAGTGCAGGGACAGTGGAGAGGAAAAAACCCTATGACTGTTCCTCGGCTTTCCGCTGCCCTTCCCAGGGTTGGTGGTCTTGGTTTCAATTGACCGTTCAATGCATTAATTAGTGGAAATGACTTTCTGTGCAGAACCATTCACAATTCACAATAGTCCAAGCTTCTTAGATGATGATTATTCCATTTCAGTGTTTATTCCAATTCATCGTCTAAGACCTTTCTTAGAACTTTAAAACCTAACAGGTGTACGACTCAGATTGAGTCGCGTTCGTTTTATGACAAAACGCATGTTTTCAACAAAATAAACATCGTCTTCCTATGAATTGAACCATATTCTACCAACGTCCACCAAAAAAACAAAATCTATCATAAGAAATACAATCAATTCTGTCGATTGTTTCAACCCTATGGATTTCACAGTTTCTGTTGCAAATTGCCATTATTTGAAAAGAGATAATAACAAAAGTGTTCCGAAGCAAACCACATGATTCATTTTGGGAAATCCCGGGGTTTCCCGGTGTTACCATGGATTGTCGTCTGCAAAAATAGCATTATTTTTTAGTGCGAATTTAAGTTTAAAGTTTGTTTTTGAAAATAACGTGTTTATTTATTATGTAGATGTCTATTTAGAGGTTTGTTTCAATAAAGACACATTTTCAACCATGTTTCATAAAAAATCGTATTTTTGAAAGCGCACATGCGCGCACCAGCAACACATGTAAATATTTACAATGGCTGCTCAATTAGTGTAAACACGGAAGTGAATTGAAACATCGGGTGTGGGATGGTTATAAGCAGGTGATATATTGATAACTTTTGGACAAAACTTTTGATTGATATTACTTTTATACGAATGTGCTATTTTTCGGCGAATTTCGAACAGTGAACTTGCATTCCGAGCGTTTATCTTAAACGGTTGACTTTTAAAGAACTAAAGATCGACGTCAGTCAAAAAAAGATCATTTATTATGGTACACAGAACTAAATTCACAAATGCGCCTATGATATCATAGAAAAATACTTATAAAATCATACAAATATCCACCATGACACGGTCCATTTAAATAGTCTCAAAAGAATAACGCGACACATGCTTTTGATTCACACAGTCATAGAACAATACTTCAAATCAAGGATTTAAATACATATAAGGATTGGAAACTCCCTATACAGTACACTGACGAGATTAGATTATCCTCGCCGTAGAAAATATCGTCTGCTTATAAACTGATAAGAGTATGCTCAACGGGGCGCAAGGAATTTAATGAGCGTAATCACTAATAAGCGGGAAGATAAAAAGAGCGAAAAGGATTTTCACGGCATTATACAGCTTTTTATGCGATCGCTAATTTAATGTGTAGATCTACGTGTTTTATTACGTGCGTTTATTTATTGCGCGGTGATTAATAATAGATTATTGAAATGATTCTTTTTATGAAACCTTTCCGAAATTTTGGCCGAAATAAATATAGATCTAGTTACGTTTTTTCTTTTCCAACATATTTTTGCAGATAGATCTAAGATATTTTTTTTTATTCTCCTGAAAAGTTGCGATTGTGCATTTATGTGGTTTGCCCGTGGGGCCGATGATATTCACATAGTCGTCACAATGGCGGTTATTGTCCATTATCAAAAGGTAATAAGATAAACACAATGATGATGTAGCAGAATTTCGATAAATCATTACCGTATTTATAATTTTACAAAAAAGTGAAATTGTGTCAAAAAGTGTAATGTCCGTCCGCTGTCAGATTTTTAAGAGTTTATAGAAAACTATTCTCATGAAACATACTATGTAATGTATTTATAATAGTGACATCATGATATAAGTTCATATTTAGACTTAACTCCTAATTATTGGAAATTATTGAGAAAATAGAAAGTTTATGTGTAATGTCCGTCCCCCTAATCGTATGATGTTGTTTCGATGTGAATAACAGTTGCATCTTATTTCTGAAAAAAAAATGTTCCTATGATTAAATGAAATTTAATAGTTTGAAGAAAGTAATAAACTTTTTTTAAATATACTTTCTTTTCCCTACAGGGACACATTTGGTAATACTTCATAAAAATTAAGAGTTTACATGTAGGGTAATTCGCCCTAAAGTCGTACACGTCCCCTAAGTCGGACGACTTCATCGCGAAATTTGACCACTTCCCGATCATGTATCAATAAAATAAGAGTCGACAACGATAAAATACAACTTAATTAATACTTAGTCCTATCCCATAATAACCACGTGGTTTTGTACTTCCGGTAACGCCTCAGAATAGAAGACATTATTTTGAAGTTTTCTTTGGCGGGAAATTTGAAAATTCTGACTTTTCGTTAGTACAATTGGACAAGATGTAAGTATAGTTTTACATTTATCGCATGAATTTGTAGCGCAATCTGTTCTGAACTATTTTGAACATATATAACAATTGATTCAACACATTTTATCAACTATTTATAGCGAGTATTCAAATTTATATCACAAACCGTCATTTGCCCATGAGTCGTACACAATGTCCGACTCTAGGGCATTAAGAAAAGCAATGTAATACACGGTAATTATACATGAATATGCGGCCCTATTTAGATAAAAATGTGATTTAGCCCTTACTATGATAAAAGCTGTATGTCGCACAGTTATATAAAAAGCCTATTATTAAAAGTCCTACGAACGCTTGACTACGGCTCAATGTTTGAATGTATAACAATGCATGTTGATCAATATAGTATGTATAAAAAGGAACATAACCCAAACACAACCAATGTAAATCTACTTACTTTATAGATTCTATTCCGCATTTCACTTTTATATTTATAGAATGACGAACAATATAGTACCACTTGTGTTTCGTCGGGAAATTGGGGGAAGAGGCGGAATGGATGTTTTTATAGCCCAGAAACATATAGATTATTTGTATTACCACGAATGGTTGTTCGACCACCCTCTAATAAACGAAGTTCGCTATATGCTCCGTAGTTTAGTCATGTGTAATAACTACGTGAGATCCAGAGTACTGACCGTTGATTGGGACAGAGAGTTTGGTGGAATACAGAGCTTAACGTTATTAGCAAGATCCATTTCATGGAAAGATACTGATAATGATCAAGAGTTAAAAGTACTTCTTGAAATTGTGACAGCAATACTGGATGACGATTTTGAAAAACATTAGACCTTTGTTAATCGCAGAACATACGACCGCTTGTTATGAGCATATTAAATAATCAATTTCATATTTGTTCTTGTTATCATTCTATCCCCTGATTTTATCATTTCCTATTACAGATTTTACAATGACGTCGCACCTTCTACTAAAGAAAAAATACAGCGAGGATGCCATGTCACGGGCTCTTGCCGAAGTGAAAGGCAACACGCTGTCTTTAAGAGCTGCCGCCAAGAAATATGGCGTACCGTCCTCATCATTGAGTGACAGGAATACGGGTAAAGTACAGGAGGGATCGAAGTGGGGTCGTTCTCCAATCTTAACTATTGACCAAGAAAGAACTGTCATAGAGCATGCAATGAAAAGAGCAGAGCTTGGAATTGGATTTACCAAGTCAAGCTTTTTAAGGTTTGTTGGGAAATTTGCCACTGAAAAAGGTGTCCATTTTAAAGATGGGGCTGCTTCAGAAAAGTGGTGGAGAGGATTGAAAAAACGACATACAGATTTCAGTTTAAGATCACCCGAGGCCACCTCTGCTGGAAGGCATGTGGCAATGACCAGAAAAAGGATATGTACATATTTTTCTGCATTAAAGGAAGTGCTTCATACTAACGAACTGGGTACACACCCAGAACGGATTTGGAACATGGATGAAACGGGATTGTCATTGGCACATAAGCCTGCCAAGGTGCTCACCAAGAAAGGTACAAAATGTGTGCACAGTAAGGTTTCTTGCAATAGGGAACTAGTAACGGTCATAGCATGCGGGAATGCTTCCGGAGAAGTGATCCCCCCGCATGTTATACTTCCCGGAAAATCAGACCGTGTACTTAAGGGATACGACATCAATTATGCCCCTGTTGGTACCAACTTGAGCGTGTCAGAGACTGGTTGGACCAAGGAGGGTATTGGACGGTTGTGGTTTACTGACACGTTCATACCTAACATCAGCAAGGAAAGGCCTCAACTACTAATTTTTGATGGTCATGGATCTCATAACCATATTGAATTCGTGGAAATAGCACGTGCAGAGAACATTATTCTCCTGGAACTACCGAGCAAAACTAGTCACTGGACCCAGCCGTTCGACAGGACTGTGTTCAAGGCTTTGAAATCCAATTGGAATTTAAACATTCAGACATTCATGTCCGACACGGGAGTTTCAGTTGGACATGCCCAATTCTTCAGACTGTTAAAGAGGTCATGGCATGCATCAATGACTGTTAATAACATAAGCAGTGGGTTTGTTGCTACGGGTATATGTCCATACAATCCCGGTGCAATTCCGAATGTCGCTTACGCACCGTCTGAGCTGTATGTTGATGAGGAAACTTCCACTTCTACAACAAACACGACATCAGAGCTAATTACAACAATGCCAACTACACCTTCAGCAACGCCTACCAGACGACCAGAAGTTTCATTAGTACATACTTACAACAGAAAAGAAGCCATTGTATCATGTAGTGCTACTACACCGGCACATACACCACTCCTATTATCACCATGTAGTACACCAACAACGCCAGATCTACTTGAACAACTAACGGTACCCACCACACCGTCGGCCGAGCTACCTTGTAGTACTGAAATGCTCACAAGTCAGTCGGTATCTGAAGATGCATCGGCTGGCAGTATGGTAACATTGACCCAACCACTTGAAGCAACGACCACCATTCCATCAACCGTTGTAAGTGTTGATGTCGTCACTTCAGGCCAGACGGTAGTCGATCTGCCTGTCAAGTTAGACGAGAACGGTACACTTTGTATGATGCCAGACGACACTACTTTAGCACCGATTGCTGGACCATCCGATTCGTCGAACGTAACTGAATGTACAACCGACATGGCCCTGAGGGTGGTGGAGTCAGCCCTTACCGAAGAAATGAAACTGAAATACATGGACGCCTTCAATAGAGGTAAATATACATTGAAACGTATGTGTATAGATATCGTACCCCCTAAATTCCATGCGAACACACATAATAGTTTAACACATGTGATAACAAATGTGTGACATTGAACAAATTTTCTGGGCTAAAACGTAACGTCGACAGCTAACATTGTTTTGACTCAGTAACTATGGTAATGTGATAAAAAAATCCACCATTCGTTGTTTATGAGTTGAACTTTTCTTAAACTCGTCACGAAAACAAATCGTTAAGCTTGCTAAATATATAATTATATGCAAAACAACAGCTATATAATATCCAAATTCAAGCCTGATGAAAGATTGTTTAAAACTTACAAGGGTAATAAAAACAACGAATACATTTCACTTAATCATATTTTATTTCAATTTTATAATAGCTTTCGGGTAGTTTATTTATACTGTGTATTGTAGTCAAGCAGATCGTCCACATGCACACCATGATACTTAAATATGGTACAAACCAAGATTAATCTATCTAACTTTAGCCATACACGTATAAACTATGCACACTTATTCTTTTCAATCCAGGAAAGGAATTAGACGACTCCCTTTATAGCACATGGAAAATGTATTACCAGAAAACTTCTCCATCAACAACTTTTAGTTCACCTGTGGTCAAAACACCGGACTTGTTCGCCCTTCCTGTACAAAAGAAGAAAACATCAAAAAGAAAACACATTGGACAGTATTTCGTTATCTCGTCCGATGAGGCATATAATGAAATGAAAAAAATAAAGGAAGAAAAAGAACTGAAACAAAATCAGATAAAGGAAAGAAAACGTATAAGAGAACTAAATAAAAAAGAGAAAGCATTGAAAAAGTCTACAAAGAAATAATCACTAGACGAATATCATTAGTGTATACATTTTGTATATATCTATCTCTTACATGTCAGACATAGAGTACGAATAACTTTTAAGAAATTTATGAACATGTACAAGAAACGAATCCATGAACAGTATATCATACTATGGGACTATAAGTGCCGGAATTATACACATGCAAGTCTATGATTACACAAAATGAAACCTTGCTTTGTTTTCTGCCGTTTTGTACATATACATTTGCGATATACACTTGTACCGTTTCCAGTTGGCTGAACATTGTTACCAACTAGTACTAACTTTGCTTGAACACCTCGCAGCTGGTAACCTTCTTTGCAGATACATAAAGTTAGCCTCAAAAGTCATTATCTCCTTTGTAGAGTTTATGGACTAGTCATTTGAATGGCACTATATGATAAAATGTATCATATATATATATAGAATCATAGAACCATGTACGTTTATAACATGTTAATGTATATTGACATAATATACATAGACATGTAGTAAATTCGAAGTAAATGTAAACATAAATAAAACAACAAATCTGAGACAAATCCAATCATAACATTCGTACTTAAAGTAAGGTGGACTAATTGTGGCATTTAAATCGCTTTGATTTATCAAGTGTGTATAACTATACTAGTAGCATAGAACCGACACCTGACAAGTTTTATTGCTTGGGGAGGATGGTTAAGAAGTTCCACCGTGAGAAGACAACAGGTAGGCAACAAGTAGTTACTTGGGTTTGGTTAGGAGCCCTGCTTGTCGTATACCATATAGGGTATATGTTTTGATCACGCACACCTAGCCCTATCATGCACATACGTAGGCTACATCTTTACCCGATCGGTTGCAGAATTGGTGACAGTCTGTTCGGTAGATGATAACTTCGGTAAATTGATTATATAGAGTAAATGCTTGGTAGGCTCGGTAAAATGTTACCAACTAGTACTAACTTCGCTACGTAGGTTCGGTTAATTTTTTAATTTTGTGTTCTATAATATCAATTTACCGAAACTTGTCATTTACCGAACTGACCGTAAATCACTATAGAACAATATAACGCAAATCATGAACTATTAACCGACTTACAAACAAACCAGTTTTACCTGTCCGACATTAAGGCGATCGTGTACGTCTCATGGGCAAATTCAGGTTATATCAGATTTTTGTACCCATCAACTTTAACTATTGTTTTTTTCGTGAAACTGGAGCTATTGACATTCTACGGAAAAGGACGATGAATCCGAATGGATCATGTATACTCGGCGACTGGCGGAGAATGATGTGCAACGCTAATAATTCCAATCGTGTACGACTTTAGGGCGAATTACCCTACTTAATTCTTGACATTGAATTTGATAGGTGTTTAAACCCAAACAGTTTACACAGTGGGGTTCCAGTAAGGACCAATATACAACCAATCAGTATATGCTCTCACCATCTGTCACATTTATACAGTAGCTATGATTGTGATCAGTAGCTTATTGTAATATTTGTTTGATATTAATTAATAAACACATGCTGTGCCAATTAAACACTATGAAAACTGATTAGATCAGATATAGATCATGCATTTATGGTTGCTATGGTGAATGCACATGAGATGAAAAGATGCAACATTATGAATTACAAACACAATAATGTTACATAACTAACTGGTTGCGTGCAAGTGTATTATGTAGATACAGGGTTTATGAAATTATATAATTATCGAAAATAGGAAGGTGTGTAATATCTGTATTTGAAACCTAGGGGGGTCACGTGACTACTAAAATATATGAAACTGCTATCCTCTGAAGTTCTCTCTCATGGTGATAGTGTGTGTAAGTTTTGTTTATGAATAAAAACCATTTTATTGCCAAGTGTTGGTTCATTCATTTCGGATTGTAAATCATCAATATGTAAAGTTACATTACAACATTTCTAGAGCAATACCTGTTTTGCATGAGAAAACTTTCGTTTTTTGTACACTCTCGTCTATATATTAGATAATATTGCATGAAGCAGGTTGTTGCTCTATGGAGGTTGATCCCAGAGAAAGCTAGATTTCTATATCAAGGAATATTTGACACCAATCTGTCCTTATTGGATGCCATTATGCTCTTATTTGAGTCAATTTGGACACTGTTTATTTCACCATTAAAAATGAACGATACCTTGAGAAAATGAACAGAAAACATATCCATTGCAAATATATATCTATTAAGTACACATACAGCGGGTAATTAATCTAAATTATGCACATTCAACATCACTAGATGCGTTTAAATTTTATCACCTCTTCACTTTGAGGGTCTCGGTCGCCATTAACGATTTTCATCGACTCTATTTTTTACAATTAATTGTGAACAGTAACAAGCGAAAATAAACAAATTAACACATCCCTGACCCAGATACATGTATTAGGAACAAATGTAGCAGGTAATTGATTTAAATACTGCACCCAGCACTTCACAGTTTGCACTGCAACATTATGACAAATTCTTATTGCCGCCATTTAATTCTGTCCGCGGCGGGCCGATTTATCAAGAAATTTTAAATGCACTTTATTTTGGTTTTGACGCGTTAACCATGACTAATTCGAGCGGGTTTAACTTTAATAATTACTCAAATATGTTCTGTTACAAATAAAACACACAATATAATTAGTAAATATGTGTTAACTTGTAAAAACGATGTTTCAGGCCGCTTCGTTATGAAATTACAATATGGCGCTGATTCGATCTCCCGAGGCGAGGATAATCGGGAAGTTCATCAACATTCACCTCCCTTTAGTTATATACCTCCGTGTTCAAATCTAGTAAAATTCTGATGTATCCGAAATAAATGTCCGAAATATACTCTACATTGGCTTTTCTTATAAATAAATATCAACGAACCTCTAGTTGCATGAAATCTTTATCCAAATCATCCCAGTCCTGTAATACGGATTGTATTAGAGGGTTTTCAGAGGACGGTAATGGTTTATTCGATAAAGCATCGTTCGATTGCCGATCAGCATCCATCTTCGTGTCCACGGTTCTCCGTTTTATTTACAATTTTGTGAAATTTACTAAAGTACGTTGCAACAATAATCTCCCTTAGACCAATGAAGTATTTTACGCTATAATGCGCCCTAGCACCTAGGTATAACTGTACAGTCAGATACTCATTAAGGGTCCGTTACGCTTCCAAAATCAATATTTATTTTGTATACAAAATCCCCTGATTGTATATTACAATGGAGTCACATCATGTTTTTCTTGTCTGTAGTTTTTTCTTGCTAGAAAGGTGGCATCTTGACCAGTTTTACCACAAATGTGACGTCTTACTACAAACGTGACACTTTAACCATAAATGTGTCAACTTTACCAGTCTTACCATAAATGTGACATCTTTACTAGTTTTACCATAAATGTGACATCTTTACCAATATTACCATAAATGTGACATCTTAACCAATATTACCATAAATGTGACATCTTTACCAATATTACTATAAATGTGACATCTTTACTAGTTTTACCATAAATGTGACATCTTTACCAATATTACCATAAATGTGACATCTTTACCAATCTTACCATAAATGTGACATCTTTACCAATCTTACCATAAATATGACATCTTTACCAATATTACCATAAATGTGACATCTTTACCAATCTTACCATAATGTGACATCTTTACCAATCTTACCGTAAATGTGACATCTTTACCAATCTTACCACAGATGTGACATCTTTATTAATCTTACCACAAATGTGACATCTTTACCAATCTTACCACAATGTGACATCTTTACCAGTCTTACCATAATGTGACATCTTTACCAATCTTACCGTAAATGTGACATCTTTACCAATCTTACCACAATGTGACATCTTAACCAGTCTTACCATAATGTGACATCTTTACCAATCTTACCATAATGTGACATCTTTACCAATCTTACCGTAAATGTGACATCTTTACCAATCTTACCACAATGTGACATCTTAACCAGTCTTACCACAATGTGACATCTTAACCAGTCTTACCACAATGTGACATCTTTACCAATATTACCACAATGTGACATCTTTACCAGTCTTACCATAAATGTGACATCTTTACCAGTCTTACCATAATGTGACATCTTTACCAATATTACCATAATGTGACATCTTTACCAATCTTACCACAATGTGACATCTTTACCAGTCTTACCACAATGTGACATCTTTACCAATCTTACCACAATGTGACATCTTTACCAGTCTTACCACAATGTGACATCTTTACCAGTCTTACCATAAATGTGACATCTTTACCAGTCTTACCATAATGTGACATCTTTACCAATATTACCATAATGTGACATCTTTACCAATCTTACCATAATGTGACATCTTTACCAATATTACCATAATGTGACATCTTTACCAATCTTACCATAATGTGACATCTTTACCAATCTTACCATAAATGTGACATCTTTACTAGTTTTACCATAATGTGACATCTTTACCAATATTACCACAATGTGAAATCTTTACCAGTCTTACCATAAATGTGACATCTTTACCAGTCTTACCATAATGTGACATCTTTACCAATATTACCATAATATGACATCTTTACCAGTCTTACCACAATGTTTTTTATCACAGAAAACTCTTCATAAATACTTGAAATCACTGTTTGTTGGCATAACCTTATGGTTGTTCATGGTATAAAACCATTTAACTCGTTAAATCATAGAACAACCTTGTTTGGTCACTTGAGAACACCATTTTGGCATATACCTATGAAACGATTGCCATGTACATGTACCAATATATCAATTTTCATAACCTGTTATTGAGCAATCAAATATTACCATAAGCAAGGTTACAAAGTTATAACCATCGCGTCCCAAATTTGGGTTTGTAATAAACAATAAAATGATACACATCGTCGCTTGTGATTTAAGTTCGTATTTAAGATTAGAATGTTGACTTATGTTGTAAATTCTAGTTAACAAATCGTTCTACAAACAGTATAATTTGCTGGCTTAGAAAGGGAAGGTCGTAACTACTACTTACAACCTCATAAGACTAGTACGTATATTGAAATATGCATCATAAGGCGCTTCTTATGAGCTCATGTTCATGAAAACGGAACTTGTCATGTTGACCAAAGTGAAGTTGTAGAAACTTGTTTTACAATAAGTAAAGAGTACTTTTCGGACAGACTTTTTGGTTTTCTCAAAATATTTATATTGTACTTACGACCTTTTCATTCTAAACCAGCGAAATATACTGCAAGGAATCCTATAGTACTATATTGGAAGGACGGGGAATCGAGTTTCCTGATAAAACAGTATGTTGAAAAACACAAACATAAATGTGCATACAACCTTGATAAGTTCCAAACCTAAATACTTGCATTACAAACACCCCAGAAGATACAGTTGACTCTAGACGACATAAGTACGGGGTGATAAGGTGTTGATGTAGGCATTCTCATGAAGTGTTTAGTCAAGTCCACAGTCAAATATTCACATGAAAAATACGCTGGTTGAACGAGAATGAATGTAGGAGGCTAGTTACATTTTAGAAGGTCAGTGTGCCTGACCATCGGTTTTGGAAAACGACACTCCAAGTGCTGGCAACTGAGTCATTATGGGTCGCCTCGATCCCTGGATGATATATACATGCGATGCATCTCCACGAACAGCCATTGAAAGCATTCTGGTTGTAGCACCAAATGCGGCAAATAGGAATTCGTTATGAAACGATTTATGCTGTAACCTACTACAAGTTGTCGTTGAGATACAGTCAGTCAAAGAATTGTTGTAACATTCAATAGACTATCGCTGAGGTGCAACTCCTGGTAAAACATTCAATAGGTTGTTGTGGATATGTACTTCGGTGCGGATTTAAGGTTTTCGTTGAGACACAACAGAAGTCTACTGGTATGGTGAAAATTGTTTGTTATGCACGATGAAATTGTGTGAAATTCGGCGACATAGAACATTACGTGTTTATAGGTAGACAAATGTACATGGATATTTACCGGACACATTGTTCTGACACCGAACCAGTAAGTCCAGGAACTAACTATTGCAGTGAAAGGGATTGTTTTAATCTTAATAGAAACATGCAGAGCTAGGCGTATTGGAGTCAAACTGGCCATTTTAGAAAACACTACGAAACGATCATACAACTACTAGTATTTATACAGTGAAGAGATATAAAGTTTACATTGTTAGGTCAGTGGTTCATTCACCCATGTGGTATGTGGCGATTATAAATGATGGATAGTGCATATTTTCAATTACATATTCAATGTTGAGTGCAGGACAATGCCCTACCGGACAAAGATCCAAATAGAGATTAATATAATCAAATACACCTATCCATATACGATCGTTCATATAAACGTTTTTTTTGTCGGAACGCATGTCCAATCCGTTTTAACGTCTAATGGGGCCGAAAGCCGAAGTTTTAACTATACAATTCAATATTTTGATTTGAGTTATATTAACATATCATATATGCATTGGTACTCATCGGCCGGTGTCCACACGAAGCCTATAGCCATCAGATACACAGATATCTTGCGACATATTGTGAACCCATAATGACAGTTTATTGATTCAATAGGTTCATAGATGATCATGAGTTCACTATAACCTGTAACAATTATTTCATGCAATGATGTCCACCTAACAAATTTAAGATAATCGTCAAACAAAAAGTGTGCATGCACTATAGTTTACAAATGTATTCATATAGACTCTTTCAGGATGATAATACTCAGAGTATCTAAGTTTGGAATCATAAATCAGGGCATGTTATCACGTTTTCCTGTATAAATTTCCAAATATCAAAACCATACTGAATTATGATACATAATAAGGGAGAGAACTGTTTAAAACAGGATCTATTTTTTGGACATGATTGAATGCGGCAGAAACCGAAAATAACAAATCGTGGATCATTATTGAAATTTAACTCATAAACAGTTCATGCAGTTGCGTAACAATCTTGGAAAAAGAGGGCTATGTGCGTGCACAGGAACCTGATATTCATATTAATGGTCCAATATAAATATCAGGGGTCTGTGTAGTCTGTCTAACATACCCTATGTTTAGAAAGACAACTCCTCAATCTACTCTTTTCTGATGAAATTATTTCCCTTTGCACCCTCAAACATAGGGTAATCAAGCCCAAAATAAAATCTAGCGAAAATTGAAAAATGTTATGCTATTTGATTGATTAAATATATTATCTAGTCGGGTGGCCAGACTAGGGTCTGTGGAGCGTCTGATAAAATTAAGGGAAAACTTCTGAGTCTATTTAATAATTCTGTGGTGGTAGAAGTAACTTAATATGTTAGTTAATAATTCCACACAGAACAATAGCATGTGTACTACATGTACATATACTTTGATATGGTGTATTTGTATATCGCTGGCTTAAAATGAGAGGTGCCACTTACGACCTTATAAGACTAATGCATATTTGAAAGGCTACATCGTAAGGTGGTTCTTATGAGCCTATTTTCATGAAAATCGGAATTTATCATGTTGACAAAACTGAAGTTGAAAAAGCTTGTTTTACCATAACTAAAGAGTGGTTGTCAGACAGTTTCTTTCTTGTTTTCTCAAAATATTGATTTTGTAGATACGACCATCTCATTCTAAGCCAGCGATATGTTTGTAACTGTATACGAGTTGGTCGTTAGCAAAAGTTCTAAACTGTTGTAAAACTTTACTATACGAATACCGGAAAATATCATTTATCTATTAGTGTAGTCAAATTATTTACGAATACATAATTTTAACAATAAAAAGTGCACAGTATCTTCTTTGTGTCATCATATACAATATCAATTGCTAACATTGGATTTTACGATGAATCTTATAATAGGATATATGTGAAGTCCAATATGTTACATATGTTGCAGAAGAGGCCTCATCTTATTTGGAAACATTATGAGTCAGTTGGATTTCATTCGGGTATGTTAAATCATCGGACAGGTATTTTGTCTGGGAGTGGTTTTGTACATGTACTTCTTTCTCGTATATTTCTAAATATCCCCTTATCTATACAGTAGATACCAGCCATATAATATTTAAGTTAAATGTTTTCCTACTATAACATGTTAAAGTATTACTATATTTGGCTTCAAGTGCGGATCTTAAACAAAGTAGCTGATATGACCAATTTCTGGGAGAAATTAGCCGTATGGGTGGGACCTCTTCCCGAGACTCTTAATCTAGTTTAAATTCGTCACTGGTGAAGTGTGTTCATACTGCCGTAGTATTTGTTGAATTATAGGATATAACTGTTTCTGTCCTGGGTATTTAGATACATTTTATTTTGATACCCGATTCTGTCTGAAATCAACCTGAGTGAGCGTGACAGGTTTATCTATCTGCGGCTTGAAAACCCAAACGGAAGGGATTCATAAAAGATCTACGAGTTTTTGTACATTTCATAACTCCATTATAAATTGGTACCAACAATGACATAGGCACACGGCACGTAAATAATCTAGAACATAATTAGACTATATATTCCAAGCGTTATAACGTTAAGTACTACGAATGGGAACACACTAGAAACAAATCCATCATTTTACTTTGCCTGAAACAGGAGCTATTAAATTTGACACCTCTATATCAACCGAACCTTCCCGCTCTATTTGATTAAGGAATTTTAAATATGCGACGGGATGTCATTTGTTTATTCAAAAAGGATGGTGTATTAGTTTACGCTCGGGCGAGTTATACAGCCTCCTCGTGCGGTACAATCAGTACATTTACCTATCTTGTCAAATTTGTCATCAAAATACGCAAAAAATAGTATTATGAATTAATCGATTATATCTCGATAAAACCACGAAAATTGGTGTTTTTAAGTGCGTAGGTAAAAAGTTGAAATCTTACTTGGGAAATATGATATGTATTTCATGTCGGATGTTGTACAGTGAAAAACTTTACATTGAACGCGGGAAATTTAATAGATAATGTCAATTCAAATGAATGAAACGTCAGGTGTTGCGTGAAACGATGTTCAGTGTTTTTGTGACCGAATTAAATACTTCATATATACGACTCGATCGTCTTTATCTGAAAATAATCAATGCAAAAAGACAAACCACTTCATCAAACATGGGGGGATAAAACACCGTGTATGCTAGTATAACTCTAACGCGGTATTGGGACCTGTGCCACTTAAAGTAAACAGGCAAAGCAGGTATGACAACATAAGGACATTGGAAAAGGGATTATCTTTTCAATGTGTAAAGCTTGGCTATTTTGACCTGAGCTTGACCTTTATGCAAGAATATATTACAAGGTTTGAATATATCAATTTCCGCAAGCAAATCGTGCAATATCGGTATTTCAGATTTGTGTTTGTATTACATCTCGAGCGTCTCCGTGATACTCCCCGATTATGAAAACATACACTCGGTGTTGTAAAGGTAGACAATATATCGACTGTTAAATTATGCTAATCGGTCAGACTCATGTCAATGTGGCCAAGCTTTACCGTTATTTTAATTTTCTTGGTGAATTGAAGTGAGCAGGTAAAATACACTTCCGCTCTCCCTAAATCGATGTAATTAATGGTCAGTGATTTCTGTTTATATTGACATTGCAGAATATCGCGTTAGACTTATACAGCTTGGTTATTTTGACTTGAGCCTGACCTTTATGCACGAATATATTACAATGTTCTTGCTTTAAATATATCAATTTCCGCAAGCAAATCGTGCAATATCGGTATTTCAGATTTGTGTTAGTATTACATCTCTAGCGTCTTCGTAATAACGCTAATAAACACTCGGCGCTGTAAACGTAGACAATATGTCGACTGTTAAATTATGCTAATCAATAGGTCAGGCTCATTTCAATGTGGCCAAGCTATACAACTACAAGTCCTCTTTATTTATAGATATTTCACATGTTAGGTTCAAACTCAAGTGGATATATAATCTTTGTTTCAAATATGTACTGGCCCACGGGGGGGGGGTATTCATGAAACACTTTCAGATTTGATATCACATTAAAGATTTGACTGGGACTTAGTTGTCCTTCCTTAGACTAGTTAAGGATACGTAAATGTTTAGTATTTAGATAAGTTAAACATTTATTGCGTGAAAGCCATCACAATGATTAAAATATCCATGTGATGCCAAGATGTACTAAAAGAAATCATGGTAACAGTAACACGCGACTCTCTATATAATTTGAGTGAGGTGGAATGCTTGCCTATAATGTAAGACCATTTAATGAAACATTATAAACTTATGACATCGCCGCTCGTCTTCACAAATGTCGCATTTGGCGCCAAAGTTATTAAATGCATTTGGTATTTAGAAAATAGTTTTTATTGTATTGAATATCTATTCACCAGTAACGCTAGGTAAAGAATTGTACCGACTTTAGCGTTGTGTTACGATTTCCATAAGCACACTCACTACTTTGATATTGCAGACAAAAAGGAAAGCACTAACATTTAGTAGCTAACTTCAAAATGATGAGAATTTTACGCATATTAGTTTTGCTTGCATAATACATGTATGTTCACATATGTTTTTATCAGTTTCCGATTTCGATCACCACGACCAATGTGCGACTTTGAAATTACATTGCACACTTAGTTAAATATTATATGTAATACGCACATCCATGTGCATGTGTAATATATTTGTGTGTTATTATGTGCACGCACAATAAAATGCATTTTAGATATTTTAAAACAAGATGTCGGTAACCAATATATCGCCTGAACATACAGACAATAAAGTTATGATATTTCTAAAGTTAATATGTTATAATGATAAATCATTTCAAGGAATCGATACATAAGAACGACCCACTTCCAAGAACGACTTGGTAACCAGAACGACCCACTAAACAAGCAGGTTCAATTATTAAATAAAGTTATTTTTTAAAAAGCCGAAAAAAAATATATGTGCACGACAAAAGTCTGACAAATATTCCTTTGAAGTTGACTTTTCAAGTGACGGCCGACACAAGCACGACACAAGTAAAATTGTATCTGGCCGACCGACCGACCGACAAGGACAATCGAACAAGAACAAACATTGACATAGTAATTTTTCTAGGGTACGTTCGTGACGGGGAAGGTGAATTGTTCATCTCTTGTCCCAGTATCTGACTAACAATTAAGTTGTAATAACGCGGATTTGTGGAGTATTCAACTATATATTAAGTCATTTTATACATTTAAATAAATGTCATACTTAAGTTATATACCCGTATACCTGACTAACTGTAATAAAATGGTTATGTGAGTTTCTGGTACTCTCGGTGGATTTAGTCTACAGGCAAGTTTCAATATTTTATAAAATTTATTGACAAGTGAGCTTGGTTTTTAATTTTAATCTATGATTAAATTTAAGTGCTATAGGGTGTCTAATTGTGATGCTGTATTGATAACGATAGTAAACACATGTTTTATACTCAACAGAACAGTGTCGCCGTTTACATGGGTGTTTATTCAATAACGATCAGTGCAAATCATTAAGGATTGTCGTACATACAGAATACAAAATATATTACATACAAATACAATCACCTATCCTTAGTGTATAGAAGTGAGTATTTTAAATACCACATGATGACTGTCACTCATAGTATACATGCATCTTCTTTTTATCGGGATTCATGGGGATTAAGAAGTGCGTTTTCTTTGTGTAATAACAATTATACGCATGTACAAAGATGTCTTTATGCGCTCTGGTCCCGATCTCCCTAAACATCTCCAACTGAAATCTCATCTCAAATTGAGATTTTGCTCAAATCAGAGTCTGAATTTGAGAGCAATCTGGCATTCAGGCTATTTAAATTTACTGTTATAAACTAATAATAGTGCTTTCTGTTTTGGGGTTTAAACTTTGACTCCCACCTTCCAACGAAAATATCCAAATGAACTCGACAAATTTTGAGATGAGATTTATCTCAGATTGAGGTACATAATGTGATCGGGATCCGGTATTGTGGTGTTTGAAATTTCACTGCATTCTTATTTAGGATATGGGTTCTATTATATGTCCATTGGTGAGTATAGTCATTAACCGGCCACATTATCCACACAGTCACACAGATCCTAACAAAAATGGCATGTTTTACATTATACGTGATTTTGTTTGTCAACATTCCGGTTCCCCAAAAACCGAGTCCAGGATATCTTGAATGATGGTTGGAAGCAGACAGATGTGTTATAGTAGGACGGGTACTATAGTTTTAGACCAACCACAGATGAACCGGTTTGGTATAAACCGAGAGCTAGTATCGTGTGTATCTGTGATGTACATACAATACACCTGGGCCTTATTCACCGACATTGTAAGTCTAAAACTCAGACTTAGACTTTATATTGCCAAATGTTCTATTCCCTCTCACGTTGTTATAAATGTACCGATTTTGATATAAATTGGCAGACATGTTCAGTATATAACAACACATAATCAGGTCAAATTTCTCTTGATTAAATCTAATTGTAAAGAAATTGCACCAATTATAAATGTTGCCGTTCTTAAGTCTACCGTAAGTCTGAGTTTTAGACTTATAACGTTGGTGAATAATACCCCTGGTTAAAGAATCAAGGAGTATTATTCGAAAAAAGCTATTATGTTCCATCCGGTATTCCATCAAACAACCTTCTCTTTCCTCGAATCTGGTGGTCATTGAACGATCTGCGAGAGTGAAAAAACGAATAAACACGCACATCTAAATGGTTTACATACGAGTAAAAGTGTCCCGAAAGGCCAAAAAGGTCGGGATTTTCTGACTATGGAGTTGTCTTACTCTAAACAAATAATGTATCATGCCCAGGATCTATTTTCGATATGCAAATGTGTCCATTTAAAAGTGGACAGTGGTTAACCACAGCCATTAGGTACTAACCAGTACATATTGTGGTTGATATTTATTGCGGTTGCACGCATACGTATTACAGACACACGTATGTTTGTAAACAATACAACTCTTTAATTAAGTAAGACAGAATTGTACCTGTCTCCGACTGTTGGTAATTTAATTTTAAATAATACTGATCATAGTTTTTATGATCCAGCGCACAATTCGAACACTGAGAAGTTACAATATATCACATAGGCCTACAAAATATAGTTATCATGTATCATTTAGGCCAATAGGTAATAAGGTGGTTTATTTGTACATTAGGCCAAACAGGCACGATCGTGATCAATGTGTATTTAGGTAGGCCTATGTATGCATCAAAGGTGATACGATATACAGAGTCTATTCAATCTAAAATACTTTGAACAAGTAGCTTGGCCTATCCGTATACGCACTCATTGACCCATAGCTATCATATTAGTGACTGACCTTGTACGTAGATGGGTCAGGCACGGATCCAGGCAGTGGGCACGAGGGCCCGTGCCCCCCCCCAGTTGGCTGAGATTTTTTTTTAAAACTTTGAATAAATAGTAAAACAGGTATTGAACAGACATCTCTAAATAATATGGGTATATTTTCTTATGTTCTAGATGAAAAAGTATTTGTAAGATGGGCATTTTTCGTGCTCGCTTCGCTCGCAGAATATTTTAAATATACATGTATATATTTATACGTAGCTGTTGCATCACAGAAATCAATTACAAGATAATTTTTGCCCTAGCTCATTATATTACCTTTTGACTGTTAAATAATCATAACTAAACCATTAAGGTTAACTCTCAGAATAAAGAAAAAAAGCTATTTCAGGGCTCCCAGATAGGCTAAGAATGCACTAGATTCATCAATTGCTTTGAAAATTTTCCTGTGGGAGTATGCCCCCGGACCCCCCTAGTTATGTTATAATATCCCAATGGCCAAAAGGATGAAAGCTGGTATATACAAATACTGTATGTGAACACTTACATATATGCACGAACATACACAATGTACATGTTGACGCTTATAACATAAAAAGCACTATGGATTCCCCCACATCTACAAATGTACCCCTTCCTGTGCATTTTCATACACATATTAAGCAATTGCCCCCCCCCCGGAATCCTGTACATGCCTCGTGCCCCCCCCCACTCAGAAATTTCTGGATCCGGGCCTGTGGGTGGACAGATAATCATACTGTTGTCAACTGTAGGCCTACAAATGTATTATATTTTGAATCTTGTCCTCATCGTTGTATATATATGCCGCATTTGCATACATATGATAATCACAATTCATCCTGGAAAAAATTGCTTACAAGCTTGTTTTGTTAAAACCCGGAAATAAATCGATTTGACGCCACGTCCGTGTCAATTCGATTTTGTAACAAGCTTAATCATTTCCGATAAGCATAGTTCTTGAAATTAAATACCTAACTTCGTATCTACGGTGACTATAATTTCTGAGAAGCACCCATATTGAGAAAAATATGAAGAAGAATAGAACTTTATCAAATTTTGGATTTGTGAAATATCATAAAGTTGCGTCAAATAAAGTTTGAATGACGTGTGTGACGTTTGGAACACACACGGAGAAGAAGACACGGGTGGTTGGTAGATGTACAAATTTATAGGACTAAGGTTTGAAATAAAGTATGTTCTTAATGTTTTAGGAACCGTTCACAGGCGCGTAGCCAAGCGCGTACGGGCGTACGCTCCATGACAAAAATGGTAAAATATACTGACTCAAAAATGCAATAAAATCGATGCCTCCCTAGGGTTAGGCATAAATATTGGAAGCACTCTCCCTTTTGGATTCAGTGTAAAACTCGATATTTTTCGAGCTCGCTTCGCTCGCTCATCAACCGCTATCAAAATGAATTTCATCTGGTATAGATCGAGAAGACCTGTGTTGTATGCTGCCTAAATAAATAAACAGTACTAACTCGCTTAATATATTTATTAAATATTGTGATTTATAAAATATGATAAAACAGAGATACGTTTGTGAGACATGATGCAAAAAAATAAAAATATTCTAGCTCGCTGCGCTCGCTCAGTACTTTACTAAGTGAATAGCATCAAGTAGGGAACATGTATGTATGACCTGCTGCACAGGCAAACAGTGTTTTTTGTCTAACTCGCTACTCTCGCTCAGTACTTTACTAAGTGAATATCATCAAGTAGGGAACATGTATGTGTGGCCTGCTGCTCAGGCAAGCAGTGTTTTCTAGCTTGCTTCGCTCGCTCAGTACTTTACTAAGTGAATATAATCAAGTAGGAAACATATATGTATGACCTGCTGCTCAGGCAAGCAGTGTTTTTTTTCTAGCTCGCTACTCTTGTTCAGTACTTTACTAAGTGAATATAATTAAGTAGGAAACATGTATGTATAACCTGCTGCTCAGGCAAGCAGTGTTTTCAAGCTCGCTTCGCTCGCTCAGTACTTTACTAAGTGAATATCGTTAAGTAGGAAACATGTATGTATAACCTGCTGCTCAGGCAAGCAGTGTTTTCTAGCTCGCTACTCTCGTTCAGTACTTTACTAAGTGAATATAATTAAGTAGGAAACATGTATGTATAACCTGCTGCTCAGGCAAGCAGTGTTTTCAAGCTCGCTTCGCTCGCTCAGTACTTTACTAAGTGAATATCGTTAAGTAGGGAGCATGTTAGTATGACCTGCTGCTCAGGCAAGCAGTGTTTTCTAGCTCGCTACTCTCGCTCAGTACTTTACTAAGTGAATATCGTCAAGTTGGGAGCATGTTAGTATGACCTGCTGCTCAGGCAAGCAGTCTACGCTAGCTTTGTACTTTACTTAGTGAACATCATCAAGTAGGGAACATGTATGACATGTAGATTTATGCCTGCTTCTCAGTCAAACAATGTTTTTTCTAGCTCGTTTCGCTCGCTTAGTACTGTAATAAGTGAATATCAGGTAGAGAACGATTATACGTGTTGCTGCTCAGGTTAACTGATTTTACTAGCTCGCTTCGCTCTCATGATACCTTTGTTAGTTAATTTCACGAGCAGCATGTTGCTATTTACTCCCCAGAAATAAATCTGAAAACGGGCGTACACTCTGAATTGACCCAGCTACGCCCCTGGTTCACAAAAGTTATGTTTCCGTCACTGCATGGTCAAGGTTTTCATATCAATAGGTAACTGTATAATTGATTTAAAGAAATAAAAAAAAACGAAATAATGTATGCCTTACGTTAGATCACGCATGTATAATTTATTATATAGATACATGGTTAGATCAAAGACGTCCAACGTGTTGGATATCTATGGTTAGATCTATGGCCCTGGTGAGACTGTCCTAATTTATAGGAAAATATAAATTTTACACACATGAAAACATACAATTTTGTTCTACTCTCTCCAAATGATACAGTTACCTGTGGTTGCTCACTAGGAAACTGGTCGATTTAAATATTATATAGTCTAGATCTTCTATCAGTAGATCTATTAGATTCTAATTGACTTACGTTACCTTTCAAATAAAACTGGAATAAAATGGTACTGTATACTAGACTGTTTTGTAGGATTTTTTTACATACACGATTATCCAACAATGAATAAAAAGCATGCTAAACTTTTTCTATTTAGATTCTTATTGTTACGATCACGCATGTAGATATAGATACATGTTATGATAAAGCTCTGTCACTCAGGAATGCGCTCACCGAGCAATATTGTGCAGAGAACCCAATCTTTACACTGGCCTTATCGTACGTGACAACTAACCAATCAGCGTAGCGTATTTTCTTCGCTGCTCTACTGTAATTTTCCGGTGACGTAATGTGATACTTTCCTATGGACGAAGTATTTGCGAATTAAAACCCCTAAAATATTGTCTTTAAATGAAAGAAAGAGTTCTCTGGGAGAAATTAGTGGCTGGAAATAGTTGATGTCTTATTTCGATGCCAGGAAATAAACAGTAAGTTCGTATAATTACGGTATTCCGAAGTCGCCAAAGCGCATGTCAAAATTCAGCCATCTTGAAGGATAGGAACTCCATTGTTTTGTTTAGATTAAGTGGATTTAAGTCTATTTAACTGTGTTATTTCAATGCATATGCAACCGATGCGTCATATTCATGTACAGATACGGTATATCTACCACTACCATGCATGTGTAACGAATGCAGGATCAAGAAAGTAACAAATTCCTGCAGTTCGTGAATTTTCTTCCTGAGCTGCACTCAACAGGTCTAAGAAAGTGTTATATTTACACAATATCTATAAATTTACACAATATCTGTAAATTTGCAGAAAATCCAATCTGTAAATTTACAGAACAGAGGCCTCAAATTTCAAGAAAACATGTTTAAGTAAAAAATCGCAGTTTTATTTGGTTTTATATTGAAAGTAAATCATTATTAAAGACAGAATATGTGCTTCATTTTCCAAAATATTGACTTTGAAATATTGCATATTTTTCATTTTTGAAATTAATAAAAAGCACATTTTTTGACGAAATACATGATAATATGTCTAATAAATACCATCCCGATTGAAATAAACACGAATCTGTGCTTATATGCTAAAATATACAACTTTGATTTTTATAATCTGTAAATTTACAGAATACAAAATCTATGTTTTTACAGATATTGTGTAAATTTATAGATAATCTGTAAATATAACACTTTCTTAGACCTGCTCAACTCGTGAACTCAAAAGTTGGGTCGTTAAAGTTAATCTTCTAGTGAGTTTTCTTCGAGATAACATACCCATGTGCTTACTTTGTATGCTATATTAATGATATTGTGTTGCTTATGTGTGCTACTGGATGAGTGTGTGTTCATGCATTTGCATAATATACTTCCTGACCTGAATTTATTTGCATCACTGGATGACCCATTTCTAGTCTCTAGCTATCAAATATTTTGAAGGTTTATGAAGTGGTACATTAAGAGACGATTAATCGTAATTATTGTAACGGTTTTATAAGACTGCCTTGTTACAGTGCTGTCGGGTAATTCTGCGCACCTAACGGATATTGGCTTTCTACATTTGAGATTATTTTATTTTTAGATTAAATTATGGTGATATTTGGATAGAAACAACCTTCATTGACAAATGTAAACAATTCAAAACATCGTACCTTCGCTAAACTAGGTCAAATGTCGTCACAAAACAAGATGACTGCCGGTTTTCATGACGTAAATTGTTTCGGCTAATTCTGCGCAGGTGGAATGGTTTTTTTGTATAGTCTGTTTCAAAGATTTGTTTCACAAGAAATTTATCACAGTATCGAAAAAATAAGTCATTAAGACAATGTTGACAAAAAAGGAAAAGTCATCATCCATTACAAAAGTGTTTTTATTCAATTTATGTGTCACATGGTATGCCAAATTAACGAAAATCGCCGTTGACACTCATTTTGGTCAATATTTCGTAGAAATACTTGTCCGATTTTGTTGATTTGATTATAAAACTTTACAGTGATAACACACATCTACAAAAACACTGGAGGGCAGAAGGAAAACGACCTAACAAAGCCTGTAAGAAATAGAAAGTTAAGGTGCGCAGAATTACCCGATGCGCAGAATTACCCGAAACGACTGTATATATCAGTTGTTAATGAAAACTTAAAGCTACTATTAATCCATACGACCACCAGTACATTTTAACTACAAACAACTGGTCCTGAAACACTTATATTTCTGTCATTAACTTGGATGATCTGTTGCCAATAAATTGGAAGATTGTTTATTGACAAACCGTGAATTATGAACAATTAAATTTGAATAAATCACAAGAAATGTTGTATTTATTTCTGTCTGCACTTACGCAGCTTGTTTAAACGAGGTGAAGGCAAAAACTGTGCATGCACCTTATTTCTGGCATTCAATATTTAACATCGCCATTATCATAAAAAATGATTTTAAAATGAATGGACGCGATGCCTACTTCAGGACTTTATGCAGGACTTCAAGTCTTGACACTAACACTGGTCCGATGCCAGTGGTTTTTGTGGAGGACCAGTAATTCAAGATTGGAATTTAAATGGTCCAACAGGCCACTGAGAATTGTCTCTTGGTGACTAGTTTTAAGCCTTTTAAGGGCTAGTCTTGTAAAAATCTCAGAACATGTAATATATCAAATTACCAAATTAAACTTAATAAAGGAAAGTGGACATTGTTTCGCATTTACTTTCATAATCATATGTAACTATGTTTGCTATAATTGCAATCTAAGCAATGTCTCACACTATATCACTCAGACTTTAAAATCTACATAAAATATAAAATAAATATGATACACAGTGATTCATTTTGAAGCGCATCCCGAGTCCCTGACTCACAAAATCTGCTGGGGACTCATTAAATTTTGAAAATACTTTATTTTTACATAGTGGGACTCATTGATTTTCTAGGTTCAATGGAAAGGGACTCATAGTTTTCAAAATCAAAATGAAACACTGGATACACTTTTAATAATTTGATGCACAGACTACCAAAAGTTTTTTCAGGCTACTGCTAGTAAGTTCAGTCAACCGACTGGCTAGTAATTTGAAATTTTTTTTTAGTGAAGACTTGTTAATGAAACATTAATGTTCAATGTGAAGTTCACCATAAATGAAAGTAGAACCAACTGTTGTTCATTTTCTTGGGCCCCAATCAATTGCATCCACACTCAGGCCTCGTCAAATTTTTCCAGAGCCACTCGTCCTACCGGACGAGCGGTCCAAAAAAACACTCGTCCAGCAGCAAAATCAACTCGCCCGTATTTTTCAGTCAAAGATAAATGTGCAAATCTGTTTTTAACCATGTTATTCTCGTCTAAAACGGTCAATAAAATTGTGAAAATATAAATGTGTGTCGCATTTTCGCTCCTTCAGGCATCTTTTGATCAGCTTGATTGGTAATAACACAGTGTCTATACGAACTTTATTATTCACGTGATGACCACTATGTTGTCATTAAATTTTGTCCTTAATTGCGCAAACCGATGGAAGGCGTTTGTTTGTTAGTCCATACATTCATACAGTACATTCATTTTGCGCACTGTGACGAACCGAAAACGTCGCTTTAACGCTTAAAATTATGTTTCGATCGATTAAAATAAGAACAGCGTCATTCGTTATTCGAGCATGACCGGGGAATTCCCGTGACGTCACAGCGCACCCATGTTTTGATTCTTCGAACTTTCGTTTTTGACTGACAGATGATCTGGTGTTCGTATCGAATACGAGATGTTTTTTATTATCAAATTCAAACTATGTTGTTTAATACGCGATTAATTATTGAAACTTGATTGTTTTCTGACAGAAATTGCACTCGTCCTGCAGGACGAGCGTTTGTGGATGTTGACTCGTCCGATGTGAATTTCTACTCATAATTACGAGCGGACGAGTGGATTTGTCGAGCCCTGACACTCCCACACGAGGATAGCTGGGGATATGGTGGTGTGTTTTACCTTCCAACTTCCCGCAGGGCCGGAAATGTTGGCATTTTTTTCTCCGAACCAATACCCCCGGTAATATTTAGTAATCGGGGGCCGGGGAAATTAAATACCTGAGATTTTACCATCAGCTGTCCCCGGCAGGGTTGTGGAAGGGCGGGGATTTTAACAACCTTAAAGTCAAAATCATGACCCATCCCTGTGAGTCAAGCGTGGATGCAACTGACTGGCCACTTGTGCATTAATTATACCTTAGTTTTATTCAGACTGGTCAGTTTAAATGCTGTTTGGCCTTTGTGATTTTGATTTTTTTATTGCAAAATGAACCTTGTGGCCATCATTGTATTATTTTAGAATTTTTGAAAATAACTTAAATTTGTCATTTTCTAGGTGGAATTGATGATCATACACCCATGGGCTAGCTAGGAGGAATAGTCTCGGACTGTGGTGTATAAATGTTTGGAAAGATAAAACTGGAATAAAACAATTAAAAATAAAGTGCAGTCAAAATGCCATCCTCCAAAGCAGGAAATATAAAAGATCCGGACGTAGCCGGTCTTTTCTCTACGGATGATCCAGAAAAAGTGTTTGCTGATTTACGAGAGATCGGTCATGGCAGTTTTGGAGCTGTATATTTTGTGAGTCTATTTTGTACCATTTTGACAGTCTTCGACAATCTGTTTCCCTCTGCTATTCCTTTTGAAAATTGGCAGTAAACTGTAGTAAATTACTACTGTTTAAAAGCTCAAGGAAATGGGGACATAGACTTATAATGTTAACTTCGAAATCGCTAAAAAATTGTTGGTTTTTTGTTGGTTTAATGATGTAAAAAATGTGGTAGTTTAATTGTCAGGATGATATTTGATTGCATTGCCCCAACTACTCACCACATATTATTTTAAAACTTGGATAACACAAGGATTTATAACTTTTATGAAATGTTCGTATTAATATTGTTTGCATATATTGCTTTAGTTTGCCAAGTTGTGTCACTGTGAACATATGATGAACATGCTAGTTGGAGGAAATTATGTTATTAACGGCTACACCCAAGCACTTGAGATGTAGTCTGTTTATTTATTATCATGAAAATTGATATGTGTCACAAAATTTAACTTTATTGAGAATTTCATCATTTTAGATACTGTAAATACTCAGCCATAACAAATTTAACTATCTATCAAATTTCCGTGTACAAAAAATAAACTTGTCTTCCTGTTCAGATTTTGTATCTTGATATGTTTTATCTGACCTTATTAGTATCATGAGTTACCTTTTGAGACTTAGAAGTTAGATACCTGAAATTTCTATAATAAATCTGAGTTTTATACATGTATGTAATTGCATTCAATGTAATTGTCTTTTTTTCAGGCTAAAAATACTGCAACAAAGGAAATTGTTGCCATCAAAAAGATGTCCTATAGTGGAAAACAGTCAACAGAGGTATGTACTGTCATGTTTTTGACACAATGTGGGGATGAAATTTGGTCTCATTTCAAAGTGAAATCATCTTGTGCATGTAAAAAAGCAAAGCTGCAATCATTGAAGCAACCTTTTCACTAACCAGTAACCTCACCTAGTTTAGTGAGCACTGATTTAGCTTGCCAAAAAAGTATATTTTCCCCTTATTAAATATTGATCCTAGAATAGTACGGAAATCAGATTTATAGCATGTGAAAGATTGAGCATTTTAATTTTTTTATGACTGCTAAGCAGAATTATAGCAGTAGGCGATGTTTGAAGTGAGATTCGGTGTGGGATGTGTCATGTGTGGTTATGGCCCATGTATGAAACAGACTTGTGACTCACTTTCAGAATTGGGCATTAATTATGATTATGCCCCTGTACTACCCCTGAGTATTGAAATAAACTTCAGTAGGCTGTAAACATTTTAATGTTAGAAAACATTGAGAAATGGCATTAAACCCAAATAGAATATACTTACACAGGGCTTTTTTTCTGGATTTGGGGAAGGGGCCCGGGGCCTTTCAGAAAGGGGAATTTTCGCAGCGTTTTATCATTTTAGGGGAAAAACACATTGATTAACACTAGGTATATTTAAACCTTTTACTACTTAATATAAGTGTATGGCAAATCTATCACACTTAATTAGTCATAACTGTAAATCTGTAGCTATGATAAATTTTACTTCAAACAGACTTTCAAAGGGTCAAAACTCTGCCAAAATGTTGGCGTTTCAGACAGTACAGTGTTTAAGGTACAAATTCAGAGTCTTTTACAAATCCAGCTCTCTCTCTCTTCTTTCCCTGAACATCTGTAACAGACATTCGTAGTCTTCCTCTTTAAAGCTGTAATTGTAACTGCTGATTCGCATAAGTGAATCCAAAGTGTTTTGTGAGAGAGTTCTTAACTCTGTCAAATTTATTTATGACATGTTTTGAAGGACCAGTTGAAATTCTGGAGGACCAGTAGATTTTAAAAGCTGGTGGTCCTTCGGGCCACCATGAAAAATTGGTTAGTGTCGAGCCCTGTGAAGCAGTCATATAGAGAATTTTCAAATCATCAATGCAACCTATATCCTTCTGTAAAAAGGAAGAGAAGATAATTCAACTCCTCAGAAATGATGCTGAATTTATTCACAGATAGAAGACCAACACAACAGTTCTAGCAAGATTACTAAAATTATTACACATTGGATGTATAGCAACAAATCTAACTATCCACCACCCCCTCCAATATTTGGTAGGGGAATAATATGGTTGAACATTTAACTCAAATCTGAGGCATACCAATGTCCAACCAAGTTTACTAGTATGAGTGCTCATTGGATGATTAGCAACAAATGTAACTATCCACCAACCCCCACCCCCATATTTGGTAGGGGCATTATAACGGTTGAACATTTAACTCAAAACTGAGGCATACCAATGACCAACCAATTATTTTCATGATGAAATGATCAGCCATAGCCCTGTCTGACCAGTGACCAACTTGTAGGGCTAATCTGAACAATACAAGTGATAGGTATAAATTTCACCATGTTAATTTAGGGTTTTTTCTCCTTATATAACAGAGGCCAAAGGCCCCTTCCCAATTGGAAATTTCTTTAAAAGCATGCAGTTTTCCCAAAAATCCCAAGTTAGCCCTACTTTTTTGTTTCCCAAAAATTGAAGTACACCGATATTTCCCCAAAATTTAGATGCTAAGACCCCTTCCCAAAATGAACAGAAAAGGCCCTGGTTATACACTTTAGAAATGCCACATTGGCCGTTTTTGTTGTGTCAAGTTTCGTTTTCGCTAAATTTAGCCTTGACCTTTAAAGTTTATTGAACGGTCTTCATTTAAACAATCTGCGGCGCTAAATACATCGGCGATTCTCATTCCGAATAAACAATTAGAGACCATATCAATGCCAGTTTTATTTATGTAATGCGTTAATTACTTTAACAACTAGTATAACAAGTTCGAAAGGAAAATCGCAGCTCCGCGCAAATCGTTTTTTTTTACTTTTTAAGAGCCCGTTGCTAAGACCCGCAAATTGCAACATACATAGCCGTTATATAAACACCCGTTCCAAACATATTTGGACTTTAGTACCTACCGAACAACATCCGTTTTGTACTGTTGGAATTCCATTCTTTAGCGAAAGTTTACGTAAAAGTAGGTTAAGCTCTGGCATTTTGGAATTTCACTGGTGGGGAATTTTAATTTTGAGGGGAATTTTCGGAGGAAGGGGAATTTTTTTCTGAGGGGAAGGGGCCGTTAAACGGCGCCTGGTAAAGAAGGAAAAAAAACCATGTTACATATTGGAAAGAATTATTTCACATTACCTGGTGATCTACCTGTAGGATATGTTGACAAAATATTGTTTTAATTTATTTTCAGAAATGGCAAGACATTATCAAAGAAGTGAAATTTCTTCGTCAATTAAAACACAAACATATCATTGATTATAAAGGATGTTACCTGAGGGAGCACACTGCATGGGTATGTTTGTTTATCAAGTTGATGCTTAAAACATTTTTAAACCAGCGTCCACGGATTTCAATTAACCTTAAAACTTAAATTTCCAAAAATCCATATCGTGGAGTGTGTCACATACTTGTGTCAGTATTCTGGTTGAAGATAATATTTAACGTAAATCACGATAAGTTTGCAAAATTTAACAATTTTAACAGTTATTTAGTAAGTTACATCATGGTTCCTAGTCTTTGGTCTGAACTGTTTAACATTCTTATTAGCTGTATAATTGAATGCCTTTGCAAATATTTGTTACTTGAATACAAATGTAACCTTTAACTCTTACTTCATGTATGATTTAATAATAATATAATCTCATGTTACAGTTGGTGATGGAGTATTGTTTGGGTTCAGCATCAGATATTCTTGAAGGTAAGTTCTTTTGTGATACCTGCTACAATGTAATACAGTCAGGCCCCATGATTATAAACATTGGAGAACATACTCCATGCTCAACTCATTCACCATACTCCAGTTGGAACATGTTCCTAAGTTACAAAAACTGCTGTAACTTCTTTATTACAGAATGGGAACATTTTATATTTGGGTTCCTTTTCTTAATTGGATAATATGCTACAATTTTGTGTTGGTTTTGATGCAAAAAGTATGAGAATGATAACTTGTTATAATCACCTGACCAAGTCTCGTTACAATAGCAATATTAATAGTTACTGATAGATATTTTAATTTAGTTTTGATATATCCTATAGCAACTTATTGCTAGCTACATTGTCTAATGTGCAATTTTCATAGTATTTAAAGATCATGCTTGCTAATCTGTGAGTAGAGATAGAATGTTTAAAACAGATAACATAAGTTGCACTTGACACACCAACACACTTAATATGATAACAGACTACAATATTTGTATGGCTTGATGAGTGTTGGGATTTTGTTTGATGTAATAAAAAAACATAAGATGGCCTTAGCTGTAACAAGTCAAATTATCAGGGATGATCATAATACATTATATAATAACAAATCTGTTATTACACATACATTTTAGTGATGATTTTACTTTATGATAACAAAAAAGTGTTGTTACATCATATACAATAACTGAAATACACCTAAACATCTGATTTAGGTGTCAATATGTACACTAGCAATAGTGTAATTTGAAATATGTATTGTTGTAAATATTTTCTTTGTATATACTTGTTCATTTGTATTATTGTTGTGGACCATAATGAAAATTGGTTCACCAATTATGTTATCCACCGAAAATAAAGACGTTATTATTATTATTATTATACTTGCTAACTCAAATATTTATCAGTGTGTGAAGTTGTGCTGCTAGGATTTGTTTTGATAGAATTATGTTACAGCAAAGTAATGTGCCTTATTGATTGATAACCTAGTTTCCTAGAATCTGAAAGAAATTTGAGCAAAGTTATGGACCTTGTTTCATTTCATGCAGTACATTCCAGTAGGATATTTTGAGAGTGGTATAGTCGTTTTTGTGTACCCAAAAGATTAAAACCATTGCTTAAACAGGCTGATTTTAAGTTAAGCATTGAAGTGTTGGTATAAGCCTTTGTACTTGTTTTGCACCGTAATAGTGGATTGTGTCACTGTATTCATCACCTAACTGGACTTTACTTTTCAAGCATTCCATTCATCCCTTGTAATGACTATTTGAAATATATCTAAAAAAAAAGTCACATTTTGAACTTAAGGATTTTGACTAAATTTTAGATAAGGTCATTTTTAGCTCCACTTTTCGAAGAAAATAAGTGGAACTATTGTCATGACCTACTCGTCGGCGGCGGCGGCGGCGTTGGTTAACCTTTTCGTTCAGGTCCATTTCTCAGTAACCATCAAAGATATTTGATTCAAACTTAGTATGCATATTTACTATCATATAACCCATTTCAAAAGGGCAGGTAACCCTAAAATTAATTTTGCCAGAGTTATGGCCCTTTTTAGACTTAGAATTTCATGTTTAGGTCCATATCTCAGAAAGCGTCAAAGATATTTGCTTCAAACTTGGTATGCTTGTTTACTAATACAAGGGGAACCCATTTCACAAGGGCAGGTAACCCTAAAATAAATTTTGCCAGAGTAATGGCCCTTTTAAGACTTAGAATTTCATGTTAAGGTCCATATCTCAGAAAGCGTCAAAGGTATTTGCTTCAAACTTGGTATGCTTGTTAACTAATACAAGGGGAACCCATTTCACAAGGGCAGGTAGCCCTAAAATTAATTTTGTCATAGTTATGGCCCCTTTTTGACTTAGAATTTCATGTTTAGGTCCATATCTCAGAAAGCGTCAAAGTAATTTGCTTCAAACTTGGAATGCTTGTTTACTAATACAAGGGGACCCCATTTCACAAGGGCAGGTAACCCTAAAATTAATTTTGTCATAGTTATGGCCCCTTTTTGACTTAGAATTTCATGTTTAGGTCCATATCTCAGAAAGCGTCAAAGATATTTGCTTCAAACTTGGTATGCTTGTTTACTAATACAAGGGAACCCATTTCACTAGGGCAGGTAACCCAAAATTTAATTTTGTCATAGTTATGGCCCCTTTTTTACTAAGAAATTCTCATTAATGTCCATATCTCAGAAACTCTCTAAGATATTTGCTTCAAATTTGATATGCATGTTTATTATCACAAGGTGAACCCATTCCACATGGGCAGGTAACCCTAAATTTAATTTTGTCATAGTTATGGCACCTATTCGACTTAGAATTTCATGTTTAGGTCCATATCTCAGAAGGCGTCAAAGATATTTGCTTCAAACTTGGTATGAATGTTTATCATCAAAAGGGGAACCTATTTCACAAGAGAAGGTAACCCTAAAATTAATTTTGCCAATGTAATGGCCCTTTTTCAACTTAGAAGTTTCATGTTTAATTACATATCCCAGAAACCATCTAAGATATTTCCTTCAAACTTGGTATCCTTGTTTATCATCAAAAAGGTAATCCATTTTACAAGGGCAGGTAACCCTTAAATTAATTTTGCAGCCCGAAAATTGATTTTACAAACATTATTTGCAAAATATTGTGTTTCAGCATATGCATGTTTAGCATGCACTACACTATCCAACACTTAAAAAGTGGAGCGCGCTGTCTGCGGACAGCTCTTATTATCTTTACATCTGACATTGGTGTACTTGCTATAAAAACCAGTTCATAATGATCTATGTGACACTTGAGAATCAGTCCCTATTAAAACCCCTCTTTGTTTATTTCAGTGCACAAGAAACCATTGAAAGAGATTGAGATTGCACAAATCAGTCACGATGCCTTACAAGGTCTTGTATATCTACATAGTCAAAATAAAATACACAGGGATGTTAAGGCAGGCAATATACTCCTCACAGAGAATGGAACCGTGAAATTAGGTAGGTAGGATGTGATAAAAGGTTTGATCAGGGTTGGCATTTTAATACTGATTTTATTCATTGGAGAATAAGGATGACCAATCATATCACCTGCTGCTGACCAAGAGTGTAATATGTTGTGATCTGATTGGTTGTCTTTATCCTTAAGTAAGATCAATATTGAATACAACACCTGGTTTACATATTTTCTGTAAAATCTGTTGTTTCGAATTTAACTACACAACTGCTGTTGTTAATGAAAGGATATAATTTGATTGTAAAAATATTGGAAATATTGTTTGTTCATTTTGTCCTAAGCTAATACATTCACTTGATAACCTTGGCAAAGCCTTAGATGAATAAATGGACGGGGAATTATCTACACTGCGTTCCAGTCAGTAGCTGTTTTTTAAATAAAGATAAATGTTGATGTATCATGTATTCAGTGCTTTGGTATGTAAAGCAGAATTAAATTGTGTTAAACTAATAAGATGTTAATCATGTTCAAAATACTTTCACAAGGCATCCTTCACACAGTTTACAGTTAATTAATGTTAATCTTTCAGCTGATTTTGGTTCTGCATCATTGAATAGTCCTGCTAACTCCTTCGTGGGGACACCATATTGGATGGCCCCGGAAGTAATTCTTGCTATGGATGAGGGTCAGTATGATGGCAAAGCAGATATCTGGTCACTGGGTATAATGTGTATTGAATTAGGTGAGTATTTTAGCTCTTCTCAATCTGTAGCTCAGTAGTTGGCGCATTGGCTGCCTAATACAGCACCCCTGGTGGAGACACACGTATACCTGCTATATTCAGCAGAAAGCTGACTGGCAAATGAAGGCTAAGCTCAGCATCAGCATAAACTGATACATAAATTGTGAATTTCTGAACAGTTCACTGTGTTACCATTGGTTGACAAATTTGAGTGTTAGAGATCTAACAGACATATCAGAATCAGTAAAAATGGTACTGGTAAATCTGATATCTTTCTTGCTTGACACTTAGCATAGTTAGACCTAGGTCACTGCTGGTGTGCATAGTGTCTGGATAATGGGACTGCCTGACTTGGTAGTCTCTGAGCCAGGGTAGGGTGATTGAAATTCTGTTTTCCACTTGAAATAAAACAAAAACAGAAGTAACTCGATTTCAATTGGAAGAGTTTCGTGAACGTGCAAATTTCCTTTGGTCAATACAAAATGGGAAGAGTTATGTGTACCCTTTCAACCCCCTTTTCAATTACTTAGGTGTGACATACTTACTGATTTGGATAATTGTGTACATTTTAGCTGAAAGAAAACCACCTCTATTTAATATGAACGCTATGAGTGCGTTGTACCATATAGCACAGAATGACTCTCCGACTCTAGCGGGTGGGGAGTGGTCAGACGACTTCAGAATTTTTGTGGATTCTTGTTTAGCAAAGATTCCAGAAGACAGACCCTCTGCTGAGGAATTATTAAGGGTAAGTTATGTTTATAAATTCATTCATACAATCATGCCAGTAAAATAATATTTCACCACTCTTTGTATATTTTGGACTGACTGTTTGTATTATTATTTTGTATCATGTCTGGGTTTTAGTCAAGTATATGAAAGTTTCTATACTTGCTACAAGTGAAAGCAACTTTCAATAAACAATTATGCTTCCTGTACTTACATAAATTTAAGCCTCTGTAGCTCAGTGGTTAAAACGCTTACATGGGGACCCCAGCTCATATCTGGTTGGAAGCACTCGTATGCCTGTCATGTTTCAGCAAAATGCTGACTGTCAAATAAAGGCATTGCTTGGTATGTACAAATGATTTAAAAAAAATGTTCTCAAAATTTTTAATTAAACCATACTATCTATACTATTTCAGCATCGGTTTGTGAGTAACATCAATGCAGCCACTGTGATATTAGACCTCATTCAGCGAACTAAAGATGCTGTGAGAGAACTAGATAATTTACAATATAGAAAAATGAAGAAGATTCTTATAGGAGATATAAAGGATGATGAAGCTAGTCTAAATGGACCAGATGATTTTGTCTCTGAGTCTTCACAGGTATGCTACACAATAAGTACTGAGGCCATGCTTAAAAAATTGTATGTTTGCCCTAACGCTACCTACTCATTGAAATCGCCCCTACTCAAACTTTTTTTAAGCTTATTTCCTTATATAACTACATTGACTTGAATTTTTTACCGGTTCCTCAAAAAATATTTCCCTGCAAAAAAAAATTGACCTATCTACCCACCTTAAAAATCTTGGGTCGCGTTAGGGCAATCAAACAATATTTTAAGGATGGCCTGGTATGTGCCTAATTTCCTTTTAAGAATTAATTAAGTATTATTTCCTATTAGTACTGTTCACTATTAAAACCGTTTGAATTGTCTAAGTGAAATCTATGAGAAATAAATTTAGTCTAAGTAATATGGGTTCCATCAAAGTTCTCTTAATAAATGCAAAAATCCATCAGAAATATCATAATGACCCTAGAAATTTAGAAACTAGTGCAGACCCTGATGAAAACTTGATTTTGTCAGACATGTCTGTTTTATTATCAGGTCTAAAAATCGTCTTTATTTTATCATCGATGTGAACTTTATGTATTGATTTACGTACAGGATGAAGCAGCAGACAGTAGTAAATCAAATAGTCTTGCAAGTCAACAAAGTACACAAAGTATCAGTTGTGTATCGACGAGTAGTAGAAGTAGTAGTATGAACAGTTTACCAGGTGCTATGACAGAAGAAGTGATTAATTTCTCACGACAAGATCGCAGTGTAAGTATCTTTTACTCTCTCCACACTAGGCTTTGCTATGTATATATACTATACACACAATATGAGCCAAACCAATTGCTTGTTTTATCAATACATATATCTACTACAACTTACTAGTCAAAAGTTCTAAACCATTGTGCACTACTCTAAAATCTTTTAATTTCAATGGGACAAAATTTTGTGGTTTTTGGTAAAAAAGACCATTTTCAATGGGATGTTAATTCGTGGATTTTTCATTTCAGTTAATAGTTACAAGAGTCCAAATTATTGTTTGATGGGATTTGATTTTTATGGTTGAAGGAAGACCATGAAATTTAATCCCCCACGAAAATTAATTATTTTACAGTATTAAAAAATAGATTTCATTCTTGATGGACAGTTGCGAATTAAGCCTTAAACAATATTTATGATAGAATTAATCTCCTAAAACTCTTGAGAGAGGGTTAGTGTCTGGAACAGTCAGAAAAGCCACAACTTTTTTCCAAAAATTAGCCACAACTTTGGTTGGTCTTGGTTACTGTAAGTTGTAAATTGTATGAATTGTACATTGGAAATAATTATAATAAATTGATAATTATTGAAATAATGTTAACTATTTAATGTAACACATAATGGGTTGGCACTTATGACTAGCAATTTTGGAAATTTTGATTGTTTATTCCAATAATGCTTTGAGATTTGTGAGGGCAGGTATTCCAATTGTCATGGTTTCTTAGATACTTACAACACTTGTGCTAGGACTTTTTGTTGCCATTTTCATATGTGGATGACCATGTCACCACAATTTGTTTGTTTATCTGTACTTGATATATATATGGTAAGAAAGTATGTTTTCTGAACCTGACAATTTTTGGATTTTGCGAAAATTTATCCCCTCGAGAAAATTCCTGAATTCACAGCACTTACTTTCTTATGGAATTTGTTTTATTGAATTTTGTCTATATTTTGGTGGTTGTGTTATGCAGGATTTCTCAAATGGTGCCAAATTTAATCTCTCATGAAAATTCCTGGTGTAACAGTAGTTTCTTTAAGAATATGTTTTATTGAAGTTTTGAATTTTGTCTATATTTTGGTGGTTAAGTTATGCAGGATTTCTCAGATGGTGCCAAATTTAATCTCTCATGAAAATTCCTGGTGTAACAGTAGTTTCTTTAAGAATTTATTTTATTGAAATTTTGAAATTTTGCCTTTATTTTGGTGGTTGCGTTTTACTGTATATGTCTATGATATGTGTATATGTTATACAGCCGTCCCCTCCAGCTCTACCCCCACGATCTCCTAAACAAGTGCAGGTATGCATACAGGTATTGATCTATGACATGTGCACTGCATGATTACATTATGTTTATGTTGTACACACATTGGCAAAATGTTCGAAAATTCAGTTTATTTCTATATCCACCCATCCAACTTCCATATAAACAAATAAGGTAATATAAGGGCTGTCATCGATATATGAGAATCTTCAATTTGTCTCAAATCTAATCATTGACAGGTTTTGGTAACGTAATGAAATGAAAATGGATTAATGAAAACTCCAAATTAAACAACTTAAATTTTGTAAATTTGCGTTATTTTATGCATGTATGCGTATATTAATTTACTTACCAGGGTTATTTGTTTACAATTTCTGATATTTGGTTGTTAACACTTACATACATCACATACTTTTTATTGTGACATCCAAGCAAAAAATTATTCTTCAAATTTCTGTTTATTATGTGATATTGCGGTTATATTATTTTTAGCTCACCTGACCACAATGTGGTCAGGGTGAGGTTTTGTCATACCGAGATGTCCGTCGTCCGTCGTGCGGCGTGCGTCGTGCGTCGTGCGTCCGTCAACAATTTCTTCAAACGACTTCTCCTCCTAAACCGCTTGGCCAAATTTGATAAAACTTAAGAGGAATGTTCCTTGGGTGGACCTCAACCAAAGTTGTTAAAAAAATTCCAGTCCGTTGCATAACTAGGTCACACAGGCTAAAAATAGATTTATAAAAAGGAAACTTCAAAAATCTTCTTCTCTGAAACCGTAAGACCTAGAGCTTTCATATTTGGTATGTAGCATCACCTTGGGGTCCTCTACAAAGATTGTTAAAATTATGTCCCTGGGGTCAAAATTGGCCCCGCCCCGGGGCCCTTAGTTTTACATAGAGTTATATAGGGGACACCTTAAAAAGTCTTCTTCTCCGAAACCGCTTGACCCAGGGCTTTCATATTTGGTATGTAGACTCAGCTAGAGGTCCTCTACAAAGATTGTTCAAATTATGTCCCTGGGGTCAAAAATGGCCCCGCCCCGGGGGCCCTTAGTTTTACATAGAGTTATATAGGGAAAACCTTAAAAAATCTTCTTCTCCGAAACCGCTTGGCCCAGGGCTTTCATATTTGGTATGTAGACTCAGCTAGAGGTCCTCTACAAAGATTGTTCAAATTATGTCCCTGGGGTCAAAATTGGGCCCGCTCGGGGGCCCTTAGTTTTACATAGAGTTATATAGGGGAAACCTTAAAAAATCTTCTTCTCCGAAACCGCTTGGCCCAGGGCTTTCATATTTGGTATGTAGACTCAGCTAGAGGTCCTCTACAAAGATTGTTCAAATTATGTCCCTGGGGTCAAAATTGGCCACGCCCCGGGGGCCCTTAGTTTTACATAGAGTTATATAGGGGAAACCTTAAAAAATCTTCTTCTCCGAAACCGCTTAGCCCAGGGCTTTCATATTTGGTATGTAGACTCAACTAGAGGTCCTCTACAAAGATTGTTCAAATTATGTCCCTGGGATCAAAATTGGCCCCGCCCCAGGGGCCCTTAGTTTTACATAGAGTTATATAGGGGAAACCTTAAAAAATCTTCTTCTCCGAAACCGCTTGGCCCAGGGCTTTCATATTTGGTATGTAGACTCAGCTAGAGGTCCTCTACAAAGATGTTCAAATTATGTCCCTGGGGTCAAAATTGGCCACGCCGCGGGGGCCCTTAGTTTTACATAGAGTTATATAAGGGAAACCTTAAAAAATCTTCTTCTCCGAAACAGCTTGGCCCAGGGCTTTCATATTTGGTATGTAGACTCAGCTAGAGGTCTTCTACAAAGATTGGTCAAATTATGTCCCTGGGGTCAAAATTGGCCCCACCCTGGGGGTCACCATTTTACTTAGACTTATATAGAGAAAGCATAAAAAAATATTTTTGTCTAAAACTACAATGCCTAAGAGCTTTGATATTTGGTATGTAGCATCATCTAGTGGTCCCCTACCAAGATTGTGCAAATAATGCCCCTTGGGTCAAAATTGGCCCAGGCCGGGGGTCACCGTTTTACATAAACTTATACAGGGAAAACATATAAAAATCTTCTTGTCTAAAACTACACTGCATAGAGCTTTGATATTTGGTATGTAGCATCATCTAGTGGTCCTCTACCAAGATTGTTCAAATTATGCCCCTGGGGTCAAAATTGGCCCCACTCGGGGTCACCGTTTTACATAGACTTATATAGGGAAAACATATTAATATCTTCTTGCCAAAAACTACACTGCCTAGAGTTTTGATAATTGGTATGTAGCATCATCTTGTGGTTTTCTACCAAGATGTTCAAATTATTCCTTTGGGTGAAAATTGTACAGGGTTTATAATCAGGTGAGCGATATTGGGCCATCATGGCCCTCTTGTTCTTATTAATTTTTTTTTAACAAATTGCATTATATTGATTTTACCTAAGTTTAATTTGATTTCAAAAGATTATTATCTCCTGAAAGAAGCTAATAATGACTGTTATAAGTTGAAATAGTACCGGACCTTGAACTGATGAGAACAATTTTGCCATGTGTATTTTATGACCCTGATTAGTTTTAGTTATGAATACCGCTTGTAAAGTGTTCAAATATATGTAGCATGCTGAACAAATTACAACTTAAAATGTTCATTCTAATGATGAATTGTTCTATCATAATTACATGCAATTTCAAAATTTAGAAAAGTAAGCTCCTGACTATGCAGTGCCTGGGTGCCCTGTTAGAAATGAAAGTTGATATTATGATCAAAGCAAATTTTAGATGCTCCCCTTCACATGTTTATATTGTTCAAGAAAATTTATAGGCTAGCCTTAACAAACTGAACATACTATTATTACACATACTATTATTACGAGCTTTGACAATATTTCTTAATAACTTTGGTAGGTCATGCATGTCGCAATCTGCCTCTGTTTGTTGTAGTTAAAAACACATGGACTGACTTCATTGACCTTGAAGTGGTTCTAATTGGGGTAGATAGGAAACAAAGTTGAGGTAGTCATAATTGCTTACTTGAGGTCTCTTGGGGTACAACTTCTAGTTATGCTTACAGGTTCCAAAGCTCTACCCATACGCCTATCTAAATTCTTCCTTGTATAGTCTTTACACGATCATAGCTGTAAACATGCAAAAATATCAAATAAAAAAGAGAATAGTTTCAGGAGCATGCAAGCAGCTTTTTACTTGCCTTAGTTGCCCCCTTTAGTGTTGACAATGACAATCTAAACATATTTCAAATTCCTACAAACTTTAATTGGAAATGAAATTGTTGACTTTCATTTTCCATCTCATTCCTTCTTGCCTACTAGTGGCTTAGATCTGAATTATCAATATACTGCATATTTCAAAGGTTTGAGGCCGTATGGAATATGTAGATTGCATGTTAATTGGCCATAGTCATGGGTTGATATAGCCAGGTGGTTTCCAACTTGATGGTATACTAATCTCTGTTTTACAACAGTTAACACATTTATATGAAAGTTACGTTTTACTCAAAGTCCCAAAGTTTTCTTTTTTACTTTGCACTGTCTGTCTAAGCTGTGTTGTTCAGTTTGCTTATTTTGTGTGTGAATATTGTTATTTTGTCATATTAAAAATGAAACAAAAATGGAATATATTTAGTGTCGTTTTGTCGTATTTTGTATTATTAATATATTGATATTGATAAAGATGATTTATTTGTCAAACATGAGAATGAAAAATTTATAGATATTCATATAGAAATGAACTAGACTCCCAAGGGAGAAATGTGTGCATCAATGCATTCATATTTGATTGATATTATTAGATATTGTTAAGGAATGTTTCTTTTGAATCATATCTGGTAATATAGATCTGCCATCTAAAACCTATGATTTGAGTTGATATGTTATTGAAATTAGCTTAGAATGTTTCGATTGAATCATATCTCATTTTATGGAGGTGCCATCTAAAACTGGCGATTTTAGTTGATATATTACATGTTACCCTAGTCAAGAACAAGTTGGAATGTGAATTTGGTATGAGCTATTTATATATTTCTTAGGAAGCTTAACCTGAAAAAGTTTGATTTAACGAAAAGTGGCGTTGTTTTGTACATCTATTTTCTGTTAATGATATTTTAAGGATATATAATTTATGATAGGATAAGGATGTCTTTTAACTCTTTACTACATGGTAATGTCTTTTCACGCTCTTGGCAGTACCGTTATACTGTATATCTATCTATAGGTGTTGGTAATCAAATAATTTGAAAAATATTATGATTAAACTGGTATGGAAATGGTGTACATTATAAAATTCTGCTAGGCTGGTATTGGGATACTGTAGGTCAATTTGAGAAACTAGCAATTTTGTAACTATGGAGTAGCGGTTCGATAATATAATTCACTACAATCTAATATGTTAAACTTACTAAACTGTAGATTTGATGTCTACGAAGTAACGGGTTAATTATGAAATTTGTTAGTGTATGAAGGATTATGTAATGATAAACTATTATTCTTGATAAGTCATTAATCTAGTGTGTATGGAATTGATAGTAAAATGTTATAAAGCATTTGATAAAACTGTTATTTATTCTCCTGAAGGATTGGCCAGCACCTCCACGTCCAACATCCTATGGTCACTTCGGACATGCGAAGGTAAATTCACAGTGTAAATTCGCATGATGATTATGTGCATATTGTAATTCTATGTTGTTTTGTACATATAGCTCTGTTAACTTGAATATAGTTATAATTATGTATCTTGCATTTTGTATATATTGTGTGTTTTTTCACTATTGCATACTGGATATGAATGTTTAATATAATCAGCTGGTTTCTGTCATTCTAATACATATATTTATATATTGTTTAACAAAATTCTTATGACAATAGAAACATGGTTATTATATTGGCTACTTCAGAAGACGGGCGTCAAAATTATTTGTCTTGTATATAATTCTATGAGCACTTTGTCACAGGCATGTTTCGTGATAGTAAGCTGGAATTTAGTTGTGGTAGAAAAATCTAACAGCGATGTTGATTTTCCTCCACTTTAGGAGAACTTACTGATCCCTGGTGGAAGGGTAAGTAAGAACTGCCCAAAATACTGTCCTAGAAGACTGGTAGGTGAATTGACCGCATGTCAAGTTGTACTGTTTAAATCAATGAAGGTTGATTTGTTGGAACCATAGTTCGGCTAAGTTACAATCTTGTTGTTTGAAAGCCTGGATTTCATAGAATTACCATGTTTCTGTGTTTCACTCTTTTAAAATGTATATAATTATGTTGAATACTGTAAAACAGTGTAATCAAATTGGTGCTGTGTTGGTCTATTATATATATTCATATGTGTCTCTAATTGTTGTTTTGGAATTAACATATTTATCTATATATCTACATTGGCTTGGTATTTAGCTATGTTATTTTTTTCTGCATACATGTAAAATGACTTCCTACACACATTTACCATGATAAGCCCTGAGGCTTTGCTTGTGTTATGCTATGAGTCTATCTGAAAGTTCTATCGTTGACTTTTCTTCATATTTTTATTTACCACAAGCCTACCCAGCCAAATGTAAATAATTGCACATCGTGGACATTCAATACAACTTCAGTAACTAGACTATCTCACAGTTTAAAGGTTCACTTTTGCTGTTAATAGGACCAATACTATTTTCAAATGTCCCAGTTCTAATCTTGGAGGTTTCTTTTTGTTCAAATCAGTGAAGTGACAAGGTGAGCTTTTGTGATCACTATTCGTCCGTCATCTGTCCATCAACAATTTGCTTGTGTTCACTCTAGAGGCAACAGTTTTGATCCAATCTTCATGAAACTTGGTCAGAATGTTGTTCTCTATAAAATCTAGGCAAAGTTCGATACTGGGTCATGTGGGGTCAAAAACTAGGTCACTAGGTCAAATCTTGGAAAAACCTGGTGTTCACTCCAGAGGTCACTTTTTTGATCCAATTTTTATGAAACTTTGTCAGAATGTTGTTCTCGATGCAATCTAGGCTATGGTTGAATCTTGGCCATGTGGAGTCAAGAACTAGGTCACTAGGTCAAATCTTAAGCAAAACCTTGTGCTTACTCTGGAGACCCCTGTTTCAATCCAATTATCATGAAATATGGTCAGAATGTAAGTTGTACTGATACCTAGACCAATGTGCAACAGGTGAGCGACCTAGGGCCCTATTGGGCCCTCTTGTTTTCTTTTTATAGTCACTCACATATTTTAGAACATACTGCTCCAAAAATATTCCATTAGACACATGCATATATATTTAAATGCTGGTAACTGTTATTATAGCTTTTTTGTACAGTTTGTACTGTGTTGAGTTAGGCCAAACCATTTATTTAAATGTGACAATACAAAAACACAGGAAGACAAGCATTCTGTTTACTCAATTTACCACTGGCCATACTCTAGATGTGTCATTTAGTTCAGATGTCTCTCTTTATGACAGACATGATAAATAAATAATAAAACAAATGTGACTGTCAAATCAACATCTGTATCTCAGTCATAGTGACATGTTATTGTTTACATTTATATTGCTGTCATAATATCACAAGGGGTTAGTCCACCTTAAGAGTTTCCTGGTACAATGTGATTATTCCCCCTTAATGTTTTCCGAGGGCATATATGGATGGGTTACTTCAACTTAGTCTTAGGGGTTTTGCCAAACTTGTTGAAATAATTTGTCTCATGTACAATTTTCTGCCATCCTAAAATTGAAGTTACCAATGAAGAATACCATAAAAAATTAGATCATTGCAATTTTTGGCTGCAATAATTATTAGAATATGCTCAAAGCCATCATGTTTCTTTTCCTGAGATACATCAGGGCCGTGCTGCATTCTTGCATGTTAAGATCTTGCGTGTGTTTAGTGTCAGTTATAATCATCACATATATAAACTTAATATATTTTGGACCTATTTATTTATTATATATTAAATAACACTCTTACAATACCTTCTTTAAACATTTTAAAACTTAAATAGATATTGTTATTACCTGTAGGTTTTGTTTTCAATTTTTTTGCTGACTTAAAAGTACTAAAAGCTGAATTTTTGCAATTGGCGATGCAATGGAATTTGATAGTTTATCCAGGTTTTTGTGTACATGTGCATGTGCATTTTCTAAACATAAATTGGCTTAAAAGTAGATTGTTAATAATAAACGGACTGCATGGTAGTCTGTCTTTGTGTAACTGTGTCAAATGATTTTCTTACTGAGAACAAGTTGGGTTGGGTTTTTTTGTGCTAAACAAAACCCAATTTATTTCTTATTTAAAAAACCTCCATGTAACATATTTAAAATCAGGTTTCACCAAGTTTTGTTATTCCTTAAAATAATCAAGTTTTCGTGGAATTTGCAAATTTCTTGTTTGATGATAAATAACAAGAGACACTAGGCCTATTTCTGACACACACACTGCGTACATGAATGTCTTATTGTTATGTTAACTTGCATGTTTGTTCTTGAAACTAACACTTGGAATGTGTCAGTATACATATCACTTAGCATGATCTTGACTATTGTAATGACGGTTACATGTATGTGTTAGAAAGTTATATATAGTTGTTATGTTAGATAAATAGTTATATATATATAAGTCACTGTGTATTTATGAAGTAACAATCTCGAAAAGTCTATTTAGAAGGTTTATTTTCTGTCGGATGAGTTGGTGTTGAAAACTGTATTGGACTGGCCCCAGTGGTCATGTGATTGGGGCATTTGCTTTGGGACTGGGAGTTTGCAGGTGTGATTGCCAACCATTAATTACTAAAGTCATTAAAGTGGTACTGGTTTATCTCCCTTTGCTTGGCATGCTCATGGTACAAGGATACTTTTCTGGACAGGTTGGCCCTGTGTTAACCAAGGATATTAAAATGTTACAACAAAATTTTCATTATATCTGGGGGGATATTTCTGACTCATAGTTAGTTTATGTATCTTGCAAATAATCAAAGGTAGTCAGTCAATTATTTCCAATTGGTATATACCAAGGAAATAGACTTTTCGAGATTTGATAAAATTGGTAACTGGTATTAGACTATTAAATATATAAATTCATGTTTCTAATATTGTGTTATATACATGTACCGATTTTTGTACAGATGTTTTGTATGAGGGCCTGTAGAAACAACAATGAACTTGATACTCAGTTGCAAGCTAAGGACTGAATCACACATGTTGTTGTATGTAGGCCAAAAATACTAAAAATCAGGCTTTGTACATTTATCTTAATGAAGCCAGTATAGTGCAATTTTGTGTAGTATAATTGTGCACATTTGATTATGTGATATATGCTTGATTTTGAAGATGGTAATAACCACGGTATGATTCGTGTTACACTACTTTTCAGTTCCGTCAGAGAATTCGCTCAGACGAAACGCTCTGGCGGAACTCAGGATACATGACATTAGAGTTCCGTTTGAAGGTAAAGTCAGTTTCAAGTTCCGTCAGAGCCATATGAAAACAGAACAATTCTCTGACGGAACTGAGAAGTATTGTAACACTATTCATACAGTGAATAACATCTTCTTTTCAGTATTTGGAAATTTATTCACACTGTTTAGTATACTTTGTGTTTGAGCATTTTTGTTTGTTTCAATAATTAAAACTTTCAACAAAATGGTTGTAAGTGTATTTTCAGTGTTATTATACATGATAGTCTCAGATATTTTGTTTGTATGCTGTTGTAATGTGTACAAGATTATTCACGATTTTAGTATTTTGTCATGGCAACATGCTTTTGAATTTTTTTATTTTTTGAAAAAGTCATATTCAGATATATCAAAACCATAAAATGTGTATGTTTCTATATTTTAGGGGGCCAGTAAGATGGGTGAACCAGGTTCTCATAACTTTGCCACTATACGTACCACATCGATCGTAACCAAACAGATACAAGAACATGAACATTCTAATGAACTCAAGGAACAGTTTGCTGGCTACAAACGTATGAGAAAACAACATCAAAAACAACTACAACAGGTCAGTTCAAATACTAAGTTCATACATGTCAGTATTTCAGATTTATCCGGAACTCAAGATTTATCCATCCTGGAAGAGCTATGCTTAATTGTTTTCTGGCCAAAATGAAAGTTATTTCAAGAAAATTACTCAGGAAATGGCGAAGTTATGGTCATTTAAATCTACTCTAAAGGATTTTATTCAATAAAAGCAAGTTTAATTAAGGAAACATCTAGGTAATGCATGTTTAAGTACTTGTTTGAATAGAGTTTGTATAGTTAAGCCCCTCTATTATCTAGTTGGATTAAATAATCACATAGATGAAGTGAGTCAACTGCTGTATATAACTGAAATATTGTTCAGAAATGATAGTGTCTAATGTTTTTCAGATGGAGTCTAAGTATAACTCTGAGATGGAAGAACACAAACAGAAATTAGACAAAGAATATGAAACCACTAGGCAGAGTTTTATGATCGATTTAGAGAAATTGAAACGAAAAATGATACAAGATTTAGAAAAGAGAGTAAGTAACTTGGAATAATTATACCATTAGTGCTCCCCACGTCTGAAGAACAGAATGCAAGTATGCTTTACAAACGTATCAATGGCTCAGAATGAGAAGGTCATAACTACTACTTACGACCTTATAAGACTCATACATATTTGAAATCTCTAGTACCGGGCGCTTCTAATGAGCCTATTTTTATGAAAATCGGAACTTGTCATGTTGACCAAAATGAAGCTATAAAAGCTTGTTTTACCATAAGTAAAGAGTAAATTGCAGACAGTTTCTTGTTTTCTAATTCGATTTTGTACTTACGAACTTCTCTCTCTAAGCCAGCGATATGTTTGCAGGGCTGTCATTGGCTTTAGGGTCAAAGTGACCAGGAATTTAAGGTGGGGATGTGATATCTTTTGCGAAGGGGCAACAATACTTGTTCATGAAATGTTAAATGCATGCTTAAAAAATATTAAAAAAGGAGAATTTTGGCTAAAAAAAGATATTCGTTTTGGTAAATTGGGCCTGTTACTGTGAGCCCTACAGCAACGTAATCATCGTCGTAATGTCAGCTCTGGTTGATATACCCGTCCCACTGTCCACTGGAGAAGGATACTGATGAAATAATCGGAATAAGAAGGCTTTTATTTGCTGTATCCCAAAAATTACCAGCAAACATTTATTCTTTATTTTAACTTTCAGCAAAAAATCAACCAAGAACAGGAGAAGAAATTAACGAAACAGATACAAGCGGATCAAGATAAAGAGAGAAAAAACTTCTCATCACAACAGAAGAAAGAATATAAACTAAATAAAGAACAAATTAAAAAGGTATTGCTAGGTTACTATAGTTGCAGTATGTTAATGATCGTAAGATTTTACACCCGTTTTCTGTCTTTGTGTTTAGTCCCATTAGTTTCATTATAAGGATTAGGTGATCGCTCAATCAATCACTCGCATTGGCATGATTTAATTCCCTTGCTTGGCCACAGAGTTTGGGAATGTGAAAAAGTCATTTGTATCAAATAGTACTGGTATGACCTGTTGCTCTCTGCATATCAGGGGTGTCAATCTTCCTGATAAATCCGGAATTCCAGATTTTATTCCGGATTTTACGATTCATAAAGAGCCATGATTTCTGAACATAAGAAAGTTATTTGAAGAAAATATCTTGAGAAATGGCAAAGTTATGGTCAATTTAATCTGTACTGAAGGAATTTGTTTATAAAAACTGATTTAAATATAGAAACAATATGTTGAATGCCTCTTGTTTGTCAAAAATGGTTGACGGCATATGATTTTCCCGCTTTTAAATTTGGCTCCATTCAGTCCATTGACACCCCTGGCATGTTGACTCAGTGTTTGGTTAAGCTCCATTCATCTTCAAACAGAAGTAAATAATGTTGTTGTTTGCTGTCACTGAATGAATTTGTTCATTGCAGTCAAGCAAGCTTGATACAGTTTGTAAATAATTAAGATTTTCTGTTTAGTAATATGTTTAGTGTATCTTTGTGTTTTCTCGTTATATATTGGTTGAGACTGTAGAACTTTATTAATTATTTAACTTGGATGTTTCTTTTACACAGAATATAGACTCAAATACACCTAAAAAGGAACGTGACGATGCCATACGTAACCAGAAGGAATCTATGACGGTTCGACAGAAAGAATTAGAAACCAGGTTAGATCGTCAACAGAAACAGAGTTTAGATTATGAAATTCGTAAATTCCGTCGGAGACGGTACCTGCAGCATCATCAACTGGAACAAGAACTTCTCAGGGAGGTACGCTATCAATGTTATCTGATTTCTATCACAGACTTAAAACAGGTTTGATAGCTTCTGGGGTCTCATTTGACCCTTGATCCTTGAAATGTGTCTAAAAGTCTTCTTTATTCAGTATTTTCATACAAACAATATCAGGGTTAGGAGAAAAACATGTCGAAGAGCTGGGCCCGAAATCACAACCAATACTTACACTCTGCACTCAGCACTCAGAAATAGAAAATGTTATTTAATGAGCTATTATTTGTTCTAGATTGCAAATATAAATAAGGAAAATGTATAGAATTATTATTTGAATGTTGAAAATAACATTTGAAACATATTTTTGCTATTTTGTACTATTTATGAGGAAAAAACGTAAGTATTGTATCTGAGTGGTAAATTACACTTAGAGCTTACAAATACACTAAATTTCAATTGGAAACAGGCAAATGATAATATTTAGCACCTCTTCAACATAACTCGAACTTCTCATTCTCAAAATATGTGGCTTTGACCCTCAAAAGAAGAAATTTCAATATTTGAGTGCTGAGTGCAGAGTGTAAGTATTGGTTGTAATTTCGGGCCCAGGATGGTTGATGAACAAAATTATTTACATTGACTGGTTACAGTTTTGCAGAGGCCTTCATCAGGAAACATACAAACAATAAATTCAGTATTCTATCTGAAGGGTTAATATTTCTAGTAGTTGTTAGTAGTTTGGATTTACATAGTTTTGATAAAATTCCCTACAATATTATCACAATGACTGTTGAAATTTCCCAGGAATTTCATCCCACAAATATTTAAAGCTTGTTATTAAAGATGACAATCAGGTTCATTTTTAATATAAAAAATGTCTAAACATTAAACAAATGGCTACGTTTACCTGGAAAGGTTAATAAAAAAAATGATTGTTAGTACTCAAAGACAATGAGTATTGTTTTTTTTTTGCAGGAACTTAGTAAGCGCCAAGCGCAATTAAAAGAAGAACATCATATGTTATTACGACATCATGAATCAACTAGGGAACTTGAGTTTAAACATTTAGAGTGCTTGCAACGATTACGCGATGAACATCTGAAAAAACAACATCATACGGAACGACAAAATCAACAAAATTATAACTTGAAAGCTGAACAAGATTTGCGGAAGAAACACGCTTTAGAACAGAAACAACAACCTAGAAGTTTACGGGTATGGAGTTTGTAGCTTCTATTACATCATAATTATTATAAGGGTTAAGCTATTATTAATGAAATAGTTTTATTTAGCAGCCCTGCCTAGCTTGCATACTTGTTAATTATTGCCCTGGATAATTGGCTTAATTGCCTGGTTGGAAAGCATGTTTTATTCTGCCATGGCATTGCCTACAGTCATGCCCTCATGTGAAGAAGTGGTTTGTTGCTTGCGTAATACTCACAATAGATTATTTACCAGTTTACAAAAAACTCGGGAGTTCTATTTTAAACGCTGACAAGAGTCTGACTTATCATCGTCATGCCTCAGTGTTTCATTTCAATTTTGAAAACTATGCATTCTTTTCAACTAAATTCAATAAATCAATGAGGGGCTCATGACTTGCTCCAAAATGAAACACTATATAAACAAAATAATCATTTCAGCAAAAAGAGTTATTAATACGACGCCAGTTTCATGAGGCTGTAAAGACACAACAAAAGCAATATAAAGCATTGAAAGATCACATAGTTACGACCACTCCGAAGAATGAAGTGAAAGCTGTTGCTAAGAAACTGAAGGAGGAACAAATGAGAAAGTTAGCGATACTCGGTGAACAATATGAACAAAGTATCGCTGAAATGTTGCAACAACAAAATGTAAGTATAAACTCAAGGGTTTGGTACCAAACTAGGGTAATTACATTATTTATAAGCTGTTACCATAGTTTTTCAATGAGCCCTCAGACTTGTGTGATGTGTATGTGCAACTCATTGTCTGACAGCAAACCTGTTCTAATTGCAGCTTTATTGACACACACAGAGTTAATAGTCCAATTGTTTGTAAAGCTTTCAATTACATCTCCGGTATCACATAAGTTCGTGGGGACACAAATGCAATGGACTTAAATGAAGAAATGGCCATCTTTTCATTAAAGTACTGTTTTGACATATTCTTCAATAAATGTTAAACAAATATCTGCCTTATTCATATTTGTGAAAGTTTTCCACCTAAGAAACAAGTGATTACAGGTCAGAACCAATGTCATGCCAATGATACACTACTAGCCAGATTATTTTTTTATGGTATAGGTATGGCTTAATTCTCGCTTGGCAATTAGAAATAAGGTTTATTTCAGCACCAGTTGTACCAATGTCTAGAATTATATGACTGGGTTAGTTTCCAATCGAAAATGAAAAATAATTCAGTAATATATTCAAAATTTATTGACAAATCGGCAACATGAGAACTTAGATATATGATAATATTACAGATGAGACTAGATGATTCACAACTAGCAGAGGAACATGAATTAAAACAGAAATTGCAACAAGAATTAGAGCTACTGATGGCATATCAAAGTAAAATCAAAATGCAGACAGAGTCGCAGCATCAGAAGGAACGTAGACAGCTTGAAGAACGTGTATCACTACGTAGAGCGTTGTTAGAACAAAAGGTAATAGTTATAGTAAAAGATTATAGCATAAGGTAAAACAATAAGCTCATTGGTTCTAAGATGTGGAATCATTGGAGACCACCTGATACGCCTCCCGCCACATACCAAAGATGTTTGGTACTGATACTCTACAATTGCTTTGCACTCAGCATATTTGGTTCTAGGTAACTGCTGGTTTGTCTGGTGTCAGAATCATGTGACTGGTTAGTCGCCATATTACTGTACTACTGTTGACAAGAAGTTGGCTTCAAACAATATGTATACAGAAGCACTTATTCTGTTATTTGTAGAGATATCCCTTTTCTTAAAGTAATGATGAAAATGTTTGCAAATATCTAAAATTGAAGAAAGTAATGAAATTAACATGAAGTTCACTGTTTACCATGTATTCTAACTCAATAATACTCATTTCAGCAGCACGGCAGTGTTTCATTTTGGTTTTGAAAACTATGAGTCCTTTTACATTGAACTTAGAACATCAATGAGTCCCACTATGTAAACATAAAGTATTTTAAAAATTTAATGAGTCCCCAGTTAATTTCGTGAGTCAGAACTTTTGAAACCCCTGCTTCTTCATAATGAGAGTAATGTGTTAAGATTTGTGTTAACCATACTTGTAGATGGAGGAGGAAGCGGCAAAGTTTGAACAGGAGCAAGCAGAGAGAATACGTCGATGTCAGGAACGACAAGCACATGAAATGGACGAATTTGATCATGAGACTGTACAGTTAGGTATGGACTCGTTAGAGTTGGCTCAAGCCTCTGTTAGAGACAATCAATATGACGATATGAGTATTCGAGGGAGTATGATTAGCCTAACTGCGAGTAGTAGTAACAGTTCTTTTACCTCTCAACACAGCAACTCACAGGCTTATGTTTCGTAAGGATGATTTATACTGAATAGTTTACTCATGTATTGGAATTCTATCAAGTACCCTATCACTATAGAGGGATGTGTTACAAAAACAAATTGTTCCCAGTGCTGATTTAATACTTAGCTTGTTTTTTGAGTAACAAAAAAATGCCATGTATGGTGAATCATACTCTATATGTACTGATACAGTACGGGAGTGATACAATGCCGTGATTGTGTTAACTTGTGCAAAGTTAGTGCATCAGGTAGATGAATGCATCGCGTAAAAGTGCTGAACAAGTCAGTGGTACAGATGGCCAGTCGTTTGTATTAGATGTGCCAAGTGTTTGTAAAACTTCTCAGAAAGTGTTGTGGTAGTGGCGTCGGGAGGAAAGGTGTGGGCGTCGCCTGACGGCAATGGTGTGGGCGTCGACAATGGTGTTTTATGTTCTGGGAACCTACGGAGGAAAGTATCCTACAGATTGTGTGTTAATTGATTCATTAAACAGAAGCTAACTGCCTTGAGGATGAAATACTGCTGTATGTGTCGACCAAAACAAGACGTCAGAGTGTACATGCTGCATTCTCTTAGCTATACAGAATACACTAATGTGATAAACTTGTATTCTATTTGCAATCCCTAGATACAAGCAGGTTTATATTTATTAATCTTGACAAATATACTAAATGTACGAATGATTGGTGTATAGTGATTGTTTAATTAATCTAATACGTCATAAATATATATATATGTGTGTATATCATACAGTCTTTAACCAGTATCCGTGTGCTGAGAATATGTTAGCAATAAGATAATGTTTGTGATTCTGTATTTGTGTGCTTAACTTGTGTTCAGTTGACAGGTTATGGCTTACAGTGTCACATCATCACATGATGACAAAACAGTTGTTGAAATGACACATGACCGCAAAACAAGATTTAAAATGTCACATTACAACAAAGTAGTGTCATGATTTATGAAAAAAGCATCGGTCAACACATAGCCTTAATGCATTTGATTAATATGTTTCAATTAGAAATCTTAAAAATTAATACTTTTTAATTCTTGTTGCAAGATTGAACCACATACAGTTAGACAATCCTAAAATAATTGTGTTTGACACGACTCAGAAAGCAGTTGACATCAATTGTGATTAAAATGATGTATGTTTTGCAGTTGGGTTTAAAAAGGAATAAAGTAAGTTTCAGTATTTTCATTTCATTACTTATTAATAAATAATTTTAACATCCTGTTTTGCTCTGATGTGACATTGTTAATGTCTGTTTGCGCGATACACTTGATACAAGCCATAGTCCATTCATAGTGTGATACAACACTGTTCTACAGACTGATATTCAATGTATTGAACACTAGATGAACACAAGTTACACACAAATACATGTACTTGTTAATGTATGCATGTTGAGACACAGTTTGTCGGTCGGTCGGTTTGTCTGTTATAGTGTATAAAGTTGAAAATTTGTATAAGGAATGTTAACCATTATGCTGCAGCTATTATGTTATTAATCTATATTTTCTTTGTTTTTGTATGTTGAATATTATTTTCTTCCATCTTTTATTTAAGCTGCCCAGCCAACTCTTAGTACTGTTATCAAGTTTTATACTTTCAGTGCTGAGTATTTATTCTTATTATAGTTCAAAGATCAGACTTTTTCACCAATATGGAAATATGAGTTTATACTTTTATCTGACGAGGTAACTTAGCGTCCTAAATACTATTACGTAGAAAATATTTTATCTAACAATTATTGAACAAAATACTGATTTTCCGCCTAAATACTTTAATAGACTTGGCTGTAACTTTATAACAACGACACAAACCTACCAATGGGGAATTTAAATTTATACAGATTTCGGGCAATCTTTCAAAATTGATCAGAAAAATAACAACAATGACAATGTGTTTAGTTGGTTCCTGCTTTGTTTCTGTGGCAATGAAAATTTTAAATAGAAGTTAGAACTCAAATGTTTTAATTAACTTAGCTTGATCAAAATTTCAAATTATTGACAGACAGGATTCAGTAATGGAATCATCCATGTTTGGACTAAATTATGACTGGGCAGCTTTAACAGTCAAAACTACATGCTACTACACTGTTTGTATGGTATGGTGTGGAACGTGTTTGTTAATGATATATTGGTTGCCATAGAAACAGGAAAGTTCCATGTGATATTCAGTCATTAGTACCAGTAACAAGGTGTGTTCCAGTATGATATACTGAAGACAAAACATATTGCTTTGCAATAACTGTACTTTACATGTTGTATCAGCTAATTGTTTAAATATGAATGGAAACTTTTCAATTTCATGCTATAGAAACTTGTCAGCTAGTGAATGAATTTGTTCTCTAATGAAAGACCTCTGTATTTAGTAATATGCTCATCTTTTTTAACCATCAGGGATGCTGTTTTTCTTTTTTGGGAAAGATTTGAAATGATGTAGTGCTAACTAGTGCTTGAAATAGTCTGAGTATTTTTACTTGATTTTCTGACAGAAAGTAGTTGTAGAATTGGTGATGTGGTCATGCTTGCATCAGCTATTTTTGTGTTGTTCAGACCTCTTTTACTGTATAGTTGTCGGGAAAAACAGTCCAGCTTATATTTATTACCATAACTAAATACTTAGGGCAACACTGTATATCAGCATGTAGAATCCGGCATCTGGGGTTTTGACAGCGTTACATCCCTTTGTTTGAAAACCTGCTTTTTATGGAATTTAGATGGTTCTTGTTATTGTCTTGAAAAGCTAGCTGTTTTGGTTATGATTTTGTTACTGATTTCATCAAAATAGCCTCACTTTTAAAATATTGCTATGGTTACTGTCCATTTTGGGTTCCGTTGTTATTATCTCCAATTGAAGATTCTTCAGTTAAAAGTATGATTTAGCTATTGCTATGAACAGTATTAGATTATGAAATGTGTGTAGGACGGTGGTTATATACTGGGTACCTGTAGCTATAGTTGAATCACCAGGTGTTAGATGAACTTGAAACCACTGTTAGATGATTAGTTTAACAACATTTCCACTGATTTTATGTAAAGTCAGAAATTTTCAGGGTTTTTTTTGTAAGTTTTAACTAGATTTCATGCAATTGTTCTAAATATTAATAATAGGGGAGTATTATCGGTGTGATGCATCTTCTTTATCAGAGACAAGTTGGATGGTGTTGATGATCTCTTGTTATATAATATGAAACAATTTTTGGCATCCACTTTACCCTGCTTGGGTGATACAAGGTGCAACTATTTAGTAAAAGGATCCTTTTAATTCAAAACAGAGATTAAAAATTCTGATACATTTACTGGTACGCTATTGAGGCATTGCGAAATATTTAGCTCAGGAAAATGGCGGATTTTACAGTAGCAAAGTGGTGGAGTGTTAGTCAGTTAAAATGTTACCAGGTTGGCAGGCAGTAGCTTTTAGTTAGTCAATGTGTTTATTTTTCTTTCCTTAATTCCAGTCAATGTCTTTCAGTTGTATTATAGAATTTAGTTGTACGTTTGTAGATAGGCTTTTTGCAAGCGCTCCTTATCTCTCTTTTATCTTCTATCAGTATGAATTTGAGAAATATTAGGTCTAGCTGTCAGGTGTTTGCAAGGTATATAATTGTTCCATATATGATAAATATGGATATAGTCGAACCTTCCCTTAACAGCCAGTAAAGAGATGTAGCAAATATGGCCATTTAAAGCAGTTGGTTGTTCACTTCAGGTGTATGATGTATTTTAGTGTTTTCGTTCAATAACTGAAGAACCCTTTGCCCTAGAATCAACAAACTTTACATTGTTATTGGCAAGCAAAAGTAACTGACCCTATTTGATTTTTAGGTCAGTAGGTGTCTAGGTGAAAGGTCAAGGTATTTGTGACCATTATCATTTCTGACTATTGGGCTGTCATAGCAACTTACAGGTTTGAAATACATCTCTAGTAAATATACTGGTTTTAAACTACCAACTACTTTCAGCGGCCATATATGCTGCGTCCCTTTGCTTGGTACTTCGTCACTCAAGACAGGTTAGACTATATACCATATTGGAAGTTAGGATCACATCATACACAGTCATATAAATCAAAATGTTCAGAAAGTATATACAATGTACCTGCCATATTCCCTGTATTACATTCAGTCATGCTTATTATAACGTATATACATCCATACACGCCCCTTTCTCATTCCGTATAACAAACACACTTGCTCTAGCTCTCAAATCCATGACATTTTGTACACAGTATATTATTTATTTCTAATGTCATGGTATAATTAAGCTGCTAATTTCAGTTATATTTTTTCTGTTATATTTATTATCGCAGGCAATATTTGTTGATATTTGTTGGTTTTCAATCATTTATCATATATTTGTATCCTCATTTTCAAATTATCCTCATACACTGTACTGGTTAATTGTAAAACACATACATACACCCTTAAATAAATGATGCAATTTTGTACCAAAATAGAAAAAAGAAATATATTCTGCTGTTTGTTAAGTCTATAATGTGTATATCATTTGCATGAATTTCCTTTTGTTTGAATTACTTGTTAACTGGAATTTATGCAGTGTTAAGTCCTTGTGTGAAGGCCATTGCTAATATTTGTAGACAAGAAAATTCTAGACAGAATTCCACAGATTACTAGTTGAAAATTTGAAAAGCTTTTGTTTTTCAATCACTCCTGGAGCCGCAGAAGTGCCAAAGCTCCCTCTATGTAATGTACTTTAATTACCTAATTTTAATTTTGTCTTTTTCCCATACCTGATTTTTGAAAAGTAATAATTAAGTATTATGTGAATATATATGCACTTAATGTATCCAGTACTAGTACATCAACTACCAACTTCTCTCAGATTCTGTCATTTCTAGCTGTCATTCCTCGCTGATGCTTTGCTACTATTTTAGTGCTTTAACATTGTTTATGTAATATATTATTACAAAAAATACATATTATATATAGTGTAAATGTAATATAGAATGTTGTTAATGGCCAAATTCAATCTGTATGACATAACATTGTATCTAGCCTAGTTTACGCCTCTTTGATGATACGAATCTTGTGTCATACTCATTGTTTTCATATGTAGAGATTACGACCGTATTCCGTTATATTGCCAAATATTTTTCCTCCTAAGTGATTGATTTAATAACATTAATCAATACATTCTGAACATAATTGCGTATAATTATACATGTATTGAATCACTGTTGATTTAACCCCGCCCCTTAACCCCGCCCCCTACTTCCTCTGATCATCTATGCATTATACAAACTTTCCAGAATGTATTTGGAACTTTTTTCTTGTATGTGTGTTTTGTATTGTATCAAATAATTATCTGAATCTCTTTGTCATGGAGTTCTCTGTATGTTTAATCACCTGAGCATAATGTGCTCATGTTGAGGTATTAGAATCGTTGGTTGTCAAAATTGTCAAGGATGGGTTTGAGCCCAAATTTTACAGAATTTTACCATTGGTGGTCCTCTTTTATAGTTCTACAGTGTCTGTATATTAAGGTTCTAGTAAGAGAGACGGGAGATTTTAAATTGAAAACTTCCATCCTGATTCTTCTTGATTAAACCATATTGTTTGTGATGCTTAACTAGTTGATTCCATCAAGTTAAATATGGCCATCAAAACCGTTGTTTCCTCAGGTGAGCTGTATAATACCTGCATTGTCCTCTTATTTTTTCAACAATTCATACAAACTCAAGTGTTAGGGGTCAGTATTCATATTCATATATAGATAGCAAACACAGGAACTATGATTTTATTTATGTATCATTGTATAACAAGAAAGTATAATACCATATTGCAGTGAGGAGATATCACAATTGTTACTCAGATTATCATTACAGTATATGTACAAGGGGTGATCAAAAAGTTTCAAGAGTATATGTACGAGGGGTGATCAAAAAGTTCTCAGAAAAAGTGCTATCTAGAAATCTTTTATTATGTGACCAATATTGCAGACACTGAGACAGAGGATAGATTGGCATGCCAGAAAAAAATTAAAATATAGTATCAAAGAAATTTTTAAAGCAAAAACTTTTTGGTGTATCACTTTGAAATAAATGTACCTAGATAGTATGATTCTGAAGTTTTTAAACAATTACAAAGATGAATAAAGAAATCGGAGCATATTCTCGAGTGTTTTTGTCACCCCTCGTTCACTGAATAAATTTTTGTAATTGGTTATATGATGTTTCTTTAAACTGTAGTAATAAGTTCTGTATTTAATGATAGCTACTCTCAACTATATCTGACGTTACCTGGTAATTAATATAAGGTAGAAAGCTTGACTCCGTATCAGTTGACTTTCTGCACTGAATGATAACGTTTCTCTTTGTAAAGGGAGCTAACTCCGATGATTCTGTATGAAAGAATATTCAAGGGAGAGAATAATTATATTTTTAGCTCACCTGTCACAAAGTGACAGAGTGAGCTTTTGTGATCACTCTTCGTCCGTCGTCCGTCCGTCCGTCCGTCCGTCTGTCCGTCAACAATTGGGTTGTGTCCTCTCTAGCGGTCACAATTTTGGCCTAATCTTTATGAGTCTTGGTCACAATGATCATCTTAACAAAATCTAGGTCAAGTTCGATATTGGGTCATCTGAGGTCAAAAATTAGGCTACTAGGTCAAGTAATAGAAAAACCTTGTTTTTCATTCTATCAAAGGGAGTGTACTCTGTAATTATACTGGTTGTGATCATGTAAGAGTTGTCTCTCTTACTATATTTTAGTTGTAGAACTACGAAATGTGTACTTGTTAGCAGCTTTGAGGCTTTAATTTAAATAAAATGCAGAATGTGGATATTAGGGTTATCATCGTTTACAGTGATTGTATGTTTACAAACTATTAAACAATTATTAAGCTGTAATTATAGTCTTATGCAACCTTACTAATCGTTTTACATAGACTTATATAGGGAAAACATATAAAAATCTTCTTCTCTAAAACTACAATGCCTAGAGCTTTGATATTTGGTATGTAGCATCATCTAGTGGTCCCCTACCAAGATTGTTCAAATTATGGCTCTGGGGTCAAAATTGGCCCCGCCCCGGGGGTCACCGTTTTACATAGACTTATATAGGGAAAACATATAAAAATCTTCTCCTCTAAAACTACAATGCCTACAGCTTTGATATTTGGTATGTAGCATCATCTAGTGGTCCCCTACCAAGATTGTTCATATTATGCCCCTGGGGTCAAAATTGGCCCCGCCCCGGGGGTTACCGTTTTACATAGACTTATATAGGGAAAACATATAAAAATCCTCTTCTCTAAAACTACAATGCCTAGAGCTTTGATATTTGGTATGTAGCATCATCTAGTGGTCCCCTACAAAGATTGTTCATATTATGCCCCTGAGGTCAAAATGGCCCCGCCCCGGGGGTCACCGTTTTACATAGACTTATATAGGGAAAACATATAAAAATCTTCTTCTCTATAACTACAATGCCTAGAGCTTTGATATATGGTATGTAGCACCATCTAGTGGTCCCCTACCAAGATTGTTCAAATTATGCCCCTGAGGTCAAAATTGACCCCGCCCTGGGGGTCACCAGTTTCTATATTTACGCTCTACCTTTGTTAGTCTAAATTGTGCAGGGCTTCATTTATAATCAGGTGAGCGATATAGGGCCATCATGGCCCTCTTGTTTGTACATTGACTTACATACATGTACATTAGTATCTGATGTATTCGATTCACATTTTAACCTAATAACAATTGTACAATTTATTATTAATTTACCTGTTCATATTTATGAAATAAACACATTTTATTATTTGAATATTTTACAATATCAACTATATTTGTCATATTAAATGCTTGAAGGTTTTAACAGCAAAATATTTGGATCAATAATTACTTCTAAGGATGATTATGTCACCAGAAGCGTTAAATATTATGTTTGTATTAGTCTCAAACGCAACTTAAGTATTTTATAAAATTATTAAACTTTAGTAATTTATTAAACTTAAGTCATTTATTACAGTTGTTGAAGTTTGAGGTTGTTACTGAACTTATATTTTTGTCATCCTTGGCCTGATGTTTTAGTGTTGAGGTACAATCCTTGAAACATAAAGCTATGTCAGCATTGTATTAAAATGGTCATTACCTCGTTAAGTGTTCAAAATACTGGTAAATATCTTTGCTCCTTATATTGTTGCTCCTCGTATTTGGTATCTAGGCACTTGAATCCACCACACTATAAACTTGCATGGCAAAAAGGATGGAGAAATATCACTTTGGTTCAATTCCCAGATTTGACCGATTTTATTCTTCTGTAGTCTTGGCTACATACTCATGTACCCTGTATCTCCAAAATAGTTCAGCTTAGAAGTTCTCTACACCATCAGTGAAGTTACAGTTGTCATTCAGTAATTTAAAACATGAATTGACTGTAAATGTTGATACCAGATTTTAGGTTTTATTGACAAAGTTGTTTGTAATTTGTACATGTAACATGTTTGTATACCGACTTGTACTGTGCAGAAAGTAACAAAATATAGCACTTTGTTTCTCTGAAGCATATAAATTAATATAAGCATATTTTGTGTTTGTAATTGACATTTTCCAAGCTGAAGAAGTAGTTATGCATTGGTGAATTTGGGCAAAATTTAGCCCTTGTTTAAAAAATACCCTGGTTAGAGGAATCGCAATGTTTTTTGCCATTGTTATATCATGCCAACTATATTCGAAGTCAGAATTAATTCTAATAGATAATATTGAAAATAATTAGTGTTATGGCTACAAGTATTGTCATAGTACTAAGATAGCAAATTATGCTATTGTCACAATCTTTAAAAATTGGAACAGGAGTTAGCACTCTACTTAGGATGCTGATTCCTGTTATAAACAAAAATCAATCACGAGAAACAGAGTGTTATTTTTTGAAGTATACTTAGTTAACTAATGTTGTTTATACCTAACCCCCTCTGTCAGCAATCACCTTCCTTATAAGGCATTAACCTTTAGTCATGTGATTTTAGTCACATGACCTGCTTAGTAACATATTCAAACCATGTTCTTAGTATATAAATCCTGTGTAACTCATACTTACCTCAAATAGGTAGAATTTGATCATCATATTTAATGAATAAAAAAATAATACAGCAATATAAATAAACACTGGTTATGTTTTCTTTTCGTTACATCAACAAGGAAGCCTTATATATTTATGTATGTGCCTATATATGTATTCTCCAATCAGATTTCAGGTTTTGAAACAGAAATTTCCAGAATGGAGCAGTTTTAAAATTCTTCAGTGGAACTGTATTATACTGGGTACATCATCTCAGGATTTATGGAAGTATTTGGTGATCAACGGCTGTGTATTGTTGTGAGGATGACAGATAGGAACATGAAGCAGCAACCGATACCTGTAGGCCTACATCAAATAAGACTGCTTACAGCTTCGTTAGGGACTGTGGACTGATGTAATACCTTTATACTTCTTGTCAGTTTTCCTGACCCACAGGTTTAATGATATTTAGCATAGCCTTTTTTTGCCAGTGAGCATGCTAACCACTGAGCACTGAGGCACACTCTATACAATAATGAGGGACGTATCTCTAGAAGGAAATTCCACAAACATATGAAATACCCCCTGTATGCATTAAATGTACTTATACTAGTACATTGGTTCTGCAAATAGCCTGGTTGCTGCTGGATGTCACGTTATGTTCAACCTGGAGTCTAGAATACGTTGTATGTGTTCGATGATAACACCTCCCATGCCAAGCGCTGGCGAAACACCTGTAATTTGGTTTGTCTAGGTCTTTGACTAAACCTACTTCCTTTCCATTTGACAAGAGATGTATTAAAATGAATTGGAGGATAACTTGTACAAACATATAATATTAATAGAGAACACGAATGCTTGTAAAATCTCACTGGACACCCCAATAAGATCTTGTATACATTTTTAAGATCACCACAGGGGGTATGATTGAACTTTCTGAGAATCAAAATTGGTCTAATGGAGGACCCACTGTGTGGGATACTTATTATCACTTCACAAGGGTTTGGCCTTATATGGTTATCAGTTCAACCTTAATTTCCATCTCTCCCTGACCAGGCATATTTCAGGTTTTAGTAAACATAAGACAATGCTGAGCAAAGTTTGGTGAGCAAGTCACATTTATACTGATAGCCTTAAACAAAGGATTGAACCAACTACCATACAGGGTGTGTAAGCATCACCCACCAGTAAATTGAAACCCTGCTCCAGCCCCACCCCAACTCTGGGGAATAGCCCAGGTATTTACCTTTCCAATGTGATCGTGAGAATTAAATATATAATTTTTGCGCCCTCCACCCCCAAAAAAACAGGGAAATATAGCCAGGACTTTATTTCACTAGTTTAGGGTGGGGCAATTTTTACCTTCTGCTTTTCTCAGGGGGTAGGGGGAGAGGGGGGCAGGGATTATATGCAGGGGTTGATATAAAGTCAAAATGATAAACCTTCCCTGGGGTGGGGGTTTCAATTGACTGGATACATTTTATATGAGGTAATTATATAGTAATTCCCCCATGGTCTGACTGATTACTTATTATTGGGACGGTTTCCTACCAATTATTTTGGTACAGTTAAATATATGATGAGACAACCACTTTTCTGCCGAGATTCAACGTCTTCACAAACATGGGTTATCTATATTATAAATTAATAGTCTTGACATCAATGGCATTATATTGAAAATGAAAATATAATTTTGAATTTGCAAACATTGTGTGGTAAAGATCTGTGATATAAATGACATTTTGGCATAAATTATTTTTTATAATAAATAGGTATACTTAAAAAATGAGGTTTTCTTTTTTAGAGGTGGTCTCATCAATGAAGTGGTCTTAAAGTAAAGTTAAACTGTATTTTAATTTCAACTTCTGAATCAATTAAATTACTTTTTTACATTTTCAAACCAAAATAAACTAAGTTTCTATAGGAACCCGTTTGTTTAAAAATATAAACTAAAAGTATTAATCATAATGTTGATTAGTTTATCTAAATGACACACCTGTAATTGTATTACTAATGTAAACAATAAACGCGCACCTTGCAACCTTTGACCTGTGTGACGTAGCCGTCTTAGGAAATGTCATTCTGATCACCTCGGCCTTTATGCATTGTAATGTTTACCGGAGACAAACGGAAATTGCCGATCTTTCACGATTGGGGAAATGTACAAGGCGTAGTCACGTGATCTTCTTTGTGTGCTAGTCTCGCCGCGTGTGAGTCAGTGGGCCACTCAATCAGTGACTTTTGGATGAAGAATTTACTAAGTTCTGTGCTCAATATTGTTGGATAAATTCGCCAAAAAGCTAGTTGAATTCTTGCTCAACGCACCTTTTCATAAACTGGATATGCTTGTTTTATAGTGAGTGCATACGAGCGGGTTTTTCATACGGCCTTTTTAGGTCAATGTTGACAATGCCAATGGCTATAGTGGGGCAAAGGCACGCGAGGCAAATGATGGCATTTTCAGGTCAGCCTGCGCCCATACCATCAACCCATGCTATCTTAACAGCCGCCGTAGCTGTTCCTTATTACCAAGTCGTGCCCCCACAAGATATACAGCCGGATAGACCCATTGGATACGGCGCATTTGGCGTGGTTTGGTAAGTACCCCTCCCACTTTATTTTGCATTGTTTTCCTTGTTTCAATAGTGTATTGAGTGTTTTCTTTGTTTCTGGCTGTCAAACAGGAAAGTAAGTATGTTAAGCCGGAACAGGGACTTTTATTCTTACATTATGAATTTCTAATGAACATGTTTTCATTCATGATTTCTGAATTATTGAAATTTAACTGATAAACTTTCTTTGTTATGAGACGGTTCCCCTGTGACTGACTAACAGCTGATTACACTGACATCTCATGTTGGCCTACTAGGGCAGGTCAATGTATTTCTGGGTGAATGTTCTGGGGTGATCTGTTCGAGATATGGCTTCTTTTTCAGACTTTGTGTATCTAGGGTCATTCTTTGTGAAGTCGTTTAGTTAGACAAATTTGGTCTATGTCTATGAATTGAAAGAATTAACACCTTCATTTCAAATTACCTTGTTTCTTTTAGGTTAAGTTTTTGACATGCCTGTAGGCAATTACTCATTTTAATTTTATGAGCTAACATTTTATAGGTGCCAAAACTGAGACAAGTTGAACTGTGAATCATTAAGTTTTACGCCGTCAAATTGCCAATTAAAAACCAATTAGGTGTAGTGGTTTATCAAGAAATACATAGCCAGCAGTATCCACATTTGTTCCATGTGCGCTACTGTGCACTGCTAGCATTACAATCCAGATGATTTTCAAGAACATTAATGTAAAAAAGGGTGTTCAACCAGTCTGTGTTCAACACCTGGGTAATAGCTTGTAATTATAGTAACAACTCAACAACTAACATACTTTGGAACTAGAAATGTGTGCCTTTCACAATTGTAACAAAAAGGCAGTATGGTGTTTTAAAAACAGGTTTAGGGCTCAAGTCAGTCTGACATAACTTACTATATGGTTGCAGCGGTGTTTGATCAAACTTAGAGAACCAACAGTCTCATCTTTTGCCTGAAGAGCAGTCAGACTCTGAATTGAGGGTGTGATACTATAATTTTTTAAAATATGTATACTTTCCCTAATTGGCAAACGCTTTGATCTACTTTAATCAGGTTAAAAAGAAATATTGCTGATCATGAGGCTGGGGCAGTCAGCATTGGGTCAACTTTTATACAAGGAGCAGCAAGTAGGGAGCTCCATGGTGCCTCCATCATTGTCATACATACTGGGGTATGTTACAATGTTTTTGCTACTGAATAAAGTGGTGGCTAAAATTATTTCCTGGTCTGTCTGTATTGTGCAGCTGAACTAAATTGTTACTTGTCTTCAATTAATACCTGAGCTTAATTATATCTTGCTGCATACACAACATTGCACCGTACATTCCTCTGCATGATACAGGAAGCCTGCTTGCCAAATATCTGACTTGCTATTTTCGTTGATGGGGGAAAAATTCCGAAAAATCTACTGAAATTGTTAATCCATTGCAGTGATCTCAAAGGCACTAACACTCATGCCTTCTAGTGTTTTGTAACTCAATGTGATTTAGCTGCATTTATACCACATGCTGTATGCTGTGTTTTTGTGTACACAATCTACACATATAATTATATATTCATTCACATCATGGCATTAAAAAATTGTGTCTAAGAGTCTTACAAATCAAAGTACTGAATGATTTGTAAATAGTTTGGAACGGAGAATTAACTGTAAAACCATTTAATTAATTTCTCTTATTTAGCACAATAATTTTTATGGAAAGTTCAGTTGCTAAATTTAATTTTAGTTAATTAGGATCGGGTGTTCATTACATTTATAGTTAAAAAATATAGACCTGTATTTTACTGTTACATAGTTTTGTAATTTGTAGTTATTTTAAAGTAATAATCACAAAGCATTGTTATTACAAACAATTCAAACTTGTAGGTGTCAATCATTGCCTGTGGGTATTTGAAGAACTGTATGACAGTTGGTAGCCATAATTCTCTGTTGTTCAACATATTGACAGTGACTGTATGTAATATGATAAATGACTTTATTGTCGGCCCTCAGGCTGTGTTTGTTGTATTTGTTGATATTAAATGGGTCAGAATTGTGCATTGTTTTCACTAGCATTTTGTTGCAACATGATATGCTACTAATGTATTTATATTTATACATGTCAGATCTGGCATTGTTATCTGTCCATCATTGCCAATACCAGAATACATACATATTATAATTGGTACACAAGTATTGAAATAGTATGTATCTATTTGTATATTGACCAGGCCAATGTGATAGCATCAGTTGTCTATAACATACCTAATTGTTATAACAAATATCAATGTATTTGGTATCTACACAAATTATCTCATTCCAAGTTATAAACTTGTACCACTGACTAGACCAGAAAATGGCTGACGTGTCTAGGACTCTTATTATTATCAAACCTTTGTCCTTCCATGCATATGCACAAGTCACAACTACTTAATCTCTGTATTGTTATTTGTTCAAAATCTGATAGGACTAAGCAGTATAGTATTACTGTCGCATGTTATAACTGGTATATTTGAACTTTGTGATCAATTTCCCCTACAAAATGAAAATGACTAACATCCTGTCCCAGTCTGAGCTTCTTTTATCATGCGTGAAATTCATACCCAATTCATTTAAGTTGTAACACATATTTTGAAGCTTCATACATCACTGATTGACATGTTTGCTGTTCATAAAACCACTGCAATTAATAATTTGATGCACTGTAACTTTTCTCAATTTCTTAAAATTTCAAATTCAGTGTACAATATATAAGATAGATTTTGTTAGCATTCTTTTGTACTAAAACAGATGGTTCTGACCTGCCTGTTGCAACTTGCAATGTACATATTCACCTAATTCCCAGTGTTTACTTTTATCCAAGCAGAAGATCTGTAGCACCTGCATGTGTCAAACTGTGAGTGTCCATGGCATTTAGTTGTGATACATCACTCTAAACCATATGTTTAAAGAACTTGTTTATTGCAACTTTATAGACTTAGTTTGTTATGTTATTTTTCCTAGGAGACAAGTTGACAGTCACCATTGTTTTTTCTCCGGCAACTTTATAGCCCCAATTTCGACCTTTAACTTAAGGTCACCAAATTTTATTCCCAATCCCAAAGCCATGGACTATGTTCCCAAAAACAAAGGGAAAAATCACCCAAAACACTGGTCATTTAACTTGTTAACATAAAAAACCATCAAATTTTATACCTATACTACAGGTAAATTACTGCCATTAAAAGATTCATTGTAATGTCAATGCCCTCTCCCCCCAAAATTGTTATTATTGTTTTGAGAGTAAATATATCTAGTGCCATAATATATCATAATATAGTATTACTGCCCGTTAATCAGAAAATAAAGAGAATATGTCAATAATATATCTAACGATCTATCTAGGTAGAAAATGTAGGTCACACATTAACCTAAACATTTAAGAGTGCAATGGCCTCTATACCTTTAACCTTTCTCACTGAATTATGTACAGTGGAAACCAGTACACCAAGGTTTATATTTTACATCCCTTCTCCTAGATATATCAAATAAAAAATATCTGGAGCATTAACTCTGCAGTCAGAGTCGGTGAGAAGCTTGAAATCAAATCAATAGACAGAGTATTGAATTCTTCCTTGTTCAGAATCCCTATTAACATGACAGTGGTACTTGTTCATTTTCTGTGGTAGGTTTGTATTCGACGTTATAGACAACCCGCACGTTCTCCGAAATGTCGTTCTCCGAAATGTCGGCACTTATATATTCACAAATCCTCTATGTTTCTCCGAACTGAACTTGCCTTTTTTGTTTCATGTAATTCAATTTATTTTGTGAGAAAAAGAAGAGACGCAAGAATGGAAAATTTTGTTTTGAATGTTTATGACAGTGGTAGAATCCATGACAATAACAAAAGTCCATGATATAAATAACTTGTATACATGAAGTGGTCTTGTATTTAAAATGAAATAAAGTGAAAAACTGACCCTTATATATTTAAAATGCATTTCAGGGGGTGACTGGTCTTGAGCAAAAATATTTCTCAAGTCCGCAGCCTGCCACACCCCCTGCCCGTATTGATAAAGATTAAAGTCTTTTGGGTTTTTTGTTGCTGTACATGCATTTTCTTCCTTATTTAAAGCAACAACGTTTATTCCGCAAAAAAACACATGCTTCTTGCCTATTGGTGCAGGGATTTTTTTCCTTCTTTGGACGGGTCCTGTAAAAGGACCCGTTCCCAATGGCTACAGGACCCGTTCCCAAATGGCCGAAGGGCCATTCCCAATCAGGCAAAAATATGTGTTTACCTTCAAAAAATGCACAAAACAATGTTCTTTTAGAAATTAAACTTCTCTCATGAATTCCCTATGTGCTTTCTTACATTAACACCATAAATATCTTTGTTTAAAGTGTTTTTAAGTAAAAAAGCAAATTTTCTGTTAAAACATTTATGAAATAAATTCCCAATTTTGACGATTTCACGACTCTATTTTTCCCAATTTAGCTGCATTTCACGACTCGAAAATTCCCAATTTGAAGGGGTACAGGACCCATTCCCAAAGGGGTGAAAAAAATCGCTGTGGTGCATATATATAAGCACCCTGTCAATTTACTTGAGCATTCTGGATAAAATACAACTAAACAGTTACAAGGACTAGTTGAATTAAGCAATGTAATAACATTGTAAATTAATAATTTCTCCATTTACTGCTAATTAATACATGCATGTTTGTGCATTAAATTTATGTTTATTAATACCAATTGTATGCTTACACTGAATGACTTTGAAGAGTCCAATGTTCCATAAAAGTGCAAATTTGAGGTTAGAAATGGATTGGATTGGAAAAAACAAACAATTTGGACGGGGATTCAGAATTGCCACAAAATTGTTGAAAAAACAGACATGCATGATAACATAACATGAGGGAAATATTGGATTAATGTGGAGTCAATTGTCTGTTGATAAGATGTGTAAGATAAGTTCAGTCAAGCTATGGGCAGATCATGTTACAAACATCTGTCTGAGTGTATGTGTGTATGTGGGTTAGTTTTCAGGAAGGGATTAAGTATATTAAGAACTTGGTCAAATTAAACGCTAAATATAGTTAGTTCCTCATTACTATAAGTACATTGTACCATGGAAAGTTGTGATGCGAAAACGATGTAACACCATTTGTGCAATGTACTATAATACAGTGTTATTGTTGCAGATGCCGAAGTGTTGCACCAAACACTAGGTCTATATGTTTATAGTGCCTGTAGTCATGTAATACCTTCCCCAGACATGAATGATTTAACATTGTCCAATTGAACAAATGGTTCATAAATGTGATTTTAAAGCTTCGCAAAACTTACCATACTAAAGTCATTTCTTGAGTGTGACATGACCTAAGCTTTATACTTACTTCCGTCAATCACGGATTAAGATTTTCATGATGTCAGATCAGGTTTCACAATGAGGTTTAAGATATTAAACAGTGATATTTCATGTTTAGTTTTACTACCTTATAAAGGCACTTTCACCTTACAAAATAACCTCCATTTTCCCCCAAAAAAAGAAAGCATATTTCACCCGTCTTTACAAAAGAAACTTATTGGTATGACAATAAATAATATATTTTTAACTACCCAAGGCATTTGCTATATCAGTTGAGTATAATGAGTAGAAAAAGCCAAATATAAACAAATTGATACTCAAAAGTATATTTTTAATATTTCCCATTTTGTGTTTTTTCCCCAAATTTATTAGCACAGGCAGTTTATTTTTTTCAAGACAAGTCATTGATTGACTGAAGTATTAAGATTCGGTGCTTGTTCACCAAAAACTTGATAACAGATGTTGCCTGAAGTTACATAAAGTTCTGTGTCCGTCTGGTGTTTGTTTGTTGTTGTTTTTGAAGAACCAAATGACATATTTTGTTTGAACCATTGTGACCAAGCATCAACAATCATGGGCATTTTTTAACTTTTTCTGAAATGTCCGGGTTGTATGGATCTGGTATTTCTGGTTTTGTGGAATTTCGTCGTCTACTTGTTTCAAACAGTTGTGAGGTCCAGGGTGAACCAATAAAAACCTGTTAAATATAAAATATAAATTGACCAATTGACAACAAGCGACCTAAGCATGCAGTAACAGAGTAAATTGTCAAATTGATCTTGAATCTATTGATGTATAATTTATTATTATTCTAATTTCAGGTCAGTTACAGATCCTCGCGATGGAAAGCGTGTTGCGCTGAAGAAAATGCCCAGTGTCTTCCAAAACATGGTATCATGTAAGAGAGTGTATCGTGAACTACGAATGTTGTGTCAGTTCAAACATGATAATGTAAGTAAATGAGAAGTTTGACATTTTCATGAAAGTTTTTCCTTTAATTATAAAGGCTAAACAAGAATTGAATTATGCCGGGTCCTTTCAACATCCTTTGAAAAATCCCCCGGGTCTAGACCCTGGTGCTTAAACCCTCAGAAAATGGCCCTTACTAAAAATTGTAGTGTCAGCTTCAAGGCTCCTTCTTCAGAAGTTAAATGCTTGATGGCTTATCATTGACACAATTTCATTAATTTTGTAATAATACTGACTTAAAATATTTTTAATTGTAAAGTATATGTTTGATCCATTTGTTTTGTGAAAAAACATAAATGCAATTTCTTATTCGTTGGTGCAAATAGTAAAATAAGGACGTTTAAAACTTAAACATGTAGGTTTAACAATATTGTTCATGTACAAGTATATGTCACTGCAATATTTGTCTGAATACTGAATACTGTAATGCATCACTTTGAAAACCGAAAACTTCTGCAGTTTCTGAATTGTCATTGTTGTCTACAAAGAAATGTTAAATTTGACATTTAGCTCAGTTTTTCCCCCAAGAAAAATGTGTTTCTGGTGGCTAATTTTGTCAGCTTACTCCCTAAGTGCGCTGTTGGCTTGCGGTGTTCTTGTGGTGAAGTTGATTATAAGTCTTTAAAATGAGTACAGAAATCTTGGTTTTTCCTAAATTACTTCGGATTATTTTATTGTTGTCCCTTTGGAACAATTTTCATATTATCTTCTGGAATTGTTTGGATTATTGATTTGAAAGTTTCTTCCGCAAAGTTTCCCTCAAGTTTTGCGTCATACTTTACCCAACTGAATTCCCCTGTGTAAGCAATACGTCTTAGATTTAATCATTTATAAATTGGATAGGAATTTAAGTCTTACATTCACAGATGAGTAAGGTATAAAAATTGCATAATTAATAAAAAAACTACAGTTTATTTACTTGAACCATTAATTTGTAGGCTTACGGTACATTGTATGTTTAAATTGAGATCTTATAATTGAAATGTGAACTTTTGTATGTTTGTTAATTATCGTTAATTTTAACTACCTGCATGCATGCAAGTTACTGCTAACCAATGCCAAACTCTGATGTATGATTTGTCTTTACTCCCTATGCTCTGCCTTATAGCTGAACCTACCTTAACCACCCATGTATGTTAAAGAATATAATTTTGACAGTTCTTGAATCAGGTTTCTGTTTTATCAAGGTTTATTTAAAAAAGCAACATTTGGATTATCATTAAATATTATATTAATGGATTGACCTGCTTAATTAATGCAAGTGGTTGCTTAACTGTGGTGACTGTTCAACAAAGGTTAGTTGCTTAACATAGGTGATTTGCTAACAAAGATTCATACGTAATATTCTTTCCTTTCACAATAACACAATTGAATAAATACATAGTCAGTAATGCCACATATATTTACATTTTATCAAGTAATGAATGAACCAAGGTTAGAATTAATTATTTAGAAGTTTTGACGGTTGCTAAGTAAATGTGCAATGCTTTTATGTCCCATTGTAGAGCTTTATCCTTTGTTCAATAAAGTGTCAGGAAAATGAGGAAAAATCCAGGATTGATTGCTGGTAGGGAAGCTATTTATAAAAAACAAGGCCATAACAGTCTTCGAATTTGGTCACTAGCCCGAAGCCTGAGGCTAGTAAAAACTGGGTCGGGCTAGTAATTGTCTCTAGGTGACTAGTCCGAAAGTCTAGTGGAAAAAATAAAATAATTTTAATAATTTAATGGTCTGACTAGTAATTTCTTCTCGGGCTAGTAAGTTCTGCCTTGTTGGTAGCCGGACTGGCTAGTACTTTGAAAAGTTTATGGTGAAGATGATGGAAACTTTGGATAGGTTTGTTAGGAATCAGTTAACACAATATCAATGAAAATTGTAATTTCTTTTGTTTGTGGTATATAGCCAGAATCACTAGGATAAGGGCTGGTAATGTTGTTTTACGGAATTTTCTGGGTTAGTGTTGGAACCTCTAATTAATAGTACAATGGTTGAATGTTAGGAAGCTTTAACATTATGGAGCTTGCATAAATTTTTCAAGATGATGTGAGTGTGAATCAGCACTATACTTAAATGTTTTAAGTTATCATACAGTTAACTGCGGTTCCATTTATATAAATCAATAATGTGATGTCATTTTTTTTATCACCTTCCTAAATAAAGGGTTGTTTATGGTAATGCGCAGCGTAGGCTATAACTAATTACAGTGACTGTTACCATAAGGGGAAAGTGTAAATGAATGTTACTTTCATACCTTCCTCCACACAATTTCAGCTCAGGGTAGGTTTAACGTCAAACAAAGAATTAAATATATTAACCATGTTTTTAAAAGCTGAAACATGTTTCTTCATGGTGAGGTTAATCATTGTACTACCGCTGTGTAAAAATGTTATCTGATTTGCCAAATCATGGTTTCATTACTCAACCGACATAAATATAGAACTGTTCAACACTGAATTTCTTTGTGTGTACTGGGGTAATTTTAGATGAAAAGTCAATTATTTTTTCGGTGGCTAGGAATACTGTATGACAGTATGACATTGTGTATGTGGAACACTGAGAAAGTTAGTCAGCAAAATAATGTGTATGAAATTCTCATGTCTTACTTGTGTGCATGGATGTATCTGGATTTTAAAATGCTAGTCTAGTCTTTTATAAGAGAAAATGACATTGTAATTTGATTTTCTGTTGTCCCGACCACCTCCCCTCAGTGGAATGGGGAGTTTGTAAGGGCTTGAAGTCTGATGCTTGCTTGACCTTCTTGAGCCGACTGGATCCCTTCCTGGGAATAACTAGCTTAAGTTTGAATCCCTCCATGATAAAAATGCTTCAATAATGATAATTCTAAACATCGAACATCTAAAAAGTGATTATAAAACTTTCACAATCAACCGAAGATAGATTATAAAATTAAATCTGTTCAATATCATGTGAATTTACATGTTTTCCTGGATATTAGTTTCCGATTGAATAATTTATCTATTTGTATCATGATATTTCTTCCGAATTTGATCCACAAAAATCCATTTCCCTATTATTAAAAAGGAATAAGTCAAGAAATCCATGCCATATAATTTAACTTAGACAATTTTCCTGATCAGATGCTTACAAACATGTGTAACTATATTTCATTAATAAAATTAAGATCGATACATTTTTAAACAAAATTCAAAGCCCCCCCCCCCCACCTTGATTCCACACCTGATGAAATAGAATATAATGTGTCATATTATTCTAATTTATTTAATTCAAATTAATATTTTTATTTATCTAATTCAGTTTGACATTTTTTTCTAGCAGCTTGCAAATATATTTCTGTTTTTATGCGCAATTTCACGTGTAACATTAAGACTGTTGTTGATATATTGTCTTTGTTATTCAACGCTTGATTGAATTAACTACTGGTAGTTGCTATTCTAAGATTGTTTAAAAGATTCTATTTGGAGTTTAAAATTTCGTCCTGTATTGAGACCAAGTTCATTTGGGAATAATGCTAATTTTATTACATAAAACATTCGAGCTGTAACTGACAATTAGAATCAGGCTAATTCTCTGCTTCATTTAATAACGTTGAAGGATGTGAATTAAAATGCCCGGCTTTCAGCTGAATAGGGAAGGTTTGCATTGTGATGGGAGTTTTTGCAATCCTACAGTACATTATAATATTATTAAATTTAATTCTATGATTTCAAGATACTGGCTCAGATTAATAAACCAGGAAACAAGGAAACAATTGCTGCGTTTGGTGAAACAAACATGGAAAGGCCTGCCACCCAATTGCATCATGTACAGTGGTTAATTGCTAGAAAATCTTTCTGTCACATTCTTAAATACAGTAAACAAGGTGAAGACTGAAGCATTAGATATCTGTGAAAGTTTACTAGAAGTCTAGAACTATTGTCATGTTGTATGCAAGTTCTAAATTTACTTGATGGTGTAAGTAAGTACTACATAGCCAGATTAGGAGAGAAGAAATCAATGTTGATGTTAGTTTTTTACGCATATATGTGCTAATTATTGTACCAGATTTCAGGAATTTCATTAATTATTGATACACATTGTTCTTAATGATGATACATGACGTATTGATTGCTACGAAAACCATTAAAATCATTGAATTTAAGTAAAATAAAAAAATAATTTGGACAACTCAACCAAGTTTATATTCTTAGTACCTTGCTTGCATTAATTTTATTCCATTTTGTGTAACAAATTGATTTGCACTTCTCAAAAATACATTCATCTTTTCCTTGCATTAATACTGTACTTGGGTAACAATTGATTTGCACTTTGTAAATGTCTTTTACTTGAGATACCACATCAGTTGAAGTAAACTATTGACACCTCATTTTCTATAATAAATAAATACAGTTTATTTTTCAGATCCTTCACTTGTCTTGTTTCGGGTTGTTGGCTGCCTTCAAATTTACATCTACCATTTCATCAGTGAAACTGATATTTCGGAAATGAAGCTCTTTTGATACTCTTTGACCGTAATGATACATTTACACGATAAAGTGAAACCTACAGCAACAGCTAGGTCTCCTAATTTAAGCAACCGCTTACCTTTTAAACCTTTTAATGGTGTTTTTTTACCCCTAATAGTTATTTCTAATGTGTGTTTATATTAAACTGATAAAATATTATCAGAACAGAACATAACCTTTAATTTCAGCACAGATTACATAGTAATAACATTGTCATGTTCTGACTGTTTGTATATTTCAGGTTTTGTCGGCACTGGACATTTTACAGCCACCCCACATAGATTTCTTCCAAGAAGTGTATCCTTTCATCCGATATGTATATACATGGTCAATACAGTCAGGCTCTGTTACATTTGTTCAGATAGTTATCAAACATTTTTAGTCATGATTTAAGGGTACCATATCCCTAGTCAAGAATTTAGGTTAAATCAATTTATATAATATTGGGAGCCCACATGGAAGATGAATGTGTCAGCCTCCAAGGTGTTACTTTCTATCTCCAAAATCTGCAAATTTTAAGCAAACTCATAGCAACATGATTCTTGAAGTTTTTACTCTACATTTATCAATGATTTTAGCTTTATTTGCTGAACTAGTTGAAGTTGTACCACTTCTATGCAGTGTGTTAAAATGATTGGGTTTACTATGATTTCATTCAGTATTCAATGTTAATCAACATACTGGTTATGAAATATTCAATATGTACAAAATGTGTGAAATCATTGATTTCTACCAAGCACAATCAACAAGGCAGATGATAGGCCAGATAAAGTTAATTTGTCGATAACGCTCCACCCTCCCATCCCTAGATATATTATATTGCTTGTGCTACTAGTTAGATCTCCCATTTTACTGCTTTTAAATCTATATGTATATATATATACTCTGTTGAAGTCAAGCTAATGTCTGTTTTACAGCATTTACAGTATTTAGCTCATCATTTTTACTATTAAATAATGATCTTGATAGCAATTAACAGAGGTTTCACTAGCTTCAGAATTGGAAGGGTCATTTTGATACTGTTAACTAAACCTTGCCATTTATAGGCAAAACAGTGAATATACGCATGATTTTAACGAAAAATGATTCTTCAACTGAAATGGGTCAAAATGTTGCTTTTTGGAAATTTGTTGGGTCCAGACCCCTACTCGCAACAAATGGAATCCCTGAATAATGATTGATCTTAATATTAAATTCAGGGGGCGCCATTTTACCCAGGTTTGATTGACTGTGTATTTTAATATTTACAAGTTTGTTATTTTGATGCACTGTTTATATTATCATACTGAATTAATGAGAATTATAATTGCATGTTTGTATAAATTACTGCTTAAGCTAATTATCATAATAATCCGTACAAAATATATCAATGTGCTTTAATAGTAATCTATAAGTACGACATTGTATTCACAATTTCACCTAAAAGACAATCTGTATAGAAGATATAGCTGGAATTCTTTGTACAAAACCTGTACCTGACATAGCGTAGAAAAAACTATATAGTATGACGTCATAATACTACCGGTGTATCTCGTATAGAGTACAAGCGTTTGTGTTACCTAAGTACAATGTTGTAATAATGAGAGAAGTGAGTGTTAACATAGTTGTAGAGAATGATGACTCAGCAGAAATTACCGTAATAATTGAGGTAGACGTGCATGAATCAAGCATCAAGCATAACCGACAAAATTTACAGGAATTTCTTCCGAGAGAAATTCCGTTGCTACAACTAGCGTAATGATAGTAGAGGCTTTGATGTGTGTTCTCACTAAATACGGTCACACAACTGTCTGGGTGAGCGTTCTGTTTGGCTTGGTGCGTTAAATTCTGGGTCTTTGTCAGAAAATGTTTAATCTTGAATTCTGATGCAATTTTCTACCCTGTGCCCTGTGCATTTAATTGTGAAGTCTGCTTTTTGAAGTATTAAATGTATTTGTAGATTTTTGTATGCACTCAGGTCTAACAGTCCAACTTGTCCTAAGAAGCCCCTTACTATGATTTATACATGATGGCTGCATATATCAGTTGGCTGTTTGCTACTGGTGACCATTGACACACATAGAAATACAGGATCTACTTTATACTATCATAATACTTCTAAGAGGCCTGTGGAATCAGTAGGCTAAATTTAAAGGTCAAAGTTATGCTGATCCGGTCAGTAGGTCAAAGTCATAGTGTGATGCTTAATTGGGTCAGTAGGTCAATGTCATAGTGTGATGCTTAATGGGTCTGTAGGTCAAATGTAAAGGTCATGGTTAAGCCTATCAGATCAGTAGGTCACGGTCACACAGTGATGCTTAATGGGTCAATAGGTTAAACATACAGGTCACAGTTTGATTCCTCGGCCAGAATTGCAAAATCAAGTTATTGCTTTTTGTTGTTTTTCTGATGACCTCTAACTCTAGAGTATGTATAGTTGTATACAGTCAGACTATTACTTGGCATAAAATGTTATTTCCATCAAGAGGCATACTTTCTTTTCAAACAGAAAGTATATTAACACATGTGATAGATTGTTTCCTGGTGTAGGCCTACCTCTCCCTGATTCTGATAACCTCAATACATGAATAGTTCTGTGAGTTTTGTTTAGTTCCAAAATTATCATAGAAGTTGCTGCTTGAAGCAGAACTCTTGGATCAGTCTGATGTTAATATTCAACACCTGCTATACTGTATACTGTGCTGAACAAAGAAATCCCCCTCCCTTACTTATGATGAGAAATGCTCGACTCTTATGTTGCCAGATACTGTAATATCATAAATAGTCAGAGGTATTTATAAAAAATTCCTATACTTTTTCATAGGTCATTTTCATGTAGTTGTAAATGCATATATTAAACAGAAGAAAATTTGTACAAATTAAATGAAATAAAAAAAATAGTTGTACAAAGAAAAATAAGTTTACATTATGATAGTTCCCCTAGGTCTATTATATGTTAAGCATCATCATTTTGTATTAAAAGAAAGTCTTAATGTGCATTATGCGTGTTCATAGAGCAGAAATTAACTCCTTGATAATGTAACTAGATCAAAGTTACTGTGTTAACCTCATTTCTGTGATTTAAGATTCAATGTAATTATCTTTGCACATTGAAATAGAAATTATTTAATTGTAGAGAGAAACCAAAATAGCAAATTAATTGAAGCTGGTATAACATTGGTATGCAGAATTGTTTAATTCTTAATTTTTGTAGTCATTATTTGATCATAAACGCTGCTGAAAATGTAGCACATTGGACAAAAACACTGACCAAATCATACTTATTTTGTACAGATGTTTTGAAAGGACTATTGATGTGTAATGACACATATCTTGGTCTGTTTTTCAAAATATTTACAAAATTTATTTTCCCACCGAAATTGTGAGGTTTGAGAATGTAGGTCAAATTCTTCTAAAACCTTGTTTGATTGACACACATAATCAATGATGTTTTTATTGCTGGCAGTCTGTACACTATTTTTGAATGCTTCTTGACTGGTTTTAGACTTTTAGTCCAGTGAAGGGTGTGTTATCTGTATATGAATGAGAAATCAGTATACCAGTCTGATAAAATCTGTTTGATTGTAAGGAAAGTATCCCGAAAATGTGTAAAACATCTATAGTTCTACAACTTGATCAATGTTAGGTATGAAATTCCAGTAAAAAATGTGAATTTGATGTCTTGCCGAGGGAAATATCTGCGCTATCTAGTTCAGAGGCTTTATTGAAGTAGCTTAATCTTAATTATACAGGGAAACTGTGTAGATGTTTAATCAGAATTTTAAGAGTAAATTAAGTTTTCTCAGTTAATGTTTTTTATCATCACCAAGTCAATATTGAGTTAATACTTTGTGTGTATATGATTTATACACCTGAGTTGATGAAACTAAAGTTTCTGTGTGAAGCTTTGACCTAGCTACTTAATTATTTGAATATGAAAACTACTAGATAATGTATGCTTAATTATGATTTATGTACATTTTACCTATAGGCTCACAATACCAGTGTATCATTACCAGAGACTTTACTAAGCAAACTATTTACAAACAAACTGAACAAGCCTAGGCAGATTGCAGCCTATTGTAAGATCATTATTTTTCGAGGGAGTTAAAATTTCAGGGATTTCTTTAATCATGTTGAACATGACCATTAAATCTAATATCCACGATAAATCAACCTCTAAATGCAGAACAAGGGCCCTTCCACAAATTTGAGACTCCAGGAAAAAGTATTTTTATCAAAATTAACGAAATTTGATAGTCACAAAAATTTGTAATTTTACTGTATTTTGTAGAACTTGATGAAAAGACCAACAATTGGACTTTCTGTGTATTTGTTTATCTCTTGACTTGTATTATATAGTCTTTCTGAAAACACTGCAAATAGTGTCGTGAACTATCAATTCTATTCAAACAATTGATTATTCAGTTAATTGTGTATTCCTTGAACAACAGTTGAACCGATATATAGACATGTTATGATGTTGTTTCTTAGTGTTGGTGTTTCCAGCAACCATTGGCGACTTTCTTTCAGAGAAAATTCACTGGGTTCAGCAGTTACTCTTCACTCTGTAGATAAATTTATAATTATAAAGCCTAAATATATTCATGGTATTTTCTATAAATACGCCTGCTGTTGGCATATTGTTTATTTAGTATTCGCCTTGTATAAACAACAGTGCCTGTTGTAGCTTAGATTCTGAGAACCGTGGTCTATATTGAGCATCTGTCGGAACTGTTTGAGTTTTTTCTTGTTAAAGATAAATGATTGGAAATATCAATAGATGGAAGCGTGGTTTGTCTGACTTACATAGATGCTTTTTATGATAATTAATAATTTGTCACCAAGATTTTTAATCAGGGCACTTTGGAGTTTTTCCCTACCCTATTAACCCTACCGGTATAAGCATGCCATGTCATGTTATTAAAATTTTATCACACAACCTGAAATTCAGTCGTGCTGTTAATATAGTTTGGCAAAGCCTTGTGTCATATCATTTTGTCCACTCATTTAATCAAACTTGTATCATTACGTAATGAGCACTCATGCAAGATCCTTTATTTAATATGACTGTCATTTTATATCAATAATGTACTTTTTACCAATGTGCAATTGTGTAAGCTTTCCAAACATTCAAATTTTATTTGAACTATCCAGCTGGATAAATTCCATTAACTTGGTTACTGAATATTACCACAAATCATAAAATATGTTTTAAGTTGCAAAATCAACAATTTTTTATGTAGCTAAATTTATTGCTATGGTTTTATTGTGCTTCTGCACTGCTGCTGTTTGTATGGTTTCATTGTCAATGTGATCGTGAACTTGTCTTTGTTATGAGTTCAGTCATCCGTGTTTTCCATTTACTTACTCTATAAGGTGATTAAGTTCAATTCAATAACTTATAGTCACATCACTCGGTGCTTTTACACATGTGATAGACACATAAAAGAATATATATAAAACAGAAGTGATAATCCAGAAAGAGGCTGACTAAAGGAATCATGGGATTGGCTAACTCAGAATGAGGCTTCTGTGAGGAACTGAAGGGATTGGCTAACTCAAAATGAGGCTGGATTAAAAAGTTTTTGGGTGCATATTTGTTATTTGCACCGATCTGACTGAACTTTATTGATAACTTTATTGTATTTCCGATCTTGTTGATCTGATGTACTTGCGATGTTCCAAGGTTTATTGCTTTCATGTGAATCATTCAGTTTGTTTGAAATCATGAGATTTGTTGTTTGGGTTTTGTGGGTAAATGTAAATCAATATTCACACAGCATGTAAATAGTAGTGTGGTGTCATATAGTACAAATATACTATAAACATGTTTTTAACTTTTCATTCATAATTTGTTGATGGTGGCGGGTGATTTTCGTCTGAATTTCAGGAACTCTTTTATTTTATCACAAAAAGATTATAACAAAAATATTTTATGTACAGAAATGCCTAAAACAACTAAAATATCTGCAATTTATATTTAAAATTCAAAATGATAACAAAATATAAGGTGATATAATACTAACCCCTTAAAATGACCCCTTCTGATACAGAAGCTAGTGGTATCCCTGATTATCTCGTTCAAGATGTTGCCAAATGTGGACATGCTGAATGCTGTTGTATATTGTTTCCTCACTGGACCAATATCCTCTGAATGCATTTACATTATGATTCATTGGCAATATTAGCGGTCAATGACCTACTAAACTACAACCTGAGTAGGAATACTACCATGTACTACCTAGTTTTTATAGCTTTTTCACATTGGAAGTTCAACAGTTGAAGCACATTAAGCGTGAAGGCATGTTTAATGAACATGTAGGGTTAGAGATGCTGTTAACATTAACAGTACAACTGAGGTAAAATCTGTGTGATTAATCACGTGGCTGACATGCAATATGGTGGTTTCTTGTTCTATAATTTCCCTGAGATGTGATAGTCTTGCATTCGGCGTGGTATATAATTATATGGCCAGTTCATTGGCTTGGTGTCTAGGGTCACTGCACATGTTTAAGGTTAGCGTGCAGTATAGCAGCTGTTTAATGGGAAGTTTTAGACCAAGGGAATGCATATCAGCTGATCATTATCTGGATGATTGACAGGACAAATCTGCATGATTTGACAGATACAATGAACATTATTAGGTTGTAAAACTAATTGCTATATGTGCGGATATCTAGTTTATAAGTTCATAATTATGTTTATTGGCATAGAACAAATTGGTAGTCAAAAGCACTGAGTACATTTTAATATGCATGTGCGATGATTTCGATTTGTTGTACTATCCTCGGCCGATTGCATAATTCATCAATTCACAGCCTAAAGGGCATATCAGCATATGAAATAATGATGGTGAATTCTGCTGTTTGCTATTAACATTGGTGTCTTGGTCTACCTTACCAATTCATTTTGTGACCATCTTGATATAAGGACCACCTTTTTAATAAGTAACATTTTCACTGTCCAGTTTTCAAATTTTCTGCATCATTTTGACCAGAGGATCTTACCATTGACATTAAGCCGAGTTGAAATATTTGTTAAATATTTGACCAGATATTTTCCTGGAGATACAATGACACACGACAGCTAATTAATTATCATTGCTGTTTTGTAATTGATATAATGAAAATAATATTTATAGTATGAATATAATGTGCTAGTTTTCAACCACATATTATTTATCAATGATAGAGTGACGCAGCTAGGTTTACCATTATAAAACGTAGATTGTATGATGTAACTGTCAGTCAGTTACCAGGCCTATTAATTACCGTACCTTCAACAAGACAAAAACAAATGACAAATTATTAACTAGTTGAATTCGCCTTTGTTCGATATTATGTAAACACTAAATTATGATTAATTTTTAACTGTTTAGAATTATAATCGACCAAATTGCACTTGTCTGTAATAATAAATTATTTACATATTAATCAGGTAAATTTATGCACGGTTTTGCATGAAATACTAATTAACAATTACGACACCATTATAGGGAGGTTTCAAATTGTAAACACACTTAGAAGTTATGACTCAAACAAGTACTGTCAAGCCTTCTGATTTTATACAGGCTCCCACTTCACAGGGAAATAGAACCTCATAAAATATAAATCTTAGTACTTTCTCTTTGAGCACCCAATGTAAGTATAAAGTTATTTACTTTGTGAAACTACTACCACTGTATTACAGGCTAACATTATTTGATTTCTTGTTTGGTTGTGTGAAGGTATACCCTGACAGACAGACCATTCATACAGGGATCAGTGCTTTTATGCTTATATGTAAATTAATATCCTTAATTGAATTTAAGGAAATAGATCTAAATCTTTATTTTGTTCAGCTTAAGCTTGACACAATTATTGCTCCCTTATTAACATTGACCCCAATAATTGGATTTGAAATTTTCACTTCTTCATAAAAAACTTAGTGTATAAAGGGGACCAATAGCGAAGTGATGAATCAAGTAGTTTTAATTCATTGCCTGAAGGGGGTAACACCCTAAACACATTTAAACATATGTAAAAAGGGGAGACTTCTTTGTGTTTGAACCCAATAAAGACCTAGACCTAGTCGGGACAGAGAAGGAAAAGTAAATTGGTATTTTAGTTTCTTTGTGTGGTTTTATAAGTCGATAGAGAGATTATGACTGGCATTGTAGGACAAAGAAATATCCAGCTTGTTATAAACTGTGTCAATAATGACTTGAAGGGGGTTAACAGTCATCGAGTAGAGCGTTCAGTATGTTCAGTAAATAATCTGGGACAAAGGAGAAAGTCTCATTTTTCACATCACACAGTTTTTGAATGTCCCTCCATTTATTTCTTTGTTTACATTTACAGCAACACCTATACACAAAAAGGAACAATCGTTCTTTGTTTACAAACCTCAATTTCATTCAGTGAATCTCTCAAGTCACAATAAACAATCTAGACCATATTACCAGTATGGTTTGATATCTCAAGAAAGACTAAAATCAGTCCCAACTAAATCAATAATGATCGCGGATACAGTCATTGTACGTTTGATGACATCAGTTGGGGGGGTGTCTTTGTTTTGATATTAACAATAATGTCCTATTGCTGTCCGCTAAATCAACGATACAAAGAAATGCAGAGCTAGCAAGAAACGGAAGTATTATAAATTAACCAACATTAAATACTGTTTGAGGATCCTGGTTAGTTAGCCGGACATTTAACAAGATCAGTGTTATTCCGTATTCACCAACTAACAAAATCACAATTAACAAACCCCCAATAAATGAGCTTCATTTTTAAAAAAAAGTCCAGCCCAGCAGTTCTTTATACAACTACCAATATTAAATTATATTATTATAGGCCAATTCACTTAATAATATAGATTTAGAGTTTAAGGGGTCTCTAGGTTAGTGTATTATTTATGTGTTACTGTATGTAATAAAGCTGTCTATTTTCATGTCAATTGTCTGTAGTGAAGATTATCTACATACTAAGTGACTGGTTGAGTCTCTCTTGACTTATATCTCTGGAATAGATACAGGTATTGACTTGTCTACCCTTCGTCTACCTTTGCAATATGGCTGAGTAACAGTGTACCAATGATATGAATATAATAGTTATTTCTAATCACAGGTAACTTTGTCATTCAATCATTGATAAAGTAAACAAAAAAACCCAGCAAAATTTACATTTTTCTATAAAATAGAAAGTTAAAATGTAAATTTTACAAAAAGAGTTTTCTCAATGATACAGGTACCTGAGTTGCTTATATGGTAATGCTTGATTTAGTGTGCACTAAAACCCAACATGTTGTATATAGAATCTGATTGATTGATTTGTACTGAATTAATTTACCTGACAGTGAATCATAGAGCTGTCACTATGGTTTACCAGGAGTGCCACTGTGTTTCTATAGAATATTACAAGATGTTGTAAAATATCAACCAGTACACATGGGTATAAGGGTCATCGAAGGTTATATTTTATGCTTAATCATCAATATTGAGATATGGTAATCTGTTTACAGTAAAATGTTTTCACGAGGCACATTTGATGTCATTCTGCCCTTGACAATAATTAATGGTTACCCTAGCAAAAACTTTCTATGAGTCAAGTTAAAGTTTGAGGAAATAATCTTTTTTTTGGGGGGGGGGGGGGGGGGTAAAAAAGGAAATTTTATGTAAAAAAAGTTATAAGGAAATATTTCTTGTGGTTATGTGAAGTCAAGTGAACATTTTATTGTATGACCTAAGACAATGGAGAGAATGAAGTAGGGAGACTTTTGATGAGTTTGTGATGATAATAAACGTTAAAATGTTGAGTGATATGTTAGACATATGTTTATATTTTGTCTATGTAACACACCCTACACACAGCTGTCTAGGTGATGAGATAGTATAGACTAGTTTTATGATGTGTTAGTACTAGAGATGATACTTGACCTGTTTTGTCTGACTTTATGTCGGATAGTTAGGTCTTTGATGTATCACCCTAGTTTGTTACAGCTCATCATCAGCACATGATGTATAATACTTTGTTGTAGGTATTCATGACTCAATATAATGATGTCTCAATAATGATTGTTACAAAATAAATGTCTTTTTTCTGAGTAATTAACTACAGTGTAATGTATTATTGCCATAATTAGGACAGATAATTTTGTCCAGACATTAAGTTATCTAGCAATTTGTATTTGGTTTTTTTTTGGGATGTAACTTTCGGAAATTATCATTTTTTATGTAGATCTACTGTTGAATCCTCCCAAAATATTAAATAAATCACTTCAGCTATTACTATCTTTTCTATATTGCAAGTTACCTTTTGAAAATTTAGGATGTCATGAAATATTTTGTTGACCAAATTTCAGATGTCATCATTATATTGACGTCATCAATATAGTACATGCCTACAATTATGAATGAGTGAATCTAAGGAAGCTGACATCATAACCATAGCAACTATATATATAGATAGGTATTTAAGTGACTGAACGCATGTGCTAATATACCAGTCCTAGTTGTCCATATCTGCCATAACAATGCATCTACTTTTGGATATGATTAAGTTTACTCCTGAAATAGCCTTTACCTGGAAAAACATGTTGACAGATTCTGGCTAAATATGGGTTAAATATAGCTACAATGCCTTGACCTCCTTGTCATGTAAAGATCATTTTATTTTAGACCTTGACTGTGTTTTTATTTCAAGCTGTGTCAGATTTATTTATAAATATTATTTCCCTTGCTTGGTTTTCATTGCAATTTTAGCATTATTTACACTGATCAATATGAAATATAAATTAATGTGATTGTACACCACATAATAAGAAGTAGGGAAACTCTATTTTTTATAAAAATCTGTATTATTACAATAAAAAAAAACCTATCAGAATATTTCATCCCTTGAAAAAATATTGTGAAAATACTTAATGATAGGTTTTAGCTTTGAACCAGTATAATAATTATATTCAATGACTGTTGTGTATATATGAAAAACATGTGGTCAGGGTGTGTTCAAGTGTCTACCATGTAACCAGTCCTTACTTGTTTACAATTCTTATCAAATAAATTCAACACATTTATCTCAAATTTTAAAGCAGTTTGGGTCCAAATAAAGAAAGAAAATGGTGCCTCCCGATAGACCGCTGCCTGCTCACCACAAAAATGTGACACTCGAAAAAATATTTCTGGTCCAAATTATTTACTTTCAACAAAGCAATTAGTTAAACTGAATCAATTCGATCTAATGTAAATATTCACAGTTTTTTCTCTGTTTTCAACCTCATTATTTGTTATATTAAGATTGGTTCTTCACAGCCTCAGTTTCTGAACTTAAAAAAAGTTGATAACTTAGAAAATTAATGGGAATTCTGCAAATAAAGTCTAAATGATGACCATTTTTAATGCTGGTTGAAATGTTAACCGATGTTATTACCCATACAGGAATTGTATATTTATACCTATTTTGTTACTTTCTTTGTTATTTAGTGGGTCATATTTGTCAGCCTGAAACTTGAGAGTGTGTCATTAATGTACCTCTGACAGATGGTATGATCATGTATGGGTATAATGGTGAATAATCATTGTAGTCTTCATGTAAAATCATTTCCTGCTTTTGTCACGGCAATCGTCACTTTTTAGCGATTCTTCTCGTTTTCTTAAAATATCAATTTTGTACTTACAACCTTCTTATTCTAAGCCAGCTATATATCAGATCCGACATATATTTCAATATTGCTGCACCTAGACTCAATTTAAGGAATCTGTGATGAACAATACTCTGTTATGCCGGGCCTATGCCCTCATGCTAAGTTAGTCACAATTTAGGACAAACCAACCTTACTATGAGTCAAATGAGTCTTAGTTAGGTCATGTGATAAGTCATTATCATCAGATATCTTTTTACATGTTTTTCTTATTAGGCATTATGTGTTATATTTGTTCTGGGGTGGTATTCAATATTAATCTCATATAAAATTCCTTATCCCTGAAGTCAAGTAAGATCAATTTTGAATACCCCCTGAACCCTTAGTAACTCAGACTCAGATCTTATATTTTGTGTAATAGGGTATTTAATTGCCTGCGCGTAGCGCAGGCTATTGAAAATACCCATACCGGTAATACGGATGACATGCGTATTTTCGTTGAGTCTCAGCAGGTACTAATGCTTTCAAAAAAAGTTATTTCCGGTCAAAAATTTCAGGCAGTTTTCCGAGGTGAATGTTCCTTGGAATATAAAAAAAATAGTAAGCTGTAAACGGTTGAGCCTATCGTTCTCTTTCAATTAATTATTATTTTTAAAAAAATGTGTAATAAATAAAACAAACTATTTTTAAAAAACAAAGGGAAGTAAGAAATACCTCTACTCCCCATGACCGTGGACCGTGTCACTAGCCAATTCATTGCGAGCGTTTGCGAGATTTCCAAGCGCCCGTTTCACATGGAAGATGATTTAAGAAACATCAAAAATAAAGGTGAAATTTTCATTTAAATAGCCGATTTATCATGACAGTACTCGATCTCCGAGGAAATTGGTCTTTAATAGACATTTTTACGTAGCTTTGCAATGATATCAACACTCAGATCATACCAGATGCTTGAACGTAAGTAGGCTACAATTCGTTCCATGTCAACAACTGAACAATGCAAATCAACAATTCTAATTTCTATGTCTCAATGTATAGCTTGTCAAAGCAATGTTTATGAGATTATTTTGTTACTGTCAGTGTGTATAAGACATATGTACCAGTTAGTTTCATCCACAGCAGCCCAGCCACGGGGGAAGGGCGCTCTGGAATTTTGAGTTGTCAAAAACAACGGCAGTGGCTAGGATTACGGTTCCGTAATCCTAGGATTACGGTAGTTCCGTAATCCTAACGAGTCCTAGCTTGGGCTGTCTAGAATTACGGAAGTTTTTATACCGAGTGCAATTAAGCGTTAAATTACACAAATATTGGTATATTTATTGACAAATTAATAGAAAAATCAGAATATCATGCTTCGATTTCTACTTCGCTAATATTTTGTCTTTGCAGGGGAAGAAAATAGAGTCAGTCCGAATGTTTATAAATTAATTAATGTATGTGGTCGAATACACAAATGTAGTTCCATTGAAATTGATTGTCATGATCGAAACAAATTGTGTTGCTAATTTTGGTTGTAAATCTGATATGTTTGTTCGTCATTCGGTCCTCGAAATAAACATTAAGTAGCTAAATCGTTTGTTCATTCACAATTTACATAGCCTACTACTGGATCTACGTTGTGACAGCGCGTAATGATACGAATTCCAAATATGGTCATATTTAGTTTCTTAATTATTTATTTTAATTTGTAACTGATTATGCTTTGCATGTCATTAGGAATCTTATAAAATGAGAATTATGTAAACAATCGATCCTGTATGCGTTTTTAAAATATAATTCAAAGGTCATGCAAGGTTTTTTTTCTCCACGAACGTATATATACCTTCGTATATATACGTTCGTGTCTGCTCTGATCACACTAGCGGCATTCGTGATAAATTTTGAAGTATTCCTGTTCAACCCTGCTATTATCTGTTATCAATATATTTTTCGTATTTTAATAACTTTAAAAATTTATGCATAGATAAAAGTACATACTTTATAATACAGTATCAAAAGTATTTGCATTTAGATATTTTCCGCCGTTAGATATCTTTACCAAACTCTATATCTTTACCATTACCAAAACTGCTTACTCGATGGTCAATATGCCAATACTTCAAATTCATGAAATAATAATGTCAACATGCAATATAAGGCGACCTGCACGCTTAATTGCACTCGATATAAAAACTTCCGTAATTCTAGACAGCCCTAGCTAGGACTCGCTAGGATTACGGAACTTCCGTAATCCTAGCCTGTGGGTCTAGGATTACGGTACCGTAATCCTAGCCACTGCCAAAAACAACGGCCCTTCTACGGCCAGCGGGGGAAGCTGATGGTAAAATCTCCCGCGTTTCCCCGGACATCTACCGGTAAATATTGTCTTTAGGCTATAGGTTTTCGCATAATAAATCCTAAATTTCCCCTGCCTTGCGGGGGAATCTGGATGGTAAAAACATGGCTGTCTCCCTGGCTATCCGCCATGGATCCCTGTGGTCGGGGGAACTGGGGATGCAACTGACTGGTGCATTAATTATTTGTGGTGGACAAACTTGTGTACTAGGAGGGTCCATATGTTGTTGCTTATGTAATAACATCTTTGATTTTCCAAGTGGATAAGGACGAAAGACAAACATCGGAGGCTGTAAATTATCTATATTCGGAATATAAATAAACCATCTTAAAGTAGGCCTACAATACTACAATACAGTACAACAAGGTACGTCTTTGATTTTATTGAATTGGAATCAAATTATGACAATTTGATTGATTGACTTGTGTGCTGTATAAAGATTACAATTCACAATGATTGCATGCATTTGTTATCTCCCTTGGAAAATGCATAGCAACTGGGGCCCGTGTCTATATCTACAAACATAGCCTAGCGGTTATCTAATATTTATTAAATACCCATATAGGCAATGCCTTAGTTCATATTATTATTATATGTACAAGTTGTATCACTATATTCCTTGACAGTATATTTAGATATGTGTTGACACCATTGATGCAAAGCGACCTTCATAAAATCATTGTTTCACCCCAACCATTAACATCAGATCATGTCAAAGTCTTTCTATACCAAATACTCAGAGGTAAGTGGAAACATTGTTACTTTCTAGTGATTAACATACTTACACTGTCTGGTTTTACATCTGGGCAAGTAATGGAGTTATATATCCGCACCATGAGTTGTTTATGTCAGCAGTTCTATAGAAATTAGTACAGAGGTTGATGAACATTTTCTATCTTGTTGCCACCCTTTTCCTTGAATACTAATCAGCTACTAAAGTCTGCTCAGATAGCTCAATTTCTGTTGTACCACCCATTCCACTCAATCAGTCTGGGTTCATGTAGGTAGGTTATGTTCTTCAGTGACATTTGCTACCCATATTACAAGGGATGTTCAAAAACAAAAAGGACTATTGTCATAGCATGCATGTCCAAGTGGGCTGAAGTTGTCACACGTTTACTTTTGGTTGGGCATGTTAGAACTGGCTGATCATTAATATAGGGAAAACTAGGCAAGTCAACTGGCAAAATATCTAATTTTGGAGACTAGCCTTGGTCAAAAGTATATAATTCCATCTTCTAATGTGTATCTGATATTTCCGTCAAACCATATAGTTAGTACAACTAGAACCATTGTCTTGTCCTTCTATCATAGAATTGATTAAGTTAGTGTGATAAGTCAAAGTAGCAAATGTTGTTGTCGACAGTTTTAGACGATCTTAGTAACAACTTCCAAGTCTTGGTAGACTATCTCCTGCACATAGTAGAAACTTTACCATTGATGGTATGCCATTATGTGTCTGTGGGGAATTTATGTAAGAATTTTGTCGATTGCATTTTGCTGCCAAAGTCTCGGAGCACTCTGGTACTTTGTGTACTTAGATCATTTGTTGAAGGCAGTTGGTGAATTAGTAGTCTAGACATCATAACAAAAAGTATCTTGTTACTTAACTTTTTGTCTGATGACTTCTGGTGACTGACGTAAAACGAGGTCATGTCTAGCTGTATGCTATTGTCAAGGAAGTTTAGAACACAAGAGGACCGCAACAATTGTTAATTTAGTCTGCAGTTTAATCTGTACATAGGGGCAATCATGACAAATATAATATGGCAGGATATATACTTCCCTGTAACATGATTGTCTCAGATAGTTCATAGAGCATTTGTGTCTTCTGTCTCACAAGCTGTGAACTGGCTAAGAAATGTCTAGTTATATACCAGGGCACTGCTTTACTAACAACGCGTAAATGTCACGTAAAATTACGCATAGATATCTACCTTACGCAAACTTGTAAGTGTGTTTTACTAAACGATCGCAAGTACTTGCATACAGGTACGCAAAAATATTGAAGATTGAACGTAACTCGGGACACAATATAACCAATATAACAAATATAACGGGTACCAGAATGAATAAATATACGTCAAGATTTGATGATTAATCACGGCCTAAAACAACAAGTGACGGTCTAAAATAATAAATGACGGTCTAAAATAACATGCGACGGTCAAAAATCATCAGTGCGTGTTAAAAACTCTTCACTTACGTTCATATTTGCCATTTAGGGTTGCCCAGCCTTGGCGTAGAAATAAGCTAAATTTTACGACAGAATGTGAACTAAAATATCTTTGTAAAACGCATTTACGCAAATATTATCGACATACGCAATATTTTAGGAAAACTTAGGTTTACGCTAGCGTAATTGCTTTGATAAAACAGTGCCCAGGAAACCTCGCCCGGTGTTTTCACCTACTTAGATGTTTTGATGCTGTTGGCTTGTGTAACAATCCAAAGGCTTTCAACTTTTGTTACAGTTTGGTTTCAAGAAATGTGGTTATATGACCTTGATTAAAGTCAGTTCTGTGTCATCAATGTCATTGGTGCTGGCATCGTAGATCTCCAAGGTCATTTGTTGGGGGTGTCTTTCGTTAAAGGTCAACGTGGCCAGGGCTATTACTGAAACTTTCACAATTATCAAACTTCTCATTCATGTGTATGTGAAAGCTGAGCTTCAGTTTGATCAGTATGGGTAATGTTACTGGCAACTTCTCTGAATTACACTTTATAATGTAACACCTGCATAGAGTAGCATACATCTTGAGGGTTGGCCGTCAGGTGCAACATCCTCCTCCAGGGTTGTTCATCAGGTGTCTGGTGCCTGGTACATCTTAATGCTGTATTGACATTTCAACCACAGATCTCACTGCATGTCATACAATATTGAACTATTTAAACTGATTGATATTATATCAGTTTTGAATTTGTGAAACATCTTCTCTAACTTAAAGAATTCTGCTTAGTATGGGACTTAGACTTTGTTACTCAAATGTATCTCCAAGATTCTGGGGTTAAAGCATCTGGAATGACAGGCTGTAGGTGTGAATCATTATGTGACATAAGTAGATAATTTAAAGTCATCACACTGGTTTAAAAAAATGTCCTTGTTTTACTCCCTTACTTGGAACTCAAGTAATAAACTGTAACCGTTGTTGACTCAATATCAACCAGGATAAAGGGACTGGGTCATCATAATATAATGGCTGTGGTACTGAAAATTTAAATGAGATGATAATAGTCTAAAAGATATGGCATTAATAATTTTAATAGATCTGCTCAATAATACATCATTTGATACATGTATGACTTTGGAACACTTTCTTGTTTAGTGTCCTATAGAAAAAAAATAAAATATGTAAAGCATTTTAAACCTTGTCCTAATATTATTTCGCTGACTGTATATGAATGGTGCTCTGTTAAACGTATAGATGTATTATACACAAGTGTCAAGTTGCAGTATATTTATATTGGTCGTATTCTATTTAGTAAAAGTTTTGAATTATATTGATGAAATATTTTATTTGGTTAAATAAATCTTATTCAGGATTTGAGAAGTGTGACACAACAGTCTGGTCTGGTAACATAATTTTAATAGGCCAATTATAAAGCAAATCTCATTGATAAAATGTTAAGATTTTCTCCTGGTATTCACTGTTACTGAAAGTAATGGATAGACAACAAAAGCGTAGTATATTGACTTTAGTCACACAGTATTGGTATTGTGGAATCTGTGTTTGATATAAATGATAGAATGACAGTCTTGATCTTCTATGTCTGCTCTACAGTGCAGTGAGTGCGCCCTCAGTTTATCACGTGTGTAGGGGAAGGGGTAACAAGATCTTCGAAGGGGGATGTTTTCCAAATTTGGAGAAATTTTAAATCAAAAAGACTTGTCACTTTATGCTTCAGTACCCTGCCACATGTTCACAATGTATATTGTAGAAAACAAAGCAAACAAACCCCATACATTTTAGGTTAGGGAGTTGGGGACAGCCTCAGAATTTCTGCGGCAGATTTGATACATTTTGGGCCCTAGTGATTTACTGTCTGCTAGCTGTCTGGTTCAAGTTCCATGTACTTAATGAACTGAATTAATGTATGTTTTATTTTACTTTCAGGTTTAAAATATTTGCATTCTGCACGTGTCATACATCGAGACATTAAACCAGGCAATCTTCTAGTCAACAGCAACTGTGTATTAAAAGTAAGTTTTCCTTCATACGTGCCTCCATAGCTCAGTGGTTAGCATGCTTGCCATTTAATCGGTCAAATACGGGTAGAGGCACTCATATCTATGCTTTTAAACAGATTAAGGCTATGCTCAGAATTTTTAAAAAAAAATTCTCTCATTACATGCAACAAATAAATGCTATATAAAGCATTTGATAAAAAGTTTTACTTCATGCAACAAGTAGGTAGGCGGAAAATGATCAATTCTCACTGTGAATGCCATAGGTAACAGTTACATGTGAAACTAATGTAGCAAACTGCTAATTGTAGCTATCTATTTGTTGATTAACTCTTTATGTAACCGAGATAGGAGTGTTGGGCTTTGAGCTTGGAGATCAATACAGAATGACTTAGCAGATCTTAGAATATTTTTTCTACAAGTTTCCTCAAAATGTTTAAAGCCACAGAATATATTTATGCATAGAATATCGTTCATAACCACCCCTTTAAAGGGTCTTCTTTATTAATGAGGTAATTTTACTTCTAAAAACTAAAATAGAAAACAGGTTTTTTTGTGGGATTGTGGTGACTTAATTTCATACATTCCTTGTATTTCACAACTGTCTCTTCCTCAAAGTTTGACGTTATTGACCGATTGGGCAGCAAAACCAACCCTTAACTGTGGTGCGGGTATGACTGTATCTGTGGAAAACAGTCCTAATTGTTTTACTCCCAAGTTGATGAATATAGAGCTATCTATGTTACTGGTGATTCTGTTGTTGCCATAATTGTTTTTACCTGCTTATGTGTCTTTGATTATAAGACACACCAGGGTAGTATTCCATATTGATCTTACTTAATTAGAGAAAAAGGATAGCCAATCATTTCATTCACCTGTTACTGACCAAGAGTTTAATATGGTGTTATCTGATTGGTTGTCCTGATTCCTTGAGTCAAGTAAGATCAATATTGAATACCACCCTAGGAGAACAAGGTATTTTTGCATTACCGTTGTAATAGTATATTCCATGTTGCCTTATAAATGTGCTGGTATATATGATCTTCTCCTTTACTATTGTAGATATGTGACTTTGGTTTAGCGCGAGTGGAAGAGCCAGATGAATCCGTTCACATGACACAAGAGGTTGTAACACAATATTATCGCCCACCTGAAATCCTTATGGGGACCAAACATTATACCGCCAGTATAGATATATGGTCTGTAGGCTGTATTTTCGCTGAACTTTTAGGACGGAGAATACTGTTCCAAGCTCAGACACCTATCCAACAGGTATGGTATTCAGTTATACTTGTGTTTTCTATCTGAACATGAGTCTAACTTTTCTGGAATTATCTGAACTTGCTGCACTATAATAACTGAGGACATGTATACATCAGCATAATAATGGCTTACTGGTAACTCAAAGGCTCAGACAAAAACCTAGGGTGCAGACACCTTTATTATTAAACAGCTGACTCTTTACAACTTTTCTGAGGTATATTGAGTGCAGATTATTCATGTCTTGGTGAATATTATATAGCAGATGACAAGCCATTATTTCTGGTTCCCATACAGTTGCTATGTGTGATGGAGCAAGGGAAACAACTCCAATAGTCTAAATAGAAAAAATATGTTTTTATAAACAATTAACAACAAGATGTGAGCTAATATAGGCTAAAGACTGTTGGGTTTTTTTCAATTTCTTTTGAAGTACATTACTGGTATAGTACAATTGTAAATAATAAAATTTAAAAAGAAGTTTAATTTAAAAGAGAAGAAAATAAAAAAAATGACTAGTTATACTTACCATTGATATATTTCAGTTGGATCTCATCATAGATCTGTTAGGTTCACCGACATTAGAAGAGATGAGGTCAGCATGTGACGGAGCTAAACAACATGTATTACGTAGTGCACATAGACCACCATCATTAGCTGCATTATATACACTCTCAAGTCAAGCAACACATGAAGCTGTACATTTAATCTGCAGAATGTTAGTCTTTGATCCGGTATGTACCGTTTGTTTATAATTATAAACAATATTTAAAGCTCCTAACAGCTATTTTCAAAAAGCGTTAACTTTGTAATCTATCCCAGTATCGGCGGAATAATTTATGTTGTTTATGGTCAACAAGACTGTAGAAACAAAATACAACCTCCCGTTGATTTGTTGACGAAATAACGATTTGTAAACAATTCTTGTATAATGAATAGTCTAAGGGAAGTAACCCTTCCAAAATTAACATTTTGTTATCCATATTTGACTAAATATGACATTTTGACGTAGTTGCTTCAACAACTGGCTATTTCAGAATTAACCAATTTTTAAATTGAAACTTATGAATTATGTTTCACATTGTTACTCTGCTTTGTAGATGTACTAGGAAAACTTTGTTCGGCCATATACTAATTGAGGTATTGTTAATGTCATTGTCATGATGTATGTTATTCCATTGCTTGAATGTGATCATGCGAATGTTGTATTTTTATAGGACAAGAGAATCACAGCGGCAGACGCATTAGCACACCCGTATTTAGATGAAGGTCGCTTACGTTATCATTCCTGCATGTGTACATGCTGCCATAATGTGGGTGGGGTACGGCATTACACAAACGATTTTGAACCATTATGCAAAGAACCCTTCCGCTACGACTTTGAAGATGACCTCACATCAGTTTTTAAAGTAAAAGGTAAGTTTATTAACTTGTCTTATTTATTGTTGCAGTTTAGGCATGAATTAAGTTTGAATGATTAAATCACCGCAATAGTTATTAATATTAAGCAAGGGATATATACATGCCAGTTTCATTTTTACGATTTCATCTATTCCTTAGGAATAAACCTGTTAACTCTGTTACAGAGGTGCCGCTTTAAACACTTGGGCCTTTCGCTTAGTGGTACCGTTATATTGCTTTGCACATGTAGGTCTGTATGTAGACCAAATTTTTTCTGCACAATAACTTGAGAAGACTTTGGCATAGGATCTTCAAACTTTCCATTGAGGTTGGCCAGCAACAACAGATAACCCATATTGATTTTTAGGTCAAGTTCACTATGACTTTTACCATTTCCGACTATAATTGTGCTGCCATGGGCAGCATACATGTATGATTACAAACATCTTGATAATGTTCAATGTTATATCTATTTCAGAAAAGCTACACAAGTATATATTAGAACAACAGAAAGGGAATAACAGAGTGCCTCTATGCCTTAATCCTAGCTCCATATCATTCAAAAACTTTGCAAAGTAAGCATTCAATTCTGGAATTTATTGTGCCAGCATAGGATTTCACTTAATAGTTTTAGTGAAATCTGATAATTTGTTGATCAATCAACGAAATTGGTTTCGGACACAGAAAGCTCATGCTTTGTGTTGAATTGAAGTTATAATATAGCTTTTAGTGTGAAGAAGTTACTACAACGGTTTAGGAATTATTTCTACCTGTTTTATAAATGATTCACTTTATTGTCAAGTTCCCTTAACAGTTTACTGATGGATGATCTGATCTTAAGTCAGTGACTATCATTGCTAATCATAGATATATCTCGCTCTTCAATCCATATCAATTGATTAGTCATGTCTCATTTATCCTAGCTTCAATTGTATGTACCAACCTAGTTGTCAGTAGAAATCTGATTGTAACAACATTTTTGGAATTAAAAATACCCAGGTGATTACTAGGGGTATCATATATAGCTTAAACCAAGCTCATTGAATATGAATTTTGTAGAATTGTCACATCTTAAGGTGAAAATTTAAAATCATTTAAACTAAGTCCTTTGATGTTTGAACATAGCTCTATCTCCAAATCATTCAAATTGCAAATACTACTGTAGTAAAGCAATATAAAAGTAAGATTGACACTGTGTGTCTTGTCCGAAGACATGCAACTTCTAGTTTGTTTGTTTGTATTATACCAGCTTTGTTTGCTTGACTATTTATTTGAGCTTATATGCCAGTAATGTTTACCACTGTTTCTACTTGCCCAATATTAATCAACTAATAATCATTACTCACAATGACAAGGATGTCAGAGCTGGACACTAACTTACTTTATATACATGCCTGAAGGGATCAGCAGCTTATGAAACATGTTGGTCCTGACAGATTTTCTGATAGTCTGAGTGACTTCTGAATGATAGAAAATACTTTCGTTATACTGCTAGTGCAACTTCATTCCCACTATGTTTTGGTTTGAATATTTAGTTAAGATTTCACTACACATTTTCCATTATAAGCTTACATGCTCTTTTTTAAAAATCAATTATATCCTGTTTCGGACCACCTGCATTGCTAGAGTTACTAGTAATGGTCTTCCATGAAAATTACTAGTCTTCAACCAGTGTTAGTGTCTAGATCTGAATGTACTTGTGTTGCTAGAGTGTCGCTGATTCAAGCTTTAATTCATACCATCTTGTATTCCACTGGATATTGTGAGTTTGATTTTTACCACAAGAACTTTTAACGTATTGTGTTTTATGTGTTTGGTCATCTTTAGAAAGAAGCTTGTTTGGCATTACCATACTGGACAAAATTTGGGTACAACGTTACTACAGATTTTGAGTACAATATTTGTAACTATTAAGGCGACTTTCGGATAGTTATGTACCAGTTATGTACAATTTGGCTATTAGTATTTGCTATTATTGCCTACTTACACAAGTAAATATCAACAAAGATAGATAGATCATGCTTTTGTCTTTGAATTTGTGCCACTTTCATAGAGTATGCAGATTAATGCCAAATGAACAATTAAAATTTAAGGATGACCTGATTTGATACTTTTCTTGCATGGTTTTAAATTTCGTTTTTCTTTCTTTTCCGCATTACAGTTCTCAGGTTGCCCAACCCTCGGAATTACCACCGTCACCTCATGTTTGGGAATGAGTCACCTGATCTCCAACTTACTGCCAAATATTTAAAAGTGTAAACATGTGACAATCTGGTGAATGAATTATCACTTTGAACGAAACGCATGGTTGTTGGTTGTTTTAGTATGGCTGATAACCCTGTACAGTTAGTGTGTGCTGACGTCGTCGTGGACCAAACAATATGTGCATCTATGCTGCAGCCATCGGAATATATGTGATGTTGTGTGTTATTTATTCAAGAGTACACGTAAAAGTTTGCCACAAAAAACACTGATATGCGGTTCGATGGATATTACCGAGGGAAATATATTTAAAGTGGAAGTTCAGTTCTTTAACAAGTCTGAATTTGTACAAAGTCTTTGCTATGGACTTCAGAAGTGGAGACATATATATGTGTGTCTACTAGAAATGTTTGCTGTTTATCACTACCAAATATCAATGCTTTGCATTTTGATTTATTGCTGTGGAGTTAGTAGTCTGTATTATTAAACAGAGTTAAAGTGAATGTGTTTTTCCATAGTTTTGTAGTAGAAAATCTTATACTAACTTACTGTAGACAGTGTTTCATTTGGTTTGTAATGGTGCTTTTTATATACGTAACATACCACGTTTCCCATTTGTAGACAGTACGTTGTCCGAATACACTGGTGCACTGTAAGAACGGTTTGAAGAAGGTCATGAATGAGTTGCAAGTGGCATAAATTTGTGTTTTAACAAGCTGTCAAACTAAGGGTTTTAAAAACCTGTATTTTTGTGTGAAACGTGTAAAAATCCAGTGTAATTGACATGTGTAATTGTAAATTAAATTTCACAGATTTGTCCTTAAATCTCACATTTTCTTGATCTCACTGTCTCGTAAAAAGATGTGTCAGCAGTATGTGTTTATGCCAGAAAATATTTCTGTTTTCACTAATGTGCGCGAATATCCTTGATTTTTGTGTTTCACATGTATGCCAGAATTGATGTGTTAACACATATGTGTGCCAGTAATAATTGTGTGCGTTTATGTAATTTATCCTGCATATTTACCCTTCTTTAACTTGTACAGCTCTTTGAAGTAATGTCATCATTTATTTGAAACTGGTGCGACTTTGTACATAATGAATAACATGCATAGCATAGGTGTGTGTGACAAGTGTGTTTACATCAACGATATAACACGCAATTTACTAGAAGATCTCTAATGTTATGGTGTTGATTGGTAATTGGTAAAAAAGGTTGTTTATTCCTGTGTGTACTGACAGCGATGAATAAATTATGTAAATGCTAAATTGAGACAATCCAAGGCATTGCAAATCTTAAATCTCAGGGTAAAAAAAGACTGTGGAAAATTCAGTCATTGACTTAACGATTCCATTTATTTTATGGTGTGAATGCAAAAATTTGAAAGTTACAAGAATAAGGAAATTACAGAGGGATGTTTTATTCAAGATAAAATGATGCGATTGTTCAAATTCAGGGTTTAAGCAACAGTTTCCAGGATTTTTCTGACACTGGATCAGTGAGATAGGTCAGTGGTGATTGGTTGCTATTGTAAGTCAACACTAATGTTAAACTTGCATCAAGATTTCGGGAAGATGCGTCTTCCACTATTTACCATGAATTATCAGGTTCGTGTATAGGGTACAGGGGACTAGGAGGTGGTGTAAGCTCTGTTTTTCGAAGTGAATTACTGAAGGGTAAAGGAATATTGCGTACTGAATGATATTAACTAACTCCCTATGAAGTCCATGATAGACCAATTAATTTGAATACTGTTTCTTATAGGTACATTCACCTTTTTGATGAATAAAATTTTATTTTTAATTCTTATATAAATATGGGTGTGATAATAACTTGCCCAAATCAACAATTGGCTAATTTCGCTGACTGTAATTGTTTAGCTAAATTTCCTTTATCTGAGGCAATGAAACCGTGATAAATGCAGAGTAATCCAAATGACCAACTTGATTTTAAGGCAATAGCTAAAGAGAGATAATTGAATGACATCCCTCATTGTGTGTTGGGCACTGTATAGTTGGTAGATAATATATGTATAGCTCAATAACAAATGTGTGACAAGTCCTTTGCATATTTGGGTTACAAACTATGTGATTGTATGTACCTGACCAAAAATCAGGTTATGTTTTATTTATTAGTTTAACTCAAGAATGGGATATTTGTATCCTCACAGAATGTGAAACTATCCCTGTGAGGTGTAATGATAAAAATGCTATTTTTAACCAGGATTTTCCAAGGGAAAAACCAGTTTTTAGATTGGCGGATACGACAGGTGTTAACACTTTGTAATTATATCTCGAAAGGTCAGGAAGCTATAAGGAATGTTTGTAAGCATAAATTATTACATTTGTGAATCTAGCAATTTGATTGGCTGGTTGAATGTTTCAGAGTTATTTTACTTTGTTTGAAAACCTTGATTCAAACCATGATTTCCTAGAATTTCATTGTTTCTTCTTTATATCATTTCCTACTTAAGTAGTGGTCTGACCACAATCATTATCACATAATAAAGATTGTCCATTTGATGTACTGTAAGACAATGAAGTGTTAATATGAAATTTGAGCTCTTATGACATTCATCCTCGTGTAATGAGCTTTAATTATTTTTTTTATGTTAATAAAGAGGCGCCAATAAGTTGCAGATTGGTTAACAAAGTTTTCTATCATGGCTTAAACATCTTAAGATACATGTGATGAATATTATATACTTAATCCCTGTACATGATAATTGACATTATGCCAGAGGAGAGATTACTCCACCTAGTTGTTTGTCGAAGGGTGTTCAAGCAGGTTTTCAAGTTAATCCGTTAGGCCATGTGATTTTAATTTACTGTTAAAATTGATTTAAAGGCTATTGATTGACAAATGGCTTAATTTCAATTATCACGATGAAACTACTTGATCTATTTTTTATTTTCTTTCAAATTGTGTATACAACATCTTTTTAAGTGCATTTCAGTTTCACATTTAGCAAAAATGCTACAAAAGAGTTTTACCTATATAAAAACCAAAGATTTTCTATGCTGAATCTCTACCTTTAGTGTATATAAACCTTGCTATGTTATTTTATGTATAGTCCTTGACAGAGTTCTTGTATTATATTTATTTTCATGATAATATTCAGGGTGACCATACCATATACTATGTAATGATCATGTGATGGCTAGCCAAAACTAAAAGCCAATTATGTAGATTTAGACTGAAACTACTGTATAAGAAGATTTCATCAATTTTCATTGCAATCAGCAATATTTCATAATTAACCAGTTGCTATTGAAGAAAAGTAATTTTGTGTTACGAAAATAATATTTTGAAAATACATATTTGGCTTCTCATAATATCTCAAATTGACATGACATATTACATGGTATGGCCACACAGATGCTTAGGGTATATATTATACAGTCTGTGTCTCTTGTTAGAATACAATACTGATGTAGTTGTTACATAGTAATATGCCATCATTTATCAGGTATATAAAACTACAGTATCTGACAAGGGACATACTGTGTAAAGTGATCTATTTATATAATTATCTACCTAATTCAGACTAATTATTATATTTTGGTATTTTCGTGGTGCATCTAATAACTAGTACACGACTATGTAACGAAATTCTGAACAATGATACACATATGTTCTGTATGTCATCGAAAATGGCAGCATTTAAATTTTAAGTGTTAGAAACTGTATGCCATTGTGTGTTATTAAAGTGATGTTTTAATCTAATTTCTAATTGTAATGTGAAGTTTTTATTATTCTTTACAATCTTGTAAATGAAAAATGTATATCAAGGGGTTTGTATTGGTCTTCTGAGCTTTAAATGAATGAGAGCATACCAATACGCCCCCCTATATAGAGTCTTACATTCAGGGTGGTTTGAATATTTGATGTATGTGTATCGTAGTTCAGTGATATGTGATAAGATTATTAAGAAAAACTGTAAATATTTGTACACTGCGGATAGCAGAGAAATTGTATATTAAGGTGTGAGGTGTTTTTCATCATTTCATAATCATCCTATTTACCATTTTGAAAAGTAAATCTTAAATTAGTACTTTTTTCATTGTGTGTGTGTATAATAGAGATATTTTGTCTATGTTTAGATGTTGTATGAAAAGAAGGGTACGTTATGTACATTATGCTGATGGAGATGGGGACGGTTGATACCACTTGATGTAACTACATTGTTTCACTAAACTTAAACATGTCATTTAGTATAGCATCATTGGGATAGATAGATACTTTTCAGTGTGTGTTGATTTAGTATTGAACTCGAGGAATAAGTTGAATAAAACAGTATGGAGCTTCGTTTTTGTTTTATTCAAAAAGTTCTATCAATTCAGAACTACAGCAGCACAATTTTAACATTCTATTGATTACCAAACCAATGTCATGTAGACAAAAACCTATACGGAGCCCTTCAAAATGAGTGCGAATGTTATGTCAGCAATCCTCAAGATTGAAGTGAATATGTTATGTTTAAGTTTAGTTGAAATGTATGTATTATTTATGTCAGTAGATATTGGTTGAAAGTGTAAAGAATTCAGGTAGCTACAATGAAGAGACCTTCTCATACTTGACATCTATTGTAGTAGCCAAATGAGGAATGCTCCATCATGCGTATGTCATGAACCCGTTTTCGTAGAAGTATAGATATTATAAATTTACAAAGATAATAATTTGTCATTCCAAACAACGTGTAAATATTCTGTGATTTGTTTTGCTAGGAATGTTCCGTATTTTTCTCTGTTTTGAGTTTTGTCTGATTATATAAAACCTGTGTAGTAGAGAAAGTGATTATTTATACGTGTAAATGTAGTTCCTAGTATTAGCTTGTAGTCTGTGTAGTAGAGGATATTTCAGCTCTGCATGTCAACGTCCTTTTGTTTCATATTTATGGTACGAACATGTGTGTGAATGTAGTCAAGTATTTAATCAGAATTTTTATAAGGATGGAACGAACGTAGCTGTTGATTTATGAACAGAATCAAGCTATTACATAGAGATTATAGATCAGCTGTTTGTTTAAAAGGTTGGTTCATCGGTACCGTCTTGGTTTGTTTAAAAGGTTAGTTCATGCGTAACTTCTCGTTTTGTTTAAAAGGTTAGTTCATATGTAACGTCTTGGTTTGTTTAAATGAAGATCTTGACTTAAATCAAAACGTGTAACAGTGCCATGGTCTATAATGATGTGTATAGTGAACTAAGTGGATGTTAATATAAGATTTAATGCGCAAATTTAAATGCAAGCTATCTTGACCATATTATAAATGACAGAAATTGTAAATAGTTTTCATTATGTCTGTAGAAAGATATATTTCATCGTGTGTATACTCATTGTCATTATAATCATTTAGCACTTTAATTATTTACTGATGGTCCTGTCCATCGTAAACATGCACAAATCTCTCAGGGTGAGTCCTTATAGATATATGTTCACCGATACTCAATAGGAAACAACAATACTGTATAAAGTTGAATGGGTTACCTCTTGCTGGCCAATTGCTGCTCCGCTGAAATTTTGTTTTCGCTTCAAATTGAGTTTGCATTACTTATGCTTTTTAATTTCACATTTGCCCAGAGTGAACACGTCTGAAATGATTGAACATAGAGGGAGAACAGTAACATGATATGTATGGCAATAGCAAGAGGGGACACTAGGTATACCAGTAATATAATCATGTCAAACTCTTGATTTAGTCTGATCATTAACAGTGGAATACATGTAAACTTAATGTCTACCATACAAAACAAAAACAAAAGAACAACAAAGTAACCCAAATGAAAATAGACTGATTCACTCAGCATATAACCAACACGCTTTTTGTGTTGTTTTTCCCCAAGTAATACAACTCTTCCTATTGTTTGGTGAGCAGTAGACTAGCAAGTTACTGTCATCATGTTTATATGTGTATGTCCGTTATTGTATGTGCATTTTCCTTATTCTTGTGTGTATATGTAATGATATTGGTTATATAATTGTTAGTGGTAATTAAAACAGGTGTATATATTTCATATTATATATATAGGCGACAGATTTTTTTGCTGTATTTTGTGCACAACATGAAGGGTTTATGAGTGTCATGTTAATGCTTCATGAATGAATGTTGTTTTATATAGCCAGTGTGTTTTCCTTTTCCAATTTTTATCAGCATCATTTTCTAAGATGTTGTTATTACACGTTTAATGTAGTTCTCTGTTGCTGCAGTGTTGTTCTATGCTAACAGAAAGTATTACTCATTTAGTCGTTTTTAGTGTGTTCACATTTTGTTTATAAACATTGAAAACAAATTTGACTTCTAATACAAGTTTTTATGCATTAGATAGATGAGTGTTTTTGTACGGTGCTCATTGTTGAAATGAGTTATATACACGTGGAATTACTGATTCTATCTTGTTTACATTTTTAAAGAATAAACACTAAACTCTAGTTAGGTTTTGATAATACTTTTGAGGTGTGGCCTTTTTGATACTAATTGAAACTTTTGGCAATTCATTTTTACTGTCCTTTTGAAAATTGTTGGACAGGTTTTATAACTTTTGTCTGTTTTTTATTTGCTGGACAAAACCAAGTGTTTCTAGAAGTATTAGCAATGATTGTTTTATTCATAATGAGACAAGACTTGACTAGTTGCTTTATTTTATGATAAAAACATATGATTTATCAAATCTAAAGAGTTTTATCAAAAAATTAAAAGGTTTTTATTTTTACTGCTAAGAGTAAACTTCAAAATATCATCTGAAGTGGGTATGTTTTAAAGATGATCATCATCTGATTGTTTCCAACATATACTTGATGTGATGAGGAATGTATTATGTCATTTTAACAAGACTATTCTTGTATGAAAGTTGATTCATGACCATATTCTGATTTGCCTTCTTCATAGTAAGCATGTTGTCACCATTCTTGTATAAAGTTCTCAGTATGTTGATGACTTGTAATGTTTTCCATACATTTTGATCAACATACCTATTCATGATTCATGTCCATTCATTATACATACTGGTACGGAATAAACTGTCCGTTATGTCACCAATTGTCAGTGAAAAGCTGTACTGTATGTAATTATAGTACCTTCGTCATCTTCATATCATTGATAGTTCGAACAAATCTCCGAGAGGCAATATCAACGTTGTGATCATTCCATATTCAATAATCATGATAAGAGTTTACCCATTTTTCACGATTGATGGAAGAAAATATGAACTTGGTTCTTGTATAAAAGTGCAAAATGTCAGTCATGAGCTAGCTGTATGCGTCAGATGTATGCATAAAGAGAACCATTGGTCGGACCAAGTATTTGTAACATGAAATTGTGTCAAAAGATCTGCAACTATTTGTGGTGCAATCAACATTTGTTGCTTGTTTATAATCTCACTGAATAGATTGAATTTAACTGTGTGCATGAATACCTTTTTGAGCACATTTTGTTTTGCATTGCAATATTTTGTTTCAATGAGACGATTATTTGCATAATGTCAACTTTTATGCAGTACTATTTTGTACATTTTAATATGGAAACTATAATTGCATTGTTGATTAAATGCTTAATCAAACTGTTCTGGCTTTAATTACGATATTATGCACTGGAATGAAATCATTTGCAAGAGAATTTGAAAAAGTGAAAACTCAAATGTGTCAAACTATAGACAACATCTTGGTTCAAGCAGGAATTTCTTGTGTTGAAGTCGAAATGTATATACATGTATGACGCTCTTGATGTAAAAGCATATCCAAAGTATTTGCAATATAAATTTAAAATTAAAATCCTTTTCCGATGTATTAATGTGAATGTAATTTATTTTTGTCATGTGTGGATTTTTGTATTTGAACATTTATAGTACCGTAGTCAGTCGTTGTTTCAATAGTCCCTGCCTCATTGACTAGTGACTGTACTTTGTGTTTTTGCATTTAACACGTTTGTGTGTATTGAAAGATTTGATGTATTGTGGAATAATAATTAGCGCATGTTAACATCCAATCATTTATACTTTTGTCTTGATGTAATCTATGAATATTTGCAATAAAAAAGACAAAACATTTATAATTGTCATTTGTTTATTATCTCCTTTCTGGTGAGTAAATCGCCGTTATGGTAAAATAGTTAAAGAAGTCTCCTCTTGTGGTAAACATATTGAAGACGCCACATGTTAAAGATGTCGCCCTGGTGGTAGACCTAGTGAAGATGCCACATTAATGGTAAAACAGGTAACAGGTACCAACAAGAGATTCAAGAAATGGGACAATGATCGTAACAGCCAACTTAAATTATGATAGAGCAATGCAAATAATAGATCGACGGAAGCAAACAAAAAGCCCGAATCCCTTGTGATAAAACCGGTACAGTTGTTGCCTTTGGTATAAAACTGCTAAATACTAGTATGTTACATGTACCTTGTTGCTAAGATGTGTGTGCCGAAAACGCTATCGATGTTCTAAAATTGATGAAGATGTCACTATCATGATAACAATGTTTCCTCTGTGGTTAAACTGGTAAAAGTAAAGGCGTCACCGACTCAATTAGACGACTTGTAAAGAAATCACATTTGACTGGTTAAAATTCGTCTCAGTGGTGGTACCTCTAAATAAGTCATCTTTGTGGTGCGATTTGTAAAGATTTCACATTTTGGTATGGCAGGTAATGCACTCGCATCAGTGGTAAAACTCTGTGAAAAACTGGTAAGGAAGTCATTGCTATGGTAAAGACATCACCGACTCGGTAAAAATATAAGAAATAAAATCGGACAGGGAAGGCAGTACTCAACTTTACCTGTCGAGCAACGAGATCATAAGAAACATTACATAACTCAAATACACCACACAGTGCCCACACATATACGAGGGTCATTCGATAAATTCGAAGACTGGGTTCATCGTTTTATACCCAATGAAACAGAGACATACATATTACATCACATTGTACTGTAGGCTTTCGAACACAAGTGGTGAAAATATTTCATTGAACAGCGCATTTTACAACAAAATATGGCATAAATTAAAATACCATTTTACCGCGACCACCACACATCGCTATTTATATTCTGACGCAAGTGCCAATCCATGAATCGTTTTTAATATGATGCTGCCTTTTAGTAATTTGTTTCTTTTCAATTAAACAGCACGCCACTGAATGTTCTGATTTCACTTCCTGTATATAGTAACACTTTGGTGGCTGCTGTGTTTTTCTATGACCCGCGCACAATTTAAAAATCGCATGAATTTCCTCGCGTGAAGTCATAGTCATTTTGACGTTAGGTGAAACATGACTTGTCATGATCAAATAGTTTTTAATTCAAACTCCCGAACGTCCGAACATGGAGGTATATAACTCCTATATGTAACTCCTTGGTCCGAATTACTTCATACTATCATACAACATTGTGGTAATGTCTTTGTAATAATCTAGCAGTAATATGGGAATATAAATTAACTAACACGAAATTTATAACTAGTCGAACAATTGAAAAGGGTATGTTATGACGACCGGGGTTAGTAACGCGTTACTATGGTTATACAATGTTTGATAACGTGCTACTGGTTTGCATTTCGAAGTAATATTTGTAAGTAAGTAAGTAAGTAAATTGTTTATTAACGTGACTTGTGCATATTTACAAACAGATATAAATAACAATACATAAATAAGGAGGCACCCGGCCCAATGGGCCTATAAGTCACCATAGCATAGGAGAGTATTTAAATTCCGAATAAGAACATTAATTTTATTAAACAATAATTATGTAGTTGAGCATAATTTCATGTGATATATATAAATAAATAGTTTTAAATGTATCGCAAATTTCATGTACAATAATCAATGTAAGAGTACTGCAACGATGAACGATGAATCAGAGGTAAAGGTAATATTCGCTAGAAGGCAGGATATCGGTGCATATGACTTTAGAAAGTTGAGTAGTAAAGTACACATTTGTATAAAAAAATTAACAGTATAGTATTGCAAACATTCTGGCTTACATGATGAAATTTGAAAATATAATTATAAATGTACAATGTACAATTTATACATGCATAATATTACATTCAATGGACAATTTCCAAAATTACTGGTACAGTTGCATTTAGACATTTACTGGTACAGTGACATTTAGACATTTACTGGTACAGTGACATTTAGACATTTACTGGTACAGTGACATTTAGACATTTACTGGTACAGTGACACTTAGACATTTACTGGTACAGTGACACTTAGACATTTACTGGTACAGTGACATTTAGACATTTACTGGTACAGTGACATTTATACATTTACTGGTACAGTGACATTTAGACATTTACTGGTACAGTGACATTTAGACATTTACTGGTACAGTGACATTTAGACATTTACTGGTACAGTGACATTTAGACATTTACTGGTACAGTGACATTTAGACATTTACTGGCACAGTGACATTTAGACATTTACTGGCACAGTGACACTTAGACATTTACTGGTAGAGTGACACTTAGACATTTACTGGTACAGTGACATTTATACATTTACTGGTACAGTGACATTTAGACATTTACTGGTACAGTGACATTTAGACATTTACTGGTACAGTGACATTTAGACATTTACTGGTACAGTGACATTTAGACATTTACTGGTACAGTAACATTTATACATTTACTGGTACAGTGACATTTAGACATTTACTGGTACAGTGACATTTAGACATTTACTGGTACAGTGACATTTAGACATTTACTGGTACAGTGACATTTAGACATTTACTGGTACAGTGACATTTAGACATTTACTGGTACAGTGACATTTATACATTTACTGGTACTTTAACACTTATACATTTTAACATTTATGACATGTATAATATACAAAACACAGTATTCAGCATAGAAAGAATAAATGTATAAATGATCGTGAATAAAATTTAGCACATACATTGTCAACATATAAAAAATACCGCAAAATATTCATTGTTGTAAATGGTCAGCGGAATAACGCATCCCTTCTTTTGAGATATGCGCAAAGTAGAAACGTTCCTAATTTTCTAGGATGTGATTGTATTAAATGTATGAGTCTGTTATCAATATCAAAATTATTGTTTTCAAATAAGTCAGAGAATGAATGCTGACGAAGTTCATTATACATAGTACAGTTAAATAAAAAGTGTTTTTCGTCTCCACTGAGTTTAAAATACATAGACTGCAGAGTCTTTGATCAGGGCGCTCACCGGTGAATCGACCGGTTTCAATTCTTAGAGGTAAAATCCCTGTCCTAAATTGACACAAAATTGAACGTTCTCGTTTAGACATATTTAATTTTACATAATTCTCGCACTTTAATTAAGTCTTGACCAGTAAAGTATGGTCTATTCGACAGTGTACATTCCAATGAACATTTCTTTACCAGAAAATGTTGGATATGATTGCTTTACACTTATTTTATTTTTATATCTTCAATATAAAACGTCAATTTGGAGATCTATGTTATTTACAAGTCAGATTTTTGTTTATTTGAAAATAAATACTAAAATTGTGAAATATGGTCATATGGGACTCAGACTAGCTCTATGGAACGCCACAGCTATCTTAAGATAAGCAGAACTGTTGTATTATCTTATTATCCCGTGATATAAAAAAATCTTCATGTCCATTTGTCATAATATGACAATGTTTTGTCATTTTATGATGTCTGTTTGCCATAATATGATAATCATTTGATGTGCATTTGTCATTATATGATGAACATGTGTCATTATTATGATGCCCGTTTGTCACATGATGTTATTTGTCCTTATGTGATGAACATTTTTCATAAAAGAATTCATTACAAAGGTATTCGAATTTCCTACAGATCGTGGGTTCAAACCCCACTGGAGCCGATATTTTTTTAATTAGATTTTTAGTTTTAAGACATATGTTTTGGCTTCAAATCATGACATCCTAGCGTAATTTGGAGAAAAATATTTATTTCTAAAAAAAAACTTTTAGATTATTGGAATTTACACGTGAGAAATCGAGAATAACTTTAGCCCCGTTCTCACTGTCCCGGTGCACGTCCCGGTACCGCCGACGAGAGTACAGGGAGAATTAGACCGACACATCATCACAATGTGTGGCAATAAATCGACTCCTAGTTCCGGTGAATATACTTTGGTTCGGTTCCGAGACCCGCGATATACTTAGTGATTACGTGTACCATCCCATGAGATTCAGACTGTCAGCTCTGACTGTAGGGCGGGGATTTAGACATCAAACAATCGTGCGTTAACAGCAAAAGCGGTCCTAGACCTACGACATTTTCACTGTTAACAGCACAAGAAGTCTACGGCACGGCCACTGTTAACAGCAGAAGCGGTCATAGCCCGTGATAGGAAGAGTCGATGACGGTATTTAAAACATTTCCTTCTGTATACCCATTAAGATATATATTATACGGGGTTAAAAAACGTTTACCATCAGTTCAGAACGAACATTTTTCTTTCCCTACTCCAAGCATAAAAACATACCGCAAAAACAAATAGGAAAATACGAACATTAAATAATGCATCAGTCAGTTGCATCCACGGTCTCGACCCTTGGGTATGGGTGTGGAATTTAACTTTCGGGTTTTCAAACCCACCGCAATTCCCCCACCCTGCAGGGGATAGCTGATGGTAAAATCCCCAGTCTCCCCCGACCTCTGACAGCTAAACATTGTCCCCGGGATATTGTGTCGGACATTTATTCCACATTTCACCGGCGAGGAAAGGTGGAAGGTAAAACATGGCTTTTTTCGCCTATCCACTGCCCGTCCCCGGGGATATGGGCCGTGGTTGCAACTGACTGGTGCACAACTCTGTAAAATATGCTAAACACAAGAATGTGTGCAAGACAGGTCCCGGTGAAGACAGGGAGCACAACGGTATTGGCCGGTTCAGTAGAGTGTCATTTTCTGTATGCTGACTAACGTTCTTCGTTGAGCTCATGTAGACTGTCAAATGCTTTTTCAAACACACAAATACCTGTCATGTAAAGTCATGGATCTCTAAAATGACGTTTTATATCAAATATATACGAATAAAATAAGTGTAAGGCAATCATATCCAACAATTTTTGGTAAAGAAATGTTCATTGGAATGTACACTGGCGAATAATCCATACTTTTCCGGTGAGAAAACCATTGAAACTGCGAAAAATGACAATTTTTAGTAAATATTTCCTCGGCCGTAAACGTCATCCATATTTTTCGTCCTCGGCCGTAAACGTCATCATCACAAAATCTCCTCGGCCGTTAACGTCATCATTTTTGCGCAAACTAGGGTCTCTTTGAAAGGGCCAATCGTTGGTTTCAGGGCACGGACAGAGTTGTAACTTTACAGAATTGTACATAGATGAATTTTCGTTAGATATGTGAGGTTAAATAGTTCGATACTAGCGCAAACTGTTTAATTTCGGACAATGTATGTGAGAATTGAGCATTATTTTCTGCGTGTTGTGTATAAACAGGCTCTATCAGATTTATTCCGCAAAGATAGCTTGCGAGGCTGTGTGAATAGTACATTTAAACATTCGTGGACATTCAAAAATCGTTAGATCCAAAAGAAAGGCCGAAATGGATAAGTTCTGGTAAGAAATATAACCCCACTACTTACCCGTCATCGGTTTTTACCTCGGCCGTAACGCATCACTCGGCCGACCACGCGTCCGGTTATACCGTGTGGATACGGTATGTTCGTAGTTTGGGTATATTTTGAATATTCAGTGACCATATAACAGAGTAGTGATTAACAAGTAAGGTTCGTTCATGTGATAGACTTATAGTTGACTTAGCGTGGTCATAACGTGTTTAATTTCACATGACCAATTGTTACTCAGTTTGTGATAGTCCATGTTAAAGGCTTTCTTGGTGATACGATTATCGTTCATTAAGACTAGTCTATTCCACATACGTAACATGTCCTCCAGCGTCTATACATGCTTGGTAGCCATCCGGTGTCACCAGTCATCGCGAGAACAGGTGTGAATCGATGAACTCCTAGGAAATACCTCATTGCTCGATTCTGAATATTGTCAATTTGTTGATAGTTTTTGAATCCCCATACTGAGGAGCAGTAGTCACAAGACGTATATAGTTTGTCATATGACTGCAATCCAAAGTCATTTAGGTAGTGGATTTGGCTTATAACATCACCAAGTGCACGACCAACCGCCTTTCCAAGTAATTCACAGTTCGGTGAGAAATCTTTCTTTTCGAAGAAAACTCCTAGGTACTTGTACGTAGATACAGTTTCTAGCGCATTATTTCCGATCTTGATTCGAATTCACTTCTTGGTGTATGCTTATTTCTAAAATGGATACATTTCGATTTATTAGATTTGATCAGCACCCTCCATCGTTTGCACCAACTATGAATTGTGTCCAGCATAGATCGTAATTTCTCCTCACTGTCGGTCACTAGCACAATATCATCTGCGTACATGAGTATTGAGATCATAATGTTGTCTACCGGTATTCCAAAGCCAAAATTGTTGATTTCTTGAGCGAGATCGTTAGCAAAGATAACAAATAGTGTCGGTGATAACTTACAAGCCTGCTTCACACCCGTCTGGCAGTTAAACCATTATCCGCACACTTGATGATGAACTTGCGTATATGTTTTTGATTGATTTGTACATTTTGCCGTCAATATTATTAAGCAGAAGTTTGTACAGTAACATGTCTCTGTCAATGTAATCAAAACATCTTTTAAGATCAATGAAGGCGGTGAACACTGACTTGTTGTTACGTATGATACTATTTAAAGTAAACACGTGATCTTCACAGGATCGAGACTTCCGGAATCCATTTTGTTCGTCTACGAGAATGTTGTTGTCTCTAGTACATATGATAGTCTGTTGTTTAAGAAGGATGTGTATAACTTGCTGACACATGATAGTAAGCTAATTCCACGATAGTGCATCGGGACACGCTTGTCTGAATTTTGGTCCTTGAGAATCGGGCATATAATCGCTTTTCGCCAAACACTTGTAATAACACTACAGTCGAATATAAGCTGGAATAAGTGTTTCAGCGTAGATATGATAGTCTGGTTTTAAGTAACGTTACATCGTGAAGAATCTCATCTATACCGCACGCCGAGCCATTCTTGGCTTTCCTTACTACAAACTCGATTTCCTCAATCGTAATATTGGAATTTCAATCACTGTTAGATTCATATAACGGCTCGTCCATGTTGCTCTCAAGTAATAATTTGTCTAGTTTCGCCTGTTCGTAGTGTATTTCGTCAAAGTCACTGTCTTCGTTACAATTATACAGATTACAGAAGTCACTTTTCCAATGTTCAAACACCAACGGTTCCTCGTGTACAACGTTACCATTTTCATTCACAATCACAATAGGAATACTTTTGTCTTTCCGTGGTCCGAGCTGATGTATTTTGCGCCAGAATTCGTTATGTATGAATAGAATTGAATACTATATGTATAACAGAGTTATGAAATATACAAAAGCTCGTTGATCTTTGACGAATCCCTTCCGTTAAGGTTTTCAAGGCCAAATCTGCCACGCTCTATCAGGTTTATTACAGACAGAATTGTACATTACAATAAACTGTATCTAAATACCCAGGACAGAAACCGTCATGTCATATAATTCAACATACACTATGGGAATATGAACACCCTCTTCACCAGTGACGAATATAAAACTAGAATAAATCCGTACATGGGACTTAATTAAGAGTGCCGGGGAGAGGACCCGACCATACGGCTACTATTCTTCCAGAAATTGGCCAGATCGGCGACTTTTTTCAAGATTCGCGCATGAAGCCAAGTATAGTAAAACTTTGATATGTTACTATAGGAAAACATCTAACATCTATTATATGGCTGGTATCTACTTTATAGATAAGGGGATATTAAGAAATATACAAGAAAGAAGTACAAAACCACTCCCAAACAAAAATACCTGTCCAATGATTTAACATACCCGACTGTAATCCCACTCATATGTTTTCCAACTAAGAAGAAGCCTCTTCTGCAACATATGTAACATATTGGACTTCACATAAATCCTATTATAAGTTTAATCGTAACTCCCAATGCAAGAAATTGATATGTATATTAACACAAAGAAGATACTGTGCACTTTTTATTGTTAAAATTATGTATTCGTAAATAATTTGACTACACTAGTATGGAAGGGAATATCCGCCAGTACATGCATGCTGTTAAGTGACAATTTTATGTTGTCTTGTTACATGCATATTGCTAAATGACAATTGCATCTTGCCTCTTTTCATTCGTTTTAAACTAACTGCAACAACCATGTGTCTTTGTGCTTCTTTCCTTCAGTAAGTGACACGTGGCTTGAATCTTTCCTTACTCTACGTATATAAATTACATATTCTTGCGTGTAAATGACAAATGCTACCTTTTTATTAATTTGTTTGTGTATCATCTTAAAATGTTAATGCCAACACATTTTTATTGCTTCATACGTTTTACTTAGTGAATTTGATTTAATCGTTCCTCCATTATTATCATACCGACCCATGCGTATTAACATCAATGATTGCAAATTCATCAAGGCGAAACCAATTAGCACTAAGCAGCAGCTAGCATGAACTTAAACGAATGCATTTGTAATATTCAATTCATACAATGCTGGGAATCAGACTTTTTCGACAGTTCCCGTAAAATGTCAACCTTGCACGGTGCGTAAAGAAAAAACTACACGAGAATTTAGTGTTAGCCCAAACCAACGTCAAGTGAGCGAACGATAAATAGCCGACGATAGTCCAGCGAACGATAAGGATTTAGGTTAAACAATATGTATTTAGGTTAAACTCCCCTAAATTTTCCAGCAAACAATAAGACGGGGTATGATAAAAAATGGCATACTGAGACAACCAGGCTCTGTGACCCCGGAAGACCGGGTATGTAGATGTACTGCAGGTGGACGAGAGTCGAAAAATACCGTCGCTAGGCCCCTATCATGGGACTGAAAGAGGGGCCAGACCCCCAAAGTAGCCAGAATAGCTGTATGTCATTGTCGACTTATGATGGGTTCGAGCCTGTGTACCGCCCAAACCAGGCTTTGTGACCACAAAAGACCGGGTATACAGACGTAGTGTATGATCATACGAGTCGAACGAGACACTCTGCAAGTTCCTATCTTGGGGAGGGTAGCGGCTAGGTGCCGGACACGGTGATGCCTATAATAGCAGTGTATTGAACTTTGCGTTTTGGGCCGGTTTCGGGCCCGAACAGAGCCCAAACCAGGCTCCGTGACCACGGAAGACCGGGTAAGTAGATGTACTGCATGTGGACGAGAGTCGAAAAATACCGTCGTTAGGCCCCTATCTTGGGGCTGAAAGAGGGGCCAGACCCCCAAAGTAGCCAAAATAGCTGTATGTCATTGTCGACTTATGATGGGTTCGTGCCCGTGTACCGCCCAACCATTCTTTGTGACCCCAAAAGACCGGGTATACAGATGTAGTGTATGACCATACGAGACGAACGAGACCCTCTGCAAGTTTCTATCTTGGGGAGGGTAGCGGCTAGGTGCCGAACCTCGTGATGCCTATAATAGCAGTGTATTGAACTTTGCGTATTGGGCCGGTTTCGGGCCCGAACAGAGCCCAAACCAGGCTCTGTGACCCCGGAAGACCGGGTAAGTAGATGTACTGCAGGTGGATGAGAGTCGAAAAATACCGTCGTTAGGCCCCTATCTTGGGACTGAAAGAGGGACCAGACCCCCAATGTAGCCAAAATAGCTGTATGTCATTGTCGACTTATGATGGGTTCGAGCCCGTGTACCGCCCAAATCATTCTTTGTGCCCCAAAATACCGGGTATACAGACGTAGTGTATGATCATACGAGTCGAACGAGACCCTCTGCAAGTTTCTATCTTGGGGAGGGTAGCGGCTAGGGTTCCGCGAAAAACGATACAACGGACGGGCAAGTTTTCACTTACTCACCGTTAAACCACGGAAAATACCAAACGTTTAAATTTGCTGTCCTGGGTGATCTCCCTTGTATAGTAATTTGCGCTAGAAGCTAAAATTTCTATAGGTTCCCTGTAATGTTCTTAATGTTGTAAAAAGTATTATCATACTTAAATGTTCGCTAAATTACAGCTTTAAAGCAGTAACAATTTATCAAGTATCAAAAAATACGAACGATCCAAAAGGTTGTTTGTAGTTCGTTACGTTCAGTTGCAACAAAGTCAAATGCACGTAGTCAAACATAGAATGCAGTAAGAAATAGTAAGAATGAATAATTCAAGATTACAGAAGTCAAAACAAAAAGGTATGTCGCAGTTGGCAATTACATGCAAGAATAAACGATATACATGAAGGGATTGTCCACTTAGCATCAAGAAGCATGAAGTATGATTAACGTAGACAACACTTGTAAGAAACCAAAATGCAGTTGTCAAGTAGAAGTACGCATGTGGAAGTAGATAGCATAAAATTGTCACTTAACAGCATGCATGTACTGGCGGATATTCCCTTCCAACTAATAGATGAATGATAATTTCCGCTAGTCGTACAGTAAAGTTTTACAATAGTTTAGAACTTATGCTTTACGGCCAACTCGAATACAGTTACAAACATATCGTTGGCTTAGAATGAGAAGGTCGTATCTACAAAATAAATATTTTGAGAAAACAAGAACAACAGTCTGACAATCACTCTTTACCTTTGGTAAAACAAGCTTTTTCAACTTCAGTTTTGTCAACATGACAAGTTCCGATTTTCATGAAAATCACAGGCACCCGCCATGTTATGCCCCCCCCCCCCCCCCTGCAGACCCCAATACTACCCTGGTACCACCACCAACCCAAAATATAAAACCCTAGCACATATTTTATACATTATAACACCAAATAAAATTGTTTTCAACAAAATATATTACACAACATGTGGTATAGTATGAGATGATATGTTGTGTAATATATTTTGTTGAAAACAATTTTATTTGGTGTTATATGTATAAAATATGTGCTGGGGTTTTATATTTTGGGTTGGTGGTGGTACCAGGGTAGTATTGGGGTCTACAGGGGGGGCATAACATGACGGGTGCCTGTGATGAAAATAAGATCATATGAAGCACCTTATGATGTAGATTTCAAATACTAGTATGCATTAGTGTTATAAGATCGTAAGTGCCACTTACGACCCTCTCATTCTAAGCCAGCGATATACATATACACCATATCAAAGTATATATATATAGCTGGGCTATTTGACCTGAGCCTGACCTTTATGCATATATATTAAAAGGTTCTGAAATATATTAATTTCCACAAGCAAATCGTGCGATATCGGTATTTCAAATTTGTGTTAGTATAACATCTCGAGCGTCTTCGTGATACTCCCCGATTATGAAAACATACAATCTGTTTTGCATCGTAAGTAATAAATCTTAATTAAAAAGGTAAGGCTCATGTCAAATTAGCCAAGCTATACATGCAGTACATATGCTATTGTACTGTGCGGAATTATTAACTAACACAAGTTACTTCTACCACCACAGAATTATTAGATAGATTCAGAAGTTTTCCCTTAATTTTATCACACGCACATAGCCCTCTTTTTCCAAGATTATTACGTAACTGCATGAACTGTTTATGAGTTAGTTTTCAATAATGATCGCAATTTGTCGCAATATATGTGTGTATCCGATTCGTATCCGATGGCTAGGCTTCGTGTGACGTAACATCTGTGGACATCGGCCAATGAGTATCAATGTATATACGATATGTTAATGAAACTCAAATAAAATAATTGAATTGTATAATATAGTCAAATCAATAGTCTATTGAATGTTACACCAAAATTCGCATCTCAGCAATTGCCTATTGAATGTGCCACCAAAAGTCGCATCTCAGCGATAGTCTATTGAATGTTTCACCAAGAGTCGCACCTCAGCGATAGTCTATTGAATGTAACACCAAGAGTTGCACCTCAGTAGTGAAAGTCTATTGAATGTTACACCAAGAGTCGCACCTCAGCGATAGTCTATTGAATGATACACCAAGAGTCGCACCTCAGCGATAGTCTATTGAATGTTACACCAAGAGTCGCACCTCAGCGATAGTCTATTGAATGTTACACCAAGAGTCGCACCTCAGCGATAGTCTATTGAATGTTTACACCAAGAGTCGCACCTCAGCGATAGTCTATTGAGTGTTTCACCAAGAGTTGCACCTCAGCGATAGTATATTGAATGTTTACACCAAGAGTTGAACCTCAGCGATAGTCTATTGAATGTTACACCAAGAGTTGAGCCTCAGCGATAGTCTGTTGAATATTACTCCAAGAGTCGCACCTCAGCGATAGCCTGTTGAATATTACACCAAGAGTCGCACCTCAGCGATAGTCTATTGAGTGTTTCACCAAGAGTTGCACCTCAGCGATAGTCTATTGAATGTTACACCAGAAGTCGCACCTCAGCGATAGTCTGTTATATATTACACCAAGAGTCGCACCTCAGCGATAGTCTGTTGAATATTACACCAAGAGTCGCACCTCAGCGATAGTCTATTGAGTGTTTCACCAAGAGTCGCACCTCATCAATAGTCTGTTGAATGTTACACCAAGAGTCGCACCTCAGCGATAGTCTGTTGAATGTTACACCAAGAGTCGCACCTCAGCGATAGTCTATTGAATGAAACACCAATAGTCGCACCTCAGCGATAGTCTGTTGAATATTACACCAAGAGTCGCACCTCATCAATAGTCTGTTGAATGTTTCACCAAGAGTCGCACCTCAGCGATAGTCTATTGAATGTTACATCAAGAGTCGCACCTCAGCGATAGTCTATTGAATGTTACATCAAGAGTCGCACCTCAGCGATAGTCTATTGAATGTTTCACCAAAAGTCGCACCTCAGCGATAGTCTATTGAATGTTACATCAAGAGTCGCACCTCAGCGATAGTCTATTGAATGTTACACCAAGAGTCGCATCTCAGAAATTGTCTATTGAATGTTGGAACAATTTTTTTGACTGTATTTCAACGACAACTTGTAGTAGGTTACAGCATAAGTTGCTTCACAACTAATTCCTATTTGCCATATTTGGTGTTATGTACAACAAGAATGCTGTCAATGGCTGTTAGTGGAGACGCGTCGCGTGTGTATATCATCCAGGGTTCGAGGCGACTCATAATGACTCAGTTGCCAGCACTTGGAGTCTAGTTTTCCAAAACCGGTGGTCAGGCACACTGGCCTCCTTAAATGTAACTAACCTTCAACATTTTCGTTCAACCAGCGTATTTCTTCATGTGAATATTAACTTTGTCTGTGGACTTCACTATACACTGATTCATGAGAATGCCTACATCAACCCCTAGGGTCAACCCTTATCATCCCCTACATATGTCGTCTAGAGACAACTGTATCTTCTGGGGTGTTCGTAGTGCAGATATTAAGGTTGGGAAATTATCAAAGTTGTGTGCACATTAATGTTTGTGTTTTTTAACTTTTTTTCAACATACTGTTTCACTAGGCAACTTGATTCCCCTTTCTTCCAATAGTACAATTTGATTCCTTGCAACGCTAGCTTAGAATGACAAGGTCGTATGTACAAAATAAATATTTTGAGAAAGCAAGAAAGAACAGTCCGAAAAATATTCTTTACTTATAGTAAAACAACTTCATTTTTGGTCAACATGACCAGTTCCGATTTTCATGAAAATAAGCTCATATGAAGCGCCTTATGATGCAGATTTCAAATATGTATCAGTCTTATAAGGTCGTAAGTAGTAGTTACGACCTTCTCATTCTAAGAGAGCGAATTAAACTGTTTTTAGAATGATTTGTTAACCAGAACTTACAACATAAGTCGACATTTCAATCTTAAATACGAACTTAAATCACAAGCGATGATGTGTATCATTTTATTGTTTATTACAAACCCAAATTTGGGACACGATGGTTATAACTTTGTAACCTTGCTTATGGTAATATTTGATTGCTCAATAACTGGTTATGAAATTTGAAGCAGTATACTGGTGCAGGTCGCTATGTCTGCCTTATACCTTTACCAGCTGTGTAACTCAGGTTGGATGGCCTTACTTTTAATTTGGTGTTAAACATTGCAACTCGGTAAGACGTCTCACAAGGAAACTATATCATTGATAAAGACTTAAACGATTTTTCTTTGGAAAACTTATATTATTCTTTCTTTTTAGTCTTTATCAGTGGAGTGACCCACCTCCTCGCAATGGTTAACCACAATTTATAAAAGTCATGCCTTGGAATCTAGTTTTCCAAAATTTCTTCTTTTTTTCGGCTTTGTCACATGGATCTAGCCCATTTATTAATCCCCGTCATTGGTGGGAGAGGGTCGGGGAACCATCCCTCGCCCCACCTACAATTCTGCATGATTATATATATAGTTAGTATTCAAAACATAAATGTATTCAAAATAGCTTGTTGGCAAATAACAAACAGTTTTCCGATTATAGTTCACTAATTTGTGTAATATCATGACGACATGTTAGGAAAACTTATATAATTTTCCAAAATTTCTATCGCGAACATTCGTACAATCGGTGATCAGGACCTTGAAAAAAACCCGTAAAATTTATAAAAAGAAATGTTTTTCTTTTTTTTTCGTTATCGATGATACATTCACCAGTGGGTCGATCTGGCTCATTTCAAGAAGTACTAGGCTTACAGTGTAATACAATTCTATGATCTACCCTATTCACAGGTGTTCGTCGCGATTTATTAGACTTGGTAAGCGCCGTTTTGTTATTGTAAAAGTACTACGTAGTCCGTTAAAAGTTAAATGGTAGTGGTAGTAAACATTTGCTCGTCCATCGGGTAAACGTTTTATCTAGGTTTATAAACATATTGCGTATACCTGATATAGTCCCAGTTATACTTTCGAATTCATTATTAATATTACTTATGGAATCGACAGTATCTCATTCTGATATTTGTTCCAGGGAGACAACTCGTACATATTCGTACAAAATCGTCGACAGAGTTGTTTCGCTTTAAACTGACTGATGAGTCATAGACTTTTATGCCTGGCTTATTATACATTTACTGGAGACAAACGAAAATGGACGAGCTTTGACCATTGTAATAAATACGTTTAGTAAAATCGACGAACAGTGCTGTTTGCCATTTTAATCTCACTGGCATCGTGTTAAAAAGAATTGGTTTTCAGGATCACCAAACATTTGTGGGAGCAATAATGTGACTTTAAACTTGAGATGAACTGACAGCTAAAGAGGCATAGAAGAAAAATATATAATATATCAGACACAATTTCACAAACCCACCACAGCCAAGATATATAATATAATATAAACTATCAACAAGCCAAAACAACTTCAACGTGCAACAAGAACAAAAACATGAAAAGCACAATGACTTAATACGCAAGCTCTTTTCTTATATCGACGGCACAAGACAACATTTTCATAGTCAACTGTTTTAAAGACACCCAGTCGGACACTGTCGATATACTCGTATAAGTTTTTCCATTTCACAGTCAAATGTAGTCAAATTTATTTTCGTTCTGCAACATCTTCTTCGTCTTTTTCTAGGCAGTCCAACAAGATTTCTTCTTGACGACCGGTCATTCGATCCTCACCCATTACTTTGATTTCTGTACCGCCAAACATAAATGTTACGTTGAATCCAATCGACTCCTTAGGTTGACCCAACATTAGAGTCATAAACATTGGAGTCAGTTTTAGTTTAAGCGTTCCGACTAATGTGCACGATTCATCAGTGACGACCTCGGGGTCATATTTCGTGGACTTATAAATTGGAACCTCAGTCATGTTTGCAAACGGGTTAGTGGGAAAATATGTATGGCCTGCGATCTCTTCGTCGAGTTTTACCACATCTCCGGCATGTACGTGTACGGAAAAAACTTCTGTACAATGGGGTTGGCCACCAATTATTTTCATCGGTGTGGGTGGATGTGTACATGAATTTTCTTTCTCATGGGCAACTGTTGTTCCGTATGTGTACTTCAACTTTCTCTGAACGATGATTGACGGATCATGACCAAATATCACGGCACCCTTGATGATGGCCAATTCTGGTTCAGTTGGGACAACAACATTAATCTGTGGGAATCTATCTCTGATTGCTTTCTGTAGAAGTACAGACCCAGAGAATCCACCTACCATCAGAATGGTCTTGCAACCTTGCACGTCGGCATGATCTAGTATTTCGGCTACATGTTCTGAGGTTTTCTCGATTGAATCATCAAAAAATGAAGCGACAATTTCATAGTTAATGCGCAGTTTGTCATACTGAAGCCTAAGAGAATTCTTGAACGAAGAATTCTGAATCATATCTTGCAGTGTTTTCTGACTGAGTTCAATCAATGACATCGGAATCCTTACAGTTACTTTCTCACCGATGTCATGTTTGCCCAATCTCTTTTTTATTTCGAAGTCATTCATGGTGTCTATGTAATCTTCTGTATTCAACTCTTTGAAGCTATCCATGGTTTCTCGCCCTTAAACAGTAAAATTTGTATCGGTGTTGTATGTATATCAAACAGCACAACATATATCATACAATGGTGAATAAATACACTGCTATATAATTAGAAAGGACCGACAAATAAGAACAATAATTCAAATTTACTTTTTTGACATATATAACGTTATAATAGTATGACGTTACGCACAAAACTGGTACATAAAACGTTGCGTCAAAAGCGTCAACTTTTACGGGTCGACGTCGTTTTCTAAAATTGCGTAAAGTTACTTACATGACTTAAAGCGATGACGGAAAGTTGATTACATTTTCAAATACATACACATGTTCTTATTTTGATATAATGTTTGATCAGGTGAAAATAGTTTTCTGGGGGGGATAACAGCAATTGTTCTTCATGTGGCCAATTTTTAGAGACAAGTACAGTGATATTGATAGGATTATAAAGAATCTGTATTTTAATCAAATTTACACTAATGAAAATGATACGACTTAGAAACTCATTTATAATTATTTAAAACTAAGTAATTCAAATGTAACAATGCCATTCTAAGTCGAAATATCCAATTTACCCTGACATTTACGCGTACTTGAAGAAAAAAATGACGTTAGAATTGACACCCGGACATTTACACTGGGCAATTTCAATATTTGGCACTAAGGTTGTCTTACATACCAGTCTATAAGGAATGATATCTTCCAACAGGGTTTGTATTGCCATGTAGTATGCTATATGTTATAATTAACATTTACGCGTTTTATGATGCTCTAACCATACTGAACGAACCGGACATGCGCTCAGATGTTGCACAACAACGTTAAATCGCATCAAGTGGGCATTTTCACTGGGCAATTGTAATATTTATTATTTCTGTTGGTAAGCGGAATTGATTCGGGATCTTTATATCAATCATTCAGTTTATTCGTTTCAATTTATTTATTTATTTATTTATTATACCATATTTATATAGCCCTTTTTTCATGTATACACACGTTCAAAAGTGCTGTACAATCATGACTAATACATTGTTAAAACAGTATATAATGTACATAAAATATAAAAGTAGGACCTACTTAACCCAGTAGGCGGGGGCTCTACTTAACCCAGTAGACGGGCCTCTACTTAACCCAGTAGACGGGCCTCTACTTAACCCAGTAGACGGGGCCCTACTTAACTTAATAGTAGGGATCTATTGAAGACAGTTGACGGGCTCTACTTAAAACCAGTAGGCGGGGCTCTACTTAACCCAGTAGACGGGGCCCTACTAAACTTAATAGTAGGGATCTACCCATAGGTGTATGGGGCTTATAGTCCTTGGAACATGTGGGGCGTTGGGCCCAATGATAGGGCGCCAAGTTAATGGGAACATACACACAGTCAGCATGAATAAGCTATAGTAAAATAGTGCGTTTTCAGCGCTTTCTTGAAGGACGGTAGTGTTTTCTGTCTCTGAGTGCTGTTGGCAGTGCATTCCAGAGTTTCGGTGCAGCAGCTGTGAAACATCTGTCACCGTAAGTCACAGTCCTCGTCCTTGGCACAACTAGAAGAACAGAATCATTTTGAGACCTTAGCTGTCTTTGTGGAGTATATACTTCCAATATACTTCTGATGTAGCCAGGCGATTTTCCATGTAGTGCTTTGAAAACATGAGTCAAGACCTTGTACTCTACCCTGTACTGTACAGGTAGCCAGTGAAGATCCTTCAGCACAGGAGTGATGTGATTGTAACGCGGTGTCCGTGTGATGAGGCGGGCAGCTGTATTTTGAATAATTTGTAGTTTATTCAGAATGATTTTCGGGGTGCCATATAGTAATGAATTGCAGTAATCCAGTCTCGATGTTACTAAAGAATTGATCAGGGATTTTGTTGCATCAACAGTCAAGTATTGTCTGATTTGACCTATTTGTCGGATCTGCATGAAACACGACCTTGAGACAGAGTTTACATGTTTGTCCATGTCTAAATGCGAATCCAACATGGCCCCGAGGTTTCTCACCATCGACGTTGGTCTGATCACAGCATCGCCAACTTTTACCTTGAGACTGTCGACTGAACTGGCATTCCTTTTCGGTACAAACAGGATTACCTCTGTTTTTTCGGCGTTAAGTTTCAGCAAATTTTCTTTCATCCAATGCAAGATATCCTTCAGACAAGCTTCAATTCGTTGCAGTGTTTCATCTCGCGAGACACAATCTTTTGGTTTGAATGCCATATACAATTGGGAGTCATCGGCATAGAAATGATGTTGCAATTGATGTTTTCTACAGATTGCACCTACTGGTTTTGTGTACATAATGTAGTTCTTCGGACCAAGCACAGAACCCTGTGGTACACTGTAGTTCATTAGTACAGGTTTTGAAAGTTCTCCATCTATACAGACAGTCTGGAAGCGGTCACACAAATAGGATTTCATCCACTCTAGTGGCTTGCCTGTTATACCAAAATGATTGTCAAGTCGGCGTAATAGGGTGTTGTGATCTATGGTGTCAAAAGCTGCTGATAAATCCAGCATTACCAGGACCGTAGCTTTATTCTGATCTAGAGAGCAAAGGATGTCATTTTGCACACGAAGAAGAGCCGTTTCAGTTGAGTGGAATTTTCTGTATGCTGACTGACGTTCTTCATGGAGATCATGCAGTGTTAAATGCTCTTCCAGTCGAGCATCGACTACCTTCTCGAGAACTTTGGAAATGAAAGGTAGGTTTGACACAGGTCTATAATTTTTCAGTACATTTTGATCAAGGCCTGGCTTCTTTATCAGTGGTCTTATTCTGGAGCTTTTAAAAGCCTTGGGTACATAAGCACTTTTGAGTGATGCATTGAATATTCTTGTTAATAATGGCAGTAGTTCATTCAAGCAACCCTTTAACAGCCATGTTGGTATTGGATCAAGTTCACATGATTTACTAGGTGATTTATTTATTAGTTTTCGGATTTCATCCTCAGATGTTGGAGAAAATTCTGACAATTGCTCTTTTCCGAACGGAGTTTCGACTTCAACACTGTCGCTTTGTTCGTAAGACTGAATAGTGGAGGCTATTTCAGTACGTATTGCTTTAATTTTGTTAATGAAGAAATCACTGAAATCCTGTGCAAGCATTTTAGCAGGTTTACCAGTTGGCAACACTACTTCTTTTTCTTCACCCATCAGATGTTTAGTTATCTTGAATAACCCTTTCTGATCACGACCACAGGACTCTACCTTATCTGTGTAATAGGATACTTTGGATCGTTTCAACATTTTGTTGACTACCGAACACTGATTCCTATATATGTTAAAGACTGTGCAAGTGTTATCTCGTTTGGGACATTTTTACGAGTTTTCGTTGATATGCAATTCGGAAGCAATCTGAAGTGCTATCAGCAATTAGACAACCATGATGTATAAACACTCGCTAACAGACAATAATAGCAAAATATCAATAAATTCAATGCTTGTGATATATGTAATATGGGAACTAAAAGAGGAATATTTTAACGAAGTTAAGCGAAGACGCAACGTTGTGACAACGTCTACCTAGATAGAATTTATGTAAATTAACGACGTAGCTAGAGTATTTTTCAGAAATGAAATATATACAAATATTCAAACAATATAAAGACACAGTATTACGAAAAGTGTAAACAAATCCGCACCATCTTTATCAATTAACTCGAGTTTTTCATGGATGCCTAAAATTTATCTTCTAAACGTGACACCTTTTCCACATTCAGTGAGTCATGAATTTGCTAATTCATTTGGGATATAGTGGAAATTATATGACAACAGTTATTTGCTTTCACATATAGTGGCGTAATTTCAACGAATTTGAATCAACAGTTCGCTAACTATGGAGTGTTATATCAAGCGACGCAGAGATACGCGCAACGCGTGACAGCAGTTTTTGACGTGATTTTCCACTTTGAAATGAAAATAAGGGAATTTTCTTTTATTTCTTTGAAATAACTATTGATATTGCAGTATTGCTTACAAAAATACCTTTCTATCGATGTATAGGACTTTAATATTTCTTCAACGGTTGAATTTAAGATGGTCAAAAACTCTTAGTAACCAACCGAAATTCATAAAACGTCCGAGTTTCGTGCGTAACGTCACTGCAAAATATAATTAGAACCTAAAAGCGTATCTGTTGAGAGAACAATATTCCTGCGAGTAATGGTGTCGAACTTAACTAGAAATTTGAATTGATGGTGACCAAAATGAAAGTAAACTTTGCTATAGAGAAAATGGTGTTAACTTAATTTATTCAATTCTACATATACTGTTAGCAGTCCTTATTCTGAAATGGGTATTTAACCTATAAAGTTAAAGGGGTTAAAGATTACGTCAGCAACGCCGTTAGATGTATACCTAATTTACATTGCAAGTTTCGCGTACATGTACATACTTTTAGATTAGTCTGGAACGTTGATGCAATTAAACGTGACAAACACCTTCAAATATATAAGCAATCTTACCGAATAAATCATCAAGAAATCTGTGAAAGTTTTGGTTAACACGTTCACCACCCCAATCTCCACCAGATGCTCTGTGTACTTCTTTTAAAGACCCACGTTCTTCCACCTCGTGAACGGTGATGTCTACAGTACCGCCTTAAAACAATATGTGTAATATTTCAGATCTTACTATGCTTAAGTTTTTATTTTACTGGCATTTATCAATTTGGATTGACTAAATGATCATTAGCATTAGACTTACACACATTTATTGATTCATCTGTTGGCATGTTATTTGGCTTATTATACAGTTGCCTTGATTTGACGTTACGGTACGTTTTACGCTGGTTAGGGAAATTTAAGAAATTGGTCATTACTGAAAATTGAGAAAAAATGAAGGTTAATATGCATACCAAACAAATAGGAGGATTGGACAATGCATGACAATGTAAGGGTCCGGGCAAATTCGAACGGTGGCACTCCCTTACGCACGCACAAACGCCAAAGTAACGGGCAGACAAAAGAACAACATTACCTTTCACCTGTTCCTTTAAAAATAGAAATGGTAAAGCGCAATAGAAAGTATACTACCCCCGGCGTCTAAGATCATATATTTGTGTCCTGGTTTTAGTGCTGACATAGAACCTTGACAATCAATAGCTGGAAGAAGTCGACAATAAATAGATGCTGCCTCTGGCTCTAGTGCAATATACAGTTGATCATTCTCTATGCCAGCCTGCAAATACAAGTATTGTTTAACTTTTTATGTTGACTTGATAGAAGTAGGCATTAGTTTGAAGGCAATTTTCATTGTGATCAGTGTTATATCGTTTTCTCTTTTCCGGGCATATTTTGTTATTTTAGGATTATACGCCTCTTAAAGGTTAATGTTATAAACAATATAATTAAATATAATAATTTGCAAGAGTTCCAGTGCATAAACAAATTGATAAAATGCCATGAGCAGCAGATAAGTATAGACAACATTGTTAGCAAACACAAACGCTAGAAACGTTTTACTCTCGACTGCGAAAATACATAAATGCAACTCTTCATAAGAACAATTTAAAGAGAGTCGTCTTATTGTGTGTCACACTTGCACATGACAAACGTAATCTTCTTGTTCTACTACGTGTTACCTCATTGGCTGCTTCTCGCATGAACTGTTTAGCAGAATCGTCCCAAATAGCTGGCACTGTCAACACCCATCTAATGTCACCAGTTTCTATACTTCGAGACGTCTCGGGACTTCCATCATTTTCCCCAGATGCTTCGCCATTCTCTTCACCTTGTTCTCCGCCACTTTTTTCCTCGGTCTTTGTTTCATCACTATCGGATTTTATCACAGCATTCCTAGTAGTTTCTAACACATCATCCTTCAGACATTGAATAGCAAGGGCAAACACCTTTTTGGCCGGAAGAGTTTTTCCTGATATATCTTCTAGTGTCAGATTTCTATCTATCTTCTGAAAGACACATATCTCAACTGTGGAAATAACGAGAATTTGTTGAGTGCATTCAATTAAGAATAACTTGTGATTACATTCAACAGGGGGTGTTTCACATGATTGTAACAAATGCAACTCCATAAAAATGTCAAATGTTTTTAAAAACTAACTTATATAGTTATTACGTGTTGTGTCAGAGGTATTTTGTACACTTATAATCTGGAATCCTGACATCCATTAAGTATGATGCCCCTTAGAAATACATGCATCGTAAGTACTCAATATTTTGAACGTATAATTCATCTAAAAGAGTCTTTCAGATCATAGAAAAAATTTACTTAGTTACTTGACGTGATCATTACACTGAGTTTTTGTTAAGTATGCTATCATTGTCCTTTGTGCCTCAGTGTACTTCAAGACACCCATCAAACCATAACCATTTTTAGGCTGGCGAAGTCGCCAGACCTATTACAATGCCAACAAATGAATTCCACTAAGATGAATTTACTCCCAAAACTGACAACACATAATCTATACACTCAATGAAAATAGTTCCTCCTCGTTAATCAGTTTTGCAAGATTAGAACATTAAACTTTCCTTGTTTCATTAAATCTGTTCGATGGTAAAATATTAGTTTCTTCTTGTAATGGAAGGGAATTGTATGAAATTAAAGGAAAGGGTGTTTAAAGGCGTTGATAATTATTACCACGCGTTACGAACGCGATATAGCGCGTGCATCAATGATTTAATTATGTTAAATTATTTAGTTCTAAATTCTCTTACGAGATCGTTGCCGAGTGGTTAAGCAACTCGCTTAGTAATTTTCTGATGCTAAGGTCCAGCGATCGAATAACGGCGGCTCCAAATTTTTTATATTTTTAAATTTTATTTTTCGTCCAGCATTTACCTCTCTTTCGACTTAGGAAACCACTTGATGTTATATTACTTGAAAGGCTACTGTCCCTTTGCAGTTCACCAGCCTATCAGTTCTTCAGTACTTTGATAAAAACATGGGTTAAACGTCGTTTCGGGTAATTCTGCGCATCGGGTAATTCTGCGCACATTAACTTTCTATTTCTTACAGACTTTGCTGGGTCGTTTTTCTTCGATCTTCCAGTGTTTTTGTAGATGTATGTTACTTATGTAAGGTTTTATAATCATTTTAACGAAATCGGAAAAGTATTTCTACGAAAATTTGACCAAAATGAGTGTAAACGGTGATTTTCGTTAAATTGACATACCACGTGACACATAATTTGAATAAAAGCACATTTGTCATGGATGATGACTTTTCCTTTTTTGTCAACATTGTCTTAATGACTTATTCTTTCGATACTGTGATAAATTTCTTGTGAAACAAACTATACAAAAAAAACAATTCGACCTGCGCAGAATTAGCCGAAAAAATTTACGTCATGAAAACCGGCATCCATCTTGTTTTGTGACGACATTTGACCTAGTTTTGCGAAGGTATGGTGTTTTGAATTGTTTACATTTGTCAATGAAGGTTGGTTCTATCCAAACAGCACCATAATTTATTCTAAAAATAAAATAATCTCAAACGTAGAAAGCCAATACCCGTTAGGTGCGCAGAATTACCCGACAGCACTGTATAACCCATCGGAATGTCAAAATGGATCGTTATCTCAGACATCACGTCGCTTAATCGTATACATCGTGTAGTGTCTACCTTTAGTAGCTGTGAAGTACGGCGATGCTCCGGAATGGTCCCTGTACTTTAACCGGAAGAAGAAGAAGTAGAGGAAGCAGAAGAAGAAGAAGAAGAAAAAGACGAAGAAGAAGAAGGAGAAGAAGAAGAAGGAGAAGAAGAAGCAACAGCAACATTCTGTTCATTCGCTTCGTCAGCTCACTTGTACAAGTATATGAATTAGACTCAAATAAAATATCAAATACACGTAATTAGGTTCGGAGTGTTATGTTAACTACGTCGTCAATATGTGTGCTGTCCATCCATTGGTTATCAGAAACTGGCGAAAAATTCTCGGTAGTCTCCGGAAAGTGACGGAGATGCTGTTAAACGCCGTATTTGTAAACAAACCGGACTCGTTATGCCAATCTTCAAGGGAAGATTATTTCACTTATATGACAGTAAGAGCGTGTTTTAATAGCTTCATGTGTTAATTATTTATCAGTCTTCAAATCAGTAACAAAGATTTGTGTTTTCTATCTATAGAAAATACGTCGTTCCGGAACCTTATCGTGGCTTTAACATAATAATGAAACTATTGAAAAACTACTGATTACCTTGGAATACAGCTGCATTTTAAAGTTTCTGAAAAAGTAGTACTCGTGTTGAGCGTCATTTACTACCAAATTTGTGTACTTCTGTTCGGCATCGTAACCGAACACTGACGTACCGTCATCTTGATGAATAAGGATGCATGTTGGTGCTGAAAGATGCATGTATGAATATACACCCCGTGTACCCCGATAATATGTTACCCAGGGTACTGCTGTTCTAGCCAGATTTAAAGGTATGGACAAAAAATAATTGTAACAGACACAAAATACATTACCTCTCAAGCGTCGTCTTTTTCCGCTCTGGCTAGAACAGCAGTACCCTGGCTAACACATATCATCGGGGTACACGGTGTGATATATATAAACGCCTTTATAATATAGTTTAAATATCCAGCAGCTGTTTGGTTCTGGGCAATTCATATGAAGAAATCGGGCCACAAATAACACTATGTTATTAAATAACAATGATTTTACTTGATGTCCACCGGCCAATAACAGCTATTATATACGTAAACTTTTTTACAAATTATTAACTGTACATTTAGACGGGTACAATGTGTATGGATAACCCAAGCAGGTTTGAAAACAAGTATACATGACAGGAAGATATATATGGCGTGTCAGACGTTGCAAAATTCAATAACTGTCTATGTTTGTGGTATATTCGTATATATATGTTATATAAACTCATATATACATTGTAAAATGTTATATATATATGGTATTTTATCATATATATGTTCCATAAAGTTATATATATTTGGCAAAAACCATATGTATGTGGTATATTTCTATATATATGTTGTATAAAGTTATTTATATTGTAAATTAGCGTATGTATATTCTATAAAGGCGTATTTATTGTAAAAGTTTTCATATATATATTTTTATTCATATATATATATATAAATTGTTCATATATAATTTTTTTGGTCGTATATATATGTTGTATAATTGCATATATAATTTTTTTTGATCGTATATATATGTTCTATAATTGCATCTTGGGAAGTGTTTACATAATGATTTGAAACGAAGGATTTCATTGGACGCTAAAGTCAAGCCAGCGAGCGATAGCAGCGAACAATAACTCCAGCGAACGATAAGGATATAGGTTATACACCACTAAATTTCCCAGCGAACAATAAGAATTTCCCAGCAAACAATAAGAATGGGTATGATAAAAAGGGGCATATTGAGGCAACCAGGCTTTGTGAGCTCGAAAGACCGGGTATGTAGATGTAGGGCAGGTGGAATAGAGTTGAAAAATACCGTCGCTAGGCACCTATCTTGGTGCTGAAAGAGGGGCCAGACCCCCAAAGTAGCCAAAATAGCTGAATGTCATTGTCGACTTATGATGGGTTCGAGCCCGTGTACCACCCAAACCATGCTTTGTGACCCCAAAAGACCGGGTATACAGACGTAGTGTATGATCATACGAATCGAACGAGACTCTCGGCAAGTTCCTATCTTGGGGAGGATAGCGGCTAGGGGCCGGACCCCGTGATGCATATAATAGCAGTATATTGAACTTTGCGTTTTGGGCCGGTTTCGGGCCCGAACAGAGCTTAAACCAGGCTCTATGACCCCGGAAGACCGGGTATGTAGATGTAGGGTAGGTGGACGAGAGTAGAAATATCGTCGCTAGGCCTTTATCTGGGGGCTGAAAGAGGGGTCAGATCCCCAAAGTAGCCAAAATAGCTGTATGTCATTGTCGAGTTATGATGGGTTCGAGCCCATGTACCGCCCATACCATTCTTTGTGACCCCAAAAGACAGGGTATACAGACGTATTGTATGATCATACGAGTCGAACGAGACCCTCGGCAAGTTCCTATCTTGGGGAGGGTAGCGGCTAGGGGTCGGACCCTGTGGTGCCTATAATAGCAGTGTATTGAACTTTGCGTTTTGGGCCGGTTTCGGGCCTGAACAGAGCCCAAACCAGACTCTGTGACCCCGGAAGAGGGGGTATGTAGGTGTAGGGCAGATGGATGAGAGTTCAAAAATACCGTCGCTAGGCCCCTATCTTGGGGCTGAAAGAGGGGCCAGACCTTCAAAGTAGCCAAAATAGCGTTATGCCATAGGCGACTTTGGAAGGGTTCGAGCCTGTGTACCGCCCAAAGCATGCTTTGTGACCCCAAAGACCGGGTATACAGACGTAGCGTATGATCATAGGAACTTGCAGAGGGTCTCGTTCGACTCGTATGATCATACACTACGTCTGTATACCCGGTCTTTTGGGGTCACAAAGCATGGTTTTGGCGGTACACGGGCTCGAACCCGTCATAAGTCGACAATGACATAGAGCCATTTTGGCTACTTTGGGGGTCTGGCCCCTCTTTCAGCCCCAAGATAGGGGCCTAGCGACGGTATTTTTCAACTCTATTCCACCTGCCCTACATCTACATACCCGGTCTTCCGGGGTCACAGAGCCTGGTTGCCTCAATATGCCCCTTTTTATCATACCCATTCTTATTGTTTGCTGGGAAATTCTTATTGTTCGCTGGGAAATTTAGTGGTGTATAACCTATATCCTTATCGTTCGCTGGAGTTATTGTTCGTTGCTATCGCTCGCTGGCTTGACTTTAGCGTCCAATGAAATCCTTCGTTTCAAATCAATATGTAAACACTTCCCAAGATGCAATTATAGAACATATATATACGATCAAAAAAAATTATATATGCAATTATACAACATATATATACGACCAAAAAAATTATATATGAACAATTTTTATATATATATATGAATAAAAATATAAATAACTTTATACAACATATATATAGAAATATACCACATACATATGGTTTTTGCCAAATATATATAACTTTATGGAACATATATATGATAAAATACCATATATATATAACATTTTACAATGTATATATGAGTTTATATAACATATATATACGAATATACCACAAACATAGACAGTTATTGAATTTTGCAACGTCTGACACGCCATAGATATAACAGGTGCAAATGATAGTGTAGTAGAATGTTTACTGTCCCCGTATCTTGTGCGTGTGGTTTGTATATTCTTCCGTGTGTTATATTTTGTGTATCTTGTGATTTGGTGTGTCTGTGTCCGTGATTGCATTCCCAGGCAGATGTGTCATTGTGGTTTTGTTGCGTCAAGTTCAAATGGCCATGCAAAACGATTTCTTTGATATTTCTTAAGCATGTCACGTAATAAACAAGAGATGTTTGTCAAACACGCATGTCAACGTATGGCAGCACAATAGTCGAAAATGGTAAAGGTCATAGTGAGATTAGCGTTTGACCTACTGACCTAAAAATTAATAGGGGTCATTTAGCGTTGTTGACCAACCTCAATATAAAGCTTGACGAACCTAGTGCAAATCCTTCTTGAGTTATTGAACGGAAACCATTTGATCTTTAAAAAATGGTTAAGGTCACAGTGATCTTGACTGTTGACCTACTGACCCCAATATCAATAGGGATCATCAACTGTTGCTGACCAAAGTTTTCTTGAGTTATTGAACGGAACTATTTGGCCAACCGACAAACCGACAGACAGACAAACACGAGCAAAGCAATATACACCCTCATCAAAGATGATCATCCCAACATAATCTAGGTCAAGATCGATATTGGGTCATTCGGGGTCAAAATCTGTGTCACAAGGTCAAATAATAGAAAACCCTTGTGTAGTCACTAGAGGTCATACTCTTGGCATAACCTTTATGTAACGTTGTCACAATTATTACCTCAAAATCTACGTCAGATCAGGTCATCCTGGGTAAAAACTAGGACATTTGTTCAAATCATAGAAAACCTTTGTATAGTCACTTGAGGTCACAATTTTGGCATACTTTTTATGAAACGTGGTCACAATAATTATCTCATCAAACGTTATAAGTCAAGTTTGGTATTGGGTCATCCGTTGTCAAAACCACGCATGTATATGAATGATATAAATGCGTGTCAAAACCTGCGTGTGAAATCATAGAAACACCTTGTTAATCACTAGAGGTCATAATATTGGCCTAATATTTGTGAAATGTGATCACTTTGGTAAGATAAAGTTAGTTATTATAGAGTGTCAATGAAAAAGTTCTGAAAATGAAACACCCTACCCTATATGGTTCATGCCACATAATGAAATAATGTAGTAGCGAATGGTGTTTGCTCACCTGTCACAAAGTGACAAGATGGGTTGTGACCACTGTTCGTCCGTCCGTCAACAATTTCCTTAAGTGTAGACACTAGAGTTTACAGTTTGGGCCGATTCGTCATGAAATCTGGTCACAATAATCATCTCATAAAAAGCTAGGTAAATGTCGGTATTGGGTTATCCGTGGTCAAAACCTAGGTCACGAGGTCAAATCGTAGAAAAAAAAACTTGTGTCATCACTACACGTCATATCTTTGACAAATATTAATGAAATTCGGTCACTTTGGTCATATGTCATCAAAATATAGGTTAAAATTAAAAGAAAATGTTGAGAATACGAAACACCCTACCCTAGATGTGTTCCGGTCGGATAATTAATTCATTGCGTAACAATCTACAATGCACCAAAAGTGGTATAATTTATGAAAGTTCAAATAATAAAGAACCCAACAAGTTACCTTTTTCTGAAATGTGTCGATTGGCTTTCCATTGTCTACAGATCACCTTTAATTTTTCACGTTGAAAGTCGTGATGAAACGAGAATGCTGTCGTTGAAAATGAAGTCCCGAAGTCAATGGCTGCTACTAGTAGGCGACCCATCACTAGACCCAATCTCAAACCTACAATTTAACTAGAAGTAATGCAACAAAGGGTATGTTGAGAACAGTTAAGAGTCTTGAAACGGAGGAAGACTTGTACGTGCGAACGTCAACGGTAAATTAATCAGTGAGAACCGTTTTGAAAAGTTATTTGAGGGAAATATTTTAAATGTATAAACGTAAAATATTCAGGCTCCGTTGATGCTTAGTTTACAGTATAGTATCATAACCCATTTTCGCAGAATGGTGAATAAGTCAGATCAGATTTGTATTTTTCGTTTCAAAGACATAGCAGACTTTGGGAAACTTGAAGAACAACAAATATGGCCGCACCCAGTGCAACCGTGAGAAATCCAATGATTCCCAATTGATACAAGACTAAAGCACTAATGTGTATCTCTGCTGGTAGTCTTGGAAAATATACATGTTTATTATTAGCTTTCAATGGATTATGGTGATTTTTAGTGAAAATAACAATGAAAAATAACAGTGAAATTATCGTTCAGGAGCTGGTTCCAGTATCGTGTAGAAAGAGAAACGCAACGTCAACAGCGACGGGCTTCAAAATATGCATTACGTCATTGTGACGTCATATTTGTCACGTCGTGACGTTCTAATATTGATCAAAGTAATTTTTCCAATTTAGCCAATTACTGTACCGTTTTACGAGAAAATTAAGCAAATAATATGAACTAAGGCACCGCCTAAATGAGGGATTAAATACACATTGGATATCTGCTAAGCTATGGTTCAGATAGAAACTGACTAAATATGAGTTGAATTTAGATGTTATACAATAGGCATATACGAAGATAATTATTGATCAGCAACTGATCACTTTTCCTCTTTAAATTTAAGACCAGAAATAATAATTATTCAAAAAGTTTGGAATAAGTGTAGGCATCCCTAACCTGGAGTTTTACCTATATTATTCGATGCCGCCAGGAGGCGGCATCGAGTATGAAAGGGTGCAAGCAGATGTCCCAGGAGGATACAAGATTTGATTGGTTATAACGCTGTTGGACTCGCCCGTCAGGGGTAAAATAGGATGATAAATGTTCGGTAGGTACTAAAGTCCAAGTCCCAGGAGGATACAAGATTTGATTGGTTATAACGCTGTTGGACTCGCCCGTCAGGGGTAAAATAGGATGATAAATGTTCGGTAGGTACTAAAGTCCAAATCAGTTCGGAACGGGTGTTTATATAACGGCTACATATGTTGCAATTTGCGGGTCTTAGCAGGGGCTATTAAAAAGTAAAAAAAAACTATTTGCGCGGAGCGGCGATTTTCCTTTCGAACTTTTATGGAACATGTTAAATACTTTCATGTCTGTCAGATATTTTTTAGTTATGATTTTCGATTTTTTCCAGTTCTTAGGTTTTGTCTTAATCTAAATTTGATAAATGCAAGTGTTTTTTTAATCTCTATGTTTCTTTATTTATGTATGTCAGAATAGTTTGTTTTGCCAAAATTTAAACGGGTAAATATAGCTTGCCAACATTGAACTGACACTTCTTATTTACAAAATATTCATATGCGCTCCTATACTCCTGCCAAATGGAACTAGCTCTATGCATATTTTAAACTATGTTGAACGTATTAATTCGCAATAAATTTACTTATCAAGCTCACAAACCACGAAATAACAATGTCCTTTAGTGTCAGTTTCACGTTGTCAGGCTATACCACGTTATTGGAATACACTTTGTTATTTTATGAAACATGCTAAATGCCATCTGTGAAGCATTAATCAATATTATAATGGTGCTCATATTTCTAAAACATGTTATGTTCATTTGAATAAATATTTCAATAGAAAATAGAATGCCTTCAAGTTTTTAACCAGGTTTTCCAAAGGAAAACTCTGGTTATTAGATTGCTGAATGTCGGCGGGCCTTAACAATTTCTTCTGTGCACAACTCCTCCTACATTTCTTCATAGATTTCAACCAAAATTTCAGAGAATGATTGTCATCATGTGACCTGGTGCATATTATCAGGGTTTTATGATTCAACCAATTTTGACGGAGTTATGGCCCTTGAAACAGAAAAAATTGGCCGCTTTCCTTATGTCGCACGGTACTCAAAGTACACGACATAGAGTCATGAAACCTTCACAGAAATGGTCAGGATGTTTTCTCTACACCTGGGGTTTCACTCCCCTTTCAGTTTAGTACATCCAGAGTTATTAGCCATTGAAATGGTGTAAAATAGCCATTTTTGACTTGTTTCACATGCTACTCAAACAGTATTTGACCTAGGATCATGAAACCTTTATAGAAATGTTTGACAGCATGTACTCTAGTGCACCTGGGGTTTCACTCCCCTTTCAATTTAGTACAACCAGAGTTATTGCCCTTGAATTAGTGAAAAATACCCATTTTCAGCAATCTTAAGTTTTTGCAGCGTACACTCAACACATGAGAATAACTTCCCTTGTGCATCACACATCACGCCGGAATTTTAGTTTGTTTACAAGTTTCTACCAATACCTTTTACTAAATAAAAAGATTTACTTAAAAAGAACTAGCGGCATCTTTGATGCCCAGCATCAACATTTCACTTGTACTGATTTGTTATACATTGCAACGTAACGTCATGAGTCTATTTGGCGTACTTTTGGTTTGACGTCATTTCCTGTTATTTGTGACGTCATGACATCACGTCTTGTAGTGGCGTCGTGTATCCAGTACAGTAGCGTACTTCTTACTTCCCTATGCTTTAAATAGTTTGTTTAATTTATTGAATATTTTTAAAGATGGTTATTATTCGAAAGAAAATGATAGGGGGCAACCGTTTACAGATTACTATTTTTTATTTTCAAAGGACCATTCACCTCGGAAAACTGCCTGAAATTTTTGACCGGAAATAACTTTTTTTGAAAGCATTAGTACCGGCAGAGACTCGACGAAGAATCGCACGTGGACATTATTGGTATGGGTATTTACAATAGCCAGCTTCGCTGGCTATTTAATCCCCTAATAAACAGAATATTTGTTGATTTTTGGTGAACGATCTTATTTTATTTCACTCGTGATCACAGAAAATTATATTCACGAGTGAAAATACTGATTTCTGTGATCACTCGGTGAAACAAAATTCGATCTTACACCAAAATCAACAAATATCCTCTATATAAATGTACATAAGACTTATACACCAACATATATTGCATAGGCACCTTAAGGAAAACATGCTTTAACTGTCACGTGATATCCAACACCAACTTGTCAATCGTAAAAGCTCGGCCATTTCCGTTTGTCTCCGGTAAATACACCTCGTAAATAAGTGTAGAAATACACCAATATAGTTCGCCGGAACTTCGCCCTAACTACTATAGTCAGCTTCATCCGCGTGAAAATAACACGTTATGTATCCATCAATACGATGTTTATTTTATATGTTCTGATCAATTTTCTAATTCCTACGGCATAGCAGAAGAAAATGTCAAATATCTTTGCAGAAAACTAATACCTAGCACGGATTGTGAATGAAATTTACGTCTTGTTTATCACATGACGTCATGAATGATATGACGTTTATTTGGCGTCAACGTAAACGTGACGTTGTGTGTACTTTTATTTCGTAGCGTTCTTTCCTAGTTTATGCAACTATAATTGTATTCTTGTTTTCAATTCTAGTATTTAGCAGCTGTCATCCTCTTTCTCAAGTTTAAAATTTAACATATTTGTTGCCGTATGTACGTGTACATGTTGTATAAACGTAACTGGGGGAGCTGCCATTTTCGAATCATGTGACTGAAAGTAGTTCAAAATGTCGCCTTGTTATGTCAGAGGTATTTTCCATTGGATAAAAACCGAGGTGATCAGAATGACCAACTTGTATGAGAAGCTACCTTTGTATTTACTCTGAACTCACGCAACACGTAATGTTCATATACAAATGTATATGAAATTGGTCCATCGTTTTCATAAGGCCGTGTTTTTCCTGCGCATATCATCGTTGATAATATTCATACTGTTATCTTCAACGATAAACACGTTAGTATTGTTTACTTTAGTGATATGATATAATTGACAATTTATATGTCGAATAATCACATCTTCTTTCGGTTTCGGTCCATTCATTTTTGAAAAAATTGTAACCAAAGATATCTTACTTTGAAGAATAGAACCGTTTTATACCATGAATATAGTATGACTGCAGCGGTCAATTCAAGTAGCCATACATTGTGCAACGACATGTACCTTATGCACATTGCTTAAAAACGGCACAACCACGGTTAAGTTGCAGAATCGGCATAACGTATCAAAGTTCGCAGAACTATGCGTTCGTACATAGAATAATGTTTCATCATTGTTTGTTACATATTAGGTGGACGCACAATTAAACTATTGTACTTCTACACAGGACAAAACTTAAACACCGGCATTTATTACATGTACAATAAATAATATTATGGCAACCAATGTGTGTTTCTAAACAAAAATGTGCAAATCTCTGTTTACGCCGTTACGCCAATGGTCCCATTGGGCGACAGGGCAAATGATCTACTAGTATATCGTAATGCATCCGTCAATAGAAACATCGGCCACCAAACTTGTGGAATCGCGGTGAGTTTTAATATAGCCCTTTCAACCCCCGAGTAAAATGCTTCCCCGCTACAGGATGATCGTAAAAATGGTAAAACACCCACAAACTGCAGCATGGTTTCAATTGACTTGTATATAAGAGCCGATATTATGAAAGTTTCGGGTTCACACGGTTGGACCAACGTTCTACGCTATTACCGACGAAGTTTGGACAAACGTCCACCTCCGCTAGCAATAGTGGACAAAGGTCGATGTTCGCTGACCGCAGAAACACTTCTAGTTAAACAAACATGTACATGTATACCCAACATCGTTTAAACCAAATCACTGTATGACTTATCAGATTACTATACGATTCAACTTATTGCGATTTCCTGAAATAGACTCATTTATACACGGTGGGTATACCTAAAACGGTCAGTGGTCGGACAATGCGGGGATTTCCCCAACTACTTGTTATATACATTGTTATAAACTTTAGTGGCCGTTCTAATGATCCGATTGATCATCATCCCAATTGATAATCTAAATAATCTTACAAAGCATACTGACGTTCATAATTATTTTTAATTGTCTAGAGACGCCATTCTCTGCAGTAAATAACAATGTAGCTAGTTAACCGCCCACCAACTTTCGATTTCCAACCGGACGCCTTAACTTAAAAAATTCTCACCGGGAACTGAAAATGACGATTTGAAGTAGAACCTTCTTGATCGTGTTCCAAACTTTTCCGTAAGCACGACACATTTATCCTCGCGTCTGTATTAATGATCTGTTCATGTAACGAGGCGGATTACTCGCAATACTTCCTTCTTGTCATTATGACGTCACAAATTTAAAAAAAAATACTTGGACATTGCCCCTGTATAAACTGTAAACCTATGATCTTAGCCGCTACTTAATTCGTGGATATTGATATAAAAAGTGGTGTTCCGCTCGGTACCTTACTAACGTTAGTACTCATATATTAAAACAAACGTGACTTGTTTCATATTGATATGCTGGTCGGTTAATGATAGTGGGATGTGATTTCGTCTGGCAAGTAATTAGAAATTGCAAGCAATACAGAAGTCCCCTACCGGTGTCCAATGTTTATGTCGTCATGACAACTACACATTGTGTCCGAATAAAAAAAATAATCTCCTCATAGACTGGTCCCGATCTACATACCAAGTTAGGTAAACCTAGCTTGGAAACTGTTTGAGCTACATTCTTGGCGGACTGACGGATGGGCGATCGGACGGAGCCGGGAGGGCAAACTTATAGCCCCCTCCTGTAGAAAGAATAATAAAAAGAAGGGTAGTTATGCAAAAAAAGGTTAGTTAGCCATACAGGTTAACCTAGTATGCAACTCCAGCAATATTTATCCTAGTCCTGAATATGCCTGGCATCAAGCAGAACTAGGTTTGGCCCTTGGTAACCCTGGTAACTTTGTGTATTTGCCATGTCTAGTCTCTGTTACATTTGGCGCCCAACGCGGGACCGTGACAGTATTTGCTCCGAGAATTCTCTAGACCTGTCAGAAATTCGAGGACGAATTAATTTCATTCTGACGGGGAGTATGTCACGAAAATGTGGAACCAGACCGGGGCTCGAACCGGGGTACCCTTCGCTTACAGGGCCAATGCTCTACTGACTGAGCTAGGTGGCTGCCCCTTTCTCCCCTTAAGTTAATATGTACAGACCGTGACATACTCCCCGTAAGAAATGCCATCCGATTTCGACCTATGCAAGGAGCTCAAAATTGGTTACAGCAGACTAGACTCCCCACTATACGAGCGTAGTGGGAGATATAATGGATCACTTACGAAGAATATATATTTTATAGTACACATGGTAACATTTTATTATGCATTGGTGATAACTAGATCTAGACTGGTTACTAGATCGGTTAGTTCTTAATGGATACATTATGCATGTACATTTAAGATAAACAATGTAAACTAAATTGTGTACTAGATATATACGTTGACCCTTGTTATCTAACACATACATGTAATATAATGCGCAAACAGATAATAAATGATCGTACAAGGGGGACGACACCAGTCAACTTCATGACTTGCATGGACAGTGTGTAGAATCACGTGATCAAATGAATACCGTTTTACACTCAGAACATTTGCTATTTCGTCCGCTAACAGCGAGTTTTTTCTTGATTATAGCGATCGTGCATTTAATTAGTATGGTTATATCATATAGCCTAAAGAACATCTCATTTATGTAGGAACACTAGACAATTACCAATTTTGCTCCATCGTTACCTGTTGTTAACTGATGCTCGACCAAAGTATTACACTGGGTTGGAAACTGCTTTTTCGAATGCAATGCACAATTCTTTTAAATTAAGCACCCAGCGAGCATGCGCTGTACATTTGCATTGTAATTAAAACACCCCATAAATGCCCCCCCCCCCCCCCGCACTAATAAAAATTAGCATTCAGCAGATTCAGGTATTTTGAAAAAAACATTTTTCGAGTTATCAAATTTATTGGACAATGTATCATGTTGACGAGCCAAGTTTCTTCTTCTGCAAGAAGTAGCTCATTTTTGTCTACCTTTAATAAAATCATTTGAATGAGACAAAACAGGTATTTTCTGATAAACTTAAGAATTAAGAGTAGGCCTGGATCTTCGAGTTCTACTGTTTTATTACCTTGACTGATTTCAATAAATGAGGTATCATTTTAAAGCTGAATAATGAATCCATTGCATAGACATATCGGTAGTTTTCTGTGCATATTAAAACAGGAATAAGAAAATAATCCATGGAACACGTATAAATTAAGATGTATCGTTAATTTTATTACTTGACGACGTTTCGCCTCATTTTTTTTGTTTGTTTCTTTTATTAAAACAGGAGAAATAATATTAAGGTATTGAACACAAACAAGAATTTGCAAGATTTCCGAAGACCTGTCACGAGATTACATGAGATTTGGTACAGGTTTCCAATCTGTGTATTTTAGGTCTGTAGTGGCAAGAAAAATAAACTCCATTCTGGTGAACATTACTTTATTATGCATTATTGTAAAGTGAGCAAAATCCAATCTACATGTATAACATGTCATCACACCAGACAACAGACGTCTTGTAGTGAAAACAACATACATACTACATAAATTGTTGATAAGGAACACACATGTGGGACAAGACAGGAAAACTGTGATTTCGCTGGCTTAGAATGAGAAGGTCGTAACTACAAAATCAATATTTTGAGAAAACAAGAAAAAACTAGTATAATAATATCCCTAAAAGGGGATCACAATATCGTTTGTAGCAAAACCACTCTATACTCAAATTTTCGACCATGCGGTCTTTTTCAAGAGATATGATTCACTTATAATTTTTCTACATTTTTAGTACAGCTTCAAGTCTTTGCATTGTAACTTGTTATAAATTATTAGAAAAATTATAAGTGAATCATATCTCATGAAAAAGACCGCATGGTCGAAAATTTGAGTATAGAGTGGTTTTGCTACAAAAGAAAAAACTTGTCTGACAATCACTCTTTACTTATGGTAAAACAAGCTTTTTCAACTTCATTTTGGTCAACATGACCAGTTCCAGTTTTCATGAAATGTGCTCATAAGAAGCGCCTCATGACGTAGATTTCAAATATACATTAATTAGTCTTATAAGGTCGTAAGTGGCACTTACGACCTTCTCTTTCTTAGCCAGCGATTTATGCACCAGCTTTATGCCAAAGGGAGTACCTTGGTGGGAAGTTTTGTACAATAGTTAAAATTTTGCCCCTGTTTTTACTGTATACATAAGGATAAATCCTTGACAACTATAGCAAGACCTCACAACACAGTTAGTGATGAAATACAGGCACTTATCACATGACTCTGCGTGTATCTAGGTAAATATAGCGACAACATTTTCTTATACTACCATAGTGTAATATAACTACAGACTAACAGTCCAGTTAGGATAAAAATACAGTGACGCAGTGAAAAAATCCACTAGTACGGTGTAAAAACTAGTATAAAGGCTTATGCCAACAGTTCAGTACCACACTAAACTCTACCAATTTAACAATGGTTTTAATCTTTTGGGTACAGATAAACGATAACGTCACTGTCAATATATCCTAACTGGACTATACCATAATATCAACAGAGTGGTTGGTGTATTAATGTCATTATAGTCATGTGATAGGAAGAATTCATCAGCTTATATTTCACTGTTATAAAAAATATTGATAAATGTACTTTCTAGTTAAAGTCATGAAAGTTAATACATATTGGCACCTGAACCTGACTAAAAACCGGTAAGTCCAAAGAACTTGACATGATCCTTGGCCTTCAATCAGCATGATTTAACAACTAATGTCTTCTCTATATCGCTGGCTAGGAATGAAAGGTCGTATCTACATAATAAGTATCTTGAGACAACACGGAAAAACTGTCTGATAATTACTCTTTACTTATGGTAAAACAAACTTTTTCAACTTCATATGAAGCGCCTTGTGAAGTAGATTTCAAATATGTATGAGTCTTATAAGGTCGTAAGTAGTAGTTACAACCTTCTCATTCTAAGCCATCGATATGTACTCTATTATATCATAAGTGGTGAGTATCTTGAAGACACTCAATGTGAAATACAAGTACAAATCAAAAGGACAAATATTTCACGATTTGCTTGAGGAAATGAATGCATCTAACGCAAGAACCTTGTACAATATGCCTACATTAAGGTTAGGATCAGGTCAAATTCTTTGGCTATATTTATCATATGATAAAAACATTAAATACATTGTATAAAAGACTAGACTAGATGGCTATTCCTCTCAATATCGTAGTGATAAAACATGTAACTACAGTCTTCGCGAAAGTCGCCGGTCATGACCGGTGAAAATCAGTTCAGTCCGACAAAAATTATAGCTGGCCGGTCCGAATGTCCGTCAAAATTTTCGTATCGTCTGGTACGAAATTTGTCGGTACGAAGCATTATTTCCGGTAATTTCACAATGCACATGCGCAAGGTCGTAATTATAGCTGGTACCCAAGCACATGTTTTTGGCCATTTCACGAAGCCTGAACTACATACAAGGTTCAAATAAGCAAACATTTGACGATATAATTATGACCTACCGTAAGCTGGTGTATCACATGTAAAAAGGTAAAGTTTTTGTCTATTATAGTGTCACCCCTATGGAAAGAGCCAGCCAAATTGACGTATAAGATACCAATCTTTTTTGCGTACAGTACTACAACTACAGGGTGTCCCAAAAAAACGGGGACCTAGGAAAAACAATTGTAACTTTTTTCTCAATTATAGATATCACACTATTTATATGTCAAAACAATAAGGGAAGAACACTGTTCAGAATACTAGCATCACTGTTGTGATTATATAGTTCAATACCCGGAGTTACCTCCCATGTTTACAATCGCATGTTTCAGTAAAATGCCATAAACTGAAGCTGTGATTTCAGAATTCAATGAGATATATTCCCATGCTGACCTCAGACATCTTCTTATGTGCTCCAAATCATTGTTTATGGTTCGTGATATATTAGTTCATTGTGTACAGCAAAGAAGTTCACTATTGGGATCAAGTTTGAGTAATTTTTAGGTCATATGGCTTGTGATATGAGGTAAGATGTCAGTACTATTTCGCAAACATATCCTGGTTTTGCTGCTGATTTATTGCAAGAAGAGTTTTCTGCTAGCATATGGTACAATTTTATCATTTCTGACATACACAATTACTCCAAAATATATCTATGAACTGTTTGTTTGGATAAAACTTTATACTTTTTGCTCCTTTCTATAGTCTAAGCTTTTTTGGTAATAGTCCTTGAAAATATTTATGTTTTTAATCATTGTATGATTGTTGATGCTATTTTGGAAGCTTTTCCACTTCCCATTTGGTCAGTAAACGTGCCGCGTTTTCCTCTGTTTTGCTCTTTCTTGTCATATTTGTTTTATTTTTACAAGATTTTGATCACCCCTTTGACTTTAAATGTTGTTTTCTAAAACTAAATTCCCTGACACAAATGCCCTTGTCTTATAATGCCCCTTTTCAGGTGATTAAGCAAAAATAACGTGAAATGTTGCCATAGTGAAAATGATGACGTCACTTCCTGATTTGAAGCACCATATTTAAACAAGTGCTCTTTTTAGAAGAATGGGTCCCTTATATACACATTCACAAATTTTCAGCTTAATTCATCAAAATATAAATGAGTAATAAGGGTTTAAGGTAGGTCCCCGTTTTTTTGGGACACCCTGTAGTGAAGGTCAACAGCATCATGTGAATGTGTACTAGCAGTGTATCAGATACTGTAAAATCATTAATTTTCATGGGTATTAAATTTTGTGATTCACCTCAACCACGAAATCAAATCCCATCAAACAATGGTTTTGACCCTTGTATTTAGTACCTCAAATGCAAAATCCGCAAACTAACGTCCCATCGAAATGGTCTTTTTTGTTACCAAAATTTCGTCCCATCAAAATTAAATGATTTTACAGTATAGATGTTTAAACAATATAAAATTCAGATAATGTAAATTAAACTTAAATTTGTATCTACAATAGGGATAAACAATACACATCAAATTGATCCTACAGTGAAAGTCACTCTATCTCTCGAAGTATTACTATCCCTAGATATCACAGAGCTACCACTGGTGTTACGACTCGAGGCCCTTCGTCTCCTCCCGCTGACAAAATCATTGACAAGTTCCTGTCGTGTAGGACTTTTCTGATTGGCTGACGACCATGCACTGTCTGTTAGTAGTAACTGACGTTTCACTAAATTAGCATAGACCCCTTTTTGGCGTAGAAGTTGAATATGCGGCCCCTGTTCTATCACTTCTCCCTTCTCAATCACAATAATCCTGTCAGCTTTCTCCACCGTACTTAATCTATGAGCAATAATAAGGACGGTTCGACCATTAAGGTTCTTGTACAGGGCTTGCTGCACCTACAATGTAAAGTAAAACTGTGTTAATTAATTTGAACTGCTTTACTTATTATCAAACCTGGGTCGGTATTCACAAAGAATCTTAGCGGAAAACTCAAATATTTTAAGAAATACATGTATTGCAACAAGAGAACCGCCTACGAGTACCGGGCGCTTGACTTTTTCATACTCAATAGTACCCTAGCGCATCAGTAAGTGAAAATTCTAATAGTAATAAGGGCAGATAACTCCATATGTATATGTCACAGAGTTTACCAGCCTTGTCAGTATGGACTCCGCTTGTGATGGTTAAATACTATGCAAAGTTTCAAGGGGATACCTTTGATAGCCTTTGATAAAATGGCTCCAACAATAAACTTAACCAACGCAAACGCTGATGATCACGTCACAACAATAGCTCAAGTTTTTATCTTGAAGCTAAAAATGGTGAAGGCCCCTACATCCTTTCATCCATTTTTTTCTGTGAAAAATCAAGTTAAAAATTATGCAAGAAATATATCGCTGGCTTAGAATGAGAAGGTCGTAAGTGCCACTTACGCCCTTTTTAGACTATTCCATATTTGAAATTTACTTTGTAAGGCCCTTCTTTTAAGCCTATTTTCATGAAGATCGGAAGTTGTCATGTTGAACAAATGGTAGTTTTAAACGCTTTTTTACCATAAGTAAAGAGTGATTTTTTGACAGTTTTTCTTGTTTTCTCAAAATATTGATTTTGTAGTTACCACCTTCTCATTCTAAGCCAGCGATATATACATATATGAGTGAGTGTATTCATACCAAATACTCCGATTCTGAATCCAGTGCACTTGTAGCTTCATCTAACAGTAAAACTTGTGGTTTACGTAACAACGCTCGTGCTATTGCTATCCTTTGTTTCTGACCACCTACAAGAATCAGAAAAAAATCAGTTAATTATCTTTGTCAATCAAATAATATAATCTGATAATTATGAGGAACCCGTCGTCTAACTAAAGCATTGCCAAGTGCTATAGCACTTTGATAGGAAACAGCTTGCATCCCAAATGGGCTGTAAAGCGAAATAATTTTGTTGAAAAGAATAGTTAACTGCTCAAGAAAACTTCATCAATTCTCATTTCAACGACACTTGATATATTGGCATATTCAATAAATTACATAGTGCCCAGCTATGCAGAATCCATATATGTATGGGAGTTATAAGGTTGTAAGTAGCACTGATGACATTTTTCTTCTACGCCAGCAAAAATCCCCAAGTTGTTAGTCTTATAGCTTGACTATTTTGACCTGAACCTGACCCTTATGCAAGAATATATTACAAGGTTCTTGCTTTGAATATATCAATTTCTGCACGCAAATCGTGCAATACCGATATTTCAGATTTGTGTTTGTATTACAACTCGAGCGTCTTTATGATACTCCCCAATTATGAAAACATACAATTGGTGTTATAAACGTAGGCAATATAGCAACTGTTAAATTATGCTAATAAAAATAATAACATCTTTATTTAACAATGGTTACATATAAAATAATATTATTTTCATATGGCCTTCTGGTATAATGGTAATGACGATAATAAAGCAATAACAAAAAAAATCTATGATGTCACATATGGACATAACCAGTATTTACATGAAACACACAATTAAATTAAATAAAGTAAAACTACAAATCAATAATATGAACTAAGGCATCGCCTAAATGAGGGATTAAATACACATTGGATATCTGCTAAGCTATGTTTCAGATAGAAACTGACTAAATATGAGTTGAATTTAGATGTTATAAAATATACAAAGATAGTTATTGATCAGCAACTGATCACTTTTCCTCTTTAAATTTAAGACCAGAAATAATAATTATTCAAAAATTTTAGATTGGCTATGTATCTGTGGTTTATGTTTGGAATAAGTGTAGGCATCCTTAACCTGGAGTTTTACCTATATTATACTGATTTGTTATACATTGCAACGTAACGTCATGGGTTTATTTGGCATACTTTAGGTATGACGTCATTTCTTGTTATTTGTGACGTCATGACATCACGTCTTGTATTGGCGCCGTGTATCCAGTACAGTAGTGTATTGCTTACTTCCCTCTGTTTTTTTAAAATAGTTTGTTTTATTTATTGAATTTTTTTAAAGATGGTTATAATTCGAAAGAAAATGATAGGGGGTAACCGTTTACAGATTACTATTTTTTATTTTCAAAGGATCATTCACCTCGAAAAACTGCCTGAAATTTTTGACCGGAAATAACTTTTTCTGAAAGCATTAGTACCGGCAGAGACTCGACGAAGATACAAACGTGGACATTATTGGTATGGGTATTTACAATAGCCAGCTTCGCTGGCTATTTAATCCCCTATAACACATCAATAAACAATCAAAAGGTCAGACTCGTGTTAAATTGGCCAAGTTATACCTGACATCTGTACTCCTTTCTCTCCGGTCTGTGTCTCATAACCTTCCTTCATCTCAGTGATAAACTTGTGAGCGTTTGCAAGTTCTGCTGCAGACTCGATAGAGCTCTTGTCCCATTCATAGTCATGGAGACCATATCGTATATTCTCTTCTATCGATCTAGCATATAGAACTGGTTCTTGACTCACCAGAGATATCTGTAGAAAGAAAACAAGAAATAAATGGAAATTTAATGCGATCCATGCAATCACATAATTTTTATCATTTTGTCTGTTGAAACTTAGTGCCAACAAAATAAACACCTGAGATGCGCAACTTCACATGAAAATCAACCTTTGGGACTCCCTTATTTTCTGGACTTACCTGGACATGAGTTGTATAACACCTCCAAGCAAGAATGTGTTTAATAACACTTATGCCCCAGTGGAAGCCTCATCCAGTCAATCAGGGGCCATAATTCAGTGAAATTGTGATAAGTGTAAGGTAACATGGCTGTAACAATGTAAGGTGTTAACGATGGAAATAAGCATGTCAAGTCAGAAAGCAATGTCTTGATGTCTTTAAAAATATTTGAGTTTCAACAACTTGAAAGTTTTGGTTAACACTTCTGAACAGACAAATAAACACATGAACGGACAGACAAACAGACAGGAAATCACTATTTTGCCTTGGCATCAGTATGGCGATATAATTACAGAAATTACATGAAATTCAAGTTCAGATATTTTCATACAATGTCCATAACTTTATCTGACAATTAGGTGATTAATCAAGATAACTTTTCCACAATTTGAAAATAAACTGCAACTTTATCACAATTTAGATAATTTCGCGTTAAATTTTCACGAAATAAAAGGGCTTTGACATAGTATCCTTACTCTTGACAATTTAGCTGAAATAATCCCTGAATTGTAAAAATGTTACCTGTTTATGTAGGAAATGATGATCATATTGATGTATAGGTATATTATCCAGCAACACGGCACCAGAGTCTGGTTGATAGAAATATTCTAGTAGATTTACACACGATGATTTACCTCCGCCACTCGGTCCAACAAGGGCCACTACTTCTCCAGGTTTAACAGTAAAACTGATATTCTGTGAATAAATACATGTAAATGTAATACGTACTGTATGTCACTGTGGACATTAACAACTATATCTGTGCAACCGACAGTGCGTTGTTCTTAATCAAACTTCTGTCAGTTTTACCTTCTCATTTAACTTGTTGTCAGGTTTCCAAAAGCAGGAAACTAATTTTAGAGCAATTTGCTTGAAAAGTATGGACAAAATTCAAGTACATTTCAATGAATATTTAACTCTTTGAAATTCAAGTACTTTTCAAAAGCTGTGCGAATCTTGTTCAGATAAGTAGCCTTGCAAGTACATTTTTGTATAGTGCAATGCATACTTACTATTGGTTTTGGTTGGATATTACATTCTTTAGAAAATATTCCAAATTTTGTTAGATTCCATAGAAAATATTCAAAATGTTGTTACATTCAATAGAAAATATAAATGAGCAATAAAAATTACCTTTAATACTTGCACATCGGGTCTAGATGGGTAGGAGAAACAAACGTCCTTGAACTCAATGTAACCTTGGATACTGTCAGACTTAATGTGTCCACTGTGACTGATCACTGGCTTTCTATCAATATATTCAAACACCTTCTCGGAAGCACCAACTGCTTGCATAAGTCCAGTATACACATATCCTATACTCTACAAGAAAACAACGTCGTACATTGTTATTACATGTACATACAGTAGGACACCAAGGCATCGACCAGTACAATACTGTAAAATCATTCAATTTCGTTGGGATGAAATTTCGTGGTTTTGGTAAATAAGGCAAATTCGTTGGGACTTGTTTTCGTGGATTTCGCATTTCAGGTAATAAAACAAGGGTCCAAATTAATGTTCGTTGGAATTAAAGTTTGTGGTTGAGGTGAACCACGAAATCCACGAAATTTAATCCCCCACGAAAATTAATGATTTTACAGTATAGTGTATACAATAATATCACCATTTTTTGCATTTGGATCAAAGACCGTTTTCCAGGTTTCTAGTTTTGTTAAAGCAAAAATGTCTAAGGCATCAAATTTCTATGTACATGAGTATATTCATTTTATGGTTATAAGATATTAAAACATGGACTCCAATAAACCAAGAAGGTTCTGTAGCTATGCCATTTGTAAGAATTTTTTAAGCAGTCATGTAGACCATACCTGCCAAGTACTCCTATTAAAGTGGAGCTACTCCTATTTTATTATTAATTTCTGGTTTTCCAAGCTCACCTAACTTTGAACAAAGGTATACTTGAGTCATTTTATTATCTTTTGCCCCATATTTATAACCTCTAGAATTGATACATTCGTTGTTTATGCATCTAAATCCCCTTTTAAATCACATTTAAATCTTGTGAAATGTTTGCTTTATCACTCCTATTTTGGATTTAACTAGCTTGGCAGGTATGCATAGACAAGGGATAGACCTAGAACCTCTTGATCCAAAAACTAATCCTACTTATAGAATCAGACCATGCCCCTCAACAACAGTGATAACAGAGTCTACTTACATCCACACAATCTCCAAGTTGTATCTGATAGAGTATAAACGAAATCAACGTGCCTCCAGTGATCATTCCATCAATGACTAGATGTCCACCATAATATAACACAGATACTGTTAATGCTAACTCAAATAACTGAAAATTAGAAAGGACAAACATGGTCAGTATATAATTACACTCTCACACCCTCTGGCAATTGATAACATCAGAAATGAGGTATTAAGAGTGATTATTTTATATAACTTAATACTGTAAAATCATCTAATTTCGTTTTGGTAAAAAAGACAATTTTGTTGGGACGTGAATTCGTGGATTTTGCATTTCACGTAATAAAACAGGGGCCAAAATGAGTGTTCGTTGGGATTAAAGTTCGTGGTTAAGGTAAACCACGAAATCCACGAAATTTAATCCCTAACGAAAATTAATGATCTTAGAGTATATAAGTTAGAACAAACAATCCTGAAAATAAGACCCAAGTTGGTTCCATGTACCATTGGCACACATAATTACACCTAAACTATGTTTGGAATGTTGATCTATTAACAAAATTCATCTATTGAAACTTCAAATGACCAAAACTCAGTCAATACTTTGAATACTTTCCCCAAATAACTTAAGCAAATTTGAATTTCAGAAGTTGTAGGACCCCTGTTTATTTCATGATATAATCTGCCTTCCCCAGGAAAATTGAAGGTTTTATAAACCATTTCTCACCATGTTAGACCAAACATAACCGGAGTACATGACAGCTTGTTTCTTGTAGAGTTTATACGTTCCACCTAGCTTCTCAGCGTACCTCAGTATTTCACCGTCCTCGTTAGCAAAGCTACGTACAGTTCTCATTGTAGAACATGCTTCCTCGGCTACATTGTTAGCAACAGCAAGACTGTCCTGCACCTTCTCTTGAATTTTCTACAAATATCAAAGGTAATTAGAGAAATGTTCATAAAATAAGATTCTACCCTTTTTTCATCTGTCTCCTTAATTTTACGAAATTGATTTGGATAAAGTTCATACTTATAGCTTGGCAAAGTTGACACGAACCTGACATTTTGATTAGCATAATTTAACAGGCGATATCTTGCCTGTATTTATAACCTCGGTTGTATGTTTTCATAGTCGGGGATTATCACAAAGACTCTCGAGATGTAATACAAACACAAATTTGAAATAACGATGTTGCACGATTTGCTCGTGGAAATAGATATATTCAAAGCAAAAACCTTGTAATATATTCATGCATAAAGGTCAGGTTCCTGTCAAATTTGTCAAGTTATAACAAAGCATTAATTAGCAATAAAAATTTAAACAGTTAAATGCATGTTCATGCATAACTACTAGTTCCAGAGGGGTTTTCAACACGAAAAGGTTCATAATATATTATGAGCAATATTCATCTTAACTTAAAATTCCTTACAATATTCTCAACTAGGCTGAGAGAAGAAGTTCTGTCATGAAATTGTTAAACAGATGATGGACTGACGGACCGTTAATGGCGATAGACAGAGACAAATCACAAGATCTCACCTTGAGCTAAAAAAGGAACAAAGTAGGTTGAACTCATGCACTCACTTTGTAATAATTTCCATATACTTTGGAGACAGCAAGCATTAATGGCAATCCAATAAACGTCACAATAGTTAGTCGCCATGACAACTTGAACATGAAGAATAATACACCAATAGCTTTGATGAAACTTCGTAGAAATACATTCACATTGAGGCCGAGTGTGTCACTCATCGTAGTGGTGTCCGACGTCAATCTTGAGGTTATATCCCCTAAAAAAATAATTTCTGGTAAATGGATTTGTTCCATACTCTTTCTAACAAATCAGTTATTTATAATGAAAAACAAGCAATTAAGAATTGCAAGCAATACATTAATAAGTCCCAAACCAGTTTGATGCCAAGACCTTAAAGTTATTTGTAATGTTACTGTTGCTGTGACAACCACAATTTTTATCCTGATCAAAAACATACTAGATGTGCATAATCTCCTTATTGGCCCCTATCCACATAAAAAGTTCAATAAACCTAGCTTAAAACTGTTAAGAGTTACGACAGGATCAACATTTTGAAGTATTTTTACTATTTCAGTATCAAAGGCAATCACAACTCGTATCTGAATCAAAATATTCACACATGCATAACCACCTAATAGGTCCCTATGCACATACTGACGGTTGAAAACTTAAAAACTTAAATAGATTTTAAAAATATAGAAAATACAAAATGTAACTAATTCATCATGATAACATTTATAAAATTAGATTAGCTGTGGGAAACTCTTTGCCTAACAAAGGGGTCATCAAGTGCGTTTTGGAAGCGCTTTACTATGTCTATGCAATGACAAGCTACCCACAAGCAGTGCTGAATGAACACATACTGTTTCTCAACACTTTGCCAGGGGAGTCCTACGGAGTGCTTTCTTATGCAACAGACTGATTCAGAGGCACTTGGTTGCGCAATGGAGTGTTAGCCGCTTGTCGGAGGTATATAATTATTTCCGTTTGTCCGCTAAGTAGAGCTTTTTTATGCAAACTTGCTAAGACAACAGGCTCCAATTCAATGATTAGGTATGTTAAGACAGTCACCAGAGTGTATAATATACTAAATACTAGTAGCTAAGCTAAGGATCCAACAAAGGAACAAAAAAAAACCCAAAGAAATAATGAATGAATTACAAATGCAGAATGAACGAATGGACGGACAGACGAAAGAACAAACAAATAAATGAATAAATATTTAAAATTAATTTATGAATGGAGCAATAGACTCTGCATCCAACTCTGGATAGCAGATTTAAGCTTTCCTAGGTTTAGCATAAGCCGGATGTACAAAACAATATTTCATTAACATTAAAACACCACTTCCATTTACAGTTGTTAAGAAAATGAAAACCCAGGAATAATAAGGGATTCTGACCTGTCTGCAATTTGTCAAAGAATCCAATTTCCTGGCTGAGGATTGCAGTAAACAAGGCTTTTCTAACTCTAATGTTCAATCTATCAGACGCGAGTGTAAAACAACCACCACGCAATCCAGCCGATATAGCACTGAAATATTATCAAAGATTTATAATGAAGACACCTACAATTTATCTACTTGTAGTGGACCCTGATTCATGAGCGCAGGCAGCTTTATCGGAACCCCAAGACTATACACCATCAGATATTTGACAATCAAAATTTTGTTCTCATGAATATTAATTAGTTTCCAGCTGACCAATGAAATTGTTTGTATCAAATATTTGAAACTCAGTTATTCTTCAATTGAAGTCAGAAATAAAGCTAGGCAAAAACAGCACTGTATTGATACAACGCTTGTTTTCATTGGTCAAACTAAATGTACAATGATTAAATGAGTTATGATCAGTAATTATTCATGAGTATAAAACTTTGATTGCCAAAAACTATTAACACTTAGTGCATGATGTAAAAATGGAAAAATAATGAGTGGACAGGAGTAAATGAATACACCTCTGCATGTGTTCTACTGACAAAGTCTAACCTGTTTGGATAGTATCAAAGAACCCAACATCTTGTTTCAATATTGATGCAAACAAAGCATTCCTAATTCTAAGATTAAGTCTTCTGTTGGCAACAAACATGCACCCACCTCGTAGACCAGCAGTAACAGCACTGAAAATATCAGTTATATTTATAATACCCAGAACCACATTTTTTAAGTATTGCAGGCATCGTTACTATAAAATTAACAAGTCCTTTAAAGTACATAGACGTGGAGATGTCATGAAAACAGGTTTTCTGAAGTAAAAACAGGGATACAAGGAATCTGGTTGTGATACCCTAGCTATTTCTAAACAGACTCCTTTGTTCTTTAACATGCATGTTGTTCAGCATCTGTGAATACAAGAAGGACTAACTCTGGGTTACCAACCAGCTTATATCCTCTTAAGGTCACAAACCACTAAATAAATTTGTTCTTTAGCTCAATGTAAAGTTACAAAAGTCAGTCCCAGGTTGATACATGTTAAAGTCTATGGCCAGGTGGCAGACATATATCAATGAAAAGAAGGGGCTACCAGCTTTAAGAAAATACAAAAAAAACAGGGGGTCACGTATCATATAAGAAAAATTTTGCCCGTCCAACGCGGTGAACATATTTTTACAGGCGCGCGGACCGACCAAATCCGGGTTTTACCCTATCCTACTTTCGCTTTGGTATTTTGGCCAAAATCTCAAAATATGTAAAATAAAACAGTTTCAATACATCACATACATGTATACAATGCCTGTAAACCCAATTAGATGATTCCAGTTCCACCTTGTCAAAGCATACTACCATTTAAACACAATCACAAGTTTATTTAGGGACTATTTGAGTGTATCCTATTTTGGTTCGCGGAGGCATTTAGTGGTTTGTAACCTTAAGACAACCCTTTTCCCCCATTTTGATTGATTTAAACACTTATTTGACAACTACTATGTATATACAACTCCAAATGATGACTTTCCAGACTGAAATGACATGATTTCTCAAAATTTTGACAAAAGAGAGTAAGCGCCTTTAACGCAATTTCTTGGATTCTGCTGGCCATTTTGTATGAATACTGGCAAATTAAACAGTTGCAGTTTTGTATAAACCTTACATTGGGCAATTATTTTATGTTGGGTGCTTAATTATGTGACTATTCCTCATATATATACACAATAACCCAGGTCTGATACCTAAATAAGGTCAAAATTGGTATGAAAATGTCCTTTTGTAGAGGAAAAATCTTCATTTTTTTCTTAAATTTTCACCCCAAAACACAATTTTTTCACATTTTGAGACAAATTTCACTGAAAAATGGAATAAAAACCTCAGAAAAATGTATTTCTAAACATTTAAAGTCAAAATATTGAAAATATACATTTTAATTTTTTGGGTCATTTCTTAAGGTCACAAACCACTAAATAAATTTGTTCTTTAGCTCAATGTAAAGTTACAAAAGTCAGTCCCAGGTTGATACATGTTAAAGTCTATGGCCAGGTGGCAGACATATATCAATGAAAAGAAGGGGCTACCAGCTTTAAGAAAATACAAAAAAAACAGGGGGTCACGTATCATATAAGAAAAATTTTGCCCGTCCAACGCGGTGAACATATTTTTACAGGCGCGCGGACCGACCAAATCCGGGTTTTACCCTATCCTACTTTCGCTTTGGTATTTTGGCCAAAATCTCAAAATATGTAAAATAAAACAGTTTCAATACATCACATACATGTATACAATGCCTGTAAACCCAATTAGATGATTCCAGTTCCACCTTGTCAAAGCATACTACCATTTAAACACAATCACAAGTTTATTTAGGGACTATTTGAGTGTATCCTATTTTGGTTCGCGGAGGCATTTAGTGGTTTGTAACCTTAAAAGGCATACACTGAATATTGTTTCAAAATGACCAAGTGTTCCAATCGAGAACTAAAACAGGGACCTTTTGGATCTGTATTCGGTAGAGTTATGGTCTCAACTATGCCAACCATAAAACCTTGTGTTAAATGCATAATTACTTAGATTTTAAGAGATTTTAGAATAGCCAGGTAATAATTTAATAAAAAATATAACAGAATACCTTGCAGCTGAGATTAGAGCCATTATAATAATAGAGCGAGTGAACTCTGACTGTGACTTGTCTATAACAATACCATCTACAACACGTCCTGTATAATATGGTATAAATATCTCACCTGGAAAATATCAAAAATCAAAAATAGTTTGGAGAATTTGACCTGTTCCTGACCTTTATACATGAATAATTATATGAAATTTACAAAGTTTGTGCTTTGAATATATCAATTTCTGCAAGCAAATTGCGCAATAACGGTATTTTACATTTGTGTTTGCATTACATTTAAAACCGCCATTATCTTTGCGATACTCCCTGCTTAAGAAAACATACTGCATGATACTTGTAACAAGGATTATAAATATAGACAAGATATAAGCTATTAAATTATGCTAAATTAAAAATTCAGGATCATGTTAAATTCTCTGAATTATAATATCATTATCTTTTCATGTTGAAAACATTAACTTGATCTGTTGAATCAACCTGAATCGCTGTGTTACCAATTCAGCACACTAACCACAGCTGCATTACAGATATCTGTTGAGTGATATCTGACCATCTTTGTAATATTGTTTGAAGTATTTTAACATTTATCAGTCAATGTAGGTGTATACAGTGTAGCAATACCATACGACTTAAGAATACAGTGTGGCATATATTTAATAGAAATTGGTGAAAAAATAACAAACTCATACTTCATAAGTTTTTCAAGTGAAGCAGATTTCATCTTGGCACTGTAGCACGAAGTCACATGATACTGCCACACTGGTATAGAGACTTACCAGTAGCTGATAGAGCCAGGAAGATGAATCCAGCCAGTATAAGTAAAGCATCAGGCTTAGAGAAAGTCAACAATCTCAATATGGTTCCTCCACTTCTAGACTTCTTTTTCTCTACAAATACATCAGTAATAGTTAGAAATGTTGAAATCCTGAAATGCTGAAAAGATTGGAATTTAAATGCTTTCACATGATTTTAAGTATGAAAAAAGATCAAAGATCATACCAGATTAGATGTATGGTTTTCCAATATTTTATACATGCCCAGATTCAGATAGAGGGAAGGGGGTCTGGTCACTTAATTTTCAGCAAAACATGTGGTTATCATTCTCGTTCAACCAGTGTGTTTTTCATCCGTAATACGTAGTCTAGGGACATGTCTATACACTGATTCATGAGAATGGTGGTTATAGAATCTCCCATAAAAATAGTTTGTTGGACCATCCCTCCAAGTACAATAGGAACCGTCCTGAGAAAAATTCTGGTCTGAACCTCTGAGAAAAAATACTAGACATGCACATGTTTTATGAATAATTTCTGAAATTTAAGTAGAATAAGAAAATTACTCAACCTTTTTTGGAATCATCTTGTCCTGGTTTGTCTCCCTTGTTGCCAAGTAACGATTCAGTCTCCCCAGGCGATGCATTACAATTCACTTTAAACTCCAACGATGATGATTGCCTAATCCGTCCCAATATCAACCATTGTACAGAAAACAACACTGAACTGCATAGAGTCCAAACAAACAAACACCAAAACCATTCATCAACAAGTATGTTAGAGTGTTCTGATATTGAGAGTAGTTTAATCAACGTAAACATGACAATTAAAGCGCCAATACACACAGATACAACCTGATTCGATTTTATTCTTTCGATCGGTATAATAATTTCATTGGTTTTAAAAATACTAAGTACTAAACCTAATATCACAGATGATCGTAAAATACAAAACATCCATAACTCTAACACAGAGGAGGAGAAATTATAGTTGGCTAAAGCTTGTGAGAAGTATTCATGGAAATGGTAACCATGGCAATAAAAGGCGGTAGTCAAAATAACATCAAGTACAGCAATAAGGGTAACTATTAACAATCCGACTATTTTCTTCATAATTGAAGTTTAATAAAGCATCCAAAGTTCAAAACAACAAAATATTCAAAAGGCATCAATAAAAATCTGAACTTTTTCTAGTTATTAGGGAAAGGTTGTATGGGTAGAATTTGTTCAAAACATGAATTTTGGAGATACCGTAATATTCTGTCGGTAAGCGAAGATTCAACAAAGAATGCTAAGAAATTGGGAGTTTTGTCAGACTTTGCAGCTTTTACAAGAAGTGGTCAGATAGTTTGACCTGTGGGTTGGGCAGTTATGGCTTGAAAATGTGCAAATACGAAAATTTATTTTGCATAAATCATAAGACAATGCTTATAACAAAAAATGTTCAAATACACTACCAGTACTTTTAACTTTGAAATTGGATAAATGAGTGACCACTAAGACTCGTTAAAATAAATAATTTACAGAACTCAAACAAAAACATTATTGGCATATGGCTACAGAAAAGAATGCAAAACTTGTTTCTTCAAATGCAAGTTCACATAAAACAAAACAAAAATTTATTACATGTAGATTTCAAGATGGTAAATGTGGCATTCAGTACACCTTTGGTTTCAATACGGTTTCATATAGAAGGATACTCTACTAAACACATTCTTGTATTTATAATTATGCATAAAATATGGAAAATCTATTGCACAATCAATATAAAACCGCAGTTTATTTGTAATGGTAAATTATACACAGGTTAACTGTCAAAACGACTACCAGATTTCACAAATATGTATTCTGAGACTAGTCTCCCACACAAAAATACTGGATGATAAAAAATAACACTATTCAATTATTGATCAATAAAGACAACTAACAATCTCAGATCTGTATCAAGATGTTCGTTAAAAAAATAAATGAAATAAAATATTTGTGTAATTGTTTTACAGCAAATGTATAAATCAATTTAACAAACTTTCATGAAAAGGTGTGTTCAGTAACATAAAATTACAATAGTACATAGTAGAAAGAACTAGGTCGAAATAAAAAAAAATGACTGGCTATATAAGCTTTTATACTGACACAAATAACGAATTATGTTTAACACTATGACAACTAAATATTACTTTGAGTATTTTTAGCATGAATAATATATTGCACACTTGACATATCACAATAAAATACCCCTTCAGAAAGACAAAACACAAAAGTACCAGTAGGTAATTTAATAGATTCTACAATATGGATGGATATAGTTGCACATAATAGTAGTCAAGTCAACCTAATAATTAAACACATGAATTGTAATGAGACAGTCTAATGAAAGCATTGTAAAGTCCATTTACGATACACCTTATAGACAATCAAACTATGAATTTTTGATAAACAATATGAAAAATGAGACAATTAATCAATTTAATGCCTTGGTTTAAATACAGAAATACCAGACGTACAAACTTCTGAATATAAATAGATGCAACATTCACAACAAATGCCGAATACAGAAAAATTCATCAATCACAACAAATACGGAATAAAAACAAATGCAAATTTCACAAAAAATAAGTGGGACAAAAAGGAATCAAATAAAGGTATAAAATAATGGTAGAGTTCAGGGCGGTTTAATCAATATGACCACCATCCTTGATTTCAACTTTGTTTGCCACGTAGACAGCCACACAAACCGTGGCAATGACAAAAATAAACACAAAAATGTAGAAAGATTCTTCATCGAATATGTCTGTGAAGGTTGGAATAAATTCAGACAGTTTGTCAACAATTTTAGCCTTGTGTGACTCTTTAGGCAACATTTTGGCTGCTCTGTTAGAGGTTGCTGATGGATAACTGAAAATAAAAAAAAACATTTTTTTTTTAAATTATTTTCTGCAACATTTTGCACTTGCCCTTGGACAAACTGGATGGATAAATATACTTGCACGTCGCCAATAAAAAATTAATCAATTGAAACTCCGGCCCCCAACCCTTTGGTAATGAGGGCAGTAGATAGCGGGGATTATAGTCCAGGGTTTTTAACTTTTTACCCAAGTTCCAAAGCTATCTGCACTGTCAGGTGAGTCGGGCTTGTGTCTTGAGTCAAAACGGCAGGGAAATACAGCTTGGACTATATTTCACTGGTTTAAGGCAGGCAATGCGCAGGATTCATACAATCTGTGCGGCCCGACTGGCCAGCTGGGGGGAAGCTGAACATCTAGGGATTCCACATGCCTGATGGAGGTGGAGGAGTTTAAGACTTCGCAAATATTTCAGTTACCAACCGACATTCAGAGCATAAAGTAGCAGACTTATACGCGAATTACAATTAGTTATCTGTGAAAGGCAATAATGCACATGTATTATGATTATCCGAATCGGCTGAAGTATCCGACTACTACTCCACTACATAAAATGCCAATGAGAAGACATTATTGAACACACATCGATTTTTGGTAATAAAACATATAAAGAAATGAAACTTACATTGATTTAGAATGATAAATGCTTGTTTAAACGTCAAAATTAAGCAAAAAACACGATTTTTACTTCGTCGGCAATTAATATTTCATTCGTGTGCGACGTTTACTGTGCGACACCAATAATATTTTCTGCGACCCACAGACATACGTAATTCCTAGATGTGGGGCAGTCTGCAATGAAATATTTTAATTTCTGGCTTTCATCTCCAGTGAGGTACTCACACAGTTGAGATTGTTTGACGAACGTAATTTCATTCAATTCCACTCAAATAGGGAAACCCGACTCATTCGTTCATTCGTTTTTTCGTTCTTTGGTACATTCAATTCTTCAATTCTTCGATCAATTTTTCATTCATTCATTCATTCATTCATTCATTCATTCATATATTCATTCATATATTCATTCATATATTCATTTATATATTCATTCATATATTCATTCATATATTCATTCATATATTCATTCATATATTCATTCATATATTCATTCATATATTCATTCATATATTCATTCATATATTCATTCATATATTCATTCATTCATTCATTCATTCATTCATATATTCATTCCTATATTCATTCATATATTCATTTATTCATTCATATATTCATTTATTCATTCATATATTCATTTATTCATTCATATATTCATTTATTCATTCATATATTCATTTATTCATTCATATATTCATTTATTCATTCATATATTCATTTATTCATTCATATATTCATTTATTCATTCATATATTCATTTATTCATTCATATATTCATTCATTAATATATTCATTCATTCATATATTCATTCATTCATATATTCACTCATTCATTAATATATTCATTAATATATTCATTAATATATTCATTAATATATTCATTCATATATTCATTCATATATTCATTCATATATTTATTCATTCATTCATTCATTCATTCATTCATTCAAAGTTGAATGTGGCAAATACAAATAGATAAACTGACATCATTCGTTCGTTCGTTCGTCCATTGGTTCGTTCGTTCGCTCGGTCGGTCGTTCGTTCTTTCGTTCATTCGATCGTTCGCTCGCTCGCTGGCTCGTTGGTTCGTTGGTTCGTCAACCAGTGAATAAATGTGTGACAAATACAAAAAGGGAAGCCCCCATCATTCGTTCATTAATTCATTCATTAATTCATTCATTAATTCGTTCACTCATTGGTTCATTAATTTGCTCATTAATTCGTTCATTAATTCGTTCAATAATTCGTGCATTAATTTGTTCATTAATTCGTTTATTCATTCATTTATACATTCATTCATTCATTCATTCATTTATTGATTTATTTATTCAATCATTCGTTCATTAATTTGTTCATTAATTCGTTTATTCATTCATTTATTCATTCATTCATGCATTCATTCATTCATTCATTCATTCATTCATTCATTTATTTATTTATTTATTTATTCATCCATTCACTCATTCACTCATTCACTAATTCACTCATTCACTCATTCACTCATTCACTCATTCACTCATTCACTCATTCACTCGTTCACTCGTAACTTCGTTCCTTCGTTCCTTCGTTCCTTCGTTCCTTCGTTCAATCAACGGTTGGTTCAATCAATCGTTCGTTCGTTCGCTCGATCGTTCGTTCGTTCGTTCGTTCGTTTTTTTGGTTGGTTCGTTCGTTCGTTATTTCTTTCATTCGTTCGTTCGTTCGTTCGTTCGTTCGTTGAATCAATTATTTATTCATTCACTCATTCATTTATTCGTTCGTTCGTTCGTTCGTTCGTTCATTCGTTTGTTCGTTCGTTCGTTCGTTAGTTCCTTCCTTCCTTCATTCATTCATTCATTCATTCATTTATTCAGTATTAAGTATTCTCTTGAAGAGCAATCTACAGTCAGGTGCCAAATTAAAGTTCACAAAGTAAAAAATGCGTGAAAAATTGGACAGATTTTTTCACTTTGAAATTGCATGACACAATAATTATAAATCTAGTATACTATAAATTGATGTCATATGATGGAATAGTCTAAGCATGATTTGATTCTGTTCAGAAAATAATTTACATTTATCATTTATCATTGGTTACTAGGCAATTTAAGAACATCAATGAAAATTCTTCATCGAAGGAATAAGCCTGGTTACCATGGTTACATACTTTAAGTATTTTATTTGCCAATCAAACAGACATATAAAGGAGTAATTGACATTCTTAAAAATCAACTTCATTTGTACGTAAAATGTAAGTTTGCAAAATGTAAAGTCATTAAGGGTGTGTTCGTACGAACTGTGCAGAACACTGTCTAAACTGTTCCTGTTCCAAGTACTTACGAACAGAATAAAACTGTTCCGAACAGTGTTCCACTCCAACCACTTACGAACAAAACGGAACAGGAACAGAACAGGAAGTAACAATAAATTATAATAAAAATAATGTTAAAGAAATAATATTAAGAAATAAAACTTTAAAGGTGGCCGATATTGTTGGTTTCAGTCGTTACATTGGTAGAAGAAAAATGCCACTAGAAAATTTCCCATTGTAAAAGTTCGGTCATTTCCGTTTTATCCCGTTGACATACTATTGCCAAGGATATCAGAATAACAAATTTCGTGAAGTTTCCGGTTGTCTTGTTGTTGTTGTAATCACGTGACCTGTTCTGCCTGCACAACCTCGTTCATGGGAACAGACGGAACATGTCCTGCACACTGTTCCGAAGTGTTCGTAACGCTGTGCACTGTTCTGGAACACAGAACAGTGCGTTACGAACACACCCTAAATCTCGTAGTTGAACAACAAAAAATGTAGTTCCCATTGACTCCCATGTAAATTTTGTCCTTTTCACGTTAAAAAATATCAAAACAAAATTCAAATGTTTGTTATTTTCATATTAGAACTCCGATTTTCTTCAAATAAAAATTATTTAAAGGTAAAATCTACAGTGGTTAAAGTCATCAATTTATAGTGGTGTACTAGAATTGCTTAGTAACCGAAAATGGACAGTGTAAATGAGTAAAGGGTATGGCAGTTTTATCAGAAATTGATTATCCTACTAATTGATAGTAAACATAGCCTGTTTGTTCTTATTTTACATTTATAACGTTCTTCTAACTGAGGAAATTCATCAAATTATTTTGTGATTTTTGCGCTTTGTGAACTTTAATTTGGCACGGGACTGTAATTGTTTATATTAGGTCTTTGCGTTGGGATATTTTATGTGTATGTCAAATTCAATTTTAGACTATTCCTGGTTTTTGGTCTTGGCTTATGTGTCAAATAGAGTACGTAGGCCCATGTTGAAAACTTTTGACCGCCATTGTGTATGCTTTAATAGTCAGAAACTGGAAAGGGAGATAACAATTCTGTTTGTGCGTTCTTACCGTTTTAACGGAAGTTGGGATTTTATTCACAACCTCGAAATCAAGCGCCTAAGTCACGCTGACTTTTACGGTGTGATTCGGTAAGTTGAGAAAAAAACTCTTTTACCCGTCAAATACAGCTGTTTAAGTCTTATATTTTATATATATTATAACTTCCATTTTAAGTAAGTAAAAGTGGCCGTCAATTTCAATGGTAATGCGGTTATGTTCGGGAATTTTGTGATTTGATCGCTTCTTTTATTTCCCGCCATCTTGGGTCCTCTACGCTATGTACACTTTTATTGTTGTGCAAGAAAGAGAGATTACTGCTTTGTCAGCAAATTATTTTGCATTTATAACACATTTGATTGTTGATTAAATCAGTAAATGCATTGTTTGTGTTATTATCTGTGATTGATAGATTAATGGTGACATTTTGATGTGTTGCGGGGGGGGGGGTATAGACATGCCCCGGTCCGATTGGCTGCAGGCAAGTCCTGAAGCCATTTTCCAATCCATCACGGGCTAGACTGATTGGTCTTAATCCTCAACTGTCAACATTCCTGCGAGGGGTATGACATGCACCCAGCATCCACGACCCCACCCCGGGGATCCTCGGGTGATAGCTGCGAAGACGGCTGTGTTTTTATCTTCCATCTTCCCCTGCACTGCTGGGGAAATGTTAAAAAAACATACCCTGTTGACATTATTTAGTTTCAGAGGGCTGGGGATTATACCTTCGTCTGTCCCAGGCAGAAATCCGGCCTATTCCCGGGGGTGGGGGCAGTGGATGCAACTGACTGGTGCATTAAAGGAAGAACTGTCATAAAGTTTATCAAAATGGCATTATTAAACAGCTTTGACAAAGGGCAAGCACAGTCCCTAAAGAAAAAAACAAACTGCCATTGAACGCACAGGGTATGAAGCAACAGGACTTTACTTTCCATGAAAGTAGATGGAAAATCATAGCTGTGAAAATTAAATTGGACAAAAATACACATTTATTCAGCATTAAAAAGATATCATCCTATTTTAGGCCGGCAGCTTTGCTCAGGGCTTTTTTCGCTGAATTGTGAAGGGGTCCAAGCCCTTCAGTTTTGTGAAATTTAAGCGCGAAAAGCGTCAAAATTGTGAAAAACTTAGCGCGGTAATTGTGAAATTACATGTTGAAGACTTGAACAGGATATTATAGCAACCTTGGCTTATTACTTTCACATTATGTCAAACATGCATCTATGATGTTATATGTTATGTCAAGTCAAGTAAAAGGAATAGTTGGCTGGGTCTGGGGATCAAGGTCAGTGGACATACAATTATCAATGGCTGGTTCATTAGCACTGGTTGTCGAGTTGACTAATCTGCTTGTCGAAGACTTTACCACACCAAAATAAAATAAATTTGATTGCTTGTGTAATTTCTTCACGCTTTTCACGTAGTATGTTCCGTTTCTGGAAGCCATGACTCATTACTTTCACTTCGTGTGCGTGTTTAACGATGAAGTCGAAACATTGCCAAATGAAAAATAAAATGAATAAACGCCCGCTGTACAGTACGATACGGTATGACTTATCTGTATAACGCCGTCGTTTTTTTTTCACTTTCTGTTCATTTACACAAGGCTGATTTACGCTATTTTTATAATTATAACAATTGAAAATGATCACGGACATTGCCAGAATAAATCAGGCTATTTTGATTATGCCAGCTCGTCACAGAATATCAAGGAAGATACGAGCCTCGATTTCGATTCAGAGGCTGGTTAAAAATACGGGATTTCCCAATGACGTCACGCAAAATTACATGCGCTAAAAATAGAAACGGTGGTAAATTAAAATCGTAATGTTTTGGTTTGATTGTTTACACTGTGAAGAGGCCGATTTTCACTAAAATAGACGCCGATTTCGGTTGTGAAGAGGCCGATAGAGAATTGTGAAAGGGGCCGATACAGAATTGTGAAGCAGCCGATATTCGGCCCCTCGTATAGAGCGAAAAAAAGCCCTGTTGCTTGATATATACTTAGCAACTTTTCTAAGTTCACACTTATATTATTGAAGATAACTTTGTCAAACGTGCATGCAGGTCAATGAAATTTGGCTTTAACGTGCATGTGTTGTAGATTAGCAGAATTGTAAAACAAAAAGTCGGGTTTGATTGCAATTCATGGAATGGACACACGTATAACATAAGACCACGAGAAAGCAAAAGTCGCAAATACATATTTTGATATACTGGATTACCACCATTTAGTCTTATGTTTCTATTGACAGTCAAAGACGCGAGTGGGAAGCTTTGCTGAATATAGACACTTGTTGAATTTGACTGTCTAAACTCAAAGTTGCAATTTGCTTCGGCGTAGATCAAATTTACATCATGACGTCACAATAAATGATAAATGCTCTTGCAATCAGAATAATACAGCAAGCAAACAATACGTTTGCCTTGAATTAAACGCTCAAATAGAAACGTATACATTGAAAAGATATCAGACGTGGATGTTAAGGTAATAAGTCATGATTGTCGACACTAAATGCTATTCTGTACGGTACTGACGTCACTTCATATGTTTCTGACATCATTCGACGCATAACTGTGATATCTGAATTTTTTATAAACTGTTTTTCATACGTGGTTATTCATTTGTCATACAATGAAGGCATTTGGAACACACTCGGTGTATATGTTAACGCTTGGCGTCAAAAAAGCATGATACGCACGTCAATCTTGTGACGAACAAACCACATGACATATGATCAGTTCGATACTCAAATTATTATGATGTCGTTGTGCAAACTTTACGCGAGAAATTTTGTTACTTCATTGTAAATAATAAAAAAGGTATGAATAAATGAAAATGAGGACGTAGAAAAGTTGTTAAGTATAGAAGTAATATATTTCTTGAAATTAAGTATTTTATTTTAACAGGTTGAACTTCTGGTTTATTGTATTAAACAACAAGTTTGAAGATGAGCAGCGATTATCAGGAATACCCTGATGTGGTCCAAGAAGTAAGAGGAGCACTTGTAAGTGACTAAACTAATCACTCCTCTATGTTTGTAACTTTGTATATATATAGTAACTTTTATTGTTGTGGAAATTATTCTATTGAAATGATACAGTAAAATTTCAGAGCCCTCCTCTGAAGAGTAACCTCTAGACAACACTTAGATGGCCAATATTTGCAGCTCCCAAGGGTGTTGCTTTACAGAGGTTGCACTGTACATCTAGATCATATACTGCTAGAAAAATATTTTGACAATTCTATGAGTTTGTGCTTATATGTTTTACTGTCATTCATGTAAATGCAGATAATTAAAATTTTATTTGAGATATGAATTCGTGATTTTGGTTTAAAATTTCAAAGATAATGTTATGTGTTATTTTACTGTTGTTTCTTATATAGAATCCAGGAAGATTGAAGTTTCAAGGTAACAGCATTGTATTTAAGAACACAAAAACAGGAAAGGTGGACCAGTTCCAGGGTACAGACATCGATGAAGTGAAATGGTTGAAGAGAGCTCGTGGATTTTGTTTGAAGATTGTTCTACATAGTGGGCATATACACAGATTCGATGGATTCAAAGAATCGGTAATCACTTATGACTTAAGTTTACTTAACAATGCAGGGTTTTCACTAGGATTTCATGTAGGAGGCTTTTTTATATTTGAGGAGACCAAGGAGCCTGAGCACTGAAGATGGAAAGTAGCTGGGGGTAAATTTGAGGCGGCCCAAATATCATTTCAGGCAGTCAAATTGGCCTCCTGCCGGCTCCTACTGACAATGATTATATTTTATCTTATTTGACCAGACTAATTTACTTTAAAGACGATATTTATTTGGTTGTTAAGAACAAAAACATCATTTTCAATTTAACCCATTTGATTCAATTTCATATTGACAATTAACCAGTTTCAGAATTTGGCAATCATTCCAATCTTAAAATGTTCCAGTCCTGGTGAAGATCATACTAGACTTATCTTTCTATATTTAGGATCGAGACAAGTTAGGAACATTCATATCACATAATTACAATACCAAGTTGGAAAATGTGGATCTCTGTGTTAAAGGCTGGAATTGGGGTCAGGCCAAGTTCGAGGGTAAGTGAAATTAATTTTATGCATTTATGAAATTTCCTTTACATAATACAAGTTAATAGTGATTAATAGTATGTCACAGAGATGCTGCCATGGTCAAGTAGTTCTGGATTTTGACAAGTGAATCAACTTTCATATAAGACCAAAAAAAAGTGTTCAAATAAAAAATAGCGTTAGTCCCAAATAAACAATGAACATTTATGTCCACAAACTCTTGCTTCTCAAATTAAAATTCAAACAAGAGCTGTCATTAATTTCATCTGAGGTATATCTTTGATACTGATTCAACAATTGAAGAGACTTAATTCCGTACATTACTGTCCTTTGTTCATCTTTATTAGACGTCAATTGATAAATTAAAACTTGCTGTTTTCTATAGAAATTTGTTTGAGTTTTGCGCCAATATTGAATGTCAATTGATAAATTAAATTTCTATTTTGTAGGAAATGGTTTGAACTTTGTGATTGACAATAACTTGGCATTTGAGATACCACTGAACAATGTCTCTAAATCAACGATGGCTAAGAATGAGGTGACGTTAGAATTCCATAAGAATGATGATGCTGCGGTGTCATTGATGGAGTTACGATTCCACATACCTGCTGGTGATCCGGCCAATCCTGATAGCAAGGACACAAATGTACAGGTGAGAACAAAGGTTTGGTGTGCTTAATATTGTCCAGAGAATTTGACACGATCCTGACCTTTATTTAGTATAATTTAACAGCTGATATATTCTCTATATTTACGATCCCTGCTGTAAACTTTGTTTTCATAAGCAAAGAGTATCACGAAGATGCTCGAAGTGTAATACAAACACAAATCTAAAATACCGATGTTGTACGATTTTCTTGCAGAAATTGGTACATTCAAAATAAGAACCTTGTAATATGTCAGGAGCAGGTCAAACTGTCGACGTTTAAAATCTCAACCCATTCATCAGAGGTCCTCACCTCCTACAAAGTACAAGTCTAGAATAATCAGAAATCTTGATTTCATTATACTGGAAAGAATTAACTTTCCTTCAGAAATTTTACGTTAATAGTCAACCAAAATTAAGGGATGCTGCATATGATGCTGCGAAGTTGAATTTTAACAGTAATAAGATATTTGAAACATAGTTGGTAAGTAATGATGGGTGCTGATCAAGTAGCAATTAGGATCTTCTCATTCCAAACTAGAGATATGTACAAATAATTGGTATTTCAGGAATTTTATGACAAAGTAATGGAGAGTGCAGATATTATCCAGGCTACAGGGGATGCTGTTTGTGTGTTCCCAGAGGTACAATGTCTCACACCAAGGTATGTATGCCTTTCACTGTCGAAGAGGCCTACAAATTCAGATTAATCCAGAAATTAGAAATAAATTTACTACACCTAATATCATCTACTGATGGGGAGGCATAAGTGATTGTCGGTCAATCGTCTGTTGCAAAATGTTAAACAAAACTTTCAAATATTTTTGAAGTCTTGTTTACAATTACAAATACCTTTGCCTCTTCAGCGTTCTGTATCGCTATCCAAAATATCTACACAATTATGACCCCTGATTGACTCTGCTGGCTATAATGACCAGGGCATAAGTTTTTACGGAACACAGTCTTGTCTTTAAAGTACATGTAATATGAAAGTATTTTGATGAAATAATTTCCAGTATTTTGTTGTTGTAACAATGTGTTGTACATTTTCAGAGGTCGTCATGACATTAAGATGTATACAACATTCCTTCAGCTCCATGGTAAAACATATGATTATAAAATCCCATATACATCAGTGCTACGATTGTTTCTGTTGCCGCACAAAGATGGACGACAAATATTTTTTGTGGTAAGTCAAAACTGAATGCCAGATTTAATTTTATAATAGGTATAATTTCTTTGACATCAGGAAGCAACTCTTGGTATTGTTACCAATGCAAAAACTTAAAAATGGCATTTGTTCTAAATTCTTACTGAAAAGGTTTTGTAATGTGTTTTGTCGATCGTCAGCATATTTGCGACTACAAATGTTCGACTTTTTATTTTTTTGTGATGCCATGTTAATGTCGCGGTTTCTTAATTACGTGAAGTCTACCACTTGCAAACTCTTCTAAGTAAAATTACCAAAAATTATTTCTTTTTTTCCAGTACTTGGTTGTTATATCTGTATGTTATGTTGTAGGTGAGTTTAGACCCGCCCATCAAACAAGGACAGACAAGATACCATTTCATCATATTTCTCTTCTACAAAGATGATGAAATGACATTAGAATGTGGATTAGGAGAGTAAGTATTTATTGCATATTGCCTTGACAGTGTCCATTGATCTTATTTAATTTGAGAATAAGGATATCCAATCATATTGCCTGTTACTGACCAAGAGTTCAACAATGTGGTGTGATCTGTCTTAAGCCAGGTTTTATTAGTTTATGTGGTGTGATGATTCTTAAGCCAAGTCAGTTCAATATTTAATACCACCCCAGGGTTTTCTTGAGTGAATTTTTAACATATTAGGTGGCCCAAACGAGGGCCACCAGAAAATCAGAGAAAAGTTGGGAAATGAATTAAAAAAGATTCCTGAGCATGAAAATTTTGGTGGAAATTGACAGAAATCAATTATTCAGTCTTATAAATAAATTGTGCGACTGTATATGAAATGAGAGAAGGTCATTTGTTATTTGAGAGTCAAAATACTGTTACTCAAGATAAATATGCTCTGCCAATTATCAATTATTATTTTTGTAACCTAATTAATCCCCTCCGCACATTTATTACAGTGAGTTAGAGGAGAAGTATGAGGGAAAGTTACAGAAAGAGATGGTCGGACCAGAGTATGAGATTGTTAGTAAAGTCTTCAAAGCTGTGACAACAAGGAAGATAACAGTACCTGGTAGCTTCACAGGGTAAGTTCTGTGATGTTTTTCTTTCCCTTTACTAATCAATGGTTCTTTCCTAAGCCATGACAAATTAAATCCATTAAAATAGTACAGGTGTATTTCCCTTGCTTAGCTGTTTCTCGGTCATATACCTTGGTTATAATTAAAATAGGCAAGCCATAATAAAACAAAGCTCCTATCCTAGGCTAGGCCACATTGAATTAAAGCGGTTAAAAATGGTACAGGTGTATTTCCTTTGCTTGGCTTTCAGCTAGCTTATACTAGCTATTTGATATTGTTTGCCAAGCAAACTGTTGGTTCACATGATGTCAGAACAATGTCACTGGTTAGTCTCCATATGACAGTAATGCTGTTGATAATTAAGACTTGAAGCAATATTTATTTTTAAACAAACATAGAAAAAAATTGTTAATAAACCTGGAATAAGGTTTTGTAAGTTAATTTAATCTCTGTTGAGCAACAGCCTCTAAACAAAGGCCAATATTTTCAATACCCACATGGTGTTGCTTTACAGAGGTTTTGCTGTACATAATGCTTATTGTTTGTATTTATCAGGCATTCGGGTACTCCAGCTATCAGTTGTTCATACAAGGCAGCAACAGGACTCCTGTATCCACTAGAGAGAGGATTCATCTTTGTACACAAACCACCCGTCCATATAAGATTTGATGAACTAGCCGCTGTCAATTTTGCTCGTAGTGCTGGTAGTACTAGATCCTTTGATTTTGATGTGGAAACTAAAGCTGGCAATGTTTATACATTCTCAAGCATTGAAAAGTAAGTACTGATTTTTCAAAGTTAATAAAAAGAATTTTAAAAAGTAGAAAAAAATCCAAAAGGATTTATGAAATGTGAACATTGTACCCCATGAAATACACCCGCTATAAAGTATGCAATTCCACTTTAGCAAAAATAAAATATGGCAGTAGCTTGATATATTTAACATTTAATTATCAAATGTGAGAATCGTCTTTTTGAAGAGAAATGCAGTTACAGTGACAATAAAGCCATATTGATGGCTTAGAAAAAGAAGGTCGTAACTACCAAATCGATATATTGAGAAAACAAGAGAAAACTGTCTGCAATTTACTCTTAACCTATGGGAAAACATGTTTTTAAAACTTCATTTTGGTCAACATGGCAATTTCAGATAATGGGCTCATAAGAAGCCCCTTGTGATGCTTATTCTAAATATGTATGAATCTTAAAAGGTCGTAAGTGGCACTTACGACCTTCTAATTCTAAGCCATCGATATTTCATAGCTAGTCTAAAAGAACTTACAAAATGTAATACCATTGTTGATGTTTTATTCTCAGAGATGAATATGGAAAGTTATTTGAGTTTGCGAAGAACAAGAATCTGAGAATGAAGAATATAGGTAACAAGAAGTCGGGTGTGAATGATTACGATGCTATGATGGACAGTGACGAGGAGAAGGGTGATCACGATGCTTATCTGGAGAGGATGAAAGCCGAGGGAAAAGACAGGGACAGCGACGCCCTCGATGATGACAGCGACTCCTCTGGTATGTAAACTTTGTTTATTTCCGTGTAGCACTGATTGATAATAATAACACCATTATTTATTGAGGATTAAATATTTGGACAGTTGATATCAATTCCCAATGTCGTCCACTGAAAAGAAACTAAATAAGATAATAATTCTCAACAATTGGTTAGTGAAGTAAGCCTACTGTGCAGGACGTACCTCACTGACAGTCTGTGAATTTAGGATTTTAAAGTTAAACTACTAGCCCAAATCGACAAAATTGAATAGTTTTCCAATATAGTACTCTATGCACAATTACATCCAAAGTTACTAGCCTGAATCCACGATTAATGATGCTTTACAACCGAACTCCTGTACAAACTTGATAAATGCCATTTAATTTCACACTTAATAATATAGGCTTAAATTCAACTTTATGATTTTTCGAACTGTCAGTAACCATGGCAACATTATAACTTTCAGATGAAGATTTCCGACCAGAAGATTCTGCCAGTGATGTGGCTGAGGAATATGATAGTAATCCAATGACAACATCAGAATCGGAGGATGTAAGTTCTTATTTTCCTATATACGTGATAGCAATAGATTCACATGATCCATTTAATAATTAAGAAGCCCCCTTTCTTCTTCACTTCTACCTATACAGTAATCCTTTCTTCGAATGTGATACTGTGTAAGGCTTTCTTTAGCTTCTAATTGTTCTGTACGTTTTTGATCTTGTTTACCTTTTTTCATCTCTTTATTTACACCCAAATTAATTCAACGTTTACTCATAGCTCAATTATTGATATTTTTGTTTTTTATTAAACTGGAAGTCAATCCAGGGAGAAGAATTTAATAAGACAAAGTGTCTTTCATTCTAATCCCTTTTTCCTTATGTTTCTGTTATTTTATACTGTAAATTGTATGCATTGTTATATATTTGGGAAAAATAAATATGTTTAAACTAAGTTCTTATTTTGACTGGGATTCATAACCATATACCATTTTATGCCTGGAAATAATATACATCCTTTGGCTCAATGTTCATATTTTATTAAGCATAAAAATGCTGCCATAAGTAGATAAAAAACCTGTATTATTGTGTCTCATACGTAGGTGAGACAATTTGCTTTTTGCTTGATGTCGGAATGGAAATCACTAAGTTTGTATACACTTGTTCCCGTTAACCATTGGTAGGATTTTAATGACACTTCACATGAACTTTGTGCGTATTGTTCAGAATTGTTGGTTGGATAAGTTTTGCCAGAGTTATGGCCCTTACTCCTTAGTGGAAGATATGTTTTTGTGTCATAAATATTTCCTAGTTTTTGAACCATGTTCTTACATACTTGTTTGTTTATCATGCAGGATGGTGATTCCGGGTCGGATCCAGAAAAGAAGGAAGAAAAGAGAAAGGAGAAAGAAAAAAGAAGACAAGAAAAGAGGGAGAAACGTGAGAAATCGAAATCTGCTAAAACTGTGGTACGCCAAAATTGTTCCTTTTTGACAAATTTGGATATATTTTTACTTTTGCAGAATGAAAATGCTATTAAACCAGGTGTCCATTTCCTAAGTGAAGTGCTACCTAGCCCTTCATTCAGTTACCTCACATACAATTAAATACAGATTAGATACTGTAAAAGCATTTAATTTTGTTGGGACGAAATTTCGTGGTTTTGGTAAAAAAGACAATTTCGTTGGGATTTGAATTTGTGGATTTTGCATTTCAGGTAATAAAACAAGGGTCAAAATCAATGTTCGTTGGGATTAAAGTTCGTGGTTGAGGTGAACAACGAAATCCACAAAATTTAATCCCCCACGAAAATTAATGATTTTACAGTATATCATTGGAAATCACTACCAGTACATTGGGCTTTGCATAACATCCCATTAGAAATTGCTACATAGGGCTTTGCTTAGGAAATGGATACATGTAATTGCCTCATTTAATCTGTATTTATACATAATGTACACAAAAAAGTTGGAAAAAAATCATTCTCCCAGATTAACCTATGTTCTCCGAATTGAAAGGAATGAAAATTGTATGAAGTTTGTGTGTTGTGTTTTTCAGCGTGAAGATGGTGCTCCGAAGAAAAAGAAAAGGAAGACAAAAGAAGACAAAGATCCAAATAAACCAAAAAGACCACAGACTGCCTACTTCCTGTGGTTCATGTCTGAGAGAGAAAATATCAAAACTGAAAACCCGGGATTTTCTGTGGTGGATATATCCAAGAAGGCTGGAGAATTGTGGAAATCCCTGACAGCTGATGACAAAAAGGTAGAGCTTTAAGCCCCATTATCTCTCTCTAAACTTTTTCCGATCTGACACTAAATACAAGAAATTAGGGTATTTTTCACAAATTACCAATAAATGACAATGTTTACTTATCTGTCATAAAACTATTCTAAAAATCCACAAAAAAAATCCATAAAAATGTAGGCTGCAGTGGTGTTTTCATCCTATCCAAAGATATTGATCACTACTGGGTGGAGTGTGTGTAGTTGATGTGTCCAGTAATATTTTCTGTGACACTTTATAGTCGTACTTAGGTCTGATGTTGGATCAGTGTTCAGTATACAGTATATCAATGATTTGATATTGTGCATGTTCGACAGTCAGGATGACGCACCTTCAACAACAAGAAGCCAACTCCCAGGCTCAACCCCAGCCACAAAACTTTATTCTAAAAATCTTATTTAAGTAAAATGTATGGATGACAAAATACTAATTGTGCAAGAGTTTCTTCCCTTAGACTATTAGCAGAATAGTCACAAAGGTAGGAATCCTGGTTATATGGAAGAAAAAACAAATATGGTTTGTAGTCCGTAAAACCCTTGCTAGACTTTCAGCATAAAAAGGAAACTGGCTTATCTTTTCTCATACCAATGGATACACCAGCAATGAGGTGTCTAGAATGATTAATTTAAATTAACAAAAACTTGTTTCAAAATCAACATTAAATAAGGCAGGTATAGTCCAGTTAGGATATATTGACAGTGACGTCATCATTTCTGTGTACCCAAAAGATTAAAACCATTGCTTAAATAGGTAGAGTTTTGTTTGGTATTGAACTGTTGGTATAAGCCTTTATACTTGTTTTTACACCATACTAGAGGATTGTTCCGCGCGTCACTGTATTTTTATCCTAACTGGCCTGTATTAGCTTAGTTTACTATGTATACCATATTATGAGGATTACTCATACTGTACAGTAATTGTCCTGTTTCAGCCGTTCGATGAGAAAGCCAAGGTAGCTAAAGAAGAATATGAAGAGAAGATGGTTGAATATAGGAAGAAATTGAAAGAAGAAGGAGGCTCACCACCAAAAGCGTCTAGGTATGTAGGTGTCAGACTATCAAACTTTTAGTATAATGTTGGTGGTCGGACCACCAAAATTAAGGTATGAAGGTGTGTATTAAGGGATGTTGGCAGTTCTAGTTGCATTTTCTTGAGAATATTCGACCCATTATTTCATCCATGTTAGTTAGGACCCGTGCTATTTTCATATTTCTTCATCTGTCAATTTATTGGTAATGGAAGTTCTGCATCTGGTATGGGAACTGCTTGAAAATCTATTTTTTTTGATAATTCCATGCTTGTTATACATTAGAACCATATTTCAGAGTGATAGATTGACCTTGTTTGTAGCATGGCTGTGATGGTTTTTCCATGTTTCTTTGTTTGTTTTTCAGTTCAAAATCGGAGAAGAAATCGAAAAAATCTTCCTCAAGTCCAAAGAAGCCTGTTACTGATACTAAGGCTGGGTCTGGTGGATCGTATAAGAGTAAGGAGTTTATTTCAGACAGCGAGTCTGAGAGTGAGAACAGTAGCGATGATGATGATAAACCACTCAAGGTTTGTATAATATAGTATTGAAAATTTGACGCAATCCTCAACCTTCCAGTAGCATTATTCTACAGTTAATATTATTATTTTTTGTAAGCGAGTTGGTGTCTGGGAGAAGTATCAAGAAGACATGCAAGGTGTTATATAAACTGAACTCTTAAGGGCCAATATTGCACAGTTTGCTTGCATTTTTTTTTATGTATTCAACACAAGAACCTTGCATGCAGTAAGATTATGATCGATCAGACCAACTGATTTATACTCTAAAATGTTGGCATTCAAATCTTGTAAATCAAATATACCTAAGTATATAAAGACTGTCTTCCGACCAAGTTGTATGCTAAATGAACCAATGTGTTGATGCTGTTTTAAATACCATGATCTAATGAATTGATACATACTTAATGAATTGAATGAAATTCGGGGATTGCTTCCCTTTGACCACTTCAGTTTGTTTTACTTTGTCTATACATTGACTGAACTACTGCTATTATATATTTTGCTTGGGAACTAATGGCATTGTTGTATCAAGACCTAGGGGCTTATTCACCAACGTTGTAAGTCTCAAACTCAGACTTGGACTTAAAATTGACAGCATTTAAAATCACTGTCATTTCTTTGCAATTAGAATAAACCATGTGAAATTTTGTCTGATTATTTTATGTTACCCACTAAACATGTTTACCCATTTTTATCACAATCGTTACATTTATAACGTCATGAGAGCAAACAGAACATTTGGCAATTTTAAGTCTAAGTCTGAATTTTAGACTTACAACGCTGGTGAATAAGGCCCCTGGCTGTAGTATTACAGGAATAATACAATAGCTTGTCTATACATTGACTAAGCTACTGCAATCAGGAATCAATATGACAGCACACGCTATACTTACAATTTCACATACTAACATTAAGTTATGTGGTCAAATGTTTCAAAATGTATCAATTTTAAAAAGATCATTTGCTAAAAGTTGTTGTTGGTTTTGATGCAAAATTTAATAAAAAGATATTTTATTACTTGGAGCATTGGTTTGAGTATAAGAAATGTTTATAATCACGAAGCCTAACTGTTGTATTATATGAATTAAATGATAGCTTGTCTATACATTGGCTCAGCTGCTATATTGTGTATCAAATTCTACGACATATTTCAGAAACCGAAGAAGGAGAAGAAAGAGAAGGAGACCAAGATGGAGGTTGATGCGTCGGAGTCGTCTGAGGACGAGAAACCTGCTGGGGTCAAACGAAGGTCACAGAGAAAGGAAGGGGAGGAGTCAGATGTCGGATCGGTAAGATATTGTCTTATATTGAGCAAAGACCTAAGGAATTAATGTTACGCCAGTTGTCAATCAATACCCTTTAAATAAATTTTAACAGTAAATTATAATCACTTGTTCCAATGAATTAACCTGAAAACCTTCGCCAAGCAACCTTTCTGGCGGACTATCAATTATTAGTTAACATCCCCAAATTTTTCCCTATTCACTACAAAAAACCAGGTACGAAACAGATAAAACGCCTATGTGAGCCTCCTATTAAATGTATCAACTGCCCAGAACATGGTTGAGATTCGGTCTAGATATGTCTGTATTACATAAAATCATCAATATATCTACCATTGACTGTGTTTTCATCAATATATCTACCATTGACTGTGTTTTAGTTATATAAGTGTTTTTTTTCGCTGATCAGTCATTGGTTAACAGTCAAAAAAGGCAAAAAATGTGTCAATTTCACTTGGTCTGATGATGCTAGCCTTCAATGGGACAAGATATGCTTGAAAAGCATGTTTTATTAGTTTCTGCTTAGATTTGCAATGTGAATATAGGAAGTTAAATATAGTAACAGATATTTATGTGTATATTTAGTAACAAATATATTGTGTCTATTTTTAGTAACAAACATTCATGTCTATATTTAGTAACAAATAATTTGTTTATTGTGAGAAAATGTAATCTTCTGGGATGGAGAGGGTGTAAGTGGTTGTTCGATAGCAATCTAAAGTCTGATTAACAAAATAGATAGATTCACTATTTGACTCATCCTGTACTTGACCTTTGCTGTAAACTGGTGTATTGACCTCAATATCAACTGTATAGTGCACCCAGGATAATGTGATGTTTATAAACTTTGACCGGTTTATCCTACTGTAGTAAAATCAGTAAATTATGACTAAATTAACACTGATAAATTGTGCACACTTGAGTAATTTACCTTCGTGGCTCATTCCACATTTTCCCGCTTTTCACAATATCCTAAGCGCACTATACTATAAGTTAAAGTAAAACAATTGAAAATTAGCCATTTAGAACAAATTTTTTAACACCCTGTACATGGATTACGGCATGTTATGATTAATTGATTGTTTTCCATCATTTCAGTTGCCAGATGAAGAAGAGATACTTAGTTCACCGGAACATTCTGACCCCGGTGAGGCTGAGGCCGCCTCTGGATCAGGCTCGGGTTCAGGATCAGGTTCTGGATCTGAATGAGAGACAGAGTCATACGCTTAGTGGCATTAATGGCATTGTTGATAGACATTGGTTTGTTTCCATTGAATACATGACAGGTTATTTCTGCCTTATACAATGCACAGGGGTGTCCAATAATCCTGATTTATCCAGACTTTCAGATTTATCTATCCTGAAAGAGCTATGATTTTATGCCCAAATAAACGTTTTTGATAGAAATATCTCAAGAAGTGACATAGCTATGGTCAATTTAATCTGAAGAATTTTATTTTTATTCCTTACAGTAGGAGATAAATATGGAAACACTTGAGTTTGAAGAGCTATTGTTGGCAAGAATAGTCAGCTGCATATGATTTTCAGGATTTTTATAAATTTGGCTTTGTTGACACCTCTGAATGCACTTGGAGTTCTACGAAACTTTGAACTGTATTTCAGTATGTATATGCTTTGAACACATCTCATGTTTGAAAAATGAGTGGAAAAACACATGGAAACTGACTTATGTTACTATGGCAACATTTGTGATGTAAAATTGTTTATTTGACCAAACGATTATTATTCATTATCTGTATTTTGTTTTATTTAATGATCATGTTTCAAACTGCATTTATAACATAATATTATTGAGAAATAATACCAGTGTGTTACAATGTGTTGTTGTCATAGTGCTATGGTTTTGTATCAGTGCTAATGTTGAAAGTTACAAGATCGTTAATTTATCATATTGATAAGCATGTTCAATGCATGACCTGCAGCAATGATCTTTACTTTAGAGCCAGCCTGGCTAGTGCAGTTAGATTGTTTAAAATCTCCTATGAAAATGTTTGGAGTGCCACGATCTGATAGTGGAAAAATTCAAGAAGAAAAGAAAAAAAGTTAGTGACCTTGGTGATATGGGTTCATGTCCTAAGTTAGACTGTCTGATAAGTTATTTGATAGGTTTTTCCAAGACATTGGCTACACGCATGTTGTCCACTTATGAAGAAACAGTATAGTCATGTTGTTGAGAAACTGAAACTAAAAGACTGTAAAGCGAAACCCAAGTACCAAGAGCTGTAGCACAAAAAGAGAGATCACTTGTAAGAGAGTATTACTGAAGTACAAAGAGGCCATTTCACTACGGTAATAGCGTAATAGAACTACGTCAACTAAAGTTTGTTATAACTAATTTCTAGAAACTAGTCTGCTCAACTGACCCAACAACCTAATTATTTTCAGAAAATAGGTCAGTTCAACTGGCCTCTGTATGTAATTACATATCGATGAGAAAACAAGAGAAAACTGTCTGTAATTTACTCTTTACCTATGGGAAAACACGTTTTTAAACTTCATTTTGGTCAACATGACAATTTCAGATTTTCATGAAAATAGGCTCATAAGAAGCGCCTTGTGAAGCAGATTTCAAATATGTATGAGTCTTATAAGGTCGTAAGTTGGAGTTACGACCTTCTGGTTCTAAGCCATTGACATATGACTGAATTTTTGAAAGTGTAAAACCCAATGAAAACAACATCTTTCATAAATCATCGGAGAACAAGGAAGTTGTTAGAAAAACACCACTTGAAGCACTAAGTGTTCCATTTATTGATACATTTGTATGGTTAGTATGTCATTGAAGTGTTGGTATAGTACTCATGTATATTGAAAATTGTTGTACTTTTTGATGATGTAATAAATCTGTTTTGTAGGAGAAATTGGATCATCGTTTTTTTTAACCTTGACACACGGATAATAAAATAAATAAATAAAAAGTTTATTATTTTCCTCATTACGTCTATAAATTCCCAGTACTTATGACAGCCTTTAAACAATTGTGTGAGTGACATTTTGATCTACAAGTATTCGTACACAAAATATTACAAACATTGGATCAACCCTTAAAAATGTGGCTTATAACCCCATATATCGAGGGTTGAGTGCAAAACTGGAACATGCCTATATAAATTTATGTATAGATCTACAAAAAGCTTCGAGGCGTGATTCGTAATAATTTTGCATTCTATCTCTAAAGGAGTCATTACCAAGAGGTCATTGTAGATCTATACTTATTTCAATAAAGTTACTATGCACCAAGCACTCAATCTAGTCAGTATTTTCGTTTAGCATTGAACATACAACCAGTCTAACATATAAAATAATGAACTCAATCACTGTCTCGCTCTATTATTATCCTTACTGAACAAAAGTCACAATCAATGTTTAGTGACCTCTTGCAATAAATGAATGGTATTGTCGATTCAAAGATCTCTGTCACAACCGCGTAAACTAACATTCAATCCGGTCAATTATTACAGGTTTCTCAGGATTAAATTCTACCATCGTAAATACACTTATATGGCTAAAACTCTAATGGCCCTATAGCGTAGTGGTTATACTTATTGAATTTAGCTGTTTAGAAATGGAACATTCTGGCGGTTTTGACAGAGATCTTTGAATCGACAATAGCTGCACATTATATTGAAGTAAACCCGACTTATCCAGTGTGCAGCCACCAAATTATTTTGGTTTATTGACAAGTCAAAAAAACTGTATTATGCATTAAATGCAGTTAGATTATCGAGCTGGGGAATTACTGATGTCATGAGAAAAAACAAGGATAGTCAAAATAAGGAAGAACAACAAGGAAAGGTGGCTTTTCCAAGCACAAATGTGTGCATGTACCAAGCCTTGTAGAAAATTTAATGTTGTTCTATCCTTTGTGACACAGCAGATGTTGTAATCTACAGCTTGACTATGCACCAGAATTATTATGTAACTTGAAACTTCAGTTGACCAATGGAAAATATAAAATTTTGGTTGTTGGAAAAACATGGAACATTTTGCACATGATTGTATCTTGTAAGGATTTTTTGACTCCTTGATGCAAACTACCTTCGACAAACTGGGCGGGGCATTCTCTACCATAACGTCTGACCCTCGACAAACAGTGGGCGGGGCATTCTCTACCTTAACATCTGGTCAAAAAAAAAATGCTAAAGGCCTACCATCATGAAAATGTTGACTCCTGTTACTATAAGTAGGGGTCCTACAACTCCCGGAATAATCCTGAAATCGGGATTTGCTGCTTTAGAAAGAATGATCTTTTCTGCACAAGAAAAATATTTCAAGAATTAACAAAGGTATGGTCATTTGAAGAACCGTAAACTAAATTTTAACAATAAAACAATGTTTGAAGCCTTGTTATGGTGTTGGGACGTGTTCTTATGGCACCCAAAACCAATTTACGACTCGTTTTCAGGATTGGGAATTATGCCATAGTAGAACCCTTGTATAAGTAAATATTCAACTCGGGGAGCTAAACAGGGAGATATAAAGGTTCATAAACATGCATAACCTATTTTGTGTTATTGTTCACATTTTAAAAGTATTCATTGGCTGGCGTTCAACTTTATCGTCGTTTCCAGTACTACGGTCCTCATAATGACGCCTGCGGTTAGCGAAATTTCCAAAATCATAATAGAACGATATGAAGATAATATCATCACCTACATGTACATATACGCCGGTGCTGATTTCCTTTCCGTGTAACACGTAGCGTTATGTAATTTACGGTCCCTCAATTTTCGGTTCCTGTGAAATTTTGGTTAAGAAATCGTTGGCGTATTTGTTGCATAATTTGCATATACATCTACCTTATTCTCCATTCATAGATTTTCTTCCCTATTGCATGAATTGCAAGTGGTTTGAAGTATGTATTTGACGAACAAATGTGTTGATTTATTACTTCCTGAAATCAAAATCTTGCAGCCATTCAGTGTGATCTACATTTTACTTATGATTCAAATCGAACAATAAGAAAGATGGTAAAACCGCCCATAAATTTTAAGGACGTTTTATAATTTTCGTACGATTATTTCCACTGCACAAAATCAACTGTTTAACTGAAATATGAGTTGGTTTGCTGTCTAACCCAATCGCATTCCGATTCGGATCATTAAAATTCAAAACTACCCTGATTGTGGCGCTGAAGTTTAGACGAGTCATCAGAATAAACTCGCTAAAATACGATCATCTGTGCATCAGGAACTATCTTCGGGGTGGGGAGGGGTAATTTGTTCCTTGGGTACGATTCCATGTCGTGAAATAAAAAAACATCCTTAGAATGGTAAAACAAAATCAATAGGGGCCAACCGATGTTACTAGCCTACCTCCATGTAAAGATACTAGGACCATTTAGTCTACCGACCGACATGTGCAAAACAATAAACCCCTCATAAAATGGGGATGTGCCATTAACAGTCGGATTTCTACTGTATATCACACTTTTGTTGATTTTTACCAGACACACCCGTACTGAAAGTTTAGCATTGTCATCTAGTATCTGGCTATACCTTTGGTTTTTTTTTCGAATCGCGACATCTAGTTACGTTGACATTTTGTTGTTGTTGTACATTTGTACAAATTACAGTGTGTAGAATCACGTGATCAAATGAATGCAGTTTTACACTCAAAACTATTGTGATTTCGTCTGCTTACGGTGATTTTTTCTGAATTAAATCGCTCGTGCACTTAATATGGTTATATTATATAGCCTAAAGTACATCCCGTATATGTAAGAATATCCGGCAAGTACCGAGTTCGTTCTATCTTTAGCTGTTTTAGCTGCTCGACCAAATGCAGTTTCCAACCGAGTGTAATAATTTGGTCGAGCATCAATTAAAAACAGCTTGTACTTGCCGGATATTATTCCATATACGGAATGTACTACAACTTTAGGCTATATAATATAACCATATTAAATGCACGATCGTTATAATCAAGAAAAAACTCACCGTTAGCAGAAGAAATCGAAATAGTTTTGAGTGTAAAACTGCATTCATTTGATCACGTGATTCTACACACTCAATTATGTTATAGCATAAAAGTTAGGTTTTATAAATACAAATCCCGTACTATGTTGCGATATCCGTTAAACGTCAAGTTTGCCAGAGTGCGTATTTTTGTACTTTGACCATAAATACTTAACCATATTTTTGTTTTGATGCGTGAATCGAAGTTTAATACAAATGTACATGTATGTATATATGTATACAACTATACGTATCGTACAACTCTTACTCTAAGTTTGTATTGTTCATAGGACATGCATTTTCGTATAATTATAATAAAAATGAATGCGTAATCAAATGTCTTAGAATGATTTTTAATCTTTCATGCCTGTATTTTCTTCAGGAAACCACGAATCAACATTCACGCGAAATTACCGTTTCTATTAAAACTCTCCACCACTCACTATGCCCTTAATATACATGATTTTAGAATAATAAGTAAAATACATTAACTAATTGGCCCAAACTTTATCTTTGTAAAAAAACTTGGACTAACAGTCTGACATCTCCTGTATAAAAATATTCCCCAAATTAATGATCACTTCGAATTACAATTTAGCGAACATCATCATGTCTATTTTGTACATACTATGTAGGCTGGGAGGGGCACATTTGTTACATCGACCTGGTGAAATATATCAATGTAAAAACCCTGATGTCATTTCACACGGATACTAACTCGCCAGTGAAACGGATAATTTGGGTTGCTTATAAATGTTGAATACGTGTTTCATACGTATTTGTAAAATCACCAATGTCATGGTTGGGTTAGCAAAACAGCAAATTCACAGGGCCGTACTTTATGGGATTTCCAAAATGTCCAAAAGAGAACCATCCTCATACATCAGTGGTTTGCCAAGTTTTCTCAGGTACCGTCTGATGTCAGAAAAATACGCTGGTGTCTGAGAGTGAAGAGAAGAACCTCTATAGAGCAACTTTCTTGAAAGCTGCTTATTTTGGCCGTTGTTTACAGGTTGATGGTATAGAAGATGCTATACACAATGACACACCATGAAAACAGTTTGGATAAAATGATGCTGAAACATGGAAATCTATGAAAATATCTGCTATTCTATCAAATGAAATAACACAAAGGCAATATATTGATTTGTATTTGACATGTAAGGGCCGGGTGCTGTAATCTTGTGATATAATATCTTGTATATATTTGTAATATTGCACACACTGGTAGGGAACGTACACCGGATATTGCAGCTAAGCGAGCCGCGATTTGCTAAATTGGATGAAAATCACCGCTGTCAAAGGTTAGTAAAAGTGATATTTCTCTTACTTTAAAGGGTTTCTGTAATTGATAGGTTATAAATATAACTATGTACATAATATATCAATCTAAATATGTACCTATTTTGATGTAAAACGTTGTTTTGTGGGGAAAATATCATCATTTGTGACGGGGGCTCGCACAGAAAAATACGAACTTAGCGCATATTTTGTGATTTGTTTTCCTTAAACAGACAGAAACTAAAAATGTGAACTGGGTGATCTCTTTAAATATCATTCAACTAAGTATACTAAAAATTTCAGATTCGTAGCATAATTATTGGCGGCGCTATGACCTACAATCGAGTGCATGTTTATCAACATTGGTGTACTGGGGATTGATATCTCATAATTTTTGTGTACGGGAGTATTGCAAGTGCGGTGTACTGAGTATTATATTATATAAATATGTATCCTTGCCTTTATATGAGTTTTAAGTTACGCATGTGCTCCTCGTTTTGAAAAAAAATGCTGTTGCCACTTTATTATTCCAAGGAATGTCAATTTGATAATTAATAATAATAAGCAATGACCGTTTATTAGGTTTGAACCAATATACAACCTACGTACACTATGAAATTATACGGCTCACAAATGTTAGTAAACAAGAGTCGGTAATGTTTCCATTGTCAAATACATTGTGTTTTTTGTAATCAGATAGATGTCGTGTTAGAAAGCTATTTTCCATTCTTTGCTCTCTGTCAGTGCGTAAACTGTACATATCTGGTTAGAGCTCGTTCGGTCAGTGTACAGGTGCAAGTTGTCTATAGAATATGTGCATATCCCTACATGTTGTCCGATCGAGGTTGTATGGAACGAATAAAATATTATTTAAGTGGTCTCGATGGCGTCCAGTTTGGGCCATCGCCCTATTTTCAAGTGTGCTTAAAATATATTGTAATAGCTATCTAGACTCCAGCAGGCTTTTAATAAAACTGCAGTTAGAGGTCTAGCGATTGAAATAAAACATTCAAATATCATTAATTAATGTGAATATTGTATTTTGTTTTGCAGATCGAATTACCGGTCCATTCATTCGATATGATTAAGGAAGTGGAAACCTCCGTTCTTGAAGACAGAGGAAGCTCAGTAAATGTTGTACAACGTAGATCTACTGTGATATCTGCTGGTTTACAAAAGTTCAAACTTCAAAAGGCACCGTCAAACACACATGAAAGGTGACAACACACAAACATAAACAAGAACATCGATTAAAGCCAAGAATGAACATGTGTGTGACCAGTTTGGGAAATTGTTCAAATCTTCGTTGGGCCTAAACTACACAAGAAAAAACAATCATCTTGCAGACTTTGCTCATATCTGTGATGTGTGCGACAAGGGTAACAATCAGAAGATTCAATATTAACTCCACGTGGCTTCACATGTTACATTACACTATTGAAATGTTCACATGGCAAAAATCATTAATAGGGCACAATTCTAGCAAGAAAAAATGCCAGGGGCTAGGTTTTGGATGTCTGCTGGCTTACATCCTTTTGGTGCTTTATATAGTGTTGGAGTTGGAAGATAATTAGCACAAGAACTAAAAGGTGTATGATATTGATGACAAATATCGTCGAAACTAACTGAACGATCAGATAAAGATCTCAGACTGAACATTTCAGTCCATGAAATACAACAACTGGTTACTGTAAACTCATTTAATTTCGTAAGGATGAAATTTCGTGGTTTTGGTAAAAAATACAATTGTGATTGGGTGTTAGTTCGTGGATTTTGCATTTTAGGGTGAAACTTATTGTTCAATGGGATTTGATTTCGTGGATGAAGGTGAACCGCGAAATCCACGAAATTTACCCCACGAAATTTATTATTTTACAGTGTATACAAATAAATAATGCACGCCTTTTATACATTCTTTGTTATTTATTACCATGTTGTAAAATTCAGTACAACTCATTTCGTTTTTTTAAAGTACAGCCAGGGTGTGTAACGGATATGTTATATGCACTTGCTTCTTCTGCCATCAATACGTTTAAATTTTAATTCGTCATTTGTGTAAGCCTCTATGAGATGGTCTATCAGGAATTTGCATGTATATCTTCCATTTGTGTAGTCGCAGTGCAAACACTGTAACATCAACGTGAATCTGAAATATAGAAAGCAAGTATAAAATCAAAATGTCAAGAGACTATAATAAAGCTAATTGAATTTTAACAGCGATATTTTGATTTATATCATTTGTATACTTATACAGACATATGATAACTATGTGATATTAAAATGACAATACAATTTATTTGTAATTATTAACACTTTATGATTTACCTTTCATTGGTAAGATGTTACAAAAAAATACTAAAAATATATGTCAATTCTACTTATAACATGCTTTAAACATGAAAAACAAACAACGTTCAATTGTCAATACTCGGTACACCAAAATTTTATGTTTTGCAATCCTCAGTACACTAACATGCAATACTCGGTACACCAATGTTGATATACATGCACTCGATTGTAGGTCATAACGCCGCCAATAATTATGCTACGAATCTGAAATTTTCAGTATACTTAGATGAATAATATTCGAAGAGATCACCCACTTCACATTTTTTAGTTTCTGCATGTTTTAGTAAAATAAATCACAAAATTTGCGCAAAGGTCGTATTTTTTTGTGCGAGCCCGCGTCACAAATGACAATATTTTGCCCACAAGACAACATTTTACATCGAAACATGTACATATTTAGATTCATACATTATGAATATAGTTATGTAAATACCTACCACTTACAGAAACCCAATAAAGCAAGAGAAATATTAATTTTACTAACCTTGGACAGCGATGATTTACATCCAATTTAGCAAATTGCGGCTCGCTTAGCTGCAATATCCGGTGTACGTTCCCTACCAGTGGCACATGTCACTTTAATAAATACTTTACTTACTTACTTACTTACTTACTTACTTACTTACTTACTTACTTGTAAGGATGTTCAGAAATGACTCACCTATCATGATAATACTATAAATCGTATCGTGTACTCGACCATTGGATTACTTTGGACCTTCCCTTGCGAAATAAACAAAAGTGATTTATGTTTATCGGTATAATAACATTACAGCAATATTTCTCATTTGTTGTACATCAATTTATTGACTGAGTCTATAATTATAATAATGCTGACATTATTTACAATAATTATGCAACAAGCCTGAACCCAACCGTGTCAATTTGTAAATACTGTATATCATTAAATTTTATTTATCTTAATGTCAACAATATGATGATTTTATAATTTTAATTATGCATCAAACAAATTGTTTAAAACATCCGCCAGCTACGTAATGTACGTAAAATCACTAGTCTGTGCTAATACTTCGAAGTCTTGAATATTACAATGAGCGTATGGTTGGTGCTCTAGGGCAACGTGAAACTGTATCTACAGTGCTTGAATGTTGTTAGTTCGATATTAGGATCAGACATTCAAGTATGGTCCTACGGCAGGTTATTTTTCGTCTGTAATACAGTTTGTTGCTTGTATATCGCTTAATGATTGTATCATCTGCTACTTGGACATGGGGTCATGGCTTCGATCCTAGGAAACTACATCATGAGTCATAAATACATTTCCTAATTATCGCTTAGCCTAAAAGGATGATGTGACTGTGCAGTCTCCTACTTCTTCTTATAACACACTCGTTAACGTTCGACCATTTCCGTTTGTCTCCGTTAAATATACTTTTGCAATGCCAATCGTTAAAGTTCGACCATTTCCGTTTGTCTCCGGTAAATACAATTTTGCATTGCATAAAGACAGAGATGCTCATTATGATTATGACAACGTTGCTTGGAATTTATAGCCCGTTATTAGCTTCGTAAATACCATTGAACCAACATTAAATATATCACGAACAATTGTTATACATGTTATATTGCCAGGTTCGACACAAGATAACACAAACCTTTGAACAGCGGGTTTAACTTTAATAATTTGACTTGTCAGTAGGTGATTGTCTTAAGTAATTACATCCTGGGTTACGGACGAGACTGAGTTAATGAGTGGTAGGAGTGACATTGATAATAAATACCTCAGCGATTTTCAGTTGGTTACCGTTTTGTCAACATTGTAAAAATATAAAATCTTTCATCGTAATAGCGATGACGCAGTTAACATGTATTTATTGTGACAACAGGGACAATACGTCTAAACACCAAGGTTGTTGTTTATTAACCCGGGGTAATAAAAAAAACAAATATACATGGTCATTATAGACTATTTGTTTCAATCCCACAACAATATACTTATACTCATTATTACCGGGCCATTCAAATATTTCAAATTGTTCATTTTATGGTACATGGATACACGGCTACACAAGTATCTATATCTTACAAGTGTCACCATGCTGTCGCCAATGTCTTTATAATCATCAAAGTAATTAAAGTGGATAATTATGTCGTATTTTTCCAATATAATAATTGCGATTTCAACATTAAAATATTTTAATTACGAGTTTATATTCTTATGGAAATAAGCACCGGTTAATTGAAACCAGACCGGCTCATAATAACCCCGGGTGGAAAATTTTGGAGGCTTTTGGAAAATGCTAGTACATGTATATCTCTGCAAAGAGGGGAAGGATAAGGCTTCGTGAAAAGCTTCAGTTAAAACTTAAAACACAACTTGGAGGGTATTTTGTCGCAACGCACCCAGCAACGTTAAGACATTTATATTGTTACTATACTAAATGTCGTTATAAATTATGACCTATGATATTTGCAATAATGTAAAATCATTAAGTTTCATGGGGGATTTAATTTCATGGGTTTCGTGGTTCACCATAACCACGAACTTTAATCCCAACAAACATTAATTTTGACCCTTGTTTTATTACCGGAAATGCAAAATCCACGAATTCAAGTCCCAACGAAATTGTCTTTTTACCAAAACCACGAAATTTCGTCCCAAGGAATTTGAATGATTTTACAGTATCTTACGTATGTGATGTACCTTGGTAATGATGGGGAATTTGTGAAGTCCTTAAATTGTAAAGTCATTCTAAAACTGTGAACATGTAACCGAAAGTAAGGAGACTTCGTGACAGCGTACGAGACATTTACTACCAGATCACTACCACGTTTATCTATTTTTATGGTTATCAGTATATTTAGTTATATAATTAGTCTGATATACATCAGTGTGTATATATCGCTGGCTAAGAATGAGAAGGTCGCATATCTACTAAATCATTACTTTGAGAAAAACAAGAAAAACTGTCTGACAATCACTCTGTACTTATGGTAAAATAGGTTTTTCGGACTACAGTTTGGTCAACATGACAAGTTCCGATTTTCATAAAAATAGGCTCATAAGAAGCCTTATGATGTAGACTTCAAATATGCATCAGTCTTATAAGGTCGTAAGTGGCACATGCGACCTCACTCTAAGCCAGCGATATAGGATACCTAAATTGAATTCGAAAATTCTAAGTCACGTTCAATTGTGTAAGCAGTCGTGCAACCATAAATCGATGGCTTAGAACCAGAAGGTCGTAACTCCTTCTTACGACCTTATAAGACTCATACATATTTGAAATCTGCTTCACAAGGAGCTTCTTATGAGCCTATTTTCATGAAAATCTGAAATTGTCATGTTGACCAAAATGAAGTTTTATAAACGTGTTTTCCCAAAGGTAAAGAGTAAATTACAGACAGTTTTCTCCTGTTTTCTCTATATATCGATTTTGTAGTTACGACCTTCTGGTTGTAAGCCATCGAAATGTACTAATGTATATGAATATCGTATATATATGTTTCGAAGTAAATGTGTGTATCTTTTTCTTATTGTTTAAAGATACTTTGAACCTACCTACATATGTACTAGTACATTGTATATCTTATTGTATAAACATTATTGTACTCTCGTTCTTATTTTCAAAAGAAAAGAAAAAGTATGTCGATATATTAACCGTTTTCTCTTACAATACATAATTATAAAATTGTTTGTCGCTCATAGGAAAGTAGTGTATGGTATTTTGATAACTATAAATAAAGGAATCACGAGTCAAAGTTTTCTCTATAATTTGAACATTGTCGTATAATTATATGCCAATTAACATTCCTTTCTTAACTAGTTTAGTACTTGTACATAATATTTAGGTATTGTCATGGGATTCCCCGTTCAGATTCAGTTTTCTGAAATCGGTGGCCGGTCAAGCGAAACACCGTGCCCTGTGATGGGAAAAACTTTAAGGGAAGGGTATTAAGGTACCCATATCCTTAACAACCGAGGTAGTTTGTGGAAGTTTTTAATTTTGAATGATTAAATTTTCCGCTACTGACATTCCAATAAGATAATTGATAAACAGTACATACAGTATCAACTTTAACCCAAGTTCCCACTTGTATGTATCGGTATGTGTTCATGGCGTTTAAGATAAACTATGTTGTATCAAATTGACAGAATCAAATCGCCACTTACGACCTTATAAGACTAATACATGTTTGAATTTGAAGGCACTTCTTATGAGCCTATTGTCATGAAAATCTGATCTTGTCATGTAGACCGAACTGAAGTGGAAAAAGGTTGCTTTACCATAAGTAAAGAGTGATTGTTAGACAATTTTTCAAGTTTTATCAAAATATTGATTTTGTAGTTACGACCTTATCATTCTAAGCCAGCTACATGTTTGTTTATAACTCGTTATTGGTCGGTCCTTTCCGTCGTTGTCGAAGATACACCGGAATTGTCCGAGAGGTTATGATTTCAAACGCATTATATATCGCTGGCTTAGAGTGAGAAGAAAGTAACTATTGCGTACTACCTTATAAGATTGTTACACATCTGAAATGCATTAGTTTGTAATATTTCGACATTTCGTTTGTCTGTTAGTTTCTCATAAAAGAGAAGGAGCAAATGCTAAAGCCCGATTTTTGTATCCTTTTAACTAAAAGTATGTCCCTCATCGGATTACGACCGACAATTAAAAACAAACTGTACGTATTCCATAGATACATATAGTTGGTGACTCTCCTGTAAACTCATTATACATTGTAAATGCAATCGTACATAAAATATGTATAATTCTCATACTTTTATAAATGATCTATACAGTATGTACATGCATTCATCGTGGAGAGTCCATTAATTTACAACATCCGTTATGGTTACCAAACACTTGGTGGAACAGTCTCTTATAACGATATATTAAGTACTTACGGAAATTACGCAAACCACATAGAACCTGGTGACATTTTCCCTGATTCATCGTCACAACAGACAACATGGTCTAAGATTTAAAGAAAAACAAATGTCGAGCATAGCCTGTATTTTCCAGTCAGCTTTCAGTCGAAATATGACAGGCATATGAGTACCTCCACCAGGTTGCTACAATCGCGCTGGCCATTGTGCTACGAAGGGTAAGGGACTTAGAATGGCAAAACACAAGAAATGAAACATGATCCCACTGATCAACAGTACCTAAGTCATGTGTTGGAGATTAACAAGTGAGATTGTTCTGGACGAACCTGAAATTACTAACGTAGTTACATTGTATGCTGAGCGTCAAGCAAATAGGTTGGTCGCAGCTTGGGGTCGAACCACAGACATCTTGCTCTCGACGAGGGCGCTCATTGGTAGACAATTCATAGGCTATGAAGAAAACTTAGTATACTACAGTAGTACCATAATGTCCAAGCTTTCGCCCGATATACTGTAAAACAGTATCATCTTGTCCGGCCATGTGGGCTTCCATGGGTTCTTATGTAAAATATTTATTCAGGTAATTTATATTAGCTTTGTGATATCGAATTGAATAACTGACATAATAAAAAATCCAAAAGAATAAGTATGTTTATGGATTTATTCATTGGCGTACTAGTATTTCATCAGGACTGTCTTCTCAAAAAAGAAAAGGGAAATTGTTGATTATTATCAACTAATTAAGCGTAAAGTGTTTCTTCCGTTAGGTCAAACTTGTGTAGTGGGTGGGAATAAAAATCATATATCCGTCACTTAGGAAGTTGAAATTGTGTCCATTCAAATGATGTGTTATACCTCGTAGGGGGTGTCGAAATCATCTTCAAGCACTGAGGCATGTATATTAATTATGCTTCACATATTAATTAGTATGATTCTTCAGAATGGCTATTTTCCAAAAGGTCAACATATTTCATAATGACAATCAACGTCATTACCAATTTTAAGTGAATGTATGGGTCGTGGGAAAAAACTGAATTCTGTTATCTTGTGAATGGATATTTCCGTATCGGAGTCTGGGTTTTATTAGTGTCATCCGGGAATTGGCGCATAGCAAGCGATTGGCCAATGAAGGCAGTGCTCATAACCTAGGTCTGATTTCAACCACCCTTTAACACAAACTGCTATACGTTCATTTAATGACAATAAAATTTCAAGATTAGATAATTAATTATCACAGTGCAGTAATTAAAAAGTCTGTTCAATGTCACTTCTTGTATTCATTCTCATTATTTGTATGTAGTAAATGATGTTATAAAAGGATGTATTTAGAAATATTGTTACCTCACGCCCTATTGATAAAAACTTCAATTAAAAAGTCGACCAAGGTTGATCGAAAATTGGTTGCGTCGAATTGTCGTAAAACATACGAATCAATTCGATAAAACAGTTAAGTTTCCGTTCAACCTAACAACGAAGTGTCAACGATTTCTCAATCAGCTGTAAATTTGAAAATATTGAAAGCAGGGTTGAGAATAGGGTACAGCCTTTTCCTTTTCTATTTAAATTGATAATCTTAGTACGTCATTAATTTACTGACATAACTATTCATACATTTAGTTTTATCAATGAAATGTACTGACGTTACTATCTGTAATATTAAAACATATTCGTATAGTAGTGTCTACTCGTACTTTGACCCAGATGCTCAAAACTGTACATGTATGTGAAAATACGTCAATACGGAATTTGGTTGTGCAATAATACATTTATGTGCACTAGAATACGTGTAATAATATGTATGTTGCATTATATAGATTCGTACATAACGAAGAGTATCATATACATTATTATCTCGAAAAGTTGATACATTGTTAGTCTGTTTAGCACGGGGGCCTTATTCACCAACGTTATAAGTCTAAAACTCAGACTAAGACTTAAAATTTACAACATTTATAATCAATGCCATTTCTTTACCATTAGATTTAACCATGTGTAGTTTTATTTTATTATAATTATGATGATGTTACACACTGAACATGTATACCAACTTATATTAAAATCGGTACTTTTATAACAACATGAGAGCGAATAGAACATTAAGCAATATAAAGTCTAAGTCTGAGTTTTACACTTATAACGTTGGTGAATAAGGCCACAGATCATCGTTAGCCATTGTAATGCATCATTGATAAAAAGTTAAACGAATACATGTATTTATTTGTAAAATTTGTATTTTATGCTACTGAAAATGAATCTTACTCTTTTACAATGATAGAACATGTAGTTACCAGGCCCGGTGATTATAAACATTGGAGTACGTACTCCATGCTCCAACTCATACTCCGTACTCCAATTGGAGCAGTTCTTAGTTACAAAAAAACTGCTGTAATTTCTGTATTATTGAATGGAAACACATGAAAGGGGGGGGGGTCATTTTCATAATTAGATCATTTTCTACACGTTGATATTGGTTTTAATCCAAAATTCTAAAAAATATATGTTTTTCAAGTTGGAGCATGGAGTATGGAGTTGGAGTATGAGATTTAGAAATGTTTATAATCACCGGACCTGAACGTTGATCATATATCAGTTCTTAGTGACTGTTCATAAGACTACACACGTTCTATGACCAGCAACAAGCAACGTACAATGTGTTTCTCTTTTGAAATAAAATACCAGCCAGTCCAAGGTTGAAGCTTCTATTTCGGCGATCCTACAGCCGCGATATAGTCCTTAAAAGGGGCGGTGAAGCTGGGGACCTTTGTTTAGTTTAATTTAGTTTAATATATATTTTTAATTTCCAAAGAAATTGGATTGGGCAACATACTAAGCCTATATTAGCTCTCCTTAGTTTAGCTTCAATACAAAAAAACATTAAAATGACTAATTGACTTTATACTTACAATACAAAACATAGTGACAAGACTTTGTACATGCACGAGTTGTTATCATGCGTTCATCTGTATATGGCCTACTGTTTGTAAACAAACAACTCATCCAACACGAACAGCCGTGCTTTAAATAATTACGAATTTGGGACGTTTGTATGGTATGCCTGTTTGTTCATGTCTACTTTTCCAGGGAAATTTTGGAGAAATTGTTTAGCCCTTGTTTTGACGCACTCAAAATGGACATACTTTTCGCGGCAAGGAATATAAATGGGCATAGGTGAATACCCCCAAATGTTTACCCCACCCGTCTCTAGTAAAAATTAAAATGAATATGTATGTACAAGAACCTGGTTTTCAAGGTCGCTCGCTTTTGTACATTTGATAGTATGCATTACCATCGACCAGTTGACCCGTGATCTAGTTTCAGGACGGACAAGTTACGTTCCTTCGTGGTAATGGCTTTTTTCATGCGTTGTCCTCTGTTGAATGTGGTCCCAAGACCATGTTAATTTTGGTATAAATATTTTCGAATAAAATAACAACCACTGCGCCATTGCAAATATGTTATATTAGTCTCGTAAAATAAAGACACAATCGGTTAATCAGTTATACTGCCAACCCAGAAGCAACAACTAGACCGGTCAGTGACCGTCGGACGCTCGTCTACCGATCATCGTCGGATCATTATCAGGAGTCTCAGGAAACCATACTAGTCGGCTTTGACTTGGCCACCGTCATAATAGAGGAAATATCATCCGCAGGTGCATTTCCGTATCCTTTTGTCCAGAACTGCCACCTGCAGCCGGTATGCATGCATCTTTGGCATGCTCAAAACGCCTGGTGATTAGTGGCCGCTACGTAAGAAGAAGTGAGTAAGTGTAAAACACATGGGCTTTTTCCGGGAGGATGCTTCCAAATTCTGGGTTTTACGTAAAAGTTTTAGATGCAGGATATAAAATATTTATCTAAGTCATGGACATTCTTTTTTTTCTTTTGCATCGAGATAACCGCCTAAATAAGCAGTTGTTTACTATAATTATGTACGTAATAATTTCATATACGTACCAGTTATAAGTTTATAAATTATATTAACATCAATATGATATCCATTCAGTCTTTTGGAATTCATGGAGACAGTAAGTATTATTCATTCATTATTATACGTATTGTTTTCCATGAGATACAGCATACATGTATGTAACATTATATAGCGTTTGATTCATTTACATTACTTGCAGTATGCTTATCAAATACAATGACTTTGCTAATTTATGCTCCATGAAAATACATTTACTTAGAGTTTGTGCAAAATTGTCATTGGTTGCCATGTCACTTTTAGTAGTAATTCTTTGTTTGAGACACTTCTGCATATTTTAAAAAGCAACTTAATAAGCAACATATGAGCTGATGTGACCAATTGCTACTGAAATTTACAGCAGAATATTTGATATTCTTCTACAGTTCAGTTGTCATTTTATGTTTAAAGGCATTGTCCAGGTTAAAAAACGTGGCACAAGTTGAGAAGTGTCCAAATTGATGAGCACCAAATGCACTTACGAAATTCTTAAAATTTCGTTCAAATTCTAAATAATAATAAATTTATTCTACGCATACAACACATAGTACATGCATACACGTTAAGTTTATACATTACATGCATGAACTTATTAACAGTGTGCCTTTCTATTCATATTTATAAACACAAAAAAAATAAAATAAAAATGCATGCACACCAGACAGACACTCAGTAAATGACAATTACATTTCAATATTTCAATGTATGTACGTGAAGCCATATGAGTACATAATACATATTTTTGTTCCCAAATGGAAAGAATCATAATCTTTAATTATTCTTTAAAATTTGCATACATGTATAGCTGTGTAGAAGTTCGTTTACTGAAGCAAAACTCATATCACAATTTACATACTAGTATAAAATTATCATGTTAAAAAATTAAACAAAATTTAAAGTGTAAAAAACTATATCGGAAGATAATTTTTTAAAAAGTTTCAAAAACTGAAAATCAATTATGCTTTCACATCCATTTGATCATTCTTTCGCTAAACTCTCTCTGTGATTTATTTGACACGCGAACTGTCCATTTTCATACGAAAGTGTTCTAGAACACCCTATGAAACTATAAGAATCGTCTATTTTTCGACGACTGAATAAAAGTACACGGAACCCATCCAAAGTTTTATTTTGCAATTAACGTAGTCTAGTACCATACTAAAAACGATGCAAGTAATTATTTTGACATTGAATGGCTCTATAATAAATTGAATAGCTCTATACACTTTAAATTAGAAATTCGTAAAGTTGTTGATAGTACTCTGGACTACAATGCCAAGACATTAAACATCAAAGTTTTTACGAAACAATGGAAATGATGAAACCGGACCACGTCCTCTACGTTATTAAAACAGTTTTTGAAATCGGTTAACAAAATTTCACAGTTACATGTAGTTAAAGTTTGCGCTTTTATCACTATCAAAGTCGCCAATAATGACCACTTTCCATCATTTTCAGATGGCCATCAAAGCTGTGATTCTGATGTTACCGCTCCTCGATATCACATTACATGTGACTGCACGGAGTACGGGTGACCACGCCCATTTACGCTCCTCATCCAATGGTGTCACAGAATTCAAAATGGAAACAAACGATCAATCGTATTTGAACTGGAATGTCGATCATAGTATCGCTACTCTAGTATCAGAAAGCCAGAAAGCCTTCGCAAGCTTGAGCTCCTGTCCCAGTCATGTTTCAACGGTGGAGCGGGACCCAGTCTACAAACGGTCAATTTGTCCTTGGTTCTATGAAAACGACTATGACCCTGTGCGCTTTCCTTCAAATTTGCTGGTAGCCAAACCCCTGTGTACATATTGTATCGGTTCAAACAGTATGCAAGAATGTGCGCCTATAACACATGATATCGTGGTTTTAAAGCAACGAGACGACATAACACGCAATGATACGTTGCGTTGGATACCGGCGAACAAGCGTTTATCGGTAGGATTCGCATGCACCGGACGCAAGATGGGTAGAGCTGGTGTTTGACAAAGCACCGTTGCATCTATCAATATCGTATGACTACCTCAAATACTGTTAACTTTTAATGGACAGTTTACAAAAGGACAAAGACGTTTTACAAAGATATTCACGATTCGAGTCCCGCGGGTCAACAGATTCTCAGCCATATATTCCTAGGCATATTTTCCTGACAACGTAACAACAGGCAATAATTCGGAACTACATGGACCTTATAAGTGTGCTTGGTGTCAAGGATGGAGGATATGACTAAAGTAACCATCTTGTGTTGACGCGTCCTGTGACAATACCAGCATTCGATAGTTCATGAGAAGGGAAAAGATTACTCTAGTCTTCATTGTCATCTAACCTGTCATTGTCATCAATATCTTCAATAAACGCTTCTCCCGTATAGAAGTGCGGCAAAACGTTTAACACCAGCAAGGAATCTACACGTACAGTAAAACTTCGTTATCTCGTAAGAATGGTCGGGACATGTAAAATGCTCGAGATGAAATGGGTGCTCGAAATAACCCAAGGGCGTGTATTGATGATACAAACGGATTTCAGTTTAAAACTTTCTCGAGATAGGTCGGGTGCTCGTGATATCGATGCTCGTCATAACGAAGTTTTACTGTATTAAGATTAATCAATTAGTTTGCTGAATACAAAAAAAACACTCAAAAGTACCGTGCTGCAATGTTTGCCAGTTACTTTATTACGAAATAAATTTTGTTTTCTTCGTTGTGGAATGTTGCATGTGGTGTATTTTTGGCTAAGAACATGTCAACAAAGTTAAAAGTTTTCACATTTAAATTATGTAACACAATCTTACAATCCTGATAAAAGCACTCTATATAATATACGCAAGTGTATTATAGATGCATTGCATACACCGAGTCGTCACATTGACATACAACTTTATTCTACATGTACATGGGTGAATCAAAAAGTTCGTAGAAAAATATCATAACTCAAAAACCACAGCTTCAAATGCTTTAATATTTTAATACAATGTGATCATTTATACTCCGATACGCCCTGTGACTCCATTGATAAAGTGTACATTATTTTCGTAAGTGTACACTTTTTTGTAACAAAGTTGTTTGTACAAAACATTTACTCAGAAAATAATTGGTCAATCATGACAAATCCGCTCATAACTACATGAAAAGTTAAATAAATGACATACTGTAAAATCAATAATATTAGAGGGCCATTTAATTTCGTTAATTTTGTGGATGATTTCAACCACGAAAATCCTTTAAATTACATTGAACTTTCCACGAAATTGTCTTCTTCACCAAATCCACAAATTTTGTCACATTGAAATTTAATTATTTTTACTCGTCAAAAACATGTAGCTAGGAAATTGTAAGTCCACCAAAAGATAGTGCAATATTAGACTGTACTACTGTAAAACCATCTTATTTGTGGCTTTTACTCGAATCAATAGTGTAGATAACTAAATCATGAATTCCAATATTCTTGATTTATTTAGGCCAGAACAAATTTTAGAGAAATTGTTTATTGTTTTGTAAACCGCAAAATGGGGAGCAAAATTTATATTCTTGTAATGACCAAGAAAAGTAGAAATTGATTATAGCAATTGAAGCAAAGTTACAGAATATTCATACCAAGCAAAATTTATTTTCTTATTATTCCCAAGAAAAGCAGTGCTTTTACAGTATTCTTTTAAAGTATTTGTAACAATTTAAGCGAATTTAAGATTTAGCTGTAAAAATCCATTGTGAAATTAATTACATGTACAAGAAACCTGAATATTTACAGAATACAAATAGTTACTATAATTGTCTATCAGGTGAACTTTATTCTATATATTAATATGACTGTGAGTGTCAACATGGGCAGTACGAATATAACCTTGTTATGTGTATTAGAAATAAAACAATACCAATATTTTCATAGAAATATGACAATTGTGAAAATAAGATGCATAAATTTCTACCTTTGTGCACTAAGTCCTTTATCAACGAATGAAGAAAACTAGATGCAAGTGTATTATAAGCATTTAAAGATGTATAAACACATTGACACTTGTGTGAGTTTTAATCACAAGCTAATTAAACCTATGAATGGACATTTTTGGACAGTTAACTTAATCCCTTTGGTACATTATAGGCCAAGCACATTTTTACATTAGAACTATATTTTCTATGCTGCGAACGATGCTCTGTTCATGGATTGTGCAAGGAACTTTTGGATAACCATGGTCTCTCCGGGGATCATTTTGCTTTTTGTCGGAGTATAAGTCAGATACAGAACTTGTTATCGCTCAAAAGTGTCTTCTTACAAGTGTTATTGTACAGTTTCGGAAGGACGAACAACAAATTATCCTCGGCTTCGCCTCGGACAATTATGTTGTTTGTCCTTCCGAAACTGTACAATAACGCTTGTAAGAAGACACTTTTGAACGAAAACTAGTACTGTATCTAATACAAGTATAACAAAACAATTGGTCAAACTTCATTGAATTATTCAAATCTACATGATTTTTACGTTGAAACGCACACATGCTGTGACAGCATACCGGAGCACGTCAGCGTTATTTGATGAACGACGTCAAACTTACGCCACGTTTGTCAATACCTGCGTTAATGTCTTGACTTATGTTCGTTTCTCGATTGTCTAATATGTAGGTATTTTTGGATAAATATCCTGATAATAGTTTCTGCATTTTCAGTTGTTTGTTTAATATCGTGTACGCTGTCCCGCAAGATAAATCTTAGTGTTTTGCTATATCCGCTAGTATACATATACAAAGAAGCAAGTTCTTTTGGTGCCCTCATGTACCAATGCTATTTTGTAAAGATGATTGCTGGTATTTTACTCAGAGAGATTAAGCAGTGGCACAGACGGTGGTCGAACCTGAGACCTATGGTTGCTCCTCGTGCGAATCCTACCTTCAGGCCATCACTCCTCGCTGTACATAAAATTTGATAACATAGACTATCGCTGACTGATAAAAGCACATAGTTTACTAATACGATCCTAGTTCCAAATACAGTGTCTTATTTAAATGAAAGCCATTTGCTCATAGCACATACACATTTTCACACATGCCAATTTTTGTATTTTAAACAATACTTGTCCGGTGCAAAACTTATGATAAGGAAAAAATCCGTTTGAATGTTCCATTCAGAAGAAGGAGGATGCTGTAATGCGAGTGCAGGTAGTGTGTAAATCATACTCACCATAAAATAACAAACTTCCGCACGCCTTTTTATATACATGCATTCCATGGATTGGTTAATTTCATTATGTAAATAAAATACCCGTCCAATTTATGATCGAACACGTGTGCCCATAATCACACGTAACGTGAGAATATCATATTAATCTTCCGACATGTGTAAGGGTGTCGTTCGTTGGCTGGCTCTCCTACTAGTATCTACTTGCGTCCCTGTCCAATCGTCTGGACAGCTACCGGTCATCCACATGGTCTTACAGCTGTCCCCTTTTCCTTCTTTTGTTCCTTCTTTTATTTGCTTCGTCTATTCGCGTTTAACGTCTTTTTTGGAATGTAGGGCTCGTTTTGTTTCAAGGGTGTTATGTGAGCACCTAAATGGAGCATGCACTCATCAAATTCTGTCGAATGGCGTACAATATGGCCTGTCGGGCCAGGGAGTCAGAACGAACATACGCTCATCGGAACATTGTCAAACATAATGAAGGCTTAGCGACAGCGAGATTATATTTACAATCTCACGAAACATTCGGCGTTCTTAAGTTTAAAACGCCTTTTTGTAACTTATATCCCGGCATTGTGACTATAAAAGAACCAAATAAAAAAGATGGTATAAGCAAAACGTTGGGAAATATATATGTATATTGTATACAAAGACACGAACAATTCAGATTCGACATTCATGATTGGACCGATCAGTTTGCTAATTGATACAAGACGTTCTATTGAATCAGTTAAGCCTCCTATGGATCTATTGAATCAGGGTATATACATTTCATCTACTGCATGTTCAGGTTGGGAGACTTTGGATATAATACTAACTTCCGCATGTTTGACAATTACTTTAAATCATTGTCATAATCTGACACTATGGGGTAGATTAAAAATGTTTCAAAGGCGTAAAGTACCAATTATTTTGGTACGGTCGAAAAAGGGGTATTTTTGCAATGAAATACATAGACCAATTCTACGCGGAAATCCGGAAGTTCGTTTTATTGCCATTATCTTACGGAAACCGCCGAAAGAAATGAATTCGGTTGTTCATCAGTAGTAATTCATTATCACCAATTCTGCATCCCGGCGACCGTGTGGTGAAAACTATGCTGCTTATCAACTCACTTTTTAATGAAAAGAAAACACCGAAATTCATTATTAAAATGTGATGTCGTGTTTAGAATCGTACGTCATACGTTCTTGACATAATTAGCTAAACCTGGAAGCTGGTATAGTCACCTAAAGTTACAACAGCAGTTAAAACATTTAAAGTCGATTCAATAAGTAATACTAATGAGGGAACGATCCTATTCGAAAGAATAGCGGGGTTTATCGTTAACTCATGTATACACAGTTAAACCTAGATAAACATAGTTTACCAGACAGACGACTCGATGTTTACAAACCGTTCTAATTAAAAAATTTGAAACGACAAACCTAACTTTCACTTTCAAAGTTAATTCAGTATCATTTACTAAAGTAATTAATATGATGATACTATGATTAAAAGCGATATAATAATCAAATTAAAATATACGTAGGACAATATCATTAAATTTTACTTATGCTTTTTTTTATTTATTCATCACGGTATGAATCGTGTTACACTACTTCTCAGTTCCGTCAGAGAATTGTTCTGTTTTCATATGGCTCTGACGGAACTCAAAACTGATGTAACGCACGGACGGAACTCAAATGTCATGTATCCTGAGTTCCATCAGAGCAGTACGTTAATTTTCAGTTCCGTCAGAGCCATATGACAACAGAACAATTATCTGACGGAACTGAGAAGTAGTGTAACACGATTCATAGGTCGTATTCATGGAAATTCTGGTCGAACAGTAATTGAACTTGCGTTCTATAAAACATCGGTTCGCATATGTTAATTAAACATCTTTTCCTAAGTCAATGCTTACTACAAATATATCCTCTGTAGAACAAGTACCTCTATACAAAGGACGATATTTGCAGCTCACAAATGGTATTTCTCTGCAGAGGTTGCACCACTGTATATGGACATGCATGATCAAATATAGTGTAAACACATTTTTGACTCTATTGGTAATAAAAACAACAATATCAATTAACCACATTACAAAGTTACTTACAGTAAAACTTCGTTATCTCGAGGACTAATCGGGGCAAGCCAAATGATCGAGATAACCCGGGAGTTCGACATAGTGGTGTGATATAAGTATACAACATATATTTAGCTAATTTGCCAGGAATTTGAAATTTGCTCGAAATAAGCCGGGTGCTCGTAATATCGGTGCTCGTCTTAACGAAGTTTTACTGTATTCATAAATGAATTACAAGTAATAAGTATGTATATTTTTTGAAATTGATTGTTTATCAACCTATAGACATGTGATTACTTATTCGGAAGTTTCTGGGCTTTAAAATTGTGTAATAGACGGAATTTACACACTCCCACTGTCGGGGCACATCACCTATCCCCTTTTCAATGGTAATTACGATGGGTATATCCCGGGCGTTTTTGACTCATGAAGTAAAACCGTTAGATTACATCTTTTTTACTATTTTCGGAAGTATTTGACCTCTCTTCTTTTGGTATTCAAATTATTTAACAAGAAAAATGTATAAGAGAAATTCTACAATTATTGTCAGTTTCATACACTAGCCTAGGTATATCTATACAAGAACCGTTCTACCGTAACGGGCATCATTATGCTATTCTATTATGAGGCAATCCATTAACGTAGTCGTGTAACCTTGCTCAATGGTCACAGAAAATCCAAGAACGAATAAAACTTGAGGACAAGACCTGAGGAAAGGGTTTTTTGAATTTTATTTTTCTATATATTATACATAATGTTATTTTGAGGACGAGTTTGTCTTCATGTATACAAAACAGCCTCCAAAATTAAATTTTGTTTCACATCCCACGAGTGAACAATATTTCAGTTATATAGAGATAAATAGACATATCCCAACAAACACGCGACGTCGGTACAACGTTGGATCAACGTTGGATTCGGGTCGCGACGTCGGAGACCGTAAAACATCGATGTCTAACCAACGTCAGGGTTCAACGTTGTTACAACGTCTGATTGTTGTCGGAAACGAGTAAGACGCAATAACAATATATAATTATTAAACAAGCTGACAAAATTATATGTTGGAAATACCATTAAAGTAATGGCTAAAAAGGTAATATATCGGGTTTTATTTACTTTTTTAAAATGTGCATGCAATATAGCTCGTGATTATACAAGCATAATACACAAATCAAGTGCATTTACCCGTATACTAGTGCCGTCCCCACCCATCACTTTTTTTGAACAGGTTCGAATCAGTTTTTATTAATAAATAATACTGTGATGTGAAATCCATTATGTTTTTATTTTCATTAAAAAGAAATCCACATTTAGGCTCTGATGCCAGTCTTCAGTAATTGAATGATGACTGACTATTTGAGCATCTGCTTAAAATTGAGTCAGAATAACATTGGATTTTGGTTGGATAATGGTTGGATTTTGGTTGGATAATGGTTGGATAATGGTTGGATAATGGTTGGATAATGGTTGGATAAAGGTTGGATTTTGGTTGGATAATGGTTGGAAAAACGATTGATTTGGTACAGAAAGCGTTGGATTATGGTACACAGACCTAGATAAACATGTTTTAGTGAAGTAGTATAATTATATTAATAAATTTGAATTATACTAATAGTAGTCACGTGACAACACAATTATCTTAACAATTATCTTTGACAAGTGAAACTGACGGATGCTTAAGATTAACATTGTATATTAACAAGTATGCAGAGCAGACGACACAATTATGATATACATTTACATTCCATTTAAGGGCAAATTCTTTACATATGTACAAAAATGGATTGTCTTTGCCGTGACAATCTACTATTAAAATAATTATTACCAAAATGTATGGTTAATTATCATAAGACTAAAGATTCTGACCCCAAAACCCACGAATGTATGACGTCACGAATTTGAGCACAGACGGCACTTAAATGTACGGGGTGTGACTCGGAACGTGTTACATTCGTCATTCACACAAATCTTTAGTGAGCCATTCGTTCAGCCAATTTGTGGGTTGGTTATAACACGGTACAACAAGCCTTCGACCTTTTTCCGTAAACTAAAATCTAGCTTAGTCAATAAATAACATCTATCATGTAAAATCATTAATTTTCGCGGGGTTAAGGTGTCGTTGATTGCAAGGTTAAATTCAACTACGATAGCTATTGTGATCGATAAATCAAACTCACTAATTGAATATCAAGTGTTTTCCATCCCCATGTTTTGTTATCCATGAAATAAAACTCTAAACGAAAATGAAGTCTATCAAAATTCACGAAATTCACTCCAGGCGCGAAATTATGTTAGTATATAATAGTTTACAGTATACGTATTTCATAATCTGACCCAGGACTGGTGTAAACCTTTATTTTTTAAATATTTCAAATATTGCTGTGTAATACTAATAACGTTACGTTATTAATGTATAACCTGTTTTAAGAGACCGGTAAGGAAAACTGTCAAACCTGTATTAATGGTCACACAAACTAGGGACGTATACTACTGACGTTCCATTCTGATCATCCCGGTTTACTCCAATGGAAAGTACTTCACCGGAGACAAACGGAAATGGCCGAGCTTTTACGATTGCTGACGTTTCTGTCCGAATTAAGCAATCACCTGTCACTATTTTGGAATATATGAGGTCTCGTCCTGTTTTATACTGAACCCACCTGTGTTTAAACAAATATCAGTTTTAAGTTGCTACATTGACGTATCTCGTTGGGACTTAAGACCGTGATGTAGCCAATAATATATACATACACCCAAAGCCTCGCAACATGACAGAAGCACCTAGTCACCCTCGCAGGAGTCAGACATAGACCGAACCATCCATATCCCAAAAAAATGAGAAGACATGTTATTGTGGGTATTTGACTGTTTTGGTTCATTTTATTACAATAAACGCAACTTTTTATTATTTAATGCGTTTCTTTATCCTCGCCACCGGATAATCCATATGGGCGAGGCCCCCAGAAGAGTTTAAGTACTTTTTGCATGATACAGAAGATGCCCCAATTCCAAAGGCATCCCTGGTTCTTTTACAATAGTAATTTTAGTTGGCCAGCCCGGGATCCGAACCCACAACCCCGAGATCAGTAGTGACTACTAGTCTCGTGCTCTACCGACTGAGCTAAGTTGACTAAAAACATTATGCGCGGTATTTAATATATAAAAACTGTATGTGACTTTTAGGGCGGGGTTTTGTTCGATTCGGGTAACATCCTGAATACGTTAGACTGTATCTAATTTAGGATTAAAGTGGCTCTCCCATGCCTCCTGTAAGTTGAAAGTGATCCTTAGTATTCATAAACATGCACATTTTCTGATTTTGTAATAATACACATGCATATTTTACAGTAAACACGCCTGCAAAAGTGCATGTCCAATCAAACGATCCTTTAAGACTTAATTTTATTGCCCAATAGTGACAATAGCGATAATAAATTGATAATATCAATTAAGTCGAAGTGCTTGAGTGGACATTTCAACAGTGTATGCTCAAATACCGGAAGCATTCTATTTTTAGACCATCGATCTAATCCAGCGAACGGGGGAAACTTAGTATACAGCAAAGGCTGTTCCGGGTTGTATTTTTAAATCGCGGGTTTTTACGTTAATATGGAGACGAGTAATATAAATAGGTCGCGAAAATTAATGGACGTTACTACTAACTTTTCCAACACCGCGATAACAGTTACTGAAAAGAAAATCAAGAGATTAAAGCATTTATACATTGTGACAATACTTTGTAATATAACCAGTTATAATAACGATATATCAATTTCACCGACGTTCGGAACTTAGCAATTTAACTGTAAGTTTTTCTTTATATTTCTTTATATCTAAGTATTGGAACCTAGTTGTACTTTGTCTTGATACTTTAATATGAAATTAACTCGAAGTTCATATTTTGAATTTGCTAAGCAAAACTGTACTCATTATAAATTGATATTATATTTTGCTACAATTTGCAACGAACAATAGTGAAATAGAAAAGTGCGCAATTTGTTGTTTTTAAGATAATGCGAACTTTGATAAACTTCCAAATATGTGGATATATATTTTATTAAACAGAAACCGAAAATTAAATTAGTTGTATTACAATAATAATTAGACCTGTCCGACTCACGCGCTTTTTTGTAAAGCTCCCGATTGCGCCTTCGACGTTTAAAAAAAAACAATCTAAACGCCTGTGAAAATAAAACGTTTTTAAAAATGTTCCTGAAATACTAGATTCATATGATACGATTAAATCGGGAAACTGGTGATTGTATCTAATGTATGTTTCTTTATTTCTTCAGATGGCACAATTAGCGATCACGAAGGTACTAGCAATTTGTCTAGCAGTATGTTTGGCCCTTGGTGCTGCTGGTCCCATCAAGAAACGATCAACATCTGGCGATAGCGCAGTATTCGAAATGGAAACGGGACAATACGATGAAATGGACTGGTCTAAAAACCAAACTGCCGTAGAATTAGTCGAGGAAACTAAACCACTTAAAGGCAATTGTCCATCAGCAATATCAACAGACCCTAATGATGGACTTCATAAGCGTTCAAGTTGCCCATGGACATACGAACTTGACTATAACTCCACCCGCTACCCAGCTTCAATACTCATTGCAAAACCCCGATGTCAATATTGCATTAAAGACGGTGCAACCGAAGAAGATAAAAGATACGAATGTGCTCCTATCAACCATGACGTACCTATCCTCGTAAGGGATATTGACGCGGTAAATGGCAAGTACAACTGGACACCATCCATAAAACGAGTCGCTATCGGTTTTACTTGTTCCGGACGTAAAATTGGGGCCGTGGCTACTCCTGCTCCACCTGCTGTCCCGACTGCTGAATCTGCTGACGCACCAACTACGACAGAAGACTATGCGTATTACTATGCTTAAAGAACAGAACTTACCAACTGAAAACAGAAGAAGTGAAGACGGGGACTGAAGGTGATAAGTTTTATTCATAAAAAAGACCAACTAACACATAAATCGGTTTCCCGTTTTTGGTATCCGATCGTAAAATATGTGCTGTTTGTATTGAAAAGTATCCACCCTACTTCAGTATTAATTTTGCGTACTTCATATTTGTATGGTTACGATTTGTGATTATTGCTATGTTTGCGATATTGTATTAAGATGCCACCTTTGCTGGTTCCACAATGACTTACAGGGTCTTTCATTTACTTACTAGTGTATCAAACTAGTGCATAATATTCCTGACATCGCACAATTTTACACTGTTTACATGTTTAACAAAACCGTACTAATAAATCGTTGACAATCGTTGCAATAATAACCTCTTAATCGATTTACGATTTACACGTAAATTAATTTTCCATTTGCATATTTCTCTACATTTACGATGATTCAAGTTTTCGTTTCGACCCTTTTCGTGCGTAGAGATTGCTGTGTACATTTATGGTATTTTTTTTTGGAAATGACGATATTTAAATATTTTAAAGAGCTTTTACACCATTTTACGATTTACACGTAAATTAGTTTTTAATTAGCATATTTCTCTATCGTTACGATAATACAGTATAAGCTTTCGTTTCGACCCTTTTCGTGCGTAGAGAAGTATTTGTACATTATTTATCTTCGTTTTTTTTGTTGTAAATTTTGGTATTTTATTAATTTTATCAGCAAATCCAGTTGTCAGTTTTCTCCACATATTAGTCGTAAAGGCGTTGTATTACACCATGTACATTCGTGTTTTGTTTGTACATGTACACCTTTTCAAATTCTCAAATCGATATTTCGATTTTGCGTGTCACTATTTTTATCTGTCTATTTATTTTTATCATATTTTTTTTATAAACCAACCAGGCATTTATATTATTTATAAAATCCAATTTGTTGTGAATATATTTATTATTGTTTACCTTTTTGATAAATATTTTCCTTGTTTTAAGAATACATAATTACGCATTGTTTTGTACAGTTATACATGTATTTATTTCCATACATTGCGTGAGAGAACGCGCTGATGCTATTGGTTGTTGAAAGATATACCATCACAAATCAAACTTGTTTAATACATTTGCATCTTTTCAAATTGCATAAACCAACCAAGAATAACATTTTGTTTCGGATTGACTAAATACGTTTGTGTCACGTTTTGATTGTATCAGGAAAAGATTATCCAGTTATAAAATAACATTTTGTTTCGGGATGCTGGATAAAATTGTAAAATTTGACAGAAAATATATATCCGTGTTGGTATTGTTAAAGTCATACATTTCTAACATAAAAACTAGATCTAGTTAGATCTAGTTATTTGTTGTGGTTTGTACCGATTTTGTGATATTGTTAAACTTGCTTTGTAATGTTAAGTGTGTGAAAATGTTCTTCTTTGTATTATTTTTTAAATCCCGAACACATAGTTGTGTTGTATGCGTGGTATGTTAGTGTGGACATTTTTGAAAAATTGCGTTATTTATTGCAAAATTGTGAATGTATACCATAAAATCATTTAAATTTATCAACATTTTACTTCATTTCATTGGTTTAATTGCATACAATACATCAACTGTTTAGGCTTACTTTCCCAAAAATGCAGAGTTTTCTGATGAAAAAAAAACTGCATTTAAATAGAATCATTATTTTCATCGATAAAATTAATGCTCGCGAAATTGTATGATTTTAGGGTATACTATGGTTGACTGTTATTTATTGTATGAGTGTTCGCTGACTGAGAAAATGTACAAATGTATATATTATTATTTATTTTAAAATGCCAAAAAAAACACAATCACTTTTCTATATGTTTGTTGTATGCAATTTTGCATTGTTTTTATATTTTACAAATGATTTTATAATTGCAATATTTTTTATCCTTTTTTGGGATTGTGCAATATTTATATATATCTGTCTTTTTATATGTTTGTTTGCTTATTTATATATATTTATTTTTTGAATAAAATACACTTTAAAAACTACAATTGTACTCTGTTGTATTTAAAAAAGGAAAACTAAACATATCCGCCTTTCCCTATGGTAGGGGTGGTGATCCAATTGACTGGTGCATAACACAGATATCATAGGAAGGAAGGAATGAATAAAGGAGGAAGGAAGACGGAGCAACATATCTATAGTGAAATACACTTCTTCACTTCTTATAAATTGATGAACATAATAGTCTTTATATGTAAACTAATCATATGCCGTGACAAGCATCTGACACAAAGTACGCCCTTCCTAAGTCACAGGAGTAGACAGGTATCCCCTACCAACTCACACTCTACAACCTTCGTATTATGGTTTTGCACAAACTTCACTAGATTTTTGTTATATAGCAATGTTCGGAACAAAAGCTATTTTTGTAACATTGTTATTTGTTGTGAAATGTTCTATTAATATGGAAAAGTTGTATAAAATGCGTTGGTCGGGGATATCTTGGCAGTATTGGCGACTAACAGGGATGCGTTTGCTACTTGGTACGGTCAGCTTTAGACATTAAAAAAATATAATAATAATAACGACTTTATTTATTGTGGATTACATATTTGACAGTTAATATCAATTTTCAATAAGGTCCACTAAAAATAAATGCACTCCGAATATAGCGTTGACAGGTAAAGCTATAAGCCTTTGACAGGTCGAGTGACTGTTGATTTAGTCACAAATCTATTCTATGGCAGATTTGGAATACAACACTATATCACTTTATTTCATTAACACAACTTGCTCACAGTTGTATATAGGATCGGACAATACTGACGTAAGATGATCTTCCGGATTCATTACGGAAAGCCCCGGAAAGTTACGATAATGACTGAAGTTTTGTAGGAATTATTATTGAACAAACGAACACTCAATAGAAGAATCTATATAATAAAATGTCATATGACATGTACATGAAATTTCCCTTTTTCTACCGTAACAAAATCGTATGTCTATAGTATGTAACATGATAGTGCAATAAAATAGTTAACAAAGGTTTTGTTAATTCTAAATGTAGCTACCTTCGCGATTCGAAAATGATTTTAAATTTCCCTGTCTCTTTTACAGTCGTGTGACGATTTATTAACCCTGTGACGTAAAGTTGACCCTTTAATTTACCCAATCAGTGGATAACTAATCTCACACGAAGCCTAGTCATTTACTTCCGTAAATACTTTAAATGCAATGTAGTATATCCAAACTATGTGGTATATAACAGTATCACTAGCGAAGCCATTCACATACATGTACAAATACTTCCTGGTTGTAGAGTATTTAAGATCGTGTGTTAATCCAAATGTAGATCATTATTATTACTTATATGAATGTCAAATTGTATTAATAGAAACGTACTTTATTATACGAGCATATTTGTTTTAAAATTTAAATACAACAGATTTCAATTGCATTAACAGATCCGAACGATTAACTTTGTATGTTTATGCAAATTGATTCAGTGGGTTGTACTAAATTTATATATGTTTGAGTTGATAGTCAAATTGCTGTCGCAGCTCTGTTGTTCGTGTTGTTGTCGCTGTTGTTGTCGTTGCTGTTTTTGTTGTCGCTGTTGCTGCTACTGTTGTCACTGTTGCTGCTACTGTTGTTGCTGTTGTTACTGTTGTTGTCGCTGTTGCTGTTGTCGCTGTTGATGCTGTCGCTGTTTCTGCTATTGTCGCTGTTGCTGCTGTCACTGTTGCTGTTGTAGCTGTTGTTGCTGCTGATGTTTATGGCGGTGACAAATTAATCATTATTTCCTTCTTAGTGAGAATGCACCAGTCAATTTAAAACCGGCCCACCCTTTTACCCCGGGGAAGTGCGGGGATTTTTTTACTTTTGTTTAACCGGATACCCCCCCCCCCCATCGGGCACGCAGAAGGTAAAAGATGCGCCCATTGTCAATCCATATCCGACCATGGACAATGACAGAATACTCATTAAACTCATAAACTGTATAGCTTGGCTATTTTGACCTGACCCTGACCTTTATGCATGAGTATATTGCAAGGTTCTTGCTTTGAATATATCAATTTCCGCAAGCGAATCGTGCAATATCGGTATTTCAAATTTGTGTTTGTATTACATCTCGAACGTCTTCGTGATACTACTCGATTATGAAAACATACAGTCGGTGTTGTAAACGTAGGCAATGTATCAACTGTTAAATTATGCTAATCAAAAGGTCAGGCTCGTGTCAAATTGGCCAAGCTATAATTCCGTTGTATGAACTCCATTGCTTAGCTCAGTGTATTATGGTTGTTGCGTGGTAAGGAAGATATCTAGTGCCAGCGTCATATTTGAGGAAAGTCTGAAATTCATATACCGATGTTACAAACTGTATACTTTGTTTCAGAAATAATGCTCAATACGGCAATGTATGTAAATGTTGATTTTGCATTTACGCATTAAATTTAATGAATTAACTATAATATTGTTTCTTATGTGCTTTAATAACATCATAACTGCGTCAAATCCGGCTCGGCTAAACGTATTAAGCCCGCATAAAATTTATATAAATATATTTAATATAAATATTGTATTAGCGTTTCATTATACACCTACATAGATCTACTACGATTAAAGTAGACGCAACTATTTTTATATGAAGTCAAGTTAATTATAGTAAAACATCCCTTTTACCACAATTGTCTACGTCACACGCAACTAAACATAGAACGCATCAAAAGATTATAAATTAATAATTTACAATGCAGCTTAGTTTTCAATAATACCCGTTTGGTTTTCAATTATCATAAAACTATGCCAGTATTGTGCAAAATTACATTTATGGAGCAGATATATGTCACCAGGACACGTTCCCACGTATGCAATACTTATCACGACCGTCGTATGAATTATATTTGTTATTCTTCCCATATGTGAATGTCTACAAAAGCATACCGGTAAAGGCCTGTGCTATTCAAAATCTGACTTATGTGCACGGAATATAAGTATGTAGGCGTATGAGGACAAAGAGGGTGGACCTCTTTGATGAGGGGTTTGTCTATGTTTTAAACTTTTCTCACGAAAGGTGTTGAAATAACTTACTTTCGTTACTACGGTAGGCTACACAATTTCGTAAACGTAGGCTACTCCGATTGAAAACAAGGAGTAGTTAAAAACCAAAGAGTTTGTATCTCTTTGTTTAAAACATTAGTGACCTTTCTCGAAATATGAACATTTGATATTTTCAGTGTGTAGAATCACGTGATCAAATGAATAACGTTTACACTCAAAACTATTGCAATTTCGTCTGCTAACGCTGAGGGTTTTTTCTTGATTATAACGATCGTCTATGGTAATATTATATAGCCAAAAGTACATCCCGTATATGTAAGAATATCCGACAAGTGTCGATTTCGTTAACTGTTTTTTTTTTTTTGGTAAATGCTCGACCAAATGCAGTTTTCAACCGAGTGTTGGTCGAGCATCAATTAACAACAGCAAAAGATAGAGCAAAATTGGTAATTGTTTTGTGTTCCTACATAAATGAGATGTTCTTAAGCTGTATAATATATTCAATTATTTATATAAAATGCACTATCGCTATAATAAAGAAAAAACTCACCGTTAGCGGACGTAATCGCAAATGTTTTGAGTGCGAACGTTATTCATTTCAAATAATTTGATCACGTGAATCTAAGCACTGATTTTGATACTAGGTTATTTGTTTAAAAAACATTTTTTTAAAACGCAATACCTCTGCTAGGAACCGATAAACTTAAACAAATACCATATTAATGAAATCACCTGTTGCAATTACGTATCTTAGTAAAGAGCCTGCCTAACAAACTATTGATAATTCATATGATTATGGACAAATGTAACTATGATTATGCATGCACGGTATTTATATAACCAGTCTTTACTAGCCATGGATATGCGTGCTAAATCAAATGTGATGGCTTAAAAAGGGTGGGTATTTTTAAAAATATATGTTAGCTAATCAACTAACGATACACTAGATTTCATATTTTTGGCTTTTTTAGTTGTTTAGTTGGAGAAATTATTAACACATGACGTTCATATCTTAATCTAATAGAGCGCGTTTTAAGACATTATTTATTGAGGATAGGCTTACTTGATTAAAGGGAGCCGACTCGTACAGGCTGTACAATTTTTAAAATACGCATTATCTCCCTTATAGAAGATAAATTATTCCGGGTGACGGACTTTATCGCAGTCTTAAACCGAACTTTATCCTATTCTTTGCTGGTTCCCAATATCGCCGGTTTATGCGTTGTTAATACTTTAAGAAGGTAAACAGTGGAATCATAATATTGACACGAAACTCGACAGGTTTTGTTTTGACAGTTTGCGATGGTATTTCATGTTATATCTTGTTATTTTGTTAGTTTAGCCTTTGTAGATGTTGTGTCCTTAGTTTGGGGGATAATTTAGCGTAGACGAATGGTTGTAGACTCACCGATTTTCCGTATTTAGACTGCAAATAACTTTCGATATTGTCTGCCAAATCACATTTCATTTTCATCACATCAGTCGAAAATCTCGATAGGCTAGCGATCTGGTTGGTTTGTATGTTTTAAACTCTTAGTTAAACTTTTATCATAAATTGTAAAGTGGCACAGTAGTAGCATAGATAAGAGTTCATAACCCTTTCTTTCTTCCATGGCATGTGATTTGCAGGGCAACTCTGGGGGGAGGGGGGGGGGGGGGGGTATTCCTCTCGGGCATTATCGCAAATTTTGTAGAGACAGAGGTGAGATACAAGGAATACGGGTGCGATAACCTAGCTCAGTTTGAATAGATTCCTTGTTTCTTTAATATGCCCGGTATTAAGCACCATTACACGCGATACTACCTCTGGGTTTCCTAGTCCTACGTCCTAGACGAGGGGCTGTCTGCTAGGAGATTTTTTATAATTTCTGACTTTCATCTTCTCAAGAGACGAGTAGTCTCTAAGTCGAGATTGTTTGACTAGGTTTCCTACCAGGATCATCTCTAGTTGGGTGGGAAACACTAAATAGCATTTCTGAAATGACCAAGTGTCCCGGCCGAGAATCGAACCTGGTACCTCTTGATCAGGAGTCAAGCGTCTTACCATTCGACCAGCATGCCACCCTGTTGACAATGGATCGAGAGGTCCCTGGTCCGATAACAGAAGCGCCAGTAAATTAACTGAATTTATGCATTGATCAGTCTTTTGCAACTTGTATCCACAGCCCTCAGGGATTTTTACTTTTGGGTCGTGAAAATCTCCACTATTCCCCTGCCCTATGTTAGACAGCTGATGATGAAAATCACTAGTATTTAACAGTGCTACAGCTAGGATTCAAAAATAGAGGGGAGCTCCTGTTGAAAAGGGCACTTCTTTGCGCGCGGTCACTTTTTACAGGGGCGTTTTTGTATGCGCGCATGTTTTCTCGCACATAGGTTCTTTTTTGCATGCTGCAAGCATTTCAGTTTAATCAATTCAGGCTTTGTATACTGTGCCAGTGGTGCACCATATATAAAGTAATGGAATATCCTTGCAAATCAGAAACACCTGTCCATTCAGGCCACAATATACTGGTGTCACATTATCCTCGGCCTCATGTCGGCCTCATACATGTAGCAGTGCTCCAGCCAGGATTTGAAAAGGGCAGGGTGCAAGTTGTAAAAAGGGCACCTTAGGGGAGGGTGCGGGAGGGGTGTCACTTGTGTGTATCAGTTTCCCCCTGGCTGGTGTAAGTACAATTGAAAAAAAATTAGATCTTTTCTTTTTGTGACTTAAGTCTTGTAATATGTGTATCATTTACTTGCAGGTTCCAGACAGTGTGTCAGCTGCTGTGACTTTCAATGGAGCCATATGATCTGAAAGTTCACCAATTAACTTTCAATGAAGATCAACTTCAGGTAAACTCATACATGTAATTGTTAATTAAAAAAAATCCTTTGAGTCTATTTTGATCATGAGTATATTTCCTTCATTTATACCTGTCAAAAACTTCGGCATATAAAATTTATACATATGAATTTAAGTTTTGTTTTTGAGCATAGCACAAGCCATAGTGACATATTATGACATAATATTTCGATTTTTTTGTGCAACCAATTTTTGTTGTTTCTTACTGTAAAGTTTAAAGTAAGGTACAATCTTGTATCAAAGGGACAACATTACCTTTTCAAATTAAAGCAAATCAAAATTACTTAGCAGTGTATGATTACTTTTGGTTTGACAAGTCTTACAAGAGTAAGTCTGAAGAAGCATTTATAATAATAATAAGTCCTAACTAAAGTTTTTACCTCTTTTTTGCATCAAGTTTAACTGTTGCTAGTATGACTATCATGTAATTGTTATTCAAAAACGGTGATTCCCAGTATAGGTGTTAGATGAATTGTTTGTGTCAAAAACACCGTTGGGGTTTCATTACATACATGCCTGATCTCCTGCATCATGCAGGATTCTCCTGCATTTGAAACTCGAGTCCTGCATGATTTTGGGCAAATTGATCAAATCGCCTGCATTTCTTGGAATACTGGAACATTGATATTTTTGATTGGCATGATGAAAATGATAACAAATAATAATTTAAATAGCTTTATGAAGCTCGCATTATAATGTAAAATATTAAAGTGAAAACTTCATATTAACTTTTTATTAAAAGGAGCAGGTACTATAAGGGGTGTTTTTGGCCCAATGCACGATTTTAATGAAATTTCTGTAAATGAAAGATATATACCCTCCTGTAAACGATTTTGGTATTTTAAATATTTTCTGTTCACTTTATGTTGCCATAGCAACCGTTTTTTCTAATTTCTCAAATATGTGTGTTTTCTGTGTTTTTCTTCTAATTTGAACGAAAAAGTGATCATTGGAAGTCATGTACTTGAATATCACGATTTCTACATATTAATTTTAAAAAAGTTAGTTTTTGTTTCCATGGCAACATTTTTTACTTTTGCTAAATATGCAATAATTTGTGTTTCCATCTATTTTTTTCTGAAGTATTATTCAATATATGACATATACCATTTGTGTGTAATATATTTGAACTGTTATTACCATTTTCTGTGCTTCTGTTGCCATAGCAACCATTAACACAAATTAATAAATATGCAAAAATATACGATTTACATTGAAATTTCATTTATTATTCATACGCTTTTATTTTATATTTTGTTATTTTATCCCCAAAATATTCCACTTTAAAGTATACTGAAACATTTGAGTTTGGCTTAAATAAACTGTAAGTTACCATGCATCTTTTTCATTGAATGCATTGTAACATTATTACGAACATTACAGTGTGTCGATTCCAAAAAATCCATTTTATTTAATATTTTGTTAATTTTACCCCAAAATACACCTTGTTTGAAGAAAGATCTGAATCAGGAATTTATCTAACTTAGACTTTGGGTTACTATGCATCCACAACGGGTATTCATTATCACATAAAATATCAAATGACATTGCAGGGTACCGATTCCAAAAAATCACACTTTATTTCTTATTTTGTGGTTTTTACCCCAAAATAAAACTCATTTGCATACAAATCTGACACTAGAATTTGTATAACTTAGGCTTTGGGTTACTATGCACCCAACACAGCACTTAATTTTCAAAAATAATGATTTATGACATTGTAGTCTACCGATTCCGAAAATTCACACTTTTATTTCAAATTTTGTTAATTTTACCCCAAAATATACCTTGTTTGCAGAAAGATTTGAATCTGGAATTTGTTAAACTTAGACTTAGGGTTACAATGCGACAACCAAAGCAATTAATTTTCAAATAAAGGGATTTATGACATTGCAGTGAACAGATTCCAAAAAATCACACTTTTATTTCATAATTTGTCACTTTTATCCCAAAAAAGCGTTTCTTTTGCTAAAGCCCCGTACACAATGCTGTAATATATAAAACTAGACGTTTATTTGCATATACCATAGTGATTTATTTTCAAATAACTTGACTAATGACTTTGTAGTATACCGATTCCAAAAATTCACACTTTTATTTCATATTTTGTCACTTTTATCCCAAAATAGCGTTTCTTTTGCTAAAGCCCCGTACACAATGCTGTAATATATAAAACTAGACGTTTATTTGCATATACCATAGTGATTTATTTTCAAATAACTTAACTAATGACTTTGTAGTATACCGATTCCAAAAATTCACACTCTCATTTAATATTTTCTTATTTTTACTAATTTTTAAAAATTAGATATCAGCACAGGCGTGTACCAACTCTATATTTTGTGTATTCATAAATAATATGATTTTCAACAATTGTACAAAATTTGGTCTTGGTACACGCCTGTGCTCGTATTGCAATTTGTCATTTAATGACCATATTTAGACAAAAATTGTCTATTTTGGCCATTTTAGGGGTCAAATGAGACCCCTTATGACATCATCCAGCTCATATAAATTTGTGTAAACATGATAAACTGACAGTCAAGATATGGGGTTATCGTTTTCTGTAAAGAAAACTTTCTTAACATAGATTTTATCTTTTCCAAAATATTTGGGCCAAAACCACCCCTTATAGTACCTGCTCCTTTATTTAAGTTTTAAGCTTGTGCAAGAAAAATCTCATGCATTGCATTGGAATCTCCTGCATTTTCATCACCAATCTCCTGCATAGGCTTCAGGAAAATATGGCATGTATGTCATTATTAAATTATAAAGACATTATTATTTTTTGATTGTAGGATGGAAGTTTAGACTCGTTCAGTAATGTGGTTCATTACGACTCAGCATTGTTAGATCAGAGTACAGGAAAGAAACCAAGCAGTCAGCAAGTCTCCAATTCTGTACAATTTGCATGTACGTAGATCACAACATACTGACCACAGCCATGTATCATAATCATTACCCAGGGATTCCATATGACTCTGGAGTAGAGGTTTTGGCTCTTAGAATTTTCTAAAAGCCTCGTTTTGACCCTCAAGAGTTTGGTTTGGAGTATCATTTTCGTTTCAAGTAATAGTTATTTAGCCTATAAAATGATTGTATTTACTATTAAGTAAGAAGTATCAAAACGGCCCTTCAATTTCAGAATCAAGTGGAACCCCTTCATTACCCGGATCCCCCTTTGCCAATTATGTGCTATGCCAGAATATACTGTATGTGCAAGGGTCATTCAATATATTTGTTTACAATTTGATTATTATTGTGTTTAAATATTAAAATCAATAATAATTTCATTTCTAACATTGGATACAAAAATTATCAACCCAGTCTATGAAATCAATATATTTAACGACCCTCAAACTTCAATTTGAATACAAGTATGTTTATTTCTAGGTAATGAAAATATATCATGGCTATTTATCAGTTAATTAATTAATGGGGTGAAATTTGAAAATGATGAAAAATCATCAAAATGGCAGCATCTATTAGCCATTTACATGACACTGCATACAAATAATAACAATATAAATGGCAGTATTAAATTGTGAACATATTATTGGAAAGCATGTTGCATGGTTATAGGTTACACAATATGGGACCATATTTATCACCAGCATCATTCTGGTCTCAGACTATATCTATTATTTGTTGTTGTCTTGGAATTAGTTGCACCACTATCACATCACTGATGCATAAGGATACCTCATTGACTGTACAGAAAAAATATCAATCCATTACTGTAGAACTCCAATGCTTTAAACTGCCTTCCAACTGGTAAAATATTTTGAGCCGGCATTTTGTATTCTATATTATGAAAAATACATTGTAACCATTCAAGGTTTCAACACTGTTTAAGGCAAAACTGTTTACGGCATCGTAGTTCTACTGTAGTCAGTCATAGAATTTGTGTTTGTAGTATCACTGCATAATTATATAAGAAAAGTTAATTATGTAGTTTTTGTCAATCTAAAAGGTATTTTGTTTATTTATTTCATGCTTATCGATGGTTTACGGCGGAATAACGGTGGATTATTCCCCGATAATTTCACAGTTCATAATTTCACGCAAACAGACTATTTTTTTAAACAAATTTCCCCGCCACCAAAAATAAAATAATAAGCATTTTCACTTGCTCTCTTAATCTTTAACAAATAACAGAACATTATATGTACATAAATGTAAAACAAATGGACAAAATTGAAGCCATTATGCAAAAGAACTGTTTGATTGTTACTCGACGCGTGCATGTCGGGAAAACGACATCACGCAAAACATTTGAGGCATATACAGTGGAACTCACTTATAGCGAACTCGCTTATAACGAAAACTCGGTTATAACGTAAGGAAATAAAATCCCCGACTTCGTCCCTTCTTTATTTCGATGTAATACCACTCGCTTATAACGTAATCGGAAATAATGAAAAATCGGTTATAACATAATGATTTTTAGGTCCCAATGTAACATTTTGTGTGCAATACTGCTCGCTTATAACAAAGGCGATAATTGCATGAAAAAAATTGTGAAAACAGTCTTAAGAGGTGTTATAAGTAGTTGCGCCTCGGGCTTTTATCAGTGCAAATTAACTGACATATTACCAATAATTATATAATTATACACCTAAACTTCGTTGACTAACAAGATTATTTACTTTTCTAAATGGTTTATTTCGAAAAACTATAAAACGAAATATTAGAAAACGATATATTAGGATGAAATACGTGGGGCCATCATCAACCAAGTCGCAATCGCCATCGTTACTTACTACATGTAAATTGTATTAATGGTTTAACGGCTAGTGCTTAGAACTTGCTAATTAATGGCCTTAATATAAGAATATCCTGTCAAACTGCTCAGACAATGCCTTACTTCGCACAGAATAAGGATTGATATATTCCAAGTAAGATATAGAATAGAACTCATTCATTAAATTTTTTTATCAGTTAATAGTATCAAATAACTGATTGGCATCGTCTATGCTGTTTCTTTAAACATTCCGAAGCAGTATGTACATGCTGTACTTATAAATGACAAACACAATGATTTTAATATACAATGTATAACGAAATACGTTATATCCAATCTCACATAACGAAATTTCGTTGTACTGATATAGCGAAAATCGGATATAGCGAAAGGAATTGCTAGGTCCCCAGGATTTCGTTATAACCGAGTTCCACTGTAGTGGATTGTTTTCATCATTTAAGCTATTTGAAGCATGAAATAAATAGAATATTAGTATTTTACCGTGTATGATCGTTTGATAATTCACCTCATGAGCAGCTGACTTATATTTTCACTTGTGGCTACGCCACTCATGAAAATATTACATCAGCTGCTCACTCGGTGAATTATCAGCCAATCATACACGGAAAAATACAAATATCCTCTATATAATGCACATGCATGCTAGGGTGAAGTTTTATCACTTTGACACTTTTATGTCTTAGTATTATTAATAATAAAAATGGAAATGTATCATCAATGAAAATTAAAAATGGCTATAAAATCGAGTATGGTCAAAAAATGTTTTCAAAAATTATTTATAGCTTGTAATACATGTATATAGTGATGTTTGATTACATATGGAGGTGTTACCTTAAGATAAAACATAATTCACATACTGTTACTGGACTGCGTTTAAATTATAGTTGGTTGGAAATTATTGGAATTTAATTAATCTATGAAGTTTGTCCCCAATCTATAAGTTACTTTTTGGCACTGGACTGGTATTCACAAATCATCTTACTGCTAAACTTTATTGTATCCGCTAAACAAGAAAATCAAGATGATAATTTTGGACATTGTTTTCTAGCTCTAAACAAAAAGCCATGCTTGTTTAATTACTAAGAAAGCATTCCTATGCATGCGCTATGCTTAAAATTTTGGAAACTATGCTATGATACACTAAAGAAAATTTTAAGATTTTTTCAATTTTTCCTTAAGATGCTTTGTGAATACCAGCCCTGATATATATATTCTACATATCATTTATTCCTTCTCGCTTTTTATGTTGTATTTTTTGCATGTTTTTGTTTTGGTGTAGGGTTAAGCACAAAGCCAGCACCTATTGCTAGAGATCCACACATCCTGCCTACCCCTTTCCAAAACAAGGCATCTACCCAGGTTACTAAAGCCCGTAGTACCACACCCATTGTATCAGCAACAGAGAAAAAGGCGGGAGATTTTGCCAGTGAATTTAACCAACTGATAAAAGACGTTTATTCTGAGAAAGTTATACCTTTTAATCCACTAGAGGAGAAAACGTATATTCCTGATTGGATACTTCTTCAGGATTCAGGTGATTTTATAGGCTGCCTTTACCCCTAAAGGTCATGTTAGGAGTCTTTTTATACGCCCCCACCCCTCTTTGGGGTATAAGGCTTTGCACATGTCAGTTGGTTCGTGGGTCGGTTTGTGGGTAGACCAAATGGTTGCAGTTCAATAACTCACAAATCCTTCACCCTAGGATCTTCAAACTTTACATAGAGATTGGTCAGCAACAGTAGATGACCCCTATTGATTTTGAGGTCAGTAGGTCACTGTAACCTTAACCATTTCTGACTATTGGGCTGCCGAGGGGCATGCATGTTTTTCAAACATCTTTGGTTAAAGCATTTATTTCTATGATTTATTGACATTTATCAATCTTGTATTAACTATTTATATCAATATTATTTTATGTAACATTTTTTGCACCACGGCATGTACAGGTATTGTCTTGTTGATTGTATTGAAAACTAAAAAGATGCAATTTTGATTTTGTTGCACTTTTCTTTTGGTGAAAATATACTTAATTACTGGGTAATTGTGTATTATAAAGTGTATGGTTTCCATGGTGATGGTATCCACTTTTGTTGAGGGGAAAATTTCTCTATAAATAAAAAGATAAATATGGAATCAAATAGTTAACCTTTATTATTGGCATCTTTATAAAGTGGTTTTGTTTTGCAGTTTTAGGGCACAGTATATTTATTTGCTTTTATGGTTGCATAGTTCTTGGGTACTGGGTACAATTGCTTGCTTTTTTAGTCGCAGAGTTTTCGTGAATCTTCAAATTTTCAGACTGTTTTCCAACAATTACGTACTTTACAGTAGGTTTAACATTCATCTTTTTCCTGCAGATTTTAATACAATCAAACAACCCGACCATTTTGTTGCTCAGCCGAGTCGTGTAAAAGTTACTCACGTATATAACCAAACAGTGTGGTCAGAAGTTCCGGCTACAGCGCCATCTAATCATCTCACCCATCCAGACTCGAACCTGCCGAGAAATCCTTCAGTTACTGCTGCCATCACAACAGACATACATACAATTCATCAGGTAGGACTTTATGTAATAGATGATAACTTGCATGGTGGTTTTCCCCTTAATTTACATGTAGGTTCACTCAAATCTGGCCTAGTTAGACTGTTTTTGTATACATATGCTAACACAACAGACCCCAACTCAATTGTCCAGATGTGAAATTTCAAGTGACACAAGGATTATAACGGTAAAAATCTGTTCGTTCCTACAGATTAGTGGAAATCCGGAGTAGGTCTATTAAATGTCTGCAATAAAGTGAACAAGATACAGATTAATCCTGTTCCCGCTTAAAGTTCCTAAAACCTAAACAGGTGGTTGAATTCATTTACATATATTCAGGTGTAACACAGATGTGCCTCCGTAACTCAGTGGTTAGCGCACTTGCCTTCTAATCTTGTGACCTGGGTTCAAACACAGGTTGGAGACATGCCTATGCCTGCCATATTTCAGCAGAAAGCTGACTGGTTAATAAAGGCTGTGTGCTGCTAAAGTGCTCACAAGTTTAGTCTTTGGTGTGGTTGGGACAAATCTAAACAAATGCAAATCGGTTATATCCTAAGTATGGGATTTTAAAAACCACACCCAAACTATATGGGACGAAACCAATTATAAATATTTATGTTAAAAAATGCCTTGTATTAATAGTATAGCCAACATAATATGTTTCAGATATCCTCCAACACATCAGCAGCTAACCAGTATAACAAACGTAGACGTCCTAGATTCAGTATGGCCAGTAACATATCCAGTAGTAACGAGGATACTAAATCATCAGAACCATTTGAATCCGTTGCTGAAGCTCTACACTTACAGCAGTCTGTTATAGGTAAGAGGGGTGTTCATTACTGTAAAACCATCTAATTTCAATGTGCCGAAATTTCCTGGTTTTGGTGAAAAAAGATCATTTGATGGGGACATACATGTATTTTTAAAGGTTCCTAGTATGAAAAATGACAAGGTAAAAATTCACTCAAATTATTAGGAATAAATAAAAAATCATTCAACCAAATATCTATTTCGTGTTATAAAGTTCATGTATTGCTATAAATTTTGCTGATGTCCTACTTCTGTTGCAGGTAATAAAGCTGATATCAAACCTGCACCTCCTGATATTGTGGCCCAGATTGTTGCTGAAGCACAGAGGAAGTTGAAATCAGGACACACACCAACTGACTTCACTACACAACCAACAGTATGAACTTAACCCATTTAACAAATTATAGTTTTAAGAAATATTAATTTTCTTTCATTCAATATTGACATGAATTTTAAAATCTCTATTGATTGCATACAAGGCTTTGTTCTTACTTATGTTGTTTACTTTTTATATTTAATGCTCAATTACCTATTTATTTAAGGGATTCTAACTCTTGCTAGTAGAAGTCACATATTAATTTATCCTAAGACAGACTCAGATAAAATGCCAAATAACACCAAAGCTATCGTTTAGATTAAAGATGTTTAACTACTTAGTGAAATTGTGATCTATAGTATCCGATTTTAACTTATATGAGACTATGACTGGTATTTAAAAGCATTTACATTTAGGATAAATTATGACAGCAAAACTGCATGATTGTAATGATACTGAGCCGAACAAACAGACAACAAAATGTACAGCAAATTGTTTCAACTATTTTTTTCATGTTTTTTCTCAGGTATTGACAACAGCAACAGAACAATCAATCAATGCAATTGGAAGTTCATTTCCAAGTACTCAGCCCTTAAATCTACCTCCAGCCCCTAGTCTTCCTGATGCTGCTACTACTAGGGAACTTATCCGCATCCACTCTGTCGATATCACCCGATCAAGTGGCGGACATGTAGGTCAAGGTCAGCAATCTAATCAACAAACATCTGTTAATCAGGCACCAATGTCTAATGCACACACTGACAATCTATTTGAGAAATCTAATACACTATCAACACCCCAAGACTTTGATGCTAATATTCAGCAGCAGCAGCAGCAGCAGCAGCAGCAACAACAACAACAACAACAGCAGCAACAAACCCCACTGTCTGGGAATCAGAATGTGGTACGGTCGGGATCTGTAACTCAGCCGACTGTGGAAAACCTTCCTGAAGATGACATGAGTGTGGCTAGTTCTATCAGTGAGTTAGAAGCTATCGGTGACAATGCAACTGAAAGTTTTCTGAAATCCCTGCCACCATTTAGAACAGTTAATATAAATGACATAATGCCTGAGCCTAATGTACAGGAGATGCGACACTCACCACCAGTAAAAGAAACATCATTCAGGCCGGTGACTGATACTAACGTTAACAGCGCAACACAGCAGAGTCCAAATGTACATTCTTATATATCGGACAGTGGTGTGTACTCTCCAACTGCTGAAGGTGGACTTTTCCCATCATTACGTGCACAGGTTTCAGCACAAACTACACCAACTTTTGTCATACCAAAACCTGGACCTCTGTTTCAAAGTACACCAAGAAGAAATCTACATTCAAAGAGTTTAAATACTACTCAATTACCTGTAACGTCTAATGATAATAGTATGCAAGTAGATGTAGTGCTTAGAGATAAGGCCAAGCTTGAAGGACAGCTGGAGATGCTTAATATAGAAGCACAAGCTACACTTCAGGAAAGAGCAGAGCTGCAAGCACAAGTTGCTTCTTTGAAGCTTAAATTGCTGACACAGAAAACTCAAAAGAACGATGCGGAAAAAGATGTTCTAAAAGCAGATCTTGAAAGTCTTAAACAGCTGAGAGTAAATTTAGAGGGTTCTTTGACTAATTTACAAAGACAGCTGGAAGAGAGGTCTGAAGAAGGAAGAAGTCTTGAAGAAGATCTGAACCAAACTCAGGAGCAGGTTGATAAACTGAATCTCAAAATGAAAGAAGTCCGCGATGAAGTGAAAACTAAGGAAGTAACTATCCAAGCTTTGAAGAATAAAGTAGCTGAACTGTATGTAGAAGTGCAGACATCTATGCAAACTAAGATGGAGGCTGACAATGAAGCAAGATCTGCTAAGAGTGATCTGGTGTCTTTACAGAGTACCAAAGACTGGTACCAACAACAACTAGAGATCGCTACTAAGTCTAGATCTGAGTTGCAGAAAGAATTGACTGTGTTACAAGCTCAGGCAGTGTCTCAGTCTAGTTTTATAGAAAGACTTAAGTCTGATAATGCAAAGTTAAGGCAACAGTTTACTGATATTCAGAATAAGGCTTTGAAAGAGAAAGAGTTGCTAGCAAAACATTTAGAAACCATTGAAAGTGATATGATGGACAGAGAAGCAGCTTTTCAGGAAATTCAGAGAGAAAGATCATTTTTGGAAGATACCTTTAACAATAAAATTCAGACAGCTGAAGATGAGAAGAATAGAATAAGTTTATTAATGCAAATGACTAATGATCTTGAAAACCAGCTTGATAAAGCACATAATGATTTGAAAAAGAAACAAAACCAGATTGTACAATTAGAAAATGAAAATATTGAATTGATGAAAAAGCTAAGCCTGTCACAAGAAGCGGTTATTGAAAAAGATAATGTAGTCGAAGATTTGAAACACAATTTGATAGAATTGGATGCTAGGTTGAAGGCATTTCAGAACAGTATGGTGAATAAGGATTCTGAAATTCTTGCTCTTAAAGAAGACAGAGCCAAAACTGAGATAGCTCTTGCTGCTGCTTTGCAAGAGAAAGCATCAGTGGATAAGGTGTTGAATGGTTTAAAAACAAACATGGGAAAAGTGGAATCAAGTTTTAAACTAATGAGACATGAGCTTAATACAAAATCAGAGGAGATGACTCTCATAAAAACTGGTAGTAAATCTGCTGAAGATCAAATTGATATTCTGAAAAAGGAGTTAGACAGTGAGAGGAGAAATTATGAACTAGCTAAATCTGAATTTGAAAACAAGAACGAACAGATTAATGACTTACATAGTCACAAAATTAAACTCGAAAGTGAAGTAATGGTGCTTAGAGAGAAACTGTCAGCTATGGAAAGTTCTCACAAGGAAGCTGTTAAAGAGAAGGAATTCTTGGACTCTGAACTTAATGCTACTCGTGAAAAACTGGATGAAGTGAAGGTAAAGTTAGTAGAGGAGGCGGAGCTTGAGAATGCAACCAATCAGAAATCAGGTGTTGATAGTGAAGAGTATCAATTGGTTCAAGAAGAATGCGTTCAGTTAAAGGCAAAAATGGTTGATATGGGTAAAGATTCTAAGAAAGATTTAATGAAACAGAAAGCGAGAGTTGCTAAACTGAATCTAGATTTGAATGCAGTTAAAACTGAATTAATGGACCGACAAAAGACTTTTGATGAAAACATTGAAGTTATTAGTGGAAGACTTCGAGAAGTTGCTGCTGACAAGGAGAAACTAGAAACAGAATTGACAATGGTACATCGTAAATATGAGTTCAGTATGCTGGAACAGAAGGACCAGATTGGAGCAGAATTACAGGTACACATTATACTAATATATCACATGACTTTCCTTGTATCCAGGTTAGTATAGCCAGTACGTATAAAGTTATACGTACCACATGTAGTATAAGGTATTGAGTTTTTTCCAATAAATCAATACATATTTTGCGTTTTTAGTGTCATATGATATAAAGAATCTATCACTCGTTGCCAATTGATATATTTATATTAAACTCGTTCAGGAAATATAATTATTATTTCCAAAACTCGTTTAATATACATTTATATCAATTGACAACTTAATCCTCTATATCTCTCATTGTACTGATGTGTATTTATATCCTAATAATGAGTTATTGTTAAAGTACACAGGTATTTAAGTGTGCTTTCTATCAATTTCATGGTAACAAGTTTTGGTTCGTGAACCAGACAAGAGCTGGCTATAACTTTCTTTGCTTTGCTCTTCCAATTTTAAGGCAGTTATAAGAATGGGTTGCCAACAAGGTGAGATCCACTTTGATGTACTGTAAAATCATTTAATTTCAATGGGATTAAATTTCGTGGTTTTGGTAAAAAAGACAATTTCGTTCGGACTTGAATTCTTGGATTTTGCATTCCATGTAATAAAACAGGGGTCAAAATTGTGAACCACAAAATCCACGAAATTTAACCGCCCACAAAAATTATGTATTTTACAGTATGCTCATGAATAAATTTATTTTTTGAAGACACACTAAAATTGTATATTTTTCAAAATAGTTTTTCTGCAGTGCAGGTATTTGAGAATCAAGTGCAATTCTGTGTTTATTATGCCCCTATCTATGATGAGGGGTATATTTGTTTTCCGTTCATTCAGTTGGTTGTTCTGTAGATCAAACTATTTAATAACTCTTCAAATTTCACATGGTGGCAGCAGGATGGCCAGCAAGAGTAGATGACCCCTATTGAGTTTGAGGTCAGTGGGTTAAGGTCACATTTGTTAAGGTCACTGTGACCTTAAAGATTTTCAACTTAAGGGCTGTCATGAGGGCATACATGTGTTACAAACATCTCTTATATATTAAAACCATACATAATCATTTTTTCTATGCAGAATTTAGCCTCGGAACTTCAGCAGGTGAGATTAGAGAAACAAGCTGTACAGTCACAGTTTATAGAACTTCAACATGCACGAGAGTCGGATCTGAATCAGTATCAACAAGAGTTGTCTGCCCTTGATGAAGAATTACGTATGAATCAAGAAGCTCAGAAAGATACATCAGTTACCATAGAAACTAACCAGGAGTTGATGTTGCAGCTTGAGAAAGAGAAAGGAAGATTAGCAGGTACTAAGTTAATTATTATGCCCCCTATTGAAGAAAGGTAGGTATACTTCTGCTTTGCATGTGTAAAAAACAGTTTGGCCTAGGTTCTTCAAACAGTTTAGTATAGTTTCACTACCAGTAGATGACCTCTATTGATTTCCGGATGAATAGGTCAAAGGTCAACACCATTGTCATAAAAATAAACTACTTCAGAATCTGGGCTCTCATTGGGACATGTCATTGTAGGTTAAATACAAAAACTGTATGATATTGCTCTGGAGAGTTTGAACTGTATTTTTGTTCAAACCAATCTGTTTAGATTCTTCAACTCTTGACATTTTATTCCTGATCAAATGTCACTTTCCTATTTTAATAGCAGAAAACCATGCTGCAGAATATTGGTACCGCTATATATTCCCCTTCATCATGATATTGCCTAGGTGCAAACTTTATTCACAACATTTATTTGTTTGACTTGCAGGCCTGATGCAGAGTAACACAACATTGAAACAACATGTAGCACAACTTGAAGAAGCCCTGGCATCCAGAGAATCCACACTGGTAGATATGCAAACACAGTGGAGTCAGAACCTACGAGATAAAGAACTGGAATCTCGAGAAAATATCAAGAGAATTCAATCCCTGGAGGAGAGTTTACAAAAAGAGAAAGATGGACAGAGAGAAATTAGAAAACAGGTACAGTAGTTTAAATATTAAATGAGAACGGATAGTAAACATCGAGTCGTCTTGTCAGGTAAACTATGTGTATCTAGGTTTAACTATGTATACCTGAGTTTATGGTAAAACCCGCTATTCGTTCGAATGAGATAGGTCCCTCATTAGTATTACTTATTGAATCGACAATATGGTGTAAATAGTTGGTAAATGACAATGCTTGATGATGACAGCCTGCTCTACCAAACATTACCAACATGAAGTATGTTTGACAATTATTGTTATGAAATCCAGCTATGTTTGTAATCCTGCATCATCTGTATAGTGCAGCATATTATTTTTCAGAATAATATTTAGTAAATAAAAAAATTGTACCAAACCATACTAAAATTTGGTAGTGTCATACCATGAGCTTTCAGTAGTCAAATTACTAGATTCATCATGTATTACAATAACATTACACCTTAAGTTGTTGCAGTAATTAGCTCATCATTAATAGTGGGAATTTGAATTAGATGTTACCAGTATATTGAATTAATTTGCAGTTTCTGTATGTTTGTTTATACACAGTTTCCATCCAATAACTCTGCATCGCTTGGTCATAGAGATTGGTCTGCAAGGGTAGATGACCCTTATTCATTTCAAGGTTAGTAGGTCAAGGTCAACATGACATTTACACATCTTAAAACATCTCTTTGTTTCCAGATTGGTTTGAAAATTACGGAGAACAAGAAACTGAAGAGGCAGAATGATGGTCTGAAACAAGACCAGGAACAACTAATGCATGATTTTGCCGTGCGTGCACAGGAAGTTGTTGTACTACAATCTGAACTGGAAACCAGTAAACAGGAAGTGCTCTCTAAACAGACTGAATTTACCTCCTTAGAGAATGAAAACAAGTCCATACAGAGAGAGCTAGACCGGGTTCAACAACAATTGTTTGATAATCTTGGCCGGGAACCAGTTATACTAGAACAGATCAAGGTACTGTAAACCAAGAAATTATTTCACATGATTTAATTTTGTTGAGTTCGCGAGGGGTAGAAATTCTCAAAATTAAGTAGCAGATAAAGTGTTCAAAATATAAATATGGACATGTCGAGAGACTTAAAAGTGAGAAACTTAAATTTGTAGTCAATAATGTGCTACTGATCAGCATAACGAAAGTGTGTATTCGCGAAAGTACATTGGTTTGATTGAAATTGTATTTTACAATGGATAGTCGTAATTCACTGTATAAATTTACCAGCGGGTATCCCAAGAACATGTGGTAGGGTTGTTGCTGATTCGCTCATTGATATAATCATATGCATTCGCCTAACAGCTTGACCACCTCACTTTCGTTTTGTGAATTCCCAGACAAATTTCACTAGGCTATGTTATGAATCCTGTGGTCTGTTGCCTAAGCAAGGCACTATGAAATACTTTCATTTGGAGTTAAGCCATACCTTAAATCTTTATCTAATAATAATTGAAAATATGCTAGCTGAACGAAGGCGCTTGGTAGAGCTTTTCTTAGAAAAATAGACAGCTGGTTAAAACTAATGTGGCCATTCTTCACAAAATAAATCAACTCAAGGGCTGTTTCACAGGTATCACCAAACTTTTGCTGCTGGATAAATCAAGTTGGTTCAATGCAAACTCCTATCATCATTTCTCTCATTAGTACTTTGTGAAATCATAGCACAGAATGGCATGATAATCAATTGATACATTGTATTGTAGAGTTTAGAATGGCAGTTAGAATTGAAAACCAAGGAGTTATCTGCAGCTCATGAACAGATAAGGTTGTCAGAAGTACGACAGGTGGAAGAGACGGCAAATATCAGGCAATCACTTCAGGTAAGGGAGACCCTGTTCAGTATTAAAAAGCGCTAGCTTAGAATGAGAATGACTAAGTCTGAAAGGCTATTTTAGAAAACGAGAAAAAACTGACTGAAAAATACTCTATGCAGACTTTTCAACTTAAGTTTGATCAACATAACAAGTTGATATGAAGCACCTTTACTGTGCAGATTTCAAATATGTATGAATCTTATAAGATTCTATGTAGCACTTAGGACCTTCTTATTTTAAGCCAGCGTTAAATTGCTCTTGTATTTGACTTTGATTCTCAGTCGTCGGCATATAACAGCTGTTTCAAGTTACTGTTGATTGGCGAGGTTTCAGGATATTATCACTGAGAAGCATGCATAGACTGAAATACAGTTAAACAGTTGAAATTTGACCGGTTTGTACCAGTATTTCTTAAATGCACCAAAATACATGTTAAAAGGTTACATACATTAATATTATGCAATTGATATTATGAGAGGTAAATCAAGAATCCAGTTGACTGACAAAAGGGATTTATTTTGTAAAAAAATATTTAACTTACAACACATGTTTGCTAAGTATGATGGATTCTCTTGTGGACTCTAATTAGTGATTTTGTACACTCAACTCTTATTTTTCTTGCATTCAGGACAAGAATGGTGAGATAGATAGGTTAAAGGTTGATATTTCTACGATGAAACAAGATAAACAAAGTCAACAAGCCAAGATAACTGAGCTGAGAAGTGCTCTGAAGTCATCTCTACAGTATCATAAGGTATTCAATCAACTTTCGTCCTTTTTATTCTCACTACCTTGGTATCTTGGTTTTGTTACCAAAGTGGAAATACAGGGGCCTTATTCACCAATGTTATAAGTCTAAAATTCAGACTTAGACTTTATATTGCCACATGTTCAATTCGCTCACATGTTGTTATAAATGTACCGATTTTCATATAAATAGGTAAACATGTTCAGTGGGTAACAAAAAAATAATCAGATACAATTTCATATGGTTAAATGTTATTGTTAAGAAACGGCAGTGATTATGAATATTATCAATTTTAAGTCTAAGTCTGAATTTTAGACTTATAACGTTGGTGAATAAGACTCCTGGAGAATTTTGCCTAGCTTAAATTTAAGCCTACAAAGAATGTATGGCAACGGAAAAAAGTATATATTTCAGCACACTTAATATCAGAAATAATTTGAGACTTCACAAACTCGGTAAATATCCACTTATCTGTAATTTTTGAGTCGCCCATCCGTAGGATGAGCGAGTCATTGGAATCGGTAGATTTTGTGTTGTAAGTTGGTTTTGAAATGTGAAAATTTTGTGGGTTCAATACAATATAACACTATCGTAACTGCTTTCTGTTTTCATATGCAGTTACCGTACTTTAGCGTTGAACGATTTTCTGTCACGCACCGATTTATTCATTATATCTGCGCTCGGCAAAGTAGTTCCAATAGTTTGTCACTGCGCATGTGCAAAACGCAAAGCGAGTTATTGGAACACTGATTCTCAATAAGTAGGTCCATTTTGGTGTTCTTGTATGATGCGATACAATATGAGGTTATACAGTTTCAAACTGATGTCATTTGTTACTCTTCACATAGTTGACCACATAAAATAATTTAATTATTCTATCTTCACGAATGAACGAGATTTGTTCACATGTCGGATTTCAAACATCCGTAAGGAACTATCGCCACTGACACATTTTGTTAGAGGCGAACAGATGCAATTTTTCACATTCATGTGGTCGTATCAACATTTTAAACGTTAAAATTATAATAACTAACAACAAGCATTAAAGGAACAGTTTGTTTTTTCAAAAATCATACTGTAAATGCTGTTACACAGTACATTGTAAGCTACGTTAGTGAATGATTTTCTATGGGATTCCATTAGTGAGACCATATAACGTTGTATTTCTTTTTTAAGTTCTTCTTGATGTATGATGGGCTCGATGAAAAAAAAGCAAAACATATTCTGTAGCCTGTTCAGAACGTTATGGTTAAGAACGTAAGAAACATTATGGTTAAGAATGTAAAATACATTATAGTCGATTCGAAATTCATTGATAATCCCCGCTAAATTGTGTTAGTATAGTTTATTGGTCACTACAATGTATAGCAGATTTGCATTGGTTGAATAACCATTGTTTTGTTTACATCCATTTTCAAGTAAATAAAAAAGCACGTACATATAAGTATTACTGTTATTGGCTACAAGGCAATTACTCGCTTCATCAAAGGAATAGAAGTAACACAAAACACATAAAAGATTGACAGATGTGGTCACGGTGAAAAACAAATGCAGAATGAACAATTAATGAAAACCAGTTGACAGAATGCAAAATATTGCGTGAAATAAGAACCAATGAAAATTGTACATGTAGGAAAAGCTAAATATAGAACAGGTCAAAAGTAGAAAAAACATCTGATCGATTAATTAACTGATTTTATGTTAAGATACACTAAATGGAATCAAAATTGTATCACTTCTTACTACATTTACGTGGACAGTAAAGGCTCTCTGGCCACAAATTGAAGGGGAAAATATATTCATCCCATGAACATTGTATTAACCACAATGTAATCTACGTGACTTGGATAAAAGTAATTTTAATGTCATCCCAGTAACACGTTTTTGATTAGCATCATGCAGAACTTAAAATAACATGCTGTCTAAAAAATGCAAAACATACTTTGTGGCCTGTTCACAAAGTTATGATTAAGATGTAAGATACATTACCCGTCTTATAAACATTAATGCTAATTGCTACTATGCTATGGAATTAGAATTGTATCATTTCTTACTACATTTACGTTGACAGTAAAGGCTCTGTGGGCACAAGTTCAATGAAAAAATGTATTCATTCCATCAACATTCTAAAACATTTCTGACTTTTGATTTATGTATTCGTGCATGAATGTATGCGTGTGTGTATGAATGCTACATTACCTTTGCAATAAAATATGATTAAAAAACATTCTAAAACATGTTATACACACACAATAAATAATTTTAAAAAAAAACATGCATGTATAAACAAAGCCATGTCAAATGTGAAAATGTACGGTAAAACATGAAATATGCTGTGGAAATTGTATGCTTACTATGTGCTGTGTGTAGATAATATTTTCTTAAAAAAAATTTTTTTTCAATTTTTTTTTGCATTTCATCAGGTCAGGGGAATTTGAAATTGCTCAGGGCAAAGTCAGTGAAATTGGGTCTGCATTTTTGGGGAATCCCTGTTATTGTTTCGCCATGAATTGAATGTATACATGTCATGTAACACATAATAATAATGTACTGTACTAAGGTTGTACCAGCAGAAGAGAGAACGCAGGATTTAATTTCTATCCCGATACCAATGGTCAATACATTCACTGCCTTCCAAACTGGTCAAATTTTATCCGTCATAGTGCATGAAAAAAAAAATTGTGCCAATTTCGCGTTATTATTGAGACTGGGTGATAGTTGTGTCAGAATGTATTTAATAAGCCCGCGCAATTTTGATCCCGCCTACTTCACCCGTTTTCATTGGCTGAGTAAACAACGCGGATGAATTTATTCTACATCCGGGTCATTATCGTGGTAGCGTGGAAAGTAGGTATTCCATTGTTGCATTGTCCTGTAGTACCGCACAGTGTACGTGTGATTGTGGAATCATAATATTGTAGATCTACACTTGTTTTGCCGTGCGGGCCTGTGTGTTTGTGTGATTGATATTTTAGTTCTGCAAAACAGCCGCCATGTTTTGCAATTATTGATTCGTTCATGTTTATGTGATTATTTTGAACAAAGTTGGTTACACTAGCTGTGCCAAAAATATGCAGTAAGCCATCATATAGTGGGCGTTTGTGTGTTTGCTCTCCAATATAATTGTGAACCGTCTAGATTTTCACGAAAAAAATGCATAAAGAATTTGACCTATTTTTTTGACACTATAATTGTCTACCAGTTTAATTACAGAGGCGTCGCGAGTGGGGCGGCAGGAGCGGCGGTCGCCGCCCCAATATTACGGCGAGCAAAGGCAAGATTTTTTAAAAATAGATCTAGGTAACCAAATAATTTTCTAAATGAATATTTGCGATTATTTCAGTTAACAGCTACACATTGGGGAGGCAAAAAACGGCGAATGATAACACCCTGTTAAAGTTACATAAGTCAAGTCTTGAAGTGTGAAAATATGTCATATATTATCAAATTGACACTTGACACTTGCTGAATAACTAACTGACTCTGCCAATTGTAATTTACGGTACATGTAGTACACGTGGTCAGTAGTCAGCTGTACATCCTTTGTATATAAAGGGCATGGTTTGCAGTAGACTACCAAAGAACTAGATAGTTGACAGGTTTGTCCAAAATGTGAACACAGTTGAAATCAAAAGTTTGATTAATTTGAATATTTACAATGTATGTTCAAGAGTTTGAGATCTAAAGATCATTAACTGGGCGACTCTCAGGGCCTTCAGTCCTTTGATAATTAAATCCTCGTTAGAAAATTTTCTTACAATAACTTACCAGTATTTGTATGTGTAGTTTGTCTACAGGATGTGTTTTATCGATTTTGTACAAATTAGGACTTTTTCAGATCTATGAATTCCAATACATGTACACAGGTTTATATACCTTTCTGTTCTTTTCTTCAGTTATTACAGAAGATGACAAAGTTTCAGACTGTTGGTGGTGCTGGTGATTCTGCTGTCTCTCATGAGTTACCTCCCCTGCCCTTTGATCTCGGTGATATGGATAAATTGTTACAAGAAACAACAGTCAGGGCTTTGGAGAGCAAGTATGTAATACTGTTAGTTTTATACTTGTATATATCGTGACCAATCCTTGCAATTCTAGGAAACAGTGCCGCTATCTACTTACTATGACTAAACTTATGAAAGAAGGAATTTTGATAAAAAAATTGTGTCACTTGATAATCCTGATTTGATTCCCGGTCGCAACAGGCCATACTATTTTTTCAAAATTAAATAGAAATGCCAATATTGTTTTTCACATGTGGAGAAGTACATTGCTGGTTCCTTATGATAAAATAAGTTAGTACTGGTAAGAATACAGTCCAGAAAAACTTGTTACGTGAATTGGGGTTGCTGTACATAACTGAAAAAATAGTTAAGAAAAGGAGTCATGCCCAAATGAATACATTGTAACTTGATGTGTGAAATAAAGTTTCCAACCGATTTGTTTTACTCATGTTATCTTACTAGAGTAAAGTCCTGTTAACAAGATTCTTTCTTCTTCTTAAAAAAATTAAAGAACTATTTAGAAAAAAAGAACTGCTCGTTAAAACTTATTTCCGTTTACAAATCCAATTTATATCAAATATCATTGTGTATATTTCAGACCATTAGATAATCTACAGAATTGTCTGGTGAACCTTAGATCAGAGATATCTGGATTACAGGCACAGATGGACGTACATCATAAATCACTGGAAACATCTACATCTAACTGGATGTAAGTATGATTATACCTCTCCCAGATTTGATAAGTGGGTAGATTGCTTTTTACTGGTCCCTTTGATGATCGGTAGACCAAATGGTTTCCGTTCAAAGGCTCATATTAGAAATTGTGGCTTTTATCTAGGTTCACTTGAATTTGATTGAGCTATATACAGATAAATTAAAAGTTCTGAAACAGCAGGGCTTGCTGATTTGATGGGAGCATCGTCTAGAGGTTTTTTACCTAGAGAGTTTTACTCATATCCAATTTGTATCCCTGAACAAGACTAATAGAAGTCAAAACGTTGGATAATTAACTTGAGTTTGCCTTGCATTCCCTTATACTTGACTCATATCCAAAGAGGTAAAAACTAGCCCCTTCCTGGGGCCACAGTTGCCACAAGCGACATCAGCGATAAGGGATATTTCACGTGATAAGGTTTATAAATGGGTGACAAATGTCTCTCAATTCTGTTGTTGTTATAACATTGATTTTCCTCCACATGTGGGGAAGCTAGCTACTCTGTGTGGAAGCGTAAGTAAGTACTGGTTAGGATGCAGTCCCGGAGAACTGGTTAGGTATTAAGGCCGCTTTATATTACAGAAATGTGTTAAACAATGGTGCAGGCCTGGTATTATTCAGGCCTCTGTCTGATATCAGGTTTTTGAATCCCGAAGTTTCCTTCTTTATTAATATTGAAATATCGAGTTTCAGGTTTTGAAACTGTGCTTTATTTGCTATTCACTAAGCCTGATCGTGTTAAAGTGAAGTTAACAAGTAGTTGTTGTTTATCTTCTACAGTACCCTAGAACAACAAGTGGATGAATTACGACATGTGGTACAAACAATCAGTAACACGACAATGTCGACATCAACGACCGCATCATTAGCAGCAGCTGCAGTAGATATGGCTGACAAATCCATGGAAATTTTTGACATATAAGCTATGTATGAGGAATGGGTAGAAACATCTATTTGGTTTATCCTTAACCTTTGATGTCTTGAAGAGCTGATGTTCCGATTGAAGTTTTTGGTTGCTTGGGGAAGAGAGAATCTTTTGATCAATAGTTGCTTATGATTGATGATCAATTCTTCAACACCTTGTAAAACACTTGTCTGAGAAATTGTTACAATTTCGTATGAAAAACCAAATTTTCAGTGAGTGTAGAAGGTGATCTTGTGTAATACGATGATATTGATTAGATTACTGCAATGCTTTAGAGAGTTTACATCAAATTGGTCATTTTGTCAGTACTGGTAATGAAAACACTTATCATTTGCTCTCAAACAAATTTTCACGGAGCATTTTACCATCTTTCAAGGTACTAGTATTACTGCCAGGTTTATTGTAGTAAAAAACCTCTACTCTTGTTGTATAATGTTCATTTTTATACATATATACATTGTGTAATATTAGATGCTGAGGTTTCATTGTACATTGTGCATGTATCAGGGTTCTCAATAACAGCAGGCTGCAGGCCAAATTGATTGCTTGAAAAACCATTTTTTGCAGGCTGCAAAGGTGAAATTTATACACACTTAGTTGTAAATAGTTGCATAAAGGACCTTAACAGGCCTGTTGGTTAAGCATTTTGGCCTGCTGGGTTAAAACTTATTGAGAACCCTGTGTATTCAGTATTTAGAATTTTACAAATTTGGCTTAGTTTAACGATGTTCAATTTGTGCCATATTATTGAGTAGAATTATTTTTTAGCAGGGTAACAATAAATAAACATTAAAATCATCATCCATAATTTTTACATGGTGATGTCACTTAATTAATTGGCACTCTTTTAAATTCACCAACAGTATCGTTTTTCATGTTTAGAGAATTTGTCTAACCATTTAACATACATGCAACTTCTGGATAATCATCAAAATGGGCAGGTTCTTCCCTGTGTGTTGTTCTTTACACTTGCAATATGAAGCTTTGTTTTTATTTAAGTTTTCAGCATGGTAATTGATTTAAGGATATTAGAGATTTATAATTGAATTGAATATGCATCATTAATATACATATAACTGTGTCTTTAATAAATGTGATGCATTTTGCATATATAGAGGATCTATCACGAGTTGTCAATTGATATAAATTTATATTAAACGAGTTTCGGAAATTTTATTATGCGAGCCTCTGGCGAGCTAACTAATATTTCCTGAACAAGTTTAATATAAATATATCAATTGCCAACTAGTGATAGATTCTTTTTATCATATGACACTAAAACGCAAAATATGCAATGATTTATTGGAAAAACATGAATAGCTTATACTACACGTGGTACGTATAACTTTATACATACTGGCTATACTAACCTGGATTCAAGGAAAGTCATGTGATAAATATATACACTGTATACCTGTATAAATGACATATTATAAAAAATCATGTTATGTAGTACAGAGGCTGTAATTTCTGTTGGAATAATGACAGGGTATGTAGTACTTTTGTCCATACTGATTCATGTATACTCCACCTACCGGTATTTAAAATTTCACTCTATTTATTCCTTTATGCTGGTTTACTTGCAAAGAATACAGTCATATTATTGACTTATTACAACTGTGCTATTGTATAGACTATTGTTGGTCCCAAATTTGACCGGTGCCCTTTTCCCCAAAAAGCTAGAAAAAGGTCTGGTAGTACAAAAAGGTTGTATTTTCTTCCAATTTGCAGGTTTCATCATACCAAGGGCTGCCTGCAAGACTGTCGTAACTGCTTAATGCCAAAGACATACAACAGCGTTGCAGGCAGCACTGGACACAAATTTGGTCACAAAAATTGTGCATTTTATTTGTGTTGAGTATACCATTTTATCACGTTACTGCTAGATGATATATGAAATCCAATGTTTATTGCAATTACACTGTGCAATCTATGGTAGCCTAGTCTGGCAATCATGCAATATTACATAGTTGTCTCAAAACGCTATACATGTACTCTACTGTAAATTAGCTGTGAATATACATGTTTTAATAAATTATTATTTCTCTCACTTATAGCTATGGGGGATATAGTCACATTGTGCTAGATGTCTGTCACTAAGTCCACACTTTCAGGGGTGTGAAATTCCTGTGTCAAACTTGCCCGACTTGGGCTTTTTGATCTGCGGGCAAGTGGATTTTTCCATCCAGTTTGCCCATGGGCAAGTGCAAAATGATCATGAGAAAATAATATTAAGTGTCCAATTTTAACCAAACCCCAAAGCAAATCCCTAAAATCTGATAGAAAATGATTTAAAATCAGGTACACAGTAGGCTACTTACAAGCTTTTCAAGATAAATTATTGAAATTTAATTTTTGTTGCTTTATGTGCTTTAGATTTAGTCTTCGGGCAAGTGTATTCTTCAGCTCAACTTTCCATGGGCAAGTGAATAATTTACGGATATCCACACCCCTCACTTTAAACCACTGGTTAGACTTCAATGAAACTTCACATGAATTGTTTGTACCTAAAGCCTAAATGTTTATATTGTCATGAATTTGAAGTTTTATGAATATTGCATTGAGTAGTGGCCCTTTGTTGGAAACATATCGCTGGCTTAGAATGAGAAGGTCGTAAGTGCCACTTACGACCTTTTAAGATTCATACATATTTAGAATAAGCATCACAAGGCGCTTCTTATGAGCCCCTTTTCATAAAAATCTGAACTTGTTGTGTTGACCAAATTCAAGTTGTATAAGTTTGTTTTACCATAAGTAAAGAGTAAATGTCAGACAGTTTTTCCGTGTTTTCTCAATATATCGATTTGGTAGTTACGACCTTCTTGTTCTAAGCCATCGATATGACACTTCTAGTTTGTTAAGTAATTATTTTAGTCATAACTTGTTAATATTTACATAACTGTGATCGATTGTCCATGTGCATTAATTTTATCTGTGTTTATTGAATGTTTTAAGATGTAAGGTTGTTTTTAACTAACCCTAATCTCATTGAATCAGATCTTTTATTCATGTAGGGCAATTGTGGCTATTTTACCACAATTGTCTTACCCCTGAATCATGCAAGCTTGACATCTGTCTCCTGATGATCTAATTCAATTAAGTCAGAAAAACATCCACATTTGTTTCCCTATCATGAGTTTGATAATTGAGGTTCCTGGGCCCGATCTCCCGAAACATCCCAAAATAAATCATCTCAAATATTTCCATGTGTTGTTGGATAATTTCCAAGGGAGGATGGACTCAAAATTGGCATTAAAAGCAGCTAATGCTATTCTATGATTATTCCAGTAATTTTGAATGATTTCTAATTTCAGATTTATTAGAATTTCAGACTCTTATTTGGACAAAATGTCAACTTGAGATGAGATTTTTGCTCGATATGCTTCGGGAGATCAGGACCTGATCAGAGCTTGATCTGCTACTGCGGTAGTAAAGCAACCATAAATGTTGGGATCTGATTTTAACATGATTGACCTTAAACTGGCATTTGATCTTTAATAGCCAAAATTAAAATTATATGGTCTTGCCATTATGTTTTTATGGTGTAATATACTTTGTTGTTTAAATGTACAGAAATTGTTTTAACCCATACTATCACAGAATGATTTTAAAATTTCTCTTTTTTAGTGTTTTTGAAGGAACAATTGATCTGTTACCTTATTTTCCCAAGTCTAGATTCCAAATCTCTTTTATGACATACAGAAATATCCTTTTATATTTTATTGCTTTTAATATTTGTGTTCATTGTCAATTTTTGAAATTTTGGTATGTTGCTATGGCGACTACCAAATTGTGTATTTTTTTGGAAAATGATGCACGATATGGACATTAGTTACTAAGGCTATTACATGTATTATAATGCATTTTCATTTCTTGTAATCATTTTCATTTCTCATTTTTACTGTTATTTAAATATCATTGTGTCTATGTTGTATATGTTTGCAAACCTACTCAATGAATTGTTGTTTAAACCTTAATTTTTTGTTTCGAAACTCCCCCTGCGACTTATGGCTGTGTGCGACTTATGGTCGAGCATTTACGGTATTATTGATTACACATGTCGTAAAAACAAAGGAATCACAACATCTATCAGTTGTATTTGCATTGAATCTTTTGCCATGGTTTGTTTTACAGTTAATGGCCTTTTAAAAGCTAAAATAAAATCAATCACAAGCGATGGTATCATTGAGACGTAAAAACGTTACTGTCACCAGTGAAATAAATATGTGGTTGTAATAGTTTGAATTGAATTGGTTTGTGTTGAAAGTATTCTATTAAAAGCTAAAATGTTATAGTCGAGTCAATAAGTGATACATGTACTTATAAGGGAACTATCCCATTCGAAAGAATAGCAGTTAATACCGTTAACTTATTTATATAGCTTATACCCAATCAAACCTATATAAAACATAGATTACCTGCCGGACGACAATATATTGACACCCGTTCTCGATTAACTGTGAAAGTACTTTATGTTGTCTTATAGGGGATTTAAATAGCCCCGCGCAGCGGGGCTATTGAAAATACCCAGACCGTTAACAGGCGAACATGCATATTTTCGTTGAGTTTCTGCCGGTACTAATGCTTTCAAAAAAAGTTATTTCCGGTCAAAAATTTCAGGCAGTTTTCCGAGGTGAATAGTCCTTGGAATATAAAAAAAATAGTAAGCTGTAAACGGTTGAGCCTATCGTTCTCTTTCAATTAATTATTATTTTTAAAAAAATGTGTGATAAATAAAACAAACTGTTTTTAAAAAACAAAGGGAAGTAAGAAATACCTCTACTCCCCATGACCGTGGACCGTGTCACTAGCCAATTCATTGCAAGCGTTTGCGAGATTTCCAAACGCCCGTTGTACATGGAAGATGTTTTAAGAAACATCAAAAATAAAGGTGAAATTTTCATTTTAATAGCCGATTTATCATGACAGTACTCGATCTCCGAGGAAATTGGTCTTTAATAGACATTTTTACGTAGTTTTACAATGATATCAACACTCAGATCATACCAGATACTTGAACGTAAGTAGGCTACAATTCGTTCCATGTCAACAATCCAAATCAACAATTCTATGTCTCAATGTATAGCTTGTCAAAGCAATGTTTATGAGATTATTTTGTTACTGTCAGTGTGTATAATACATATGTACCAGTTAGTTTCATCCACAGCACCCCAGCCCCGGGTGAAGGGGCGCTCCGGGATTTTGAGTTGTCAAAATGAACAGCCCTTCAGCCTTCTACGGCCTACAGGGGAAGCTGATGGTAAAATCTCCCGCATTTCCCCTGACATCTACCGGTAATTATTGTCTCTAGGCTATTGGTATTCGCAGAAAAAATCCTAAATTTCCCCTGCCTTGGGGGGTAGCTGGATGGTAAAAAAAGGCCTATCTGCCATGGATCCCTGTGGTCGGGAGGAACTGCGGATGCAACTGACTGGTGCATTAATTATTTGTGGTGGACAAACTTGTGTACTAGCAGGGTCCATACGTTGTCGCTTATGTAATATCTTCGATAAAGTTTACTTAAGCCTACTTTAGACGTTAATTATCCAAAACAAATAACTATCGCATATCTATTTCAATGGATTGATTCCGGATTGATCACCATCGGTAGCTGGAGTTCGGTTCGTGGGAGTATGAAACTGCGGAGCACAATTGTGTGATGTTTGTTGTGGTCTTGTATGATTGACTAGGCCCCCAATTAACGTCATACGGTGTCGCTTTTGCTATATCTTCAATTTTCCAAGGCTTGAAGCTGATCCGATACTATGGACTGGACGAAATATGGTTACAGTAGGTTTAGAAATTTCCCCTGGACTAATTGAAACTGCTCTCAAGAATACAGTTAGGCCTACAAAGTACAATAAAGGTATGCCATTGATTTTACTCATTTTGAATCAAATTATGACAATTTCATTTTGAATGTGTTGTGTACAAAAAGATATTTAATTATTTACATTGTACTGCTAGGCAAGCGCTACCAAGTGATTTCGTTAGAAACGGGGTGATTTGGTTGCCCTTTTCAGCGCTATGTACTAGTAACAGTCAGCTAGCCACAAGCGCATGCCGAAATAATAATATATTTTTCACTTTTTCCGATATACAGTAGCGCTTATTTTAAGAAGCTGTTTCTAAGCATAGCGCTCGATAGCGTGACTACTGTGCATCTCACGCAATGTTTGCCTAAAATCGTACATATCTGCGGTCAGGGTCAAACAAAAATTTCATATGCATCTCTGCAGCCGCATAGCCTAAAGTAAAATAATTTAACTCTATTCGCTTGGGTCAGTAGGTCAAATGCCTTATGTAGTCACTAGGTCACAAATTTGGCCTTATATTCCAAAGCCTTTAATCAGAAGGATATTCTTTTAAAAATCAAGTTCAATATTGTGACATCCGGGGTCAAAAAATGTGTCACTAGGTCAAGTCCTAGAAATTTCTTGTCACGGTAGACAATAGAGATAAAAATGTTGGTCTTTCTTGGTGAAATTTCTACAGAATAAATTATTTCATTATAATCTAGGTCAAGTTCAATTATAGGTCTTCCGGACCGGGTCCCTGATTTTTTGGCTACCCGACTTCCCGATAATCGCTGATTACCTGTGGGACTGACGATCTGGCAGACTAAAAAAAGTCGGTCTGACTGTCAGATGGACTTTTTTCTGCTAAAATCAACAAATGCAGTTATTCCCTTTTAAGGCGGCGTTTACACATTAAAAGAAGGTTTTCCTTGTTTCCAAGTCCTTTTATCATGATCTCAGTGTAAGACTTTGTTTTCCGGTTGTCATTTACCAATAATTCAATCGTTTTAATGCACAAAGTTTCCCCTTTTCCCTCGCGAAATCATCGAGACTTCAGAAAAAGGAACACCAAGTTAGAAAAATGTTTCAGCTTTGCAATTGGCCTAAGAATTTATTATCGAGTCGACCAATCAAAATATGTCTTACACAAGACACCACATTGTCGCAAAACCAGTCTTTCTGTACGGGTGTCCGCCTAATGATGGTTGAAAATTCTTGAGAAACATAGGAGTTGAGCACAGAATTAATTGCTTACGCTGCCTGCCCACACATTTGTGGCTATACCCAAATATAATAACGAATGATTCTGAAGCCTGGTTAATAAGTGTAGAAAGCATGAATATGCCAGCACAAAACATAGCATTTCATGAAAAATGCCCAATGCAAACTGAACTTATTGACCGGAAACCTTTTTTATGTATTTTTAGTAAATGTGACCATGACTCCAAATACAATCCCAAGCTAGGTATCCATGCAAGCTTGCTATATACAAAGTATCATTAAGATCAGCCTATCCAAACTTCAAGTTATTGACCGGAAACCCCTAGTTAAAAATTGTTTGACATCGCTGCCTCGCTGTCCGTCATCTAGTCCAGGACCAATTGTCCCAATCTTATAAAGCAGGATTTTTGTTGGAAAACCTGAAAAAAATACATGCGATAATGTACCCAGGATAAAACGTACCCAGGACAGAAACTGAAATTGTTCAATTCATTGGACGGCTAATTGAAAAGTCTGGGTACCCTTACAGAAAATATTCTCTCTGACAAATGTGTAACATGTATGCGGTTAACATGTATCAAATATGATATGAATATACTGCGAATGCAGTCTAAAAGGGACTGCATCACGTTTTAGCGTATGGCAAAAATCAAATAAAATTGTTAAATATTTACTATATTTGGCATAGATGCCTGTATATCCCATAAATAAGCACACTGGTATAAATATAACTTGTGAAACATTATTTAAGTATTTTACCTAAAAAAATTCTATACCATATATCTGAAATATAGCTTAGCAATTACCCAACATCTATTTAATCCCCGTTTAGGCGGTGCCTTAGTTCATATTATTATGTGTTGTCCTGAAATGGTTATGTACATGTTTATGTTGTCTTGTTATTCATGTTGGTACCAAGCACTTGTTATAATTCACTTATCCATGCTGTCTGTTTGTCTGTCACCCCATCAAAAGTCTGATCATATCTTTGTGTTAACGAGTCTCCTATTCTGTGATTTATAAATGTTTGCTGATTTCAGTCATGTTTATCAATAAATTCATTATTTAAATTGTATTTTGTTTATGATGCTTGTTCTATTTGATGTTTGTTCGTAATTGGGTCATCTTTCCTCTGAATTTATTTCCAAAACTTTGGAAGTCACAGGTAACTTTATCATTGAAAAAAGATTAAAAATAAAATGGTTGTTTTTGTAAAATTTATACATCTTTAAATTTACGTTAAGATTAAGTATAAATCACATTTTGTAAATTTTGTATTATTGATTTATTATCGATGATACAGTAACCTTTGATTGAAGTCAATATTATGAAAAAAATGCTGTTATCTCTTATTTTATTTTGTAGTCATTATTAAGTATAACCAGTTGGGATTAGTATATACAGTCAACGCTTGTAATCTTGAATTTCATGGAACTGATATAATATTCCACACGTAAGCTTGCTAATTTCTGTCATTTTACATGCCATACAAAACACATTTGTGAAAAATATTAGATTTTATATCTATGTACAAGGTTCGAGAATTGCAGGTAAATCAAAAATTTCATTCAGTCTGATTGATATGATCAGACTTTGACCATACTTCAATATGAACAATAGATTTAAGGTGCAAATAGTTATTCAGGACCTACAAATAATTCGAGATAACAGGTGAGTTCGAGATAATGAGAGTTGACTGTACAATAATCAGATAGTATTTTCTTGATTAAAATTTCTCAAATTTTTTTTGGCAATAATATTGTAAAAGGGTGTATTTTTTAGGGAAAATTTGAATATGCTATTATAAGTAATAGTTTCTTGTTAAAGCTATGTACATGTATTTATCATGTCAATGTGTTCTCTTATTATTGTTGGTGTTTATGTTGCTCTGTGAATATCCTTGCAAACCATAACACAACCAAGTATTTTATTGAATTAAACAAAATTTAATGTTAAATATACAATGCATTTCTATATTGTGTTGATGTGACTTTGGTATTTCTTGTTGAATGTATAATGAGGGAATAAATTACAAAACACATTTTATGTCTTTCTTGTCGGACCCAAGCCCTTGAAAAGCTTACTCACATAAATTCTTATACTGGGTCATTATTCACCAACGCTATAAGTCTAAAACTCAGGCATTATATTGCCAAATGTTCTTTTCGCTCTCATGTTGTAATCAATGTACCGATTTTGATATAAATTGGTATACATATTCTGTGGGTAACAACAAATAATCAGATAAATTTTGCATGGTTAAGTCTGATTGTAAAGAAATGGCTGTGATTATAAAGTTTTAGACCTATAATGTTGGTGAATACGGCCCCTGGAGCATGAGACTATCTTCTGAAGTTGCTTTCGGGATCAAACACACAAGCTTTCATTCCCTGTCAGTCCTAGCTTACTTTGATGTTGTAGTGAATGAGCATCTATTTCAAGTGTAAGAGGTCTTGTGTTTATTGATAATCTCAGGCTATATTGTACCAAAAAGTACTGGTTCACCTCCCTAGAATATTCGACACTCCGCATAGTAATTGGTTCACCTGACACCAGGATATGCGACTGGGTAGTCTCCCAACGACTGAAAACTCTTCACCAGTGTAACTAAAAATACCCTCCTTTCCCTTCAGTCCAGTTTTTTATATAAAATGCCAAGAATAACAAAAGCAACAGAAAACAAAACATTTGTGGCATAATTCTTCTTTATTAAGTGAAAATATTAATGATAACAAAAAGCGTCTTTATCAAAAACTTGTCAGGGGAACATAAAATACAGTAATACTTCTTGATTTTAAATCTATACAAAATGAACACATAAAAATGTCAACATCCAGTGCTGCATGGAATTTCATCCCCAATCAATGAAGTGTATTTCCCTGCCCCTTGGAGGGATTCTACTAATACAGCAGTTAATTGGTTTTGACTTAAAATGGTTAACGTTTATGTCGACACCCTATCGGAGAGATTTGATAATCAGCTGTCTCCATCACCATTAGCCTAAAATAAGGAGAAAAAATAGATAAATTACACTGTTGATAAAAACGGATCTCAAAATATACACTTGGAATCTACAGCAGTCCATCTACCTACTGGTTTTCAACTAGATTTGCAACAGAAACATTGAAAACAGGTTCAACAAGACTGCGTTCAATAAACGCTTACGCCCCTGTTTCAATTAGTCTAAGTCCAAAAGTATGTCAAGGTGAAGGTCAAATTCGAGTCAGGTGATACAGGCATGTGAGGAGTGTTCATATACAACATCCATGCAAGTTTGAAAGCTGTGAAGCAAGCCATATTAATGCTAGAAGAAACGGTCAATTTGGGTTAACTTTCAATAAGTCTAAGTCCAAAATTAGGGCATAATGAAAGTCAAAATGAAGTCAGGTGATACAGGTGTGTGAAGAGTGGTCATATATACAACATCCATGCAAGTTTGAAAGCTTTGTAGCAAGCCATATTAATGCTAGAAGAAATGGTCAATTTGGGTTAACCATGAATTTGGCCTTTCAATAAGTCTAAGTCCAAAATTAGGTCACGGTGAAGGTCAAAATGAAGTCAGGTGATACAGGCGTGTGGAGAGTGGTCATATACAACGTCCATGCAAGTTTAAAAGCTTTGTAGCAAGCCATATTAATGCTAGAAGAAACGGTCAATTTGCGTTAACCAGGCCGGACAGAAAAAACAGGTGAATTACTATATGCCTCCCGATCTATTGATACGGGGGCATAAAAACGATCTTACATACTTACATGTTCATTATCTATGAGGAAATATGTATCTAACAGTTCATGAGCTTTGGCAGCAATTGTTTCGTTGCTATGGTATTCCAAACCTTCTAATCTAGCAACACCTTCAAACTTCTCAAACACATTGTATCCCTGCAAGAAATAGTGCAATAAAATAATCTTTCCCTGCAAGAAATAGTGCAATAAAATAATCTTTCCCTGCAGGAAATAGTGCAATAAAATAATCTTTCCCTGCAGGAAATAGTGCAATAAAATAATCTTTCCCTGCAGGAAATAGTGCAATAAAATAATCTTTCCCTGCAAGAAATAGTGCAATAAAATAATCTTTCCCTGCAGGAAATAGTGCAATAAAATAATCTTTCCCTGCAGGAAATAGTGCAATAAAATAATCTTTCCCTGCAAGAAATAGTGCAATAAAATAATCTTTCCCTGCAGGAAATAGTGCAATAAAATAATCTTTCCCTGCAAGAAATAGTGCAATAAAATAATCTTTCCCTGCAAGAAATAGTGCAATAAAATAATCTTTCTTCCAAATGCATTTTTCTGGCAATAGGTTTCTTCTATTTATGCATACATGTATAATAAACATAAATTCAAACAAAGATACTAATAATGATGTTTAAGACGTAAAATTTCAATAATCAATTGTTTAATCTAGTCAAACAGCAAAAAAGGTTATTTCGATGGCTTAGAATTAGGTCGTAACTACCAAATTGATATTTTGAGTAAACACGGAAAAACTGTCTGACATTTACTCTTATTTTATGGTAAAACAACTTTTACAACTTCATTTTGTTCAACATGACAAGTTCAGATTTTTATGAAAATGAGCTCATAAGTAGGGCCTTGTGATGCTCATTCTAAATATGTATGAATCTTAAAAGGCCGTAAGGGGCACTTCTTATTCTAAGCCATCGATTTGTACAGCAGCCAATTCACACAACCAGTCCCTGGACTGTATCCAGACCAGTACTAAATATAGCTGCCATAAGAAGCAGCAACTTCGCCGCATGAGTAGAGGACAAATGTTTGCCGAAGAGTATGGCCTGCTTTAACTTAAGGAATTGAACCCACTTTAATATATGTATAGCTTGGCGAATTTGACACAAACCAGACCTCTATGCTTGAATATGTTAAAGGTTTTTGCTTTGAATATATCACTTTCTATAAGCAAATTGTGCAACATCGGTATTTCAAATTTGTGTTTGTATTACATCTCAAAGTCTTCGTGATACTCCCCGGGCCGACAATGAAACTATGCAACCAATGTTATACATAAAGACAAGATATTGAATGTTAAATTATGCTAATGAAAAGGTCAGGTTCATGTAAAATTCGCCAAGCTATATCGATGGCTTAGAATGAGAAGGTCGTAACTACTACTTACGACCTTTAAGACTCATACATATTAGAAATCTGCTTCACAAGGCTCTTCTTATGAGCCTATTTTCATGAAAATCGAAAATTGTCATGCTGATCAAAATGAAGCTTTAAAAACGTGTTTTTCCATAGGTAAAGAGTAAATTACAGACAGTTTTCTCTTGTTTTCTCCATATATTGATTTTGTAGTTACGACCTTCTCTTTCTAAGCCAGCGTTATGTGAGTTATAAAAAGGAATATACTTACTGCCTCTGTAAGCCTAAGGATCATTTCACAGAATCCAAGACTGAGATTGAGTATTTCTATATCGTGAGATTTGAGTATAGGTATAACACTCTGTAATACATGATGTTCTAATAAACTATCACACGCTTCTGGTCCATGACAGGCTATATTGTTCAACACATACAACGCCTGAAATACAACAATACTAGATGTTCTAATAAACTATCACACGCTTCTGGTCCATGACACGCTATATTGTTTAACACATACAATGCCTGAAATACAACAAGACTAGATTGACAATGTGCAAGAAACGGACATACAGCACCATTAGTATATGCTCCCACTTATAAACACGTGAGGGGACAAGCAAAACAGATTTTAAAGCAGAGCTACTTTACACGGCATATTATAGAGACCATTTCCCATCGTGATTAACATGGTAAGAACGAAGTATAACACACTTAGTCTAACAAAAGAACCAATATACAACTAGAATGAGAGAATACATGATGCAATAGCCAAAAATTGCCATAATTTACACCATTTCAACAATTTTTATATGATGGTCAGCTGACCAAACTAGTTTTCCTGGAATTAATTACAAATACATACTGACGTTTGCATACGCAGGTAGCTGATCACTACATGTGGAGGATATGCCTGCACCTAATGCTATGGAAGAACATAACATGCCCACCAACCAGGGTATCAAAACATGGATCTGCTAGGTAACAGGCTGAAATTATTATGCCGAGCAAAGCCTTTATTTGCTTTATTACTACTGAGACATGGCAGGCATATATATGTACCTCCACCCGGATTTGAACCCGGGTCGCCAGATTAGACGGCGAGCGTACTAACCACTGAGCTACAGAGGCACAGCACTCTAGCACTCTACAACTTGCACTATCTGCATGGTCTTGAAAGATTTAAATATTGGAACCATACCTCATGTTTAACATCAAATCCTTCATCTAATTTCTCTGTAATCTTGTGTAGTAAAGGACCAACAACAACAGACTCAGCAATCAATGGTTCACCTATAAACATAAACAAAATGGTTACATCTACTTAATTACAGAACATCAGTGATTGTAGTTCTTCTTTTTGTTAAAATATATCCTATTATTGATTAGTATCCCTCAAACAAATGGGGAATTGAAGGGCAAGTAGGCGCAGACTAAGTGCATATTATAATAATAATGCTGTTTTTTATTTACATAGTTTCTGAGATAATGCTGCAGGCTGATGGAGCCAAACAATTTTTAAGGATTTTATAATGGCTCCTTTTAATTGGCAAATTAATTCACTTTCGATTTAATTAAAGAGGCATTCCCTATAACTAGCATATTTTTCTCTACTATCACATTAAAGGAGCTAAATGTACAAAGCACTAATGCCACTATCAATTATCATAATTTGTCAGAAGAAAGTGTGCGCAAATATGTCTCTATAATGTCAAAAATATATTAAAATCACCAATAATAATTTATCGCTTCCAGCGATTTATTATTATGTGGGCAAATGGAAACAACTCGTGACTATTTAGGCTCGTCACGGAAATATATTTTCATTCTTTTCTCGGTAATTGGTGGGAGCTTTTTAACGAGTTTAAGCAATAATGATTCTCATTTAATGTATAATGTTCCTGAATCAATTTAAACGATCAAATTAATAGGGAACGCCTCTTTAAGGGGTCACAGATTAATAACTGGTCCACACTGACAGCAAGATTTGAACTATGAATGAACTAATTAACAAATGTTGATAGAAACATACCTGCTATATTTGAGAACACCCAAAGTGTTTCTTTAACAATATGGCTGACCGCAGAGTCAAGGTATAGGCCGAGGGAGTGTAGAAGTCGTGGATTCTCTGCAGCCTGTGTAGAATATTCATCCAGACCTGAACATATGTTTCCAAGGCAACGGAGTAGTGCAGTAACAATCTGAAATTATGTTCAGCGGAATTAATTCTTTTTCAACCACATATTTTTCATGTGAACTATTAGTCTGGGGACTTGACAAAAGCATGAATTCATGATGATGTCTGCATTGGTGATATCAAGAACTTTTTGCAAGATGGTTTTTCCGTTAATTTACATGTAGGTACAAATAAATCTGGCCTCCTTAGACTGGTTTTGTATTCAATTTCATATGAAAACACCACTGACCCAAACTCTATTGTCCAGATGTGAATATTCATGTGACAAAAGGATTATATAATGGTACAACTATATTTTGTACCTACAGATTAATGGAGATCTGGAGGTTGGAAAATATTTGAAATGCAAATTTTGATCGATTCACTGAGTTATATATAACAGTAGTATGTTTACTTGTTTAAAGGTAAAGAACCACTAAATGCCTCCGCGGACCAAGTGGTCATACACTCAAGTAGTCCTTAAAAAAACTTTGATTTGCCTGTAAATGAAGATATTTCTTGACAAATGTGGAGTTGAATGATGAAATTGAGTTTAAATGGTTGGTAAATATGCATGTGGTGCAGTAAAACTGTAATATTTGTATTATTCCACTATTTTGTTCTTGATACCAAAGTGAAAGTAGACTAGGGTAAAACCCAGAACTCATAAATCCGGACATGCGTGAAAACGGATAGACCGTGTTTGAAGGACAAAAACTTTCTTAGAAGATACATGACCCCCCTTTTTTATTGCATTATTTTGGAGCTTAAATGCCCCTCTTTACAATGATGTATGTGGTCCAGGTGGCCATAGACTAAAAAAAGTTGAAAATTGGGGCCTACTATGGCCAATTTACATTGAGCTATAGAGCAAATCTATTTGGTGGTTTCTAACCTAAAGAAGGGCAAAATTCTATTTAATTCATGTTTTCATTTTTTTGCATTCAAATGTATGGAAATGCATCCCAGATAGGGTTTTGACCACTGTTATCTGTTTAAATTGTCTAAAAAAGTGAAAATTTTGATTTTTATCATGAAAATCTAGAAAATTTCAGATTTTTTTCTTCTCAAATTGACATTTTTATGCCAAAATTGACCTTATTTTAGTGTCAGACAGGGGTAATTGTGATTAAATATGAAGAATAGACACATTATTAGGCATCTAAAGCATAATTAGTGTTCAGTGAAACAGTTTTTCACAAATACAACCAAATTTAAAATCATTATTCATAATATTTTGCAGGTGCTGGCCAAATTTCTCCTTAAAGGCGCATATGCGTGTTAGTCATTTTTTCTAGAATTCATGCACAATTTGTCTAGAATTGATTGTTGTGTGCTGCATATACATAGTAGTATTGAAAAAAGTGCAAAAATCACTTTAATAAGTAAAACTAGGCTGTCTTAAGGTAAAGAACCACTAAATGCCTCCGCGGACCAAGTGGTCATACACTCAAGTAGTCCTTAAAAAAACTTTGATTTGCCTGTAAATGAAGATATTTCTTGACAAATGTGGAGTTGAATGATGAAATTGAGTTTAAATGGTTGGTAAATATGCATGTGGTGCAGTAAAACTGTAATATTTGTATTATTCCACTATTTTGTTCTTGATACCAAAGTGAAAGTAGACTAGGGTAAAACCCAGAACTCATAAATCCGGACATGCGTGAAAACGGATAGACCGTGTTTGAAGGACAAAAACTTTCTTAGAAGATACATGACCCCCCTTTTTTATTGCATTATTTTGGAGCTTAAATGCCCCTCTTTACAATGATGTATGTGGTCCAGGTGGCCATAGACTAAAAAAAGTTGAAAATTGGGGCCTACTATGGCCAATTTACATTGAGCTATAGAGCAAATCTATTTGGTGGTTTCTAACCTAAATAAGGTCAAGAGGGTTTTTTTAAAGGATGGTGAAGGGGCCTTTTCTTTAAATTGGGGATTTTTTAGCAAAAGGGAAGAAAAGAATTGTTGTAAATTGAATGTTGGGGGGAAAACTATGTGGTTTTAAAGAATTTTCCTGAGGGTGCCTGTAAAAGACCCCTGCTATAGAAGTAAAAGAGTCCTGTCAGAAATGACAATTTTTGAGAGTTTACACTTACTGGTGCATCATGTGGCTGTTCACTGGATAATTTAACCAACATATCCACCACTAATGTAAGAATGCCTTTCTCTACCATAGCAGGTACATGAACTCCACTGAAATATACATGAACATTGTTGTTATCTTAGCTTCATGAAATTACAGTGTAATGTATGAAAACCATCAGAATTCAAATCGGATGGTTGTCCAAACCAAACAAATAATTTGGTCCCGAAATTTCTCTTGCTTAATTCAATGTAAAAGTGTAGGAAAAACTGGAATATTGTTTAAAAACAGAGTCCATACTTCATGGACACAGTCTGCAAAATTAGCGCTTGTCTGGCCGGCACAAACCTGGACAAGTAATTATTTTGCATATATTATATAGGAAAAGTACTTAGATTTGTTGATTGGTGCAGGTAGTTTAAAATTCTAAATTCACAGACTGTCAGGACATCACTGCCACCTGTGACCAAGGGTGTTGACATAAAACTTCACCGACATCTGCAGGAATATATACATAGAACTTCGCAAAATGATAAACAATGATAGGTTGAGATAATACCTTGTACTCAAGTTGGTGAGAACCCACGAGATTTCTGATAGGATAGTTCTATTGTCTGGTTTCACATGAAGAAGGGGAGGTAATAACTCCATCACACCAGCAGTCACTAGTTCACTAAATATACAAAATTACCTCCATATAATATTAATTTTACTAATTTCCATTTATTTCAAAGATCTCTAATCCATTAAACTAAAGTAACCTGATAAGACAATCGTTGGATTGTCTATCTATATCTGTCGGTCTCTATATTGATTAACTGACAGTAATTGGTAATTTTTATCTGAACGCATGCAATTTAAGGATTAAAATGTGTGACCAAGGAAAATAGGGTTTAAACAAAATAATTGTTCTTTTTTTATCAGAGTTAATGTTGATGCCATTTTTAAAAGATTTCAGTCAATGACTCATATACAAAATGTCATAAGGTACAGGGATTGGCCAGATATCTATTAGGAGACATTACCAACTTCTAAGTGAATCAAATTGTCTCAAAAGAATAATGATGCCATACAAAAGTTACTGGAAAATCATATTTAATATATAGGTGAAGGTCTGAAATATATCATATAGTTTTAATCAACCAAGTAAACATAAGAACTTAATTTGGTCTTAGAATTTAGCACTTTTGCCAAATTGAAAAATCCTGCGCCAAATTATCATTTCTTGCGCAAATGGCGCCATTGGCGAACGCAAGCGGAAGCACTGATCTGAAGTTCAAATGATGACTATACCTGGATATGTTTGGTGAATCCATGGTGAGATTAGATAGAGCAAATGATGATGACTGTACTACTGCAGGTATGGGGGACTGAAATATTGATACAGACATACCTCAACACAACATAAACAAACAGTAGCCAATTACTAGCAATACAGAATTTAAATGTGATATTTGAAAAACATCAAATACAAATGAACTTTTTCATGATAAATTGCTTTGTGAAAAGTTCCATATTTTTCTTGCATTGATACAGTCATTTAGTTTCCATATGATTTCTACGCTATTAGAACTTTATTTTTATATAAACATGAAAATATCACAGAACAGCATAACCAACCTGCAGAAGTTTGACAAGAGGGGATACAGCCCCTTGTGCACACAGTAAGGTCCGACAGTCTGGACCATCTCCAGCCAGGTTACCTAGTGCCCAAGCACATTGATCCTAAAATGCACATAATAATATACAGGTACTTCATATGCAACAAAAAGTAAGTTTAAATATACTATTACAAGTACACATACCAAATAATCATGGTCTCAAGCCACTACCGTAAAATTAAAACATTAATACATAAAACAGTTGAATTATTATATAATATTGCTACATTAAAAAAATCAATAGCACCGTCTATGAGCACTGGACCCTCGACTTTCTCATTTATGATAATAACAAGGGCAGATAATTCAATAATTATCAGCCTTGTCAGTATGGCCTCCTCTTGTGATTGTGAAAATTAACTTTGCAAGGTTTCAAGTGAATACCTTTGATAGTCTTTGAGAAAATGAATCTGACGATAAACTTAACCAACGCACACAAAGATGCACAATAGCTCAATTTTTCCTCGAAAAGTCCAGCTAATAAGTAAGATTTCGGGACAGCTTTACGGCAGATTATGTGATAAACATAGATGAGTCAGATAAAAGTGTACCAACAATATAATAATGATATACTCTATATAAATACAAATGTACCTGCAATAACTGGTTGCCAGAACTGAGTAATGTCACCATATAAGGGGCGGCCATCTTTGCCACAGCGATGGAATGAGCATGTGACCCAGCGGTAATGTTAGTGAGGCACCATGCTGCTTCCTGTTGTAAGTCTGCATCGTATCCTGTCAGATATCCCACAATACACTGTAAACTGTTCTCAACACTGAAAATTATCAAAATTAGGGTAAAGTTCAAGAAGATATAAGGTCAAAAGCTGCAAACGTATTCAAGGGATTGTGAGTTGGATTCCTAGCTCCATCCTGAAAATTTGTTTAGATAATACAATCAAAAGATGTTTGTAAAATATGTATGTGCCGATGGCAGCCAAAAAGTTGGAAATGGTAAAGGTCACAGTGACCTTGATCTTTGACCTACTAACCTCAAAATAAAAAAATCAATAGGGGTCAACTACTGTTGCTTGCCAACAGTTACTTCAACGTAAAGTTTAAAGGTCCAAGGGCAAAGCTTTCTTGAGTCATGATTAGAATCAATGTTCTGTGTTTCTGGAGCCAGTGAATCTTCTGTATAGCTTGGCTATTTTGACCTGAGCCTGACCTTTATGCAAGAATATTTTACAAGGTTATTGCTTTGAATATATCAATTTACGCGAGCAAATCGTGCGATATCGATATTTTAGGCAATATATTGACTGTTAAATTATGCTAATCAAAAGGTCAGGCTCGTGTCAAATTGGCCAAGCTATATCATGCACTGCTTTAAACAACAGTGAGAGAGAAATCAGATGGTGATGCTTTAAGTTAAATCATCATCTACATCGAATAGTTTTGCTTTGACCTTTGCAATGCAATAATGAGCCAACATAACAACATAAAGAGTTTAAGGGGAGGCCTAAAAACAATTCATTAATTTTGTATTTATGACTGATGTCAATATTTGAATCCCTACACTTAGATAGTTATAATGTTTAACTAATTCCGGTCAAGAGAATATAATGAAACATTTACTTCAACTTCAACATTATACTCTTCAATGCCACAAAACGAGTGTCGGTATGCGGCAAGCACTGTGGAGGAATGAAGTTTTGAGTGTTACATCCTCTAGTAGACTGGATTGTTGAACGGTTCGGTAGGTAGGAAGATGGCACAGCGACAAGGTCATAAACAACATTATTAACCTTACCTAAAGAAAGCTTCAATAAACTCCACACCCACTCCACAAATCTGTCTCAACTTCTGAAGATTTTCTCTAATTTGTTCAGGTGTGCCTTTATGTTTCAACTTTTCTGTAATGTCTTTAACCTGAAGGGAAAGTAAGGCAATGTAAATTTATTGCTAGATTTGTTTTATCAGACTGCTACTCTCATTCTATGTATTACCACATCAAATACTGGTAGTATTTGAATCTTAAAGTGGAATTGTACTTGCATTTATCTTCACTTGTGAACAAATTAGGATAGTATTATGTTATTGAAGTATCTACATATACAAAGATTGAGGAAATCGCGATGAGTAGAAATCACAAAAAAAATAACTAAAATATACAAGGGCAAGTAAAAACCTCATTAACTGCGTATCAATTTTTGAAGACTACAGAAGTAGACAGAAAATCAATATTTCTGATTAGTTAAAGATCCAGACCATCATGACATGGTCCCTTTGTTAAAGTATTGCTTAACTGGAACTAGAGGGTTTGATTCCAGACTCAAACAATCCAGAATCATAAATGGCAGTGATTATTATGATTATAGTCAGATTAACTCAATTCATTGGCACTGATAATCAAGCATATGTAGTTCCTAAGTTGGTCCACCATTTGAATGGGCAAGGCATACCAGTTTGCTATCATACTCGACTAGACTAGTGATCGGACCTACAATTCCTGAATAAAAAATAGAACACACTAATTGCTCAGTGAATCCATGATCTGCTCCAACATTGTGTGTCTCATCGTGTCTGAATCGTTTTGAGCTAAGCAGCTTCTCACGCTTATCTTTGCGCAAAGCTGAAAATATACAAAAATTATTTTAATTCATCTTGTGTTAAAGACCATTTCTAGTGGATAATTTACACTGAGTCAAAAATTCAACAGCAAGCTTGTTTCATTCTCGTTCAATCAGCATATTAGTCTGGGACTTGACTAAACACTAGGGCTGTAACGGTATACCGCGGTACACGAAACACCGCGGACTTCAGTCCCACATGGTTCACGGTACAATACTTCTAAATTTCGATACGGTTCGGTATAAGCTTTTTTATGAGCAAAATAATTTTCAGACAACGAAAATGTCTCACAGCCTAATGATAATGTACAATTACCATGTATCAGTCGTTTTAATTGTATTAAAATATGCTTCATATTGTCAAAATTCATTTCAAGTAGTTGATAGACACATCAAAATTGTTGTTAAAGAAGCAACACATACATTATCACTTAAAACATGAAGTATTTAAGCTGCTGTTAGTGAATATTGTATCATACCGAAATATACCGAACCGTTAGAAAAATTGACGGTACATATCATACCATGAGGTGAGCGTACCGTTACACCCCTACTAAACACCGATTTATAAGGATGGCTTGTTTATCACCAATTAATTGCAATCCAGGATTTTGACTTTTGCTTTTGCATTTTCAAAACCCTGGGTTAAATCCCTTCCACCCAGGGTGATGCAGAATGTTAAGGCCACATCCTTGCTATTAATTCAATTGCCCCATCAGAAATCAGCAGCCTTATGTGCCAGCCGGCACGAAGAGGATAGGTAGGTATCAGAAATCATTGAAATGTTTTTTCCTCGCTATGTTGGCGCTGAACAAAAGCCCCTTTCTCTTTAAGGAGCGCTCTCGGCTGGAACTTCGGTGAAATTCATTCAAAAATCGAGTAATTGACACTTGGAACTCTCTCCCTCAAAAAGCAGTTGACTGTAAAACAATTTGGTCTTTTGAAAAGAATTTTAAGATAAGTTTTGGAAACAGCAAGACAAAATGTTCTACTATAAAGACTGTATTAAAATAAATAAGACATACAACCACTTATACAAGACCATCGAAGAAGAAGAAGACCTCCCGCCGAAGTTCATCGGCTAGACCTACTGTCTGAAGAGGAACTATGTAACTATGTAAGAGGTAGTCAAACAATCTCGACCTAGTGACTACTACGCGTCACAAAGAAAACCACCGGGGACCGAAATCTTGTCTATGTAAATTAAGAGGCTGAGGTGGGAAGACGCTGTTCAACTGATAAGTAGATTTCCGTTAGTCGATGACACATAATGTTCTGAAAATAACTACAAGTATACATTATAGTGAGTGCCCACAAGTTATTGGCACAAATACACTGTGTGAGTGTGTCCAAAACAGTTGATCAGAAACCAAAAATATTGCTGATAAGCCATGGCACACGTGCAGGTGATTTTTACCCAAATTCCAAGATGTCATGAATGACAATAAGTGAAACATGTATTTACAAACTATTTCCTGGTTTCTCCGTCCTTTAATTTCATTGACAGAATCTGTTTTATGCTTATATTTATCTTTGTGATCCATGTTTTCTTGTTAATTCAGTCTAGTAAGAGTTATCTGCCTTAGTTGCTACTCTTCACAGGTTAGTTTTTTCTCCGCCACGATATTTTATTTATTTCGCTGTATTTTAGGTTGTGATCCACTTCATTAAGCTTATTTTAAGTGATTATAATTTATGTTCTTTAGCACAATGTTAAATCGGCTTCATACAAATGGTTAATTACTGTAATATATTTAAGTAATATGTTTTCGCGATCATTTCCTCGCCTAGGCCACATACCACTAAATTTAGGTTAGCAACCACTAAAATGTAAATGAAAATGTTGCAATATATTATTCAATGAGTGCAATATAAAATTATGATGTTAAAACTCTTGAAGTTACTTGATACTCTGTATATATGATGGTGTAATGGCATATTATGAATTGTGGAGCACATAATTTTATTCAGGCACTGGTAGTCATTTCTACCCCGACATGTGCAGCCCCTTAGGGCCTTCCAGAGGATGGGTGGTGCATAGCCAGGGAAAAGGCTGTGTTTTTACCTTCCTGCTTTCCCAGCACTGGATTTTTCTCCGACCCAATACCCTTGGGACAATATTTAGTTGTCAGGGGCCGGTGGAAATACCAGAGATATTACCATCAGTTGTTCCCCGCATGGCGGTGGAATGGAGGGGGTTTTCAGCAACGGAAAAGTAAAATTCCCACCTATCTTTGGGGAGGGGGAGGGTGTGGGTACAACTGACTGGTGCATAACAAGCAACAACAACACATCTTGTTTTCAATTCTTGCAGCTCTAGTCTAATTAATGAGAGTTGTTTCACTGTATTGGTTTGCATTACCGGTACTCATTTTTTCTTTGCAGTTTTAAACTGACATTTAATTGAAAGCATGGCTGACACTGATGCTGATAATAAGCCAGCTGAGGTCAAAGTTGAGAACAGTGAAGGAACATCAGAAAATGGAAACACTAGTGCGGAAACTGATGATAATAGTGTGAGTAAGCAACCTGCAGACAATGCTGGTGAAAACGAGACTGTGATGGCAACTGATGAAGGAGAACAAACGATGGAGGGACAGATCGCTGACTCAGCTGATGGAGATGTGAGTGCTGAAACTGACGCAGTGAATGCTGATACTGAGGCAGTGAATGCTGTAAGTGACACAGCGAATGCTGAAACTGACACAGTGAATGCTGAAACTGACGCAGTGAATGCTGAAACTGACGAGTATTTGTACACGAAACGAGATGGGTTTACATCTGAGATATATAAAATACAGATACAAAACCTTCCAAGGAGGTTTGGTTTTGCTGTAAGTAGAAAAATAAATAATAATTTTTAAAAAGTTTGAGGAAAACCTATTAAGGACTTCATCATTAATACTTATGTACATGTATTTAGCAATAATTAAGTCTCAAATCAATCTAGTTCTTGTGTATATGTTATCAGGTAGATTAATTATGATAACTTAATTATTTTAATTAGTAATTTTGTATGTCCGCTCTTTAGTTGTCTGTCCTTAAAAGTTTTACCAAAACTTTCGAATTGTTGGAACTCAAATATCACATATATATGTATTGAATTCCATCAAAGCATTGTATGCTTTCAAGCTTTGCATACTTATTTGCTATCATAATACAGTCGACATTCGTTATGTCGACATTTTTGGGACCGTCAAAGTTGTGTCGACATATCTGGAGGTCGACACATCCGGATCCAACAATACTGAAGTTTTCCTACCTTATATACAAGTGTATAAGCATTGTATGTATGTGTATTATGATTCAACATTAAACTTTCGTTTCGCTGTTATAGCGGTGTTGTTATATTAACTAGTCATATTTTTTACTTTGTTTTATTGTACACCTTACTCACTCGTGATATTTCATATGTATAATTGATTTAAATTTTTGGACTTGTGGTGTATTTATGTTTGTTTCTTTTCCCCTGATTTTACTGACACATGTAAACATAATTATGCATATTATATGCTGAAATCAGTTTTCCTGGGTACTAGCTGATTTATAGTGATATAATCTAGATATACGAGAGTAGCAAGCTATTTTAGCATTTTTTGATAGTTTAAATACATTTCAGTATTTAAAGTATGAAAACGTATTACGCTAAATTATATCATTTAAAACAAAAAACTGTTGATTAAATAATTATTCAATTTATGCGCTGAGACCAAACTTCGATTTAACAACATTCAATTTCAGTGTGAACAATTTAATAGTTTAACAAACAATGGGTCGAGACAGAAATATTTTCACGGTCAATTAACAACTTTTCTATTTCAATCACTTTGACTTGATGTCGACACAAACAATGACAATAAGGTGCGAAAATATTATTTCGGCCAGAAAAGTCGTGTCGATATAACCGGAGTGTCGACATAGGCATGTCGAGTCAAACATCAGTTTTTATATAGAACATAGAGTGACCAAAATCGGGGATCTTAAAGTATGTCGACTAAACCGGAGTGTCGATACAAGCGATGTCGACACAACGGGTGTCAACTGTAACCTAATTACATTGACAAAGCCTACACTATCCAACATTTCAACATAATTATATCCCCTGAATTACTTAGCTAATTTTATGGACTAGGCTTCCACCAGGGTGTTGATAGTAATATAGAACACATTCTTGTCTAATAGACCCGTTTTTATATACATTGTATTATTGTCTAATTTAGGAGCTGAAGAAGAAATTTATTGTGCTTGAAATGAAGCCAGTCAAGATGAAAGTTTGGAAAGATATTTGCTTCGTCACTTTCAGGTAAAATTTCATCACATTTAGGTGAATATGATTATTGTGTGCATATTAGGGATTGTTTTTGCAGCAGTAAACATGGAATTCACATTATTTAGCTCTATGATCCCTGGCTTGGACTTGTTGGTACATACAGTCGAACTTCGATGCCTCGAACAGTACTTGCCTCGAACACCCCAGATGCCTCGAACTCGTTCTCCGGTCCCGTAAAAATCCCTTCTTTATTCATATAGAGAAACCATAGATGACTCGAACAGTACGAGGGTCGAACACTCGAACTGACTTGCTGGTCCCTTGCTATGATTTACCAGTAGATGACTCGAACAATGCAAATTTTCGCACCTTTCATTGATTGTTAAAATCCAATGTTTGTTCACGGGAAGTCGGTAAAAGGTGTTATTAACACCTTATGGCAATTATTGTACTGTTTTCAGCTGTATTGTATTACAAGTTTGTGAAAAATCTTATCACTTAAAGGTCCGTTAATTACTTAATGAAGGAAATTATAACTGATTTATTGTTCATTAATTTAAATGTTTGCATTCTTTCCAACAAACTTAACTCGATTTATATTGCCAAAAAATAATAACTCAAAAGTATGTTTATGTTTTAACTATCATTTTATTTATCGATTGACAAACTTGACATATGAATTGCTAGTTTATAATTAAAACATTGATTAAATAGGCAACCGTACGGAGCAATTAATAGAACAGGGAACTGTTTACAAATGTGAATATTTGAAAAGCTAGTCGGCAATGTCAAGTCAATTTTGCTAAACAATATCATGTTTTATAATACTTATGCATATTATTCCACAATTTGATACAAATGCATTAAATATGTATACATTTAATATGAAATACGAACAAACACTAAAAAAACGACATTTACGCACGATTGACAGGTACACGTACCGATAAGCGTTCGAACTTATACATATACAGTGCATATATACTCGTACCCATGATGCCTCGAACCGGTAGATGGCTCGAACTATTTTCCCGGTCCGAAGGTAGTTCGAGGCATCGAAGTTTGACTGTATAATAAAAATGATATTTAAAGAGGCTACACAGCAGGCAACTGTTAGCATGTGTGTTGGGATTATTCGAATGGATAAAGTCTCCATATGCACATGTTTCCAAATTTTGTTGGTGGAACTTTGATGCAAAATTACAAGATTTTCCATTTCAAATTGTTCTTACCTGTATGTTGGGAGCGGTGGCCTAGAGATAGGGCCAGCGCTTCAAGATCGAGAGGTCCCGGGTTCAACCCCTCTCTGGACCACTGGTTAATTTCTCTGTGCAAGACCCACATGTTCCACTCCACCATGGTGTAAAATGGTACCTTTCATGGTTCCATTATAGGTAGCCCAATGACCAGGGGAAGTTAGAATGTGAAAGGGTGCTTGAGCGGCCTAACAGCTGAAAAGAGCCCTAGAAAATTGGTAACTTTTTTATGTTAATTGTAGGTGTGAAGAAGACAGAGCTGATGCTTTAGAGAAGATAAATAAGTTAAAATGGAGGGGATGTGATCTTCTTGCTACGGTTTGTTCTATATCTACTTATATAATGTACATGTAGGCCTAAGGTATTACTCTATGAGAATGACCTTGTACTAAATATTGGTCTGATTCACCATCTAGATGTCTCAAACTCAGATTGAAACGTAAAACTGTCAAAAATATAATTTTATTTAATGGAAATTATTTCTTATCAACAAAGCAATGCTGTCTGTATAATTGCTGATGTTCACTGTACACTTTTTACTATATACACAAATTTATTAAATTGTATATTAAAATGTACCCATGCATGGCAACATTGGAGCTATGTCTGTGTTTCATAACATAACATAACATGAGTTTATTTGTTATAATATGTAATATACATACATAGCCAGTCTTGTCATGTACTCTTCATTTCGTAGAGATACTTTAAAAGAAACAGTTTGTCTTAATAAGTGTTGAAATTTGAGATACTTGCACAATTTACAAATTTTGAAATCCACAAATTAACATCCCATCGAAACGGTCTTTTTTACCAGAACCACAAAATTTCGTCCCATCGAAATTAAATGATTTTACAGTTCTTAAAAATGATAATTTCTCTGTAGCCGGCGCGTCCTGCAGCCGATCCACTGGTTAGAAAGAGAAAAAAACAAGAGGAAGAACGGGTGAACTCGGATAAAAAGTCCAAACTGGAAGACGATGGTTTGACACCTACAGAACGACTGAAGAATTCGGTTACACCATTATGGAAAATGCCGTACGCTGATCAACTACGAGTAAGTAAAACAACATGTAGTCTTTCTAACATACCCTATGTTTAGAAAGACAACTCCTCAATCTACTCTTTTCTCATGAAATGATTTCCCTTTGCACCCTCAAACTGGTCATTTGATTCTTATCTCGTTCTGTAGGAGAAATTTGTTGAAGTGTTTAAATATTTGTGGTCAGGAAGCTAATGGCATAACGGTTGTGCTAGGATATCAGATTACAAGAGGTTTACAGAGTTTACAAGACTAAATAATCAAGCCCAAAATAAAATCTAGTGAAAATGGATACATAAATGTAAAAAATGGACGAAATTGAAGCCATTGCAGAAGAACTACTTGATGACAACTTGGCACTTGCATGGCGGGGAAAAAGGCATCTGACGCAAAACATTTGAGGTATATAGTGGAGTATTTCCATAATTTAATCTATTTGAAGCATGAAATAAATAGAATATTAGTATTTTACTGTGTATGATCGTTTGATAATTCACCTCATGAGCAGCTGAAAATATTACGTTGCCTGCTCACTCGATGAATTATCAAAAGACCATATATGTTTGAATACAAATATCCTCTATTTAAATTATGTATAATATTTTTTTTTTTTAATTTTCCTGTTTCTAGTCAAAGGAGGAAGAAATACGGGGATTTTTAAAACGTCTACATCGTCAGCTGGAGAAGAATTGTCCAGATTTACGACGATGGTTGGTGGAGAAGAAGAAACAATGTGGAGCTATACCATGTGTTCTTCATTCTATCATACCCTCGGTAATATACATTATGAGCTTCCCATCCTTAGAGCTGTTATTGAATGAAGGGATATTGACGTTGATACCCCTGCACAACGAAAGTTTCACCTTGTCCATCCATAGACACATTCTTGTGGACGCAACTCCTCCTACAGTTTTTGCAGGATTTTCTTCAAACTTTCACTTCAAACTTTCACACATGAACAACCTTAGCATGTAGATTAGCGTGAGAGATTGAATGTGTGCTGAAATATTTCCAGAATTATGGCCCTTTGTTCTTTCATTCACTATGTAATATATAGGTAAATTAGTCTGCCTAATGGCGACAGCTGTAGTTTTACAATATTTTTTAGCTGATTTATTATCAATTCACATTTTGTCGATTGACTTAATGTACTGTTGTCTGTTTTGGATATTTTCGAGTATCTTTATGACCAATATAAAAGAGGCTTTTGTTGGATTGTGTGCCTGTTGGTCGACCAAATATTTGCTATTCAAGGTCTCATGAATGTCAGAAACATTTGGGCCTAGGATCTTTAAACTTGACTGAAAATGTGACTGGGACCCATACGACTGAAATACTGTTGAGTACTAGGATAAATAAAATATTAGAAAAAATTAATCCATGTTTCAGTCGAGTGATTGCTCTTGTTTAGAAACCTGGCTTTCATGTTGTGTGACAGTGTATATATACAGGGGTCCTACAATTCGGGATTAATCCAGAAATCCGGATTAACTGCATTAAAAAGACTTATCTTTTCTCGAAAAAATGAAAGTTATTTGATGAAAATATTCAAAAAATTGACAAAGTTATGGTTATTTCAAGTTTTATGCTCTGTATTTTAACAATAAAACAATGTTTGAACATTGAAGCCTTGTTAAGGTGTAAGGATGTGAGCTTATGGTGCCCGAAACAGACTTGCGACTCTTTTTCAGGATTGGATATTATACCTCAGTAGAACCCCTTGTATATACCGTATGAAGTGTTAATGAAATACTTGTTTCTCTAAATGTAATTGTCTCTCTATTGCAGCCAGAAACCGAAGCTTACAGAAATAAATGTGAGTTTACTATTGGTCCAGACTTGGAGGGTAACAGTGTTGTAGGGTTCCGTTACGGCAAATATGAACAAGGTACGGTGTGTGTAGGTACACCAGAGGAAGTCAACTTTCTACCTGACTCAATGAAGTCTGCGGTGAAGGTAAATTATTATGTCATTCATATGTAGTGATTAGTGTTGTTTAGTAGTGTAAGAATTAGTTATTTGTTAATATATACTGTAAAATCATTTAATTTCATTGGTTTTGGTAAAAAAGACAATTTCGTTGGCACTTGAATTCGTGGATTTTGCATTTCAGGTGACAAAACAAGGGTCAAAATCAATGTTCTTTGGGATTAAAGTTTGTGGTTGAAGTGAACCACGAAATCCACGAATTTTAATCCCCCACGAAAATTAATGATTTTACAGTACTTTAGGCCATGTTTATTTCAAAATTGTATGCCCAAATAAATGTCTGCCCAAAATTGGAAAATAAACAATATCTTATCTTATCTTATGCTAAAGCCTTTAGAACATGGTTCACAAAGGTCTCGAAATGTTCTTGAATTGGATGCCTACTACTTTAAAAGTACCGTACTTGAATTCGAATAGCAAAAAAGTCCTTGAAATGATTTTGACAAGTTGCTTATTTAATTCGTAAATTTTATTAGAATTAATTGCCTGCATTCAGTAAACAGATAAAAAATAACATAACAGATATGAGATGATGACTATAAATAACACACTATAATATCAACTTCATCAAGTCTTCACCACAGGTGGCAGTATCAATTCTTAGACTTAAAAAAATAGACTTAAAAAAAAATGTTTTTAACTATTTACTATATAAATATATTTTTATTTAGTTAAGTCTATTTTTTTTATAGTCAATGTCTAAGACTGATACTGCCACCAGTGGTCTTCACCAGGAAATTTTAATAGAAATTTTTGTACAGTCAAAATTAAAAGATCAGACTTATGTTTCATCTTTATACGAGGGTCATTCAATAAATTCGTGGACTGGACTCGTCATTTTAACACACATGGACACAGAGAATAACTTATTATATCACACTAAACTACAGCCTTTCCGACACAAGTGAAGAAAATATTGCATGAAAAGACGCATGTTTAAAGAAATTATGGCTAAAACAAAACTATCACTTTACCACAACCACCACACAAAGCAAATATATTTTGACGTCAGCGACGTTATTGACGTTTTGCTATTTCTCAAATGGTAAACCCGAAATTGAATTATGTCATTCATATCGAATTAAACATAAATATTTAAGCGGTCTGTTATTAAAAAGATCTACCACAACATTTTGTGTATTCAAAGTAGAAGGATTAAGCTAGACTTAATGGTTGTATGCTAAATTGAAATGCCTCGATAATTTTGACTGGCGTTTCCTCAAACGTCCCTACGTTTGCAAATTTCGTTCGATCCCTGTATAATCTAAATACCATGCTGTTCTACAGAAATTTGATTTTACCACTTAAACACAGTGACACGGAATACTGTATGTTCTCCGCTTGCTCTCATTAGCAGGGTATGTGTTTTTGTTGTGTATTTCCAAGACAAGTGCACGATTTAATAGTTGCTTGCGTAAATTCATCGGCATTTCGACGTGATTGAAAACGTGATAGGCATAGATCAAATACTTCTTAATTCAAACTCAAACGTCCAAACAACTTAATAGTTTCAGAAAATATTATGATAATATCCTGCAATAATCTGGCAAAGAAATAGGAATGTAACTTAATTAATTCGGAATTTATGGCTAGTTGAACTAGTGAAAAGGGTATGTTACGTCGGTCGGTGGTGGTAGCGCGTTACTATGGTAATACAACTGCTGATGACATGATACTGTGTTGAATAATCAAAGATAAATTTGTATCTACGGTAGGTAATAGATAAATGTTTATAATGATATAAGAAATTACTATTTAAACATAAATATAATAAAATGAGAAAGGTTGTCTACGAATATATTGAATGACCCTCGTAAGTTATTTTAATGCTAACGAACGATGAACCAGTCTGGTTGTATATTTCAGGCATTTCAGAAGTATGTTGTATCATCCTCGTACCCAGCTTTTAATCCTGAGAATCATACTGGTTCCTGGCGACAGTTAGCAGTGAGAACCAGTCGACTCGGTCATCTCATGATTATGATTGATTTCCATCCACAAAATTTATCTCAGGTAATCATAACGTAACTTTTATATTTGTAAAAATAGGTCTTGTATGTGTGACTTGGCTGAGACAACTTCTTTCTGCACCAACCTCTCTGGTTCATGTGATATCATGTATTATGTGTATTGCGATTGAAGTGAAAACAGCTAGTCCAATGTACTTCATATTGGTATTACTAAGCTGTTAGTCACTTCTTTTTTGTGCACCTACCAACATAATTAACATTATCTGAAAAATTGATAAGAAATTGCATTGAGCATGGATAAACAAACAAACATGATTCTATGCAAATGTGTCGGTTTTTGTCTACGAAGCACATCACTATACCATACTTTAACTAAGATCTTGAAACATTACTGTAGCATTTTTTCAGAAGTTCCGTATCAGTAGAGTTTTTATAGTAATTAGCTACCTGCGGTTCAAATTCACGGATAGAGTTATCTCTCTTGAGGGAAAATCAGTTTTTATGGAATTTCCTTCTAAAATTTTTTTTTTTTTTTAAAACTTTAAAGATATTTGTTATATTACAGGATGAGATTGCTACAGAGATAGGAAACATCAAGGAATATTTCACCACCGGTGATGGCAAGGATTGTGCTATAACTAGTTGTTTCTTCAGATCACACACAGACAAGTATGATAAGCTATATATTATAGTAGATTGGGTAATTGTGCAGTTAAGATCCCATAGACCCATACTGATAAGTAGGATAACTCAACTGAGTATTATTATGCCCCCTATGCATGGGTTCCGTTTGGCTAGGGAGTAGAGGTTTTACCCTTAAAATTTCCAAAAAGACATATTTTGACCCTCAAAGTTTCGATTTGGATGGTCATTTTCTCTTAAAATAAAGGGTATTTTGCCTATAAAATAAGAAAAATTTAGTCAAAATGACCCTTCAAGTTCAGAAGCTTGTGAAACACCTGTCCATCTTTGATAAGGGGGGGTATATTACTTTGCTAATGTTGGTCTGTGGATCATTCAGTAGACCAAATGGTTTCCATTCAAAAACTCTTGAATGCTTTTCACTAGAATCTCTCAACTTTACATGGAGATTGGCCAGCAACAGTTGGTGGACCCTTATGATTTTGAAACCCGTAAGTGAAAGGTCAAGGTCACTGTGACCTTTAGCATTTCTGACTATTGAGCTGCCATTGGGGCAAACATATTTGACAGACATCTCTTTTTATACGCCCATTTAAAAAACGGGACGTATTATGTGAACACCTTTGGCGGGCATGCGGGCGGGCGTGCTTGCGGGCGGCGACGTCCAGAAATTTGTCTGTACTCTTACTCAAACAGTTTTTGTCCGATCGTCTTCAAACTTGCTGACAATGCTAATTGACATAATATCTAAGCCAAGTTCGATTATAGGCCAAATCGGTGCTGGCCTTCTTGGGTTATGGTCCTTCATTTACCAAAAAAATGTTAAATTGGTCTTGTCTGTACTCTAGCTCAAACAATTTTTGTCTGATCCTCTTCAAACTTGGTGACAACACTTATGGGCATAATATCTAGGCCAAGTTCGATTATAGGCCAAATCGGTGCAGGCCTTCTTGGGTTATGGTCCTTCTTTTACCAAAAAAATGTGAAATTGGCCTTGTCTGTACTCTTACTCAAATAGTTTTTGTCCGATCGTCTTCAAACTTGCTGACAATGCTTATGGGTGTACAATCCAGGCCAAGTTCGATTATAGGCCAAATCAGTGCTGCAGGCCTTCTTAGGTTATGGTCCTTCATTTACCAAAAAATGTGAAATTGGCCTTGTCTGTACTCTTACTCAAATAGTTTTTGTCCGATCGTCTTTAAACTTGCTGACAATGCTTATGGGTGTAATATCTAGGCCAAGTTCGATTATAGGCCAAATCAGTGCAGGCCTTCTTGGGTTATGGTACTTCATTTACCAAAAAAATGTTAAATTGGTCTTGTCTGTACTCTTACTCAAACAATTTTTGTCTGATCGTCTTCAAACTTGGTGACAACACTTATAGGCATAATATCTAGGCCAAGTTCGATTATAGGCCAAATCGGTGCAGGCCTTCTTGGGTTATGGTCCTTATTTTACCAAAAAAATGTGAAATTGGCCTTGTCTGTACTCTAACTCAGACAGTTTTTGTCCGATCGTCTTCAAACTTGGTGACAACGCTTATTGGCATAATATCTTGGCCAAGTTTGTTTTTAGGCCAAATCGGTGCAGGCCTTCTTGGGATATGGTCCTTCTTTTACTAAAAAAAGGTTTTGACTTAATATGGGCTTTTATTTCATAATCAATATTTTTTGTCACTAGCACACCCAAGACGGGCGTATTTTGTGACATTTTTGCACTCTTGTTTTACCATACCTAAGTCAGAAGTCATTTGGTTTGGAAAAAATCATATCTTATGTTATGTCACATGTAACTCCAAAAGTATTTCAGTTTAGGTCATGAACGTTGATTGAAATTGACAAGATGGCTCTAGGTAGGGTTTGTAGGGGTCAGCTTGTTTGGGTCTTGAAGACAATTTATTTGATACTTGACTACAGTTTTTATGACAATGTATATATTGTATGTTACAGAATGACTGGTGGAGCATCTGAAGCACCATATGTACCTGTGTTTGGAGATGAAGTAAGTAACGGAATAATGTATTCAGGGAAGTCATGTCAGTCATGATGTTAAATAGCCTAAAGTTCACATTTCACAAATATGTTTTTGAGGCAACACAGTTGGGCAAGCCCATTCTTCCCTGTCAGCCACTATTCTATCTTTTACTTTGAATTTTTTATGCCAAATTATTAATTGACAATACCATTTTTATGCCCCAGTAATGAGTATCTACTGATGCAGAGGCATACAGTGATCCGCTTGTCCGTTTGTTACTGGTATAAAACTTTCAAGTTGATTGACTTTGCTAGTTTTTATGAACATGGCTACCACTGGGACAACCTTTATTGAAAATAATGTCATCTTAATTTTCTGTGGATTGGCAAACAATTATCATTTAAGATGGATCATGGTGAATGATTGGGTTTGGAGTGTTTTGTATTGGATTTATCCTAAACCATATTATACTATTTCAGCATATAACAGAGTCATTACTGGGGATGAAGTTCCAGATTTCACCAAGTGCATTTTTCCAAGGTGAGACAGACATATACTCCTAGTTATAATTATCTAAGTTAGGGGATGCAAAAGTACTCAATGAAAATATATTCCCAGTAGTCTAGGGGTGAGAATGTCTGAGAGTTTACACTAGCCTCTGAATCTGTTGAGTCATTTTGATACGTTTAACTGAATTTTACCATTTGATAGGCAAGATATTTGTGATTTTTTAGAGAAAATGGCCCTTCTAACCAACATCTAAAATCGTGAGAGTCAAAATTTAGTTGATGGAAATTTCTAGGGTCAAAACCCTACTCCTCAGTCAAATTGAATTCCTGTTATCCGCCTCAGAAAAGGAAGATTGTGAGTTTTATTCAAGGTTCGGTATGTTTGAAGTATCTCAATTGAAAAAAACCTCCATTTATGTGTAAAAATAAAACTAGTCAATCACAGTTATTATAATTATGTGATTTTAAAAATATTTATGTTTATTTCTCATTGTCAGTAAATACAGCAGCTGCTGAGGTACTATATAACACTGTATCTGATTGGTGTACAGTGTCACCTGACACCACGGTACTTGACGTCTGCTGTGGTACAGGAACTATAGGTCTCACCATTGCTAAGGTATAGTCACTATTGTTTATTTACTATTTAAGGCTGGACTTACGATAGTGACGATCTCCACTGATTTGATTTGTATTTGGATTTATCCAGTTTAATTGCTGCACATTTTAATTGCACTACGTTTTGCTTTAAATTATTAAGAGGAAAATTTGCCTGCCATATCAAAAGGATTTTAAACATATATTTAAAACCATTATTGCTGTTAAGTTAAGACGTTTACTCTGTAGAATCCAACGTGACAGTGTTATGAGGCAGAGCTCCTGGATATTTATGCTTGATCTATGCTCCCTCTGAAACCACTTACGTGGCAGTTTCTGCAGAAGACAAGATAGTCTAGATAATGTGACTAAATATAATCAATATTTTTATTTCTCTTTACAGAATGTAAAAAATGTTATTGGAATAGAAATGTGTTCACAAGCGATAGATGATGCCAAGGTCAATGCAGAAATAAATGGTAAGCCATGTTATGTCCTGATTAGATTATGACAATTTGGAGCTAGGAATGGTCAAGTGGTAGAGCACCTGCCAAACAGGTTTTGTAAGAAAAATACTGCAAGGGGTGTCATTCACTTTCTTCTGCTGATTTCAAATCCTTATGTCAATGCATGAGATTATAAGCAAAACGTATCGGTTATATGTAGACATGGATAATATTTGCATGTTTGGCCGGAATAATGAAAGAAACTCATTAGTGATTATGGACTAAAGGACATGATAATGAGGGGATTGGAAGGGGCCATCTCATAGTGGGAACATATAAAAAGGTTTCGTCTTAATCTTAAAATTGATAATAATGAAAATGCACAAGTCAATATAGGGGGGGGGGGGGGGGAGAGGGAGGGGGGGGGCTGCAGGGATACAAGGGGAATTAGACAGACGAATCTTCCTGACCAATGGGAATTTGACAACCTTATCGACTCCTAGTCCCAGGGAATAGTCTCAGTTAGGGTCCAGCACTCGGAGATTACTATGTGATCATGTGTCCTGACCCCTGGGTCTTATACAGTAAGCACTTAGAAAGGCATGCCCAACTCTTCCCTGAGAGACTTTTTCATAGTTTGAATGTATACTCATAGTTTATATTTTCAGGTATATCTAATGTAAAGTATCATTGTGCTAAAGCCGAGGATGTAATGAAGGATATAACAAAGTCTGTGTATGGTTCCACTGATGTTGTGGCTATTGTTGATCCACCGAGAGGAGGTCTACGTGAGTTACCTACCTTTGTACCACTCTTCAAACTTGAGTTAATCACGATTTAAAAAATGTTGTTCTGGTGAATTTTCATGTGCATCATCCTTAGCTCAGAAGTTAACATGCCAGCAGAGTTCAAATCAGAAAGAAGGCACTCATAATTATTTCTGCCATGTTGCAGAAAGCTGGCTGGCAAATAAAGGCTATGCTTGACATTTTAGAAAAATAAAACATAAATTACAAATTGTTTGGGGAAGTGTACACTCCTAGTGTCTCCTCTATCTGAATGAGAGGCATGTGAACTCACCATAATTAATAAATATCTTTAAAATACATTGGCAATTTTTAAGACAAAGCAAGCACATCCTCATTGTTTACAGACATACTTTATGAAACAAGAACTGTTTGCACAAACATGTATGCCTCTGGTCTGAAATTGTAAAGGTCACAGTGACCTTTACCTACTGACCTCAAAATTCATATCAGCCATCTACTGTTGCTTGCCAACATCCATATAAAGTTTGAAGATCCTTAAATTTAGCAAAGCGTTCATGAGTTATTGAACAGAAAATATTTGGTCTACCGACCAACAAACCGACTGGTGGACATGTGCAAAGCAATCTACCCCCTCTTCAAAGATGGGAGGCATGATTAATCTGGTTAGGAGAATTTGTGTAATATTCAAGCTGGGCAATCCTTAAAAAATTGTATGTTTGCCCTAACGCTACCTACTCATTGAAATCACCCCTACTCAAACTTTTTAAGCCTACAGTCGAACTTCGATGCCTCAAACTACCTTCGGACCGGGAAAATAGTTCGAGCCATCTACCGGTTCGAGGCATCGAGGGTACGAGTATATATGCACTGTATCTGTATAAACTTGAACGCTTCTCGGTACGTGTACCTGTCAATCTTGTGTAATTGTCGTATTTTGAGTGATTGTTCGCGTTTCATATCTAATGCATATTTAATGCATTTGAGTCAAATTGTGAAATAATATGCATAATCATAATAAAACAGGACACTGTTTGACAAAATTGACTTGAAATCGTGGCCTGGCGCTTCAAATTTTCACATTTGTAAACAAGGTTCCCTGTTCTATTAATTGCTCCGTACGGTAGCCTGTTAATCAATGTTTTAATTATAAACTGGCGATTCATATGTCAAGTTTATAAATTAATACAATGATAGTGAAAACAGATATACGAGGGTCATTCAATAAATTCGTGGACTGGACTCATCATTTTAACACACATTGACCCAGACATAAACTAAGTGTATCAAACTAAACTACAGCCTTTCTGACACAAGTGCAGAAAATTTCGCTGGAAACGGGGCATTTTTAACGAAAATATCGCTAAAACAAAACTATCACATTACCACAACCACCACACAGCGCAATTATATTCTGACGTCGGCGACGTGATTGACGTTTTGCTATTTCTCAAATGGTAAACCCGAAATTAAATTATGTCATTCATATGGAATTAAACATAATTATTTGAGTTGTATATTATTAAATATATCTGCCACAATATTTTTATGTATTAAAAGTTATGGATTAAACTAGACTTAATGGTTGTATGTTAAATTGAAACGCTTCGTATATTTTGACTGACGTTTCCTTAAACGTCCCGGCGTTTGCAAAATTCGTCCGACCCCTACATATCGTTTTTAAGACCACGCGGCTCTTCAAAAATAGATAGTTGAACTAATGAAAAATGTACATTACGTCGGTCGGGGGTGGTAGCGCGTTACTATGGCAATATAACAGCTGATGCCATGCTACTGTGTTGCATAATAAAAGATAAAATGTTACCTAAGGTAGGTAATAGATAGATGTTTATAATGATATAAAAAATTATTATTTAATCACAAATGTGAGTAAATGACAACGCTTGTCTACGAATATATTGAATGCTCCTCTTATACGTATGTTTGAGTTATTATTTTATTGCAATATAAATCGAGTTAAATTTGTTTGAAAGAATGCAAACATTGAAATTAATAAAAAATAATTCAGTTATAATTTCCATCATTAAGTGATTAACGGACCTATAAATGTTAAGTTTTTTCATAAACATGCAACATGTAATACAATACAGCAGTAAACAGTACAATAATTGTCACAATGTGTTAATAACACCTTTCACCGACTTCCCGTGGACAAACAATGGATATTAACGATCAATGAAAGGTGCAAAATTCGAGTCATCTACTGGTAAATCATAGCAAAGGACCAGCAAGTCAGTTCCAGTGTTCGACCCTCGTACTGTTCGAGTCATCTATGGTTTTTCTATATGAATAAAGAAGGGATTTTGACGGGACCGGAGAACGAGTTCGAGGCATCTGGGGAGTTCGAGGCAAGTACTGTTTGAGGCATCGAAGTTCGACTGTATTTCCTTATACAACTTTATTGATTTTTTTACAGGTTCCTCAAAAATTATTTCCATACAAAAAAAATTTGACCTACCTACCCAACTTAAAAATCTTTGGTCGCGTTAGGTCAAACAAACAATATTTTAAGGATGGCCCTATTGTTTTGTAATTAATGATATTTCTATTCATTTAGATTCGAGTGTTGTGGTTGCCATTAGAAATTGTAGAAGTATCAACAGATTGATCTATGTATCGTGTAATGTGAATGGTGCACTCAATAACATTATAGAGTAAGTAAACTTCCTGAAAACTGGAACCAGTCTGGATAATGTTGATGTGTCTGGTTTCCTGAGTTCTGTACAGACAACTTCCTGAAAACTGGAACCAGTCTGGATAATGTTGATGTGTCTGGTTTCCCGAGTTCTGTACAGACAACTTGCTGAAAACTGGAACCAGTCTGGATAATGTTGATGTGTCTAGTTTCCTGAGTTCTGTACAGACAACTTCCTGAAAACTGGAACCAGTCTGGATAATGTTGATGTGACTGGTTACCTGAGTTCTGTACAGACAACTTGCTGGAAACTGTAACCAGTCCGGGTAATGTTGATGTGACTGGTTTCCTGAGTTCTTTGCTGGAAACTGTAACCAGTCTGGGTAATGTTGATGTGACTGGTTTCCTGAGTTCTGTACAGACAACTTGCTGAAAACTGGAACCAGTCTGGATAATGTTGATGTGTCTGGTTTCCCGAGTTCTGTACAGACAACTTCCTGAAAACTGGAACCAGTCTGGATAATGTTGATGTGACTGGTTTCCTGAGTTCTGTACAGACAACTTGCTGAAAACTGGAACCAGTCTGGATAATGTTGATGTGACTGGTTTCCTGAGTTCTGTACAGACAACTTGCTGAAAACTGGAACCAGTCTGGGTAATATTGATGTGACTGGTTTCCCGAGTTCTGTACAGACAACTTCCTGAAAACTAGAACCATAGCGATCGTAATCACAAAACTTCTTAGATTGCTATGAGACCCTGGCATCTACTGGTTCAGCAGGCATATAGTGGTCGTTACGTCTGTCTGTTAATGTTAACCAAAACTTTCAAGTCCATCAAGGTATTGCTTTCAAACTTGGCATACTTGTTTATCATCATAAACACATTATTTTGTCAAAGTCATGTAATTCTATCCAACAGTTCTACAGAATTATTGTTTTGTCAGTAAATAAACAATCTAACCAAAATGGCAATAATCTTAATTATATTCTCTAGAAACACTTTGCTGGCTTAGAATGAGAAGGTCGTAACAACAAAATAAATATTTTGAGAAAACAAGAAAACACTGTCTGAAAATTACGCTTTACATATGGTAAAACAAGCGGTTTCAACTTAAGTTTGGTCAACATGACATGTTAAGATTTTCATGAAAATAGGCTCATAAGAAGCGCATGATGATGCATATGTCAAATATGTATCAGTCTTATAAGGTCGTAAGTAGTAGTTACGGCCTTCTCATTCTAAGCCAGCGACTTCATCTCGTTTACAAATGATTTGAACTGATAACTTTTGATGAGCACCGACTCTTTGAATTCTAGAAGTCAAAGTGTAGGATTTTTGGATGTTCCAGAGGTAAAATGGGTAACTTCAGGGTCAGATGAAATTCCTTTATAGGCATTTTGATTTGAATGTTTCTGCATAAGCGTTGGTTCTAAATGAGTATATATTTTGTCTTTCAGTCTAGTACGACCAACATCGAAGCGTTTGAAAGGGGAGAGGTTTTATCCCATCAAAGCAGTACCAGTGGATATATTCCCACATACAAATCATTGTGAACTTGTCATACTGTTTGAACGCAAGTTGGACGGGGAACAGGGCTAGACGCTACAATGCTAGGCACTAAAGTATTGTGCATGACACAAATAGTCCTAGGGACGTTTTTGTTGTTGGATCTCTGCAATATAAACTGACTACCAAGCTGATCTCGAAACTCACTGATTGGCTGCTTTATGAGTTCAGTTTTAAAATTGACCAATGGCACAGCAGTACGATTCTAAGAATGGTCCCACCATTTACTTCAAACAAAGTTTTCCAGTTTTCTGGATGCTTATTTAATTGACCAAAGCAGTAGTGGGAAAGGCATGCTGGCCTTACATCAATATTTTAAACAAGATTTTCTAACGGAAAAAAAGGTTATTAGATTTGGGGAATTCTGTGGGCGGGAATCATTTTGTTTCTGTTAGATAACTTAGTTTGGTATGAGATATTATGATTAAACTTGCTGTGTAGCTTATATTAAAAGGTCATTTGGGTTTGAAAATGGGATCAAGGTCACCATTACTAAGAAACAAAAAGTCCACTCAATAACTTGAGTAAGGTATGATATATCATGATGAAACTTGCTATGTACCAAATTAGTAATGTGGTAATTGTTACAACACCATTTTGCTGACATTGACAGTATATAAAGGTTATCCCACTGCATACTGGTCAGGTGCCAAGCATTAGTCAGTAAGTAAATAATGTTTAAAAATGTGTGTATCTGAAGCCAAATCGAACCACCCTTTAAAGAGTGTTACACTATTATCAATCAGACTATGCTAAATACACAAAACATTATAATAGGTTTATAATTCTATATAATGTTAATACTGTTGATGAAATTCATGTCGAGGGCTTAGTGCAAAACTATGGTATCTACCTTTATAAATCGATGTAGTTACCATAGTTTTGCACTGAGCCCACGATGTACATTTTGTTGAAAAAACAATGTTGTTGGTTATGTATTTTACTTATCAAAATAAAATTTTACATACATCTGTTTTGTGTTAAATATTTTGTTTTCCATCAATTTGAAATACTCTTCACAGTAGATTACATGTATTCAGATTAATACAAACTGAGTTTGAAGACCATTTTGTCGTATTTCAGTCATTATCTTGACAATGGACCAATCAGTATTAAACAGACCTGGGCCCGAAATTACAACAAATACTTACACTCTGCACTCAGCCCTCAAATATTGAAATTCTTTCTTTTGAGGTTCAAAGCAACATTTTTTGAGAACGAGGTAGAATAGGTGCTAAATATTATATTTTACTTGTTTCCGATTCAAATTTAGTGTATTTGTAAGCTATAAGTGTAATTTATCAGCCTGAGTGCAGAGTGTTGAAATTAATTTTTATCTCATAAATGGTATGTAATTGCATAGATAATGTATCAAATGCTACTTTCAACATTCAAATAATAATTCTATACATTTTCCTTATTTATAGTTGCAATCTATAACAAATAATAGCTCATTATATCACATTTTCAATATTTGAGTGCAGAGTGTAAGTATTGGTTGTAATTTCGGGCTCTGATATAACCAGGATCAAATCATGGAGCCAATGCCATGAATGTTTTGCCATTGCAAGAAAATCATAAATGCAAGCATTCAAGAATAATGCAAACATTAATGACTGTATCCAGCAATATTATTTGGTATTAATATCTCCAGTGCATGTACATCAAAGCAAGGGATCACTCCCATAAAAATCATATTCCACTGGGTCACTATGTCTGGTCAGGAAACATATACTGGTTGCAACCCTGCCAACGCATTTAAAAGGTCTGCTAGAATTTCATACCTAACAGTTGTGCTGGAAGTATACAATGGCTAAGATAAGATTTCCCTATGCCCAAACAATTTAATTGACTGCTCTCCCCTTTCTATTAAATGTATGTGCCTTGTTTGAATTATACCAACGCTTTTCTATGCCCAAACAATTTAATTGACTGCTCTCCCCTTTCTGTTAAATGTATGTGCTTTGGTTGAATTATACCAACGCTTTTCTATGCCCAAACAATTTAATTGACTGCTCTCCCCTTTCTGTTAAATGTATGTGCTTTGGTTGAATTATACCAACGCTTTTCTATGCCCAAACAATTTAATTGACTGCTCTCCCCTTTCTGTTAAATGTATGTGCTTTGGTTGAATTATACCAACGCTTTTCTATGCCCAAACAATTTAATTGACTGCTCTCCCCTTTTTGTTAAATGTACGTGCTTTGGTTGAATTATACCAACGCTTTTCTATGCCCAAACAATTTAATTGACTGCTCTCCCCTTTCTGTTAAATGTATGTGCTTTGGTTGAATTATACCAACGCTTTTCTATGCCCAAACAATTTAATTGACTGCTCTCCCCTTTCTGTTAAATGTATGTGCTTTGGTTGAATTATACCAACGCTTTTCTATGCCCAAACAATTTAATTGACTGCTCTCCCCTTTCTGTTAAATGTACGTGCTTTGGTTGAATTATACCAACGCTTTTCTATGCCCAAACAATTTAATTGACTGCTCTCCCCTTTCTGTTAAATGTACGTGCTTTGGTTGAATTATACCAACGCATGACCAAACAACACTTATTATGCATTTTCGGCATCAAAAAAGTCTGGACATTCTTTGCATCAAAATTATACCCTTTTGTGATTGTTAAAAAGAGAAACTGCGGGGCATAACTTGTGATTAGTTAAATGGAATGCATCGATTTGAGTTAAAACTTTCAGCAAATAAATACATGTACGTTACGAGTTGCATTCATAGTGAAACGCACCGGTATAAAACTGGTTGATACGTCGTACATAACTGTGTGACGTGGTTGGCTACGCAACATAACTCTGTAACGTCTGTTATACTCACTGCTCGAGATCTCAGTCATTTCAGCTACATGTTGTGTGTTCTGAAACTCTATCATTTAACGCCGTTTAAAAACTGCCATGTGAAGATGTTCTTTGTATTGTTCTGTGCTATATAAAAGTATCTATAGGGCACACCGTCATATAATGCGATGAGTAATAAAATAATTGAACTACGATGTCTGCGAGAAAGGTTCATTTTGCTGGATACAAAGCTATTACAATGTTCAAGACTGCGTTCAATAAACGCTTATGTCCCGTGGGAGCCAATTCAATAGGTCTAAGTCCAAAATTAGGTGAAGTTGAAGTAGCAAGCCACATTAATGCTAGAAGAAACGGTCAATTTGGGTTAACCAGGCTGGACGGACGAACGGACAGACAGGTGAATCACTATATGCCTCCCGATCTTTCGATACGGGGCATAAAAATGAATGAGTGGCGCTGGTCCGCGTACTCAAGTTTGATTGCACACAGTATGTGTCGCTTGAATGTGAAGAAGTTGCGATTCAGTAGAAGGCTTGCATTTCTATCCAGTTGTATGTCCATGTATACTACTGATGTAAGGGACGAATCGCTGGCTTAGAATGAGAAAACTGATACATACTTGAAATCTGCAACATAAGGCGATTCTTATGAGCCTTTTTTTTCAAGAAAATAGGAACTTTTCATGTAGACCAAAACTAAAGTTGAAACAACTAGTTTTTCCATAAGTAAAGAGTAATTTTCAGACAGATTTTTCTTGTTTTCTCAAAATATCGATTTTGTACTTACTACCTTTAAAAAGTGCGATATCGCAACATCTCTAGTAGCTTCATTAGTCACCTATCGATTTTCAACGTGAGTGGCTATAGGCTTACCATCCGTTCGTCAGTCCATCAACAAATCTAGATCCTGCCATAACTGAAACAGTTTCCAAGCTAGGTTTAGGAAACTTTATATGTAAATTATGCACATCGAAATATTTTGTCTAGATAAAGTTATGGTTGCCATGGCATCGAAAATATTGAAATTACTCTTAAAGGGTCATGACTTCAAACCGGTAGGGAACTTCTGTATAGCTTGCAAGTGTTAATTACTTGCTTTAAACGGGGTAAAACCACAGGTGGCAGTATCAGTGTTTTGTCCGCAAACGATTAAAAAAAATAATAAAAAATATTTTAAAAATCCGTACTGAGCTAATAAACTATCAAGGTATAAAGTGTACTATATTTCTATATTCCAGATGGTGGAACATTGCATCTCGTTGTTTCAACATAAAATACGGGCGCTGAAGAAAAATCGCTTTACAAGTCATTCAAATAAATTATAAGATATTCATTCTTACCGAAAATCTCGTTCAATTGTATCTTATAACTGCGAAACAGCAAAACAATGTTACTTCCGTTATTTAACTTCGCTCAAGGTCATTTTATTTATGCACTGGTTACCCGCTGTGCTCACAGTATCGTAAGTATTGTTGGGAACCAAGCCTATGCGATGTTCCACAATCTTTGGACATAGACATATACTACGCTTTATACCTTGTTAATGTACATGTAGTTAGATAGACAATCGATATAATATATTATATACGGTCCATGTAGTGTATTAGCTCAGTGACGGATTTTTTCTTTTTCTTTTCCAAACACTGATACTGCCACCTATGGGTAAAACTGAAACGTAAGCATAAGTATACACAATTATGGTGCAATATGCAATCTTTATTGTACACATGTTAACAAACAAATTTACAAAATTTTAATTCTTCATAAAAATGATAACCAGTAACAATATAACCGTCTTGTTCAAATACATGATCACAATGTAGCTGTTATATAAATATAATACATCATACAACTTTTGCGACACCATCAACCTGGATCAAACTCATTGATTATCCGTACTTACACACCCTACAACATTGACGTCAAGTTTGATATTCTAACAAGTTTGATATTCTAACAAGTTTGATATTATAACAAGTTTGATATTCTAACAAGTTATTCTTACGAGTTTGATATTCTAACAAGTTATTCTTACGAGTTTGATATTCTAACAAGTTTGATATTCTAACAAGTTTGATATTCTAACAAGTTTGATATTCTAACAAGCTTGATCTTCTAACGAGTTTGATATTCTAACAAGTTTGATATTCTTACAAATTTGATATTCTAACAAGTTTGATACATATAGAAAGTTATAGGCTACCATTACGAGAAGTCATATATGAAAGTTCCAGCTTAACACTGCCGCAGCATAGCAACATACATGCAGTCATGTTTTACACATGAAAACAGACTAGACATACAGTTTGAGAGGATCAATGAAAACATTATTAGAAGTTTGTAAAACATGTTTGCCTGCATTAGCAGTCATTTGCATTCAATGTCACATAGATTTGAAACGCCAAGGGGTACATCTATATTTCCATACATGATGACCAGTTATATCCGGTACCAATGTTGACTCGTGTAGGCACAAAGATTGTGTACGTAGGCACAAACACACGGTTTCGTCGATTCAACAACTTATATTGTAAAACAATTTATTATAAGTTGTTAAAATCGATGAAATCGTGTGCCTGTGTATGCACGTTTTGTGCTCACCCCATTCGCTAAGTTGTTGGGCTACCGACCAATCGACCGAAGTGCAAATGCAAAAGCAATGCTTCGAAGGGGTGCATAGGCTGTTGAGCATAAATCATCACACTGCATTTCGGTGCCGTGTTTCAATTAAAACAATTTCTAAATCTACAAAACTAAATAACACAGACGTTAAGAAACATCTTCCTCCGAGTCATTTTTCTGTCTTTTAACTCGAATTTCAACAATAGCGTACAATAACATGGCTACGACTAACAAACATCCTCCTATCAAAAGTTTGGTGGATACACAGAAGAAATTTCCATAGACAAATGTTATTGTGAAACCAACAGCTTTCCATGTGTGATAGTTGGCAAAAGCAGAACCTTTCTTCTCAGCAAACAGCAATGCGATCAACGCTGAAAAGAGATACAATAATGTATTATTTTAAACGAGTTATTAGAAGTATAGACATGAGAAGTTGCGCCGATAAAACAAAGAAGAAAACCAAGAGTTTTGAAACCCCAATATTTCGCTCTTACATTGTGAAAGACTGAACAAATCTTTAATTAATGGGATGTCAAACTCTGTTTTTGTGACACAATGCTTATGCCTGAGTTAGAAGAGAACGCCGTTTAGTCATAATTCGATTAAAAACGGCCAAGGAACGTTCCTTAAAATGTAATTTCGTTTCGTTAAGCTGCATCACGAGTGCAGATACAGACCCTTGCTTAGATTGAATGCATTAGCGGCAACAGTTTGGAAACATTATGATTGCCTCCTTAAACATTTGGCTTAAACCCTTCGACAAACTTTCAAATGATATCTCAAAAAAAAACTGAACGTTACATACAAAAGCCTACTATTTGATACTAAGATATTTTAGGTACTTTCGTGATAAAATATTACTTTCTTGTAGATTTACTAGTGCACGAGTTTACCTAATTCGTGTATAAACACCATACATTCATTCTGATCACCTCGGCCTTTATGAATTGGTTATTTAGCGCAGGCAAACGGAAATGCCCGCGCTTTCACAATTGTGAACATTGCTTACCGTTTGATTGTGTCTGCCATATTCCTTCCGCCATTCCCCACAAAACCGGAAGTCCAAATATGAATACAGTCTGATCAGAGGTTGGTACCCACACATATAACACAATAAGGGTACCAAGATTGACTAAACCAGCTAGTGCAAATAGAATATAGCGTCCCGTATATTTTGAAAGGCGACTAAGAGTGAGGGCGAATACTGTTGTAGAGGCACCGTACGTCGCCATGACGAAACCAATCTTCTGTATGCCTATTGGACAACTTACGAATGCCTGAAATAGATTGATAATACACATATTAAAAATAAATAACAAGGCCCGCCGCCCGGTGGTCATGTTTTATCGAATTGTCCTAAAAAAGTGACAAAGACCATCCAAGAATCATTCTCGAAAAGCGTCATGAGATGTTGTTTTAAAGAACATTTTGCCGGACCATGAACTATCTAGATCCTGGCCGGACGAACGACGGACAAAGACGAAGCACAATTGCTCACCAAGAGCTATTTAGACAATCACATAATCACATGCATAGTACAGTTTGTACAGACAATCATTGTTTCTATATTTGAAATCCACTCTCTACCCAACAATTAAGGCGATTAGACACTGTATGTAATGCTAATGACCACTATCCAACATCATACTGGTATATACACTACACACAGTGTCCCGTTTCCACCTTTCCATTTATTGAATGTGTTCTAACGATTGTCCTTGTGATTTGCGCTTGCGGTCTATTTGAGCCTAACTTGTTCCCCCCCCCTTTGTTTGACCTCTTTGTTGTACTTTTTGCACAGCTGTTTCTGCTGAATGCTTAATTTCCCTGTTCGAGTTATTATGTTAATAAAAGCATGTAGTTTTATAGTGGTACATGTACTTACAGGAAATGGTTCAGTATTTGCTAATTGTTCTTTACGGTTGCACACTGAAGAACCAAATACAAAGAGGACATGTTTATCTGCAACTGATATGACGTTATGGAAGCTGGTACCCAGTCTTTCTACAGTTGTCAGAGCAAAAACGGATATCAGTTACTGTTACGTCATATCCGTTGCGACAAAACATGGCCGCTGTACTTAATTCTCTTTATATATAGGGTACCGTAGATAATTTGAAGCCTCGTAATATATTGCGGATAATTTTAAACCAGGTGTCCATGGAAACAATCATTATATGAATGAATCAATTGGACTGTATATATATATACTCACCTTAGTGTAATCCGTCCATAAGATAGCTTGTTCCATGGCCATAAACATTATCAGGGGAACCAGCATCAGAAGGTTTACGTCAGTAAGAGCTTTACCGCAAGAAAATAGGGAACCAAGGATGCTTGATGTCTCTTTTTGTGAAGATTTCGTTAGTGGAGGTAAAAATATCGCAGTCAGAAGTACACCGATTAGATCACAGACGATAAATATTCCGAGAAGGATATAAACAACATGGCGGTCTGGCTCTTCAATCTCCGTAGCATTTACTTGCATTGGACAGTCGTCTTTGCCACAAAAGGTTTGTGTTGCGTTGCTTTCAGTACTATTTGTGTCGTGTATTCCTTGTTGAAGAACTAGAGACGATATAAGGTTTCCGGTGATTTGGGTGGTTTCGAACATGGCGAAGAAAATTCCATTAAATTTGCTCAAGATGGCATGGCTATCTTTGGCGTAATTCAGTGAGTATGAATACGCCATTTCTGACAGGTAAACACTTTGTGAGGTCCACATTGGCCCGGCTGTAAGACCTAATAACACAGAAGATGGAATTAAAGTTGTGAACGTTGGATAGAAATTAGTTCCCGTATAAATCACGTGACTTATAAATGAGATCACAAGAATTCTCTTCACTCCAATGGCGTTAATAATGGCGGGTGCTAGAATACCTGATAGAATAATACACGCGTACATACACGACAATGAAATAATCCCAAGACCCGCTTCCTGATTCAAACTGCTCTGTAGATTTTGGATCGCCAAGTAGGCGGTGAATATAGCAGTAAAAGCTCCAGATAGAATGTACACGTTTTTATTCTCGTGACCATGGTAGGCTCCCGTCTTTTCTGTTTCAGTTTCCATTTTTTCTGATTTACTATAAAGTCTCTCTTTTTCTGAATCCGGGTCCTTTTCTCTTGTTTCAGTGCGTTTTGCTATTTTGTCTGAAAAATAAGAAAACATCGTCTTTGAGTGCTCTATTTAAAACTAAACCCACAAAAACATGACGTATTGTGCTTTTACAAGTCCGTAACTTCAAGGATCTAGTATTTCATGGTTTGAAATACAAGACGAAAATCGAAATGTTCGGATAATTGCACCTTTGTTCTACATTGTAATGATTGTACATTGTTTATTCATGGGCATGCTCATTTAATAGACTAATCATGTGTAACGTATTCATGTGACCAAAATACTATGCCGGTGGCATTAACTTGAAACCCAACGTATAAATTACGTAATTGATACTATTAATATATCACGCGCCTATGCTCATAATTCTGAAAAGCGTTTTATCATAATCATTAAAAGAGTTGGAAACATTCAAAAATGAAATTTACAAATTTCATATTCTGTTTATCACATTCTATCAGGGTTTTAACCAAAAACTACAAGATAATGCTAGAGCTCTTCTCAGTTTAAACTATTAAAGACACCAATTTCGTAAAGGTGTGTACACACAGTAAGTTTTGGTGTATAAGTCGAGGATTTACATTTTACCACGTGTACATCATGCCCATACATTTCCCTCATACCACTTCGTTACAATAAAGGTGTATATCCCGAGAAAATGTATGGTAGACGTAACTACTTTACACTGTAAATCTTGACTTATAGGTAAAGATACATACATCATAACTTACTGTGTTTACGCACCTTAAATGTCACCAATCATCATTATTCAACGAGTTTAATAAAGCCAATGTTGAAAATCACAAAAAAAGGATTTATTGTTTCATTAAATGATACTGATCAAAGCTATTGCGGTCGAAACTATTTTTAAAAGTTAAAAAAAAAATTCACCAACAAATATACGTCAAAGCTAGTATAATAATCATCATTTTTCTGTACGTTTAGTGGCTTTACTTCACCCACTAGACACAACACATGTGGTAATTATTGTGTACTCACTTCCCCTCGAAACCTTTAAATTCTCGTTTATTTTAACTTTTAATCCTGTCCGTCCGTTTGTCGTAGTAAACTTTAACACACTTTAGACACCTAATATTAGTTTTTTTAAAGAAATGCATCCAGTCATAGCAAGTGTTTTTCTCTAGAGTTAGTATAAAACTAAAACGATATACTTTGAAAACTATAACTGTTTTAAATCTTAATTATTCTGCCGTTCTATGGTACCGTCGTGAGATCAATAATCTTAGCTCTTACAAATCCTTTGTAATTAAAACTATTTCATTTGTTTCGCGACTTTTATACGGCTTCACGTGACACAATGAAAGCGCAAAATACTCAATCAGGCCACACTAAAAAAAACTTTGTTCGTACCATAGTTATTTCGTCCCTAAATGTAAGGAAAATGCAGGTATCGTTTATTTAAGATTAATGCTTTAACGAGTGCAATAGTCTATTAAAGGAGAACCTACTCAGACAACGCACGTTTATATTTTTGGAAGTATTTGTATCAGCCTATCACTGGTCTGGAGAATTTCAGTCACTACGACACGAAGAGTACCCATTAACATTATCCTGATACAACCATACTAACAGCCATTTGGAACTAATTAGGTTGAGATTCAAGAAACATACAATTTTAAACGACTTTGGTCGTACATATGTAGCGGCCTGGTTCGAACCAAGAATCATCGCACTAGTGCGGTTGCTAACGCTCTACAACAAATCAATAGAATCTAACACATAAGTTATAATTACGATAGATCTATGTGTTGACGCATTGGTTTCATAGCTATGTATCAGAGCAAGTATCTCTCGACCATGGATAGAGCCAGAAACATTCCGTTCTCGGATCCGATCCGTTCTCGGATTCGAAGCGGTCACCATTTAATCACTAACAACTACCAGGACCGGCCTGATCAATATTTCTTAGCAGGTGAATTTGGATTTTTGTTTTAATACTATATGATATAGTATAGTACTTTTTGTCTTTACAAATAATTAGTCCCATTAGCTCAGCATTACGGGAGGTGAAAGCAATTTTTCATTGTTTGCCTTATGAAGACTTTTGTTCCGTTTTTGTGACAGTCTAAAGAAAACATCCGTGTTGCGAAATTCCGCGAAGATGTTAATTTAAACTTATTTTCGCGTAAAAGTAAATAGTTCTTGGAAATGAATCCATGCTCGTCCAATTTTTACAAAAGATTATATTATTCTTATGCGCAGTGATGCAAAATTCGTACCGTGCCGAACCAGCTATACGCAGTGTGTTTGTTTTGTTTCCGCGACACAAGTATTACGTCATGTTAATAACTCATCTCTTTTTTTATCATTTTTGACAGAAGTGTTACCACACATTGTTTACAAAATTTAAAGTGCATCGTTTAATTATCAACCACAAGTTTTGTGGTACAAATGGTATAGATAAACAATGTTTTTTGAGCCGTGACTAATTTATGCAGGAAGGTTGATTTGCCCTAAAAGGGTAGATATACGGTATATGTATTAAGGCTTAAGAAATTATGTGATCAATGACAGTAACCAATCCATGGCCGAAAACGATTTAAACCAAGTATATTCACATACCATGACTAAGAGTGTAACCTTCCGTCACGGCTAAAAAACATGGTTTATCTATAAAATGTTTTTGTGCTACGCATGGATTAAAATTACTAATAGTCTTTCGGACGAGACTTTAAACCGAGGTCCAATGTATGGATGCTATACACCTGGCATGTAAAAGAACCAGGGATGCATCTGGAATTGGGGCATCCTCTGTATTATGCACTATCCCCAAAAACTAAAAGTACTAAAACTCTTCTGGGGGCCTCGCCCATATAGATTATCCGGTGGCGAGGATAAATAAGACCATTAAAACAAGAGGGCCATGATGGCCCTATATCGCTCACCTGATTATAAATGAAGCCCTGCACAATTTAGACTAACAAAGGTAGAGCGTAAATATAGAAACTGGTGACCCCCGGGGCGGGGTCAATTTTGACCTCAGGGGCATAATTTGAACAATCTTGGTAGGGGACCACTAGATGGTGCTACATACCATATATCAAAGCTCTAGGCATTGTAGTTATAGAGAAGAAGATTTTTATATGTTTTCCCTATATAAGTCTATGTAAAACGGTGACCCCCGGGGCGGGGCCAATTTTGACCCCAGAGCCATAATTTGAACAATCTTGGTAGGGGACCACTAGATGATGCTACATACCAAATATCAAAGCTCTAGGCATTGTAGTTTTAGAGAAGAAGATTTTATATGTTTTCCCTATATAAGTCTATGTAAAACGATTAGTAAGGTTGCATAAGACTATAATTACAGCTTAATAATTGTTTAATAGTTTGTAAACATACAATCACTGTAAACGATGATAACCTTAATATCCACATTCTGCATTTAATTTAAATTAAAGCCTCAAAGCTGCTAACAAGTACACATTTCCTAGTTCTACAACTAAAATATAGTAAGAGAGACAACTCTTACATGATCACAACCAGTATAATTACAGAGTACACTCCCTTTGATAGAATGAAAAACAAGGTTTTTCTATTACTTGACCTAGTAGCCTAATTTTTGACCTCAGATGACCCAATATCGAACTTGACCTAGATTTTGTTAAGATGATCATTGTGACCAAGTTTCATAAAGATTAGGCCAAAATTGTGACCGCTAGAGAGGACACAACCCAATTGTTGACGGACAGACGGACGGACGGACGGACAGACGGACGGACGGACGACGGACGAAGAGTGATCACAAAAGCTCACTCTGTCACTTTGTGACAGGTGAGCTAATAAAAAGCATGGATTAAGACAAATGGGTCAGAAAGCGGAATCTAAAGCAAGAGCACCACCTACGAGTGCTGGACACTCAACTTATTCGTTATTGAAAGTAACAAGGGCAGATAACTCAATAAATATACGTCACGTAGTTATCAGTAATGCTGATATATCATTAAAATCTGATGTAAATGGATTCTTTCACCTAAAAGTTTGAAATCCAACTTAAGAAATTATTAAAATGCGAAAGTCAGACGTCGAGTTATATACATGTAAACGTGAACCTAAAATTGATTAATGGGGGAATGCCTTAATGATATAATTGTATAAGTAGGTATATAGACAAAACTCAATAAATCAATTGTATATGTAACGTTCATGAATCCGTACGTTTGAAAGTCATTAAACGACTACGTACCTGTAACACATTCCTCACCGGAAAGCGAATGTTTTGTTTAAGTTTACCGTACTACAACAATGCTGCCCGGTATTATAATAATCGCTTGTTTAAAACTTTTTCTCAGTAGAGGTATTAAATGTATGAGCAAGGTCAATGTTAAATCAATAACAATAGAAATGAAAAGAACACTTAGGTCATAGATCTGTGAACGATATTCGAGACGTCTTGCAGATTGGTAATTATGATAGGCATATCGCTGGCTTAGAACAAGAAGGTCATAACTGGGTGAATATTTGATTAGGTGTCATTTGGGTTTCAAAAGAACTGAAAAATGAATGTGCTCAAAGCACTTTCTTTGATAGTCAGTACAAGTGATACATGTATGAAGGTAATTCTCAAGCTTTTGCCGAGTAAATGAATGAAAGATGACACTTGTATCGTGATATTTATCAGGCCGCAAGAACTGAAAATGTCCACACCGTTACGGACAAACACATTTCAAACTGTCTTATTTTCACGAACATCAACTATTAAACCCTTAACTCTATCAAACGCCAACAAACAAAATGGATACCAAACGATACATTAAAGAAAAACAGAAGTTATGGTGCATATCTAGTAGAATTTTGCGTAACGGTGTGAAGTCATGTTTTTTCATAATAAAAACTTTCTATTTCTCTAGAATTTCTCATTTTAGTGTAGTCAAACCCGGTTTTTCTGCCAATATGTTTACTTGGTACAAACTCAAACAGATGTACTTACTTGTAAAAGTCTAGTTGGTGTTTGAACATAACTACTGGCGATTCCATACGTCGTAACGGTGTTGACATGCATACCAAAGACCGTATATGCATGCTCGACACCGTTACAAAACGTCAACACCGTTACAAAACGTAACGGTGTTGACACGAAATGTAACGGTGTCGACGCGTAACGGTGTCGACAATTACTCTTTAAACGCGTGTATTCGGCGTGTTTCTATAGCTAAACATGTGCCTGATTTCTCATATTACTACAAATCATGATACTAATTTTATTGTGCAGTGAAATTAATTGTATATCCGCAAACTGTCAAGGAAAAAGATGAACGGTGTCGACAGACAATAAACCTAACTTTCACATTTACCGAAGATACACGAAATTTGTCGAAGTTTCACGATTGACGTAGGCGCTTGCTAGTAGACGATAAAAGGACGTTTCGTGTACGGAAAAAATGAAAAATGCCGTACCTAACCGTACCGAAGTATCATGACTGAAACACGTAACGGTGTCGAAAAACAAAATTACGGACACATTTTAAAAACCTTGTAATTTATCAACAAATATGTGTTTATCAATAAGCAATGTTGTTTTGCAATTATTATACATGTGTTGTTATATTCTGCAATACACTTCTCTTTTAAATCGATCTAGTTGTTGTTTAATACTGCTTTGAAAAGTCACACCGTCGTTTCCGGACACGCCACCGTTACGCAAATTAGGGGGGTCAATGCAACAAATGTTCCTCCAAATCAGTAAATGCGATTTGTTTGCACGAAACAAGTATGGGACAAAGTCAATTTAAGATTGCAACAACATTTTTTAAAACAGGACAAACAAAATATGTATTGCATCTTATATTTAATAGACATGGACACAGAGTGACACCTAATCAAATATTCACCCAACTACGAAATCGATATATTGAGAAAACAAGAGAAAACTGTCTGTAGTTTACCCTTTACCTATCGGAAAACACGTTTTTGAACAGGGAGCTTTAGATCCCTGATTTCAAATATGTATGAGTCTTATAAGGTCGTAAGAGGTAGTTACGACCTTCTGGTTCTAAGCCATCGATATAATGACGTGGTGTGCAACGGGTTTTGTTTGCTTTTACTTTTATTGAACCTAACTTGATCATTCGACCATAATGTTACGTTTGAATCGTCAATGAATGAAAACCCTTATTTAATGTAAGAAAAATAACAATTGATTATCATTGCTATATTTTAACCATCCAAACTTGGCAAAACACAGTACGTGGTGCCACTACTAACGCAATACATGTATATACCGGAATATAATAAATTTATTGTTTCATAGTAATTAAAACAAACCTTAATTATTCTCGTTTTTATTTCAAATCGATGTGGAATTAATAATATGCCTTAATCACGATTAAGAAGCAAATAATTTTAAACCACATTTCAAGTAAGAAAATCACAAACCGTATTAGATATCTAGTCCAGGCACCGACTTTCATTCGAAGGACCTTCACCCGGAATGACTCGACATTATTATTTACGTCAAACTGAACTTGAATCCTATTAACAAAACTAGGTTAAGTAATTATTCTGAAGGTTAATCAGTCATCAATAATAGTTTTTAAGATTATATTACAGTACACATATTGGTTTATTCTACTCAAGTTCGGATGCGGGTTAATAATTCACTGGCTTAGAATGAGAAGGTCGTGAGTGCCACATACGACCTTATAAGACTAATGCTTATTTAAAATCTACTTCATAAGGCGCTTCTTATAAGCCTATTGTCGTGAAAATCGGAACTTGTCATGTTGACCAAACTGAAGCTGAAAAAGCTTGTTTTACAACAAGTAAAGAGTGATTGTCAGACAGTTTTTCTTGTTTTCTCAAATTTCTCATTGCTTTTGTAGTTACGACCTTCTAATTCTAAGCCAGCGAATTGTCTCCCTACATTCTGATGCTTCAGGAATCTATG